>CM055969.1:7927500-8527500 GCA_029531755.1 Holothuria leucospilota | reverse complement strand
CGAAATTTTCAGGGTTTGACCCCGGTGACCCCAGATGACCTTTCACCTCCACCAAAAATGATAGCGTTCTTCCTCATACCATAATGCATCTACATACAAAGTATGAAATTCATCTAAGCTTCCTACCTCAAGATATTGTGTTAACAAGGTTTTCAGAGTTTGATCCCCGGTGACCCAAGGTGACCTTTGACCCCCACCAAAAACGATAGGGTTCTTCCTCTTAGTATGGGGCATCTATGTACCAAGTTTGAGAACTGTCATAGCTTCCCTTCTTGAGATATCATGTCAACGAAGTTTTCAGGGTTTGACCCTCGGTGACCCCAGATGACCTTTCACCTCCACCAAAAATGATAGGGTTCTTCCTCATACCATAACGCATCTACGTACAAAATATGAAATTCATCCAAGCTTCCTACCTCAAGATATTGTGTTAACAAGGTTTTCAGAGTTTGATCCCCGGTGACCCCAGGTGACCTTTGACCCCACCAAAAACAATAGGGTTCTTCTTCTTAATATGGGGCATCTATGTACCAAGTTTGAGAACTGTCAGAGTTTCCCTTCTTGAGATATCATGTTAACGAAGTTTTCAGGGTTTGACCCCGGTGACCCCAGATGACCTTTCACCTCCACCAAAAATGATAGGGTTCTTCCTCATACCATAACGCATCTACGTACAAAATATGAAATTCATCCAAGCTTCCTACCTCAAGATATTGTGTTAACAAGGTTTTCAGAGTTTGATCCCCGGTGACCCCAGGTGACCTTTGACCCCACCAAAAACAATAGGGTTCTTCTTCTTAATATGGGGCATCTATGTACCAAGTTTGAGAACTGTCAGAGTTTCCCTTCTTGAGATATCGTGTTAACGAGCAAAGTGTCACAAACACATACACATACACACACACACGCACATACACACATACACACACGCCATCATGAATGCATAGGTTTCTCTTATCATCGAAACCAAAAATCGATTGGGGAACGCGCCCCCATGCCCCCCCCCCCCCCCCGTGCAGGCGCCACTGATGTAAAGAGTGAAGGCACTATTACAGAGACTAAAGATGTATAGACATTATGCAAATAACGTCATGTCATACAAAATCGAAGTGCGCATGCTCGGAGGGCACGTTTACACTTGTGTACCCAGTATTGCAGCATGTTCTTTCTATTGACTGATTGCGGGGGCTATCAAGAGTAGTGAAAACGTCAGTGCACAAGGTCTATAGGTTTCAGGATAACAGTCACTGCAGTGAGGAAGAGACGGCAGCTAGTTAAATATGTTATGACGGTAACTCAGTATTGGGTAGTTGGATGTCACTCAAACTTTACATGCAGTTAGGTTAAAGGTTATGCAATGTCCGAAGAAGGTCCAAAGATATTTTGTGACATGCTTTATGGAAAAAAGTAAGATTGTTTGAAAGTCATAGGTGAAGTGTCTGTACAAAGTCACTTGAGGTACACATTACAACTCAGTGTTGTTAAGTCGGAAGAAGTACGGTTCCCTGGATAGATGGATAGTTATTTGGCTTCTTAGCATCGGTTCAAATAGCATGTTAGTTTATCAGAAATTTAAAAACTAAGACTGTCTTCGGTTCTTATGAGGAACAAAGATAACAGACATAGACCCTTTTCCAATTAGCAATTACAAAGGATTATGGGATAGAGTTTTGGTATGGGTCGTTTTTGTCAATGGCATTTTACTGTGGACAAAAACGACGCACACCAAAACTATATCCCACAATCCTTTGTAATTCCTCTTTGGAAAAGGGTCTATTGAGACACTGGTAATGAAAGATAGGGAGATTGTGTAAGGGCAGAGGACTCAAGTTTACGAATTTACTACCAGATTAACAGAAGTTTCAAAATCTGAGCGACTCTTTGAAACCATGCTTATAAGTAAAATCTTGTAAGAGTTCTAAAATTCAAGAGGGTTACTTAGTGCAGTAGTGTTCTTGCAAATAAATCATTCCTCTGGAACTAATAGTATAAATCTGTTGGCTTAATTGAGTATTCATGCAAAGTATCACAAGCCTTCACACTTTTAAGATCCAGTCTAATTCGTTCTATTACAGCCACCCAGGGAGCTGGAAGACGAGACACCACTGCAGTAATGAAGAGTGAATCGTGGTCTCTCAAAATGACTTTGATAATAATATCTGGAGTTGGATTTTTTGTTATCGTCGTTATTGTTGGTGTTTTGGCTTTAGTGGTCTTCGCTTTGGTGAGAAAGAAAAGAATGAGAACAGAGTAAGTAAAAAATACCTTTAAAGTGTACCGAAATTCTAAAATTTTAACTAAAGATGTGGTCCAATGCTCACCTTCACTATCCATCGATCCGTCCGTCCGTTTATCCATTTGTTGAGGCCTCTCCTATTGATGTAAAGGATTAACCTAGTCTCCCCAGGTTTTCCGTTATCGTCATCCCTAAAATTGCCTATGGAGATGCAAAGTTTTAAATTACGTCTAATTGTGTGTCCGGCAGAGAAGAAGCGTGCTACAACAGAACATACTTAAGCCGCTGTAAAATGGTGTGTTTGTGGTTATCAAAACGAAGACTGAAGTTTGTCCTGTCTCTCCAACAAAAGTGCCTTTAGTGCAGTTATTGCAACGGAGTATGCAGACAACACTGGCAGGTTTTCAGTCGACGTTTTGCTCTGACACTCAGTGGCGTAGCTAGAGGGGGCGGTCGCCCCCCCCCCCACAAAGCCTCTGAAGGCCTCTGTCGGAAATTACAGACAGGCAGAATTACACATCGAAATGTCAACGTGAAAATCAAAATTCGGTCTCAAACCACCCGGAAAGCAAAAAAAAAAAAAAAAAAGAGGTCCCCAGATAATTACGCATGGAAATGTCAACGTGAAAATCAAAATTCGGTCTTAAGTTGCCCGGAAAGCAAAAAAAAAAAAAAGGTCCTCAGATAATAATCTGTCGGAAATTTTTGCTTTGGCCCCGTCACAAGAAATGTCTAGGTACGCCACTGCTGACACTGATGATTTTAAGAACACTTAACTTGATGAATATACCAAGCTATTCATGTAAGGTGCATTAAAAACAATATAGAGTGATCCAATAAACTTTTAAGGCAAGAACTTTTGAAATACAAAAATGCCACCCCACCTCACCGGATTCCTACACCACAAATTTTCATCCCATTGTCCTATTTTAGGGCTTTAGGTCTCTATGGGAATTCCCCAAAGTGACGTCGATTAAGAGGCGATTTTAAGACTGCACCTCTTTTGCCTTTTAAACGAAAGGTGCCAAACCTCAGAAGGCTGTTCCCGGCTGCATGGAGGGGGGGGGGACTGGACCTTTTAGTCCGCCGTCGGGGGGGGGGGTGGAGAGAAGGTCTAACCTTTCTACGCCTATGGAGTGATTAATATATACAATCAGGGCTTTGCGGATCTTCTATGATTTTGTCAGACGTTGAAAGTCTGACAATACAAAGTTTCAGAAACCTGGTCCCTCCAGGGAAGAAGATCCTTTCGGGAGGAGAACCACTTCGGGGGTAACGTTTGGATTTCACCCCCGGACTTCAGCCGATGGGGCTTTTTAAAACAGAAAATTGGTTTCCCAAAGTCATTTGTAATTGAAATTCTAAATAAGCTCTACATTTCTACGGCTTGTTAGTCTGTATCATTCTCCCTAAGTTGATGGCCGCTCCCTATATTTTCTCTTTCAACATTCTTTGTAGAACCACATCATTGCCGCTGCAACTGAGAAGAGGTAACGTACTTGTTTTGTTACATCTAAGTAAGCAAATGATAATATGCCTGGGCAATTCTAATATTTTGGAGTCATTTACCCTGTAATGACGTCACAACTGACGCAGGTACATATACCACAGCACTTACAAGCTGTCGATAACAAGCCTATCAGCAGGCCTACGTTACAGCGTCTCAACTGCTAAGGTGCTGAACTGCCGATGAAGGAGAAGCGTGTAGTAGCCTAGTCAACTGAAGAGACAGCCGTGTAATCACTTACAGATCAATGCCAAAAAAATCAGTCCAATTACAATGTTCATTAAAACCTGCAAAGGATCACTAATGTAGACTGCAATATTATAATTTTATGCATACTTTTGATAGTATTAAAATTTCCAGTTGTGCGATTCGAAGAAAAGAGGGGTAGGGGTCGCTACGTACTCGACTCCCTGCCAGGTGTCGCGACTCTGCAGTAGAATCGGGTAGTAACCCTCTCAAGCTTTCAACGAGACCATGCATGTAGAGCAGGAGTACACATCTCACTTTTTCACGGCCCGAATTTCTGTTTCGGTTTCGCGCAGCCAAATGCCGGTTACACGTAGTTGTCCAAACCGTTTTTCAAATATGCAATGTATCCACTAGAACATCAATATTTGCTTCCCTTCCATTCTCAAGCGTTTTAGATATCGGTATCAGCTGATCAGTATCAAATACTCATCGGATGCAGACGCGTAATGAGAGCAATAATTGCTATCTTCCAATAATTTCTCCAGGGACCTCCAATGGGCCCATTGCATTTTGCCATTTTTTAAGTGACTCAATGGGTATTCCAACAACATGTGTAGGTGGTAACGTCGTAACCTTTTTGAAATAATGATGAACCTGTTTAAAAGAAGTTCACCAAGCGCAAGCCATTTCCAAACCTCTTTTTGCCCGTAATTCATCCGCTCATTCATTGATGTAATTTACTATGATTTTTTCAGGTGCATAGGCTTGGTTACCTTAGGTGATTTCTCCTTCATTTTGGAGTCGTTCATTTACTTTCAAAGGACATTCTTAATTCACACCATCTTTTGTAAAGACATTTTGATTTGCAAATTTTAATGCATAGTTTCATGCTTAAAAGTCTTTCATTCTTGTCTTCTTTACACAAGTGAACCATATTTATGTTGAGACAAAGCCCCTTTGGTACTACTGTCTGGGATAACGTGTAAAAGAAAGTAAACTTGTTATAACCTATGCTACAGTCTTCTACCTTAAACTATGTTTTCCTAATAGTTATAATTTAGTTTCATAATTTTATTTGCTCATACGAAGAAACCACATGTGGGTGTAAGATCCTTTGGGGCTTCTCTGTAGTATAACGTACATTAGAAAGTTGCTTTCATCGGTCTTAAAATGTTCCCGAATGTAAAGGGTCTAGGCCGAGATGCAGATCACTGCTTATCAAAGAGATATGAATAAAACCTTATGGCAAAATACTGAAATGCTTATGAAAATAGTTTTCTATGGCACGTCATCCCAAACAGCAGCACCAAAGGATACAACTGTGGAGGGAAAAAGGCATAAAAAGAACTGGTAATATACTTAGCTCCGTGGTGGAAGATAGCAACAGTAAATACACTTCCTTCCTATTCACATTTTGCTGCTTGCATCTTGGTACATATTGTATTTTCTTGATGAACTTTAGCAATGTTTTCTTTTACAGAAACTTTCAGCAAATTTAAATAATGAAAGTTCTAAATTTATCGAAAAGTTACAGTTAACAGTTATGTTAAGGGTTTAGCAATAAAAAGTGCATTTTTGTTAATTCGTGTTTCACTAAATACAGAAAGTAGGAGTGACCCCAAGCCTGATGTACAGCACTAAACCGAAATTCCTGAAAACCGGGCAGGGGATAGTGGCGTAGTAGATGCATCCCCTCAACATCCACCTCTATCGACAATTTACAAGCAGCCAACGGAGAATAAAGCAAAGGCCGTTAAGATGTCAGAGTGTACGAACAAGGTTAAAGAAAGACAACCAAAACCTCGGATGGATACCCAAGAACAACGTATGGAAGTTACACCTCAGTCGAGTGGAGTTAAATACTAAAACAAAATAAATCGTGCAGAAAGGTCTTCAACAGAGCTCTGCTACGACGAATTAGATCGTTCTTATATGACCCCCAGACTAATCGCAAACCCATTTATGATTAGCCTATTGCCAGTGCCAAAAGTCTGGGTCCGCCTATTACCATAATGTTGGAAAGAAAAAGAAATTGACATCAGCACATCAGCAAATTTTAAAGACATTTCCTTCTCAGATTGTGGTACGTGATTTCAGTGATATCATATTGTGTATTATGTAACAAATTATTAATTTCTTTACATCTGATTGGATGACTGCGGTCACATGCCATGGGTGATTCGGCACTATCATCACGCTCGTGTGTTATCCATCGTGTAATAGTCTAGTATAACACACAGTCGTGTGTTATACTAGTATAACACACGGCGGTGACGTCAGCTATCACAGCGGTACATACCACCTATATACCACCTACCACTCAATAATTCAATGCAGCTTTCGAGATATATATATATATATATATATATATATATATATATATATATATATTTATATACGGCTTTTAGGCCAGATTATCTTCAAAGAGTGCTCTACTTACGTAAAGGAGCGATATACAATGATAACACAAACGTTAGATAGATTATGTTTTCGCCATTTTAATGGGAAAAACATAATCTATCTAACGTTTGTGTTATCTATATATATATATATATATATATATATATATATATATATATATATATATATATATATATATACCGTACGTAATAGGTACATAAACGCGCAGTAGTTCTATTCAACTCGGCTTCGCCTCGTTGAATAGAACGTTCAATCTTTCAACTCATGAAATTATTCATACTATCGCACTCATAAACATTCATTATTTGTATACTAACCAACGGTCGAGCACCGCAATCTTGATGATGGTGCCAAATCACGCATGGCATGTGACCACCAATCTTCCAATCAGATGTGGAGAAATTAATAAGGTGTTATATAAAACGTATTAGTAATCCGTTATAAAGAATTAGTCATTCGTTATAACTAATTCGTAATTCGTTACAACGAATTTGTAATCCGTTGTAACGAATTTGTAATCCGTCATAACGAGTTCACAATCCGTTAAAACGAACTAGTAATCCGATATAACGAATGGGTAATTCGTTATAACGAATGGGCAATTTGTTATAACGAATGGATAATTCGTTTTATATAACACCTTATTAATTTCTCCACATCTGATTGGAAGATTGGTGGTCACATGCCATGCGTGATTTGGCACCATCATCAAGATTGCGGTGCTCGACCGTTGGTTAGTATATACTAACCCACGGTCGTTGGTTAGTATATACTAACCCACGGCAATGAGTCAGCGATGTTGAGCGCGCTACGTACAAGCTATGCCGCGTCTCAATAAATCACTGAAGCACTGGAGATCGTACATTGTTTCACCGACGTCAAGTGATCGCGCGTCTCTTTGGCTTTGAAGGACAAGCGTCCATTGTGTCACAGAAGTATCTATGGTAATGCCGTGCGCGTGTGCTGTAAATACGCTTACTGCGTATGTGTGTTTTTTCACCTTCAGTGCCTGAGAATCGAACGCGCTTGACGTCACAAAGAATCCCTCTATATTAGGCAGGCCTACATAAACGCGTTGTTAGAAAACGACAAACCATGGAGCTACTACACGGACAAACACGAATCCATAGTGACCGCCAAAAGACAAATTTAACCAACTACTAGCAAAATTGTAAGGTGTTATATAAAACAAATAATGAATGTTTTTCATTCGTGCGATAGTATGAATAATTTCATTCGTTGAAAGCTTTAACGTTTTATTCAACTCATGAAATTATTCATACTATCGCACTCAAAAACATTCATTATTAATATAATAACGGATTGTGAATTCGTCAGATTACCAATTCGTTATAACGGATTACAAATCAATTTTTTTTTTAAAGTTTTAAGTCGTTTGCTATAGCTTTTTTTTTAATTGTAAGTGTAAACCAGCAGAGGTAGAGATGATTGAAAACGTTTACATCAAACAAGTCGTCCGAACGTGTTGTAATATTTCATATTAATGCCTTACAGGTCATTACGGTGTTCACATACTATGGAATAATTCGAATATTCGAAATAATGGGAACATCTTTTTTCATAATGAACTCTACTGGATGTTAGGCCTATAAACCTTTTCGATCGGAATGGTAAACCTTTATGTTTTGACTCTTTTAAGGAAAAATTTAATGTCGAAAATATTCATTTTCATCTCCCATTGCGGTTTGATTCACAGTATTCCCACCGGTTGGCGAATGGGTCTCAGACATGATGAATACGATCAAAGTAGTATTCAGTAGTTATTAGAAGAATTGCGTCGAAATCTTTGCAATGCATGTATGGAAAATATACTAGGAAAATTTCTGAAACCCCCGCAGCCATTCAAAAATGGGCAATGACTAGTTTTAATGATACGACTGAACAGGAGTAGGTGCACTTGTTATTGCACCCCATGGTGTTCTGTTACAGAGGCTAGAGTAATTTATTTTCAGTTTAAATTTATTCATATGATATTGCCTACTAACAGACTTCTCTCTCTGATGGGGAAAACTGATTCTTCTGTTTGTACGTTACGTGAGACAAATGAAGAAAGCAATGAGCATTTATTTTGGGATGTAGCATAACCTGCAGAGCTCATCTTAAACTGCCTTCACACCAAACTAGTTCTAATAGTACGTTCGCAAAAATGTTGCCGAACGGGCTCCAACTGGGTAAAAAACGCAGTGGACGTAGTATCAAATACATTCTGTTTACGAACTTCATGATCGGGTTCGGACGAGCAGGGTGCTCTAGAACTTTGATCCTGCTCAAAATTTTATCCCGTTCATCCCGATCTGCAACTAGACGGATTGACAACATACTTAAAATGGGATGGACGTACCATGAACCTCTTAGGAAAATGTTACGACGTGGTGTAGTCGGACATAAATTTCAGAACGTGTGCACACCGACCGGGTCCGTTTGTAGCTCGTTCATCCCGTCCGGCGCAGCGGACCCAGTTCGAACTTGCATCCTATTTTACACCAAACTTTCCATTTTGCCGTGATCGCAGCCCGTTCTAGAACGCTTTTTAGAGCTAGGTAGAACGGGATTGAACTACTTTGGTGTGAAGGTAGCATTAGAGGCAGAAAGGTTGATCCTTTGCAAATTGCAATCAGTTCGTTTTCTCCAAGAGTGACTTTTTCTTCAGTCAGAGAAATGCAAATCATCCATATAATTATAAATCTCTTTATATGAAAAAATTATTTTAGATTGCAAACTACAAAAGAAACGACCGAATTTCAAAGACTTTATTACAAATTTAAATTTGTTCTTAAGGTAGAACAACATAGGAAAATAATTTACAAGTTAATGAATTAACAAAGGCGTTTGCGACTTGTCCAAATTTGTTTATAGATTAGCGTTCATAACGGTGAAACTTCACCCTGGCATTGAATTTGTAAACTTTTCTGTAATGTCTATATCAGGGGTGTATAACCTTTGCGAACACCGGGCCAAATCATGTTGATGTGACCATCTGGAGGGCCGCAGTGAAACAGAGAGGTGTACAAGAAGGTGGCTGCTCAGTCTCACCCTTCCCCCACCCTACCCAACCCCTTCCCCACCATACCCCAACCCTACCCCAACCCCCCCCCCCCCCACCCCTACCCCATATGTAAATGTCGGGAATTTCATCTCATTTCGCTAAACCTAGATAAATGTTCTCTTGTGTTTGTGGTGCGGTACTGCTAGTGACTCGAGGAAGTACAATTTAAGTAGTACCGATAGGGCCCAACTGCCCGGACAATTGACCTATATGAGCCTTAAATAAGTACAGATTCTTTATAGTATAGGATTACCCCCAAAAAATTTTCGCGCCAATTTCACAGTTTACAGCCGGGGAAACATTTAATCAGCGCCGAACTATATTCCTCTAGTATATGCAAATTTTATGGTATGTATAGTACAATGGCATGGTATACCGATGTATAAAGGTTTTCTTTAAATCTCCCTTCACTAACCCTTCGACGGCATCGCGGCTGTTGGGGATTCGGATTACTGGCCCCCCTTTGGGGAGTCGGGAAATCCGCCTTGCGCCACCCCTGTGCATATTGTACCAGTAAACGGTGTGACTCCCAGAAGAATATAGATGGTTGACTAGAAAATATTTTGCCATATCATGGCACTCCAAATATTCTTGACAAGCTTTGGTAGTCAAGTACTATGTAACTTTTGTTATGTTTTACACTCTCTCCAAGAGTATCTTGCTCTGCCGATTGTTATAAAAGATCCTGTTATTATGCTGTTGATTTTTAAGTCAGGTTATTCATGATATCCTTGGTCAACCAACAATCATTGACCCAATGGTTTTAATAATAACCAATGCATACCTCTTTTTAGTTAAACGTGTCAGTGACTAATAAGACTCCAGACTATATATTTTACAATAAGTACAATGCACTACATCACATCCGTTGCGTTGTCATGTCATAGGTCATTCAACAGTATCAGCACGGGGTTTTCTGTTGTTCATGTCTGGCCTACAACGGCATACTGAACTGCTTTGAGACCGACTTTTTGGAGCTCAGAGACCGACTTTTGATTTTCGAGGGGGGAGGAGGGGGAGTGTCACACACACCCCGCATTTACGCCCCTGTCGCTATAATGAAAGTATCAAAAGCAATGTAGAACCCAGTTGTTTTGACACTGCCATATAGAAATTTGTACTTCATATCTGATTTTCAAGGGACATAGTGATATTCTGTCGATAACATATCAACATAACCATCTGTGCTAAAGCTGGGGCATCAATTAATGGAAACACTTGCCCGGTATATTCGTTTTTTCGTTAACTGTTGCCTTATACACAGGGTTATAAATGAAAATTTGTTGTTTTTCTTATTTTGGTGTGAAACTATTTCCTCTTATTGTCTAGATAAAGGTTATGTAAACATGACTAAACTGCACCTTTCTAAGTGAACTTAAACTGTTCAAACTCCATGCCAGGAGAGGGAACTACTACCGAATCTTCCACCCATGCGCGCTTCACTCATACATTCGGCACTCATTGGGCCCCACCCCTTTTGAATTTTGTATACTTTCCTGAATTATACTTTTTTGCTCGGATCATCACTTCTTATATCGTATAGTGTGGCCAGCAACGTTTACATGTTGCTAACTAAAGGTACCACGGTAGATAGGCTACCGTTGTGATATAAGTGACAGAAATCTGCGAGCTCGTGCGCAAGTATTCCTTCTATCTGTATTCTGGTCGTGTTGTAATAATAACCAGGGGCCAACAATAACCAGTTTCTTATGAAAGTTCTGTGAAGACTGAAATATTCACATTATTGCGCGCACTTTCCACAATGTACCGCACCTGGTATATAAGCTAAGCCAGTTATGTCAACAAAGCAGAGATTCGAATCTTTTTTCTGTCTGATCTTAAAATGGTGGTGTACAGTATAATAGTTTCTTTCTGCCAAATTTGTGTTTGCCTTTCAACGTTGCCATGTTATACCACATATGCGGTACTACGGTGGCGCAATAGGGACATACAAAGAAAAAAAAGCTCCCTGAAAAGTCGAAATTTTGACTTTTAAAGTCGAAATTTTGACTTTTTATCTCGAAATTTCGACTTTCAAAGTCCAAATTTTGACTTTTAATCTCGAAATTTTGACTTTTAAAGTCGAAATTTTGACTTTCAAAGTCGAAATTTTGACTTTTAAAGTCGAAATTTTGACATTTAATCTCAAACTTTTGACTTTCAAAGTCAAAATTTTGACTTTTAATCTCGAAATTTTGACTTTTAAAGTCGAAAATTTGACTTTCAAAGTCGAAATTTTCACTTTCAAAGTCGAACTTTTGACTTTTATGGTCGAAATTTTGACTTTCAAAGTCGAAATTTTGACTTTTAAAGTCGAAATTTTGACTTATAATCTCAAAATTTTGACTTTTAAAGTCGAAATTTTGACTTTTAATCTCGAAATTTTGACTTTATATTGGCGCATTACAGGTGAAACTAGAATTTTAGTTTTACACCTTAATATAGACAAGAACAAAATAATATCAATAGAAAGGTTCATTTATCGCACCAGTTTATTGCAAGAAGTCAATTAATTGTGATTTGGATGGAGGTTTTCCGGCGTATACCGTATTATATTATTACGGACCGTGCGCAAAGCCACTATATACCAGCCCAGTGTTTCCACTCTTCCCGAAATTACCCGAAATTTGGGAAATCTGGGTGCTCTTCGGGAAATTTTCGGGAAGGGGGATAATTTCGAAAATTTCGTGTAATTTGAAAATAACTTATGGCGTATGAAAATGACGTATGGCGTGACAGGGTGAAATCCTGGATCAGCCATTAAAGTAGCATAATTATAATAAGCGTTATTGAAAAAGAGAGTCAGCTTTTTGAATCCCGCACTGTTGTTTTGCCTCCCTGTGTCGGACCCGTGCGTAAAAACAATGTATGTGTATGCCTCCCCTCTATTTCACCATGTGTTTTCATTATAATTGTTTCATTCATGACAACAGTATTTTATAGACGGGGGGGGGGGTGCCCAACGCCATTCGGTGAAAGGGGGCGGTGAGCTGAAAAAGGTTGGGAACCACTGATCTAGATGGAGTAGACCTGGAAAACAGTCACTTTACGCAAATATGCAAGTTGGTACGTCACGGATCTTATTGACTCGCTTTCCTTCATTCTGGTATACTTCTGGAAGATTTGGTAAGATCCCTACCTCCTCAGGATAATCCCTAAACTTTCCGATACATTCATACTGAGGGAGACATTGACAGGAAGATCAGCCGGAGAGACTAGTGCTCTTAAAGTGGACTAAGGACCAGTAGTGGCTTCATTCACATGCGGAGAGAGTAGGGCATATTTTCCCAAGAGTGATTACTATACTGTTTTAATATATATTGTAAGTATCAACTACCCTTCAACAAAGCCTCTGACTCCGTCCCTTCCTAAATTACGGTCTTACCGACTACCAGTGAAGACTGTTATTCACCCTTTCTTCCCGATTTCAGCAGTCAATTGCCAAAGAAAAGTTATTTCCAGGTACAGTGAGTGATGCGTGCCCATATACTGCAGCACTGGTATCCCCCCCCCCACCACACACACCATCCACGTAAGACTTGCTAGGTGTGATGCCAGGACAAAGAAATTGCGTAACATACGGGCTGGGCTGGTGTTTGAAGGCAATGTTTACCCTTTTTTGGGTTATAAAGTATGTAAGACGCAAGTGGTGTCATGTATTACAATACATGGTCACTTCCATACGCCATAAGTTATTTTCAAAATTTCCCGAAATTTTCTCGAAAATTATCCATCCAATTCCCGAAAATTTCCCGAAGAGCCACCCAAGATTTCCCAAAAATAGGGTAATTTCGGGAAGGAGTGGAAAAAACACTGCGGTGGTATATAGTGGCTTTAGCGGCACGGTCCGTAATAATATTAATACGGTTATACGCCGGGAAAACCTCCGTCCAAATCACAATTAATGACTTCTTGCAATAAACTGGTGCGATAAATGAACATATCTATTGATATTATTTTGTTCTTGTCTATATTAAGGTGTAAAATTAAATTCTAGTTTCACCTGTAATGTGCCAATATAAAGTCAAAAATTTCGAGATTAAAAGTCAAAATTTCGACTTTAAAAGTCAAAATTTCGAGATTAAAAGTCAAAATTTCGATTTTAAAAGTCAAAATTTTGAGATTAAATGTCAAAATTTCGAGATTAAAAGTCAAAATTTCGACTTTAAAAGTCAAAATTTCGACTTTCCAGGGAGCTTTTTTTTCTTTGTATGTCCCTATTGAGCCACGTCACGTACGGTTCAATGGAACTACAATACATGAATATCATGAAGAGGCCGGTTAACTGAACAGGCACTGTATAAACACGTGCTTAATTAGCGATTATATGGATTCGACGAACAAATGAGACCCTATCGAAATCTATGACCTTAGCTGATGCTAAAGGCAATACAAATTTTTTATTATGAATGTTTATCCGCAACTTGCCTGAGAAGTGAAGGCCTGAGAAATGTTATTTCCGGCGATCTAGGAGGTTGTTTTAAACAAAAAAATTCTTGGTAAGCTACACGCCAGCTGTGATGGAGCTTCACTTAGATTGTGTCAAGGATTCGATAATTAGCCTACGTGGACCCCCTTTTGAAAAATTCTGGATCCACCCATGATTGTACCCTATATCCTAAAGCATAAATTACCTCCTAGACTTAAAATGCGATCTGGAGAAACTCAACAGGAATCTAGACCAGGGGTCTCCAAACTTTTTTGCTTGGTGGCCCCAACTTTCTACTCCGGAATCTTGGTGACCCTCAAATTGACTTGAGTCGGCGAGAGGAGATTGGAGATCCTTTTCTCCGAAATATTTTTGCGACCCTCAAAAGGGTTGCGCCCCTAGTTTGCCAACCCCTGATGTAGACAACAAAATATCCGTGCCCTTTTCGCGTTACGTAACATCATAAGAACGAACCTTTTGTCCCCGGGCTGAATATCTATGCTGGTTGATGAATGTTAGGCGAATCATGTGCCCGGGTTGTTTGAATGCTTGGCGAATCCCGTAGTGAATCTTGGGCGAATCCTGTGCATGCTAGCTTAACATCCTGTACTGTGGAGGAATCCTGAATCCTGGGCTGCTGGCCTGGGCACATAGAAATAAAAGTATTTATTTCTATGCCTGGGCAAAATCCTACAGGCCTACCGAATTCTGTGTTACTAGTTTCAGCAGGGAGTTCCTATTTGACAACTCCCTGGTTTCTGAGTCAGACTGCTGCATGATCTTCAATCAATCGCCATGACCATGTTGCCGACACTAATGACGAGGTGTTGCAGAAGAGAATTTTTGAATAGTTACAGAAATTTCATTCACACCCTGTACAATCGAGGCCAAAATCTGTACCATGTGTTACATAAAACTGGAAGGGTAGGCCCATGGTTCCAATATATATAGGCCTAGGCCTAACGTTAAGCCTAAATTATGATTAGCAGCTTGTTATGTTCCTAGCCTAGTCCGCAGTCTGGTGACCTAGTATTTGGGTCGCTTTGAGGGGGACATGCTAAAACGAATGCCAACGAATGCCTATGTACTATCATAGAAAAATGCGAATGCCAATTGACTTTGTGTTGCGCCATGTGGGGGGGGGGGGGGGTGGGGGGGGGGGGGGGTGGGGGGGGGGGGGGGTGGGGGGGGGGGGGGGTGGGGGGGGGGGGGGGTGGGGGGGGGGGGGGGTGGGGGGGGGGGGGGGTGGGGGGGGGGGGGGGTGGGGGGGGGGGGGGGTGGGGGGGGGGGGGGGTGGGGGGGGGGGGGGGTGGGGGGGGGGGGGGGTGGGGGGGGGGGGGGGTGGGGGGGGGGGGGGGTGGGGGGGGGGGGGGGTGGGGGGGGGGGGGGGTGGGGGGGGGGGGGGGTGGGGGGGGGGGGGGGTGGGGGGGGGGGGGGGTGGGGGGGGGGGGGGGTGGGGGGGGGGGGGGGTGGGGGGGGGGGGGGGTGGGGGGGGGGGGGGGTGGGGGGGGGGGGGGGTGGGGGGGGGGGGGGGTGGGGGGGGGGGGGGGTGGGGGGGGGGGGGGGTGGGGGGGGGGGGGGGTGGGGGGGGGGGGGGGTGGGGGGGGGGGGGGGTGGGGGGGGGGGGGGGTGAAAGCCCTGCTAATGCTTTCAAAAAAAAAAAGTAAAGCAGGATTTTTTAAACCAAAAAGTAGTATGAAAGTAGGATTTTGAAAGGCTTTCATTTGACTGATACTATACGATAATCATGACAAAACATTCATTATTAATCTTTAAGATATTTCGCAACAAGTTAAATGATCTCATTTTCAAATACAGCTTTTAGGTAAAAAAGGAATCTTCAAAAAACAAGGAGAAAGTATTGTGAGAGTTTGTTATGTAAACACGTGATTTCACTTGGAAAGCCAGACAAATGCAAAAGTTTGGAGTGTTGCTTGAGGAGTCTTAGTACAAACTATATTGCGGCCTATATAAGGGAGAGAGATGGGAAATGAGCAGAGAAATAACAGTATGGCTGCCAATTTCTGTTTAAAAGAAGACTTTGCGTTTGTACGAAGACAACATTTTCACACATGAAGTTTTGAGGATGTGTAGAAAAGAATGCCAGAAGGCACCCGGCAAAATGCATTAAAAATCATTTTATAATCCTTTTTAAATTGTGTGAATGGGTTACTCAAACTTCTATCTGGAGTGGGCACAAGGAAGAAGAAAAAATCTCAAAAGGGAAGGAACACGACTGATCCATACAATACTTTGTCCTTTCTTATGTTATTATGCAAGCGACTCAAAGTTCGTCTTCAGAACAACATTAATGGACACCTGCTGTTATTTGCCATATTTGTCACATCTGTTTTGCTGACTGGTATCATGCGTTGTTAAGTTGTTATTAGCAAATAAGACAAATGCCAAATTTGTCCAAAAAAAGCTAACATTTTGTGCTTCACCTGAGGGACTGAACCAAATCTTTTGGAAGGAAAACTGCCGTAAAATTTTTATTCCTCACTCATTTTCTGGATGCCCTAAGTTGTCAAGTTTTATAATTTTTTTCCTAATAAGCAGGGCAACACTGAGGACGAGCTACCCTGCCTGTCCCATCTAGTTTGTCTAATTGCTTTCCTGAAGGATTTTATTGAGTTGACTAATCCTTCCAATAAGCTTCATTTTCTCAACCCACAATCCTAGACCGAGGATATCTATCCTAGAAAGAGGACCTTTACAACTTGGTCAAAATTGTGCCCCTTTTTCTCTTTTCTGTGCACTTCAATTGCCGATTTGAGTAGATGGTTTGCAATGCTTCATTAGCCTAAAAATTTCTGAAAATACCTGGTACCCACATAAGATTCTGAGGGAGCACCTCCCGTGTAATCTATCACCATGGGGCATTTAGCCTCTGGTCCCCAACTGTAGCTCCCAAGTCAGGTTTCGTATCAGGGAAAAAACCCCTGCAACGGACCTCCAGGCGAGGACAGTTAAACCTGAGAACCTCCTTGAACAATGATGTAACTATACAATACAGGGTCATTTGAGAGGATGTGTCTGGGGCATTCGGATGCTAAAAAAACGTTAACCTAAACCAACTGTGGGCCTATGTATGGAGCCTTTTTGAATTTTCCTCTCACTGTATCTACTGGGTGGATGTGCAGATCTGATGCAGAGTCAAATTTATTTTGGGTTTCTAGATGAACATCAAAGATTTAACAGTAAATATGGGTATAAATTAGTTAACTTTTTATTTGAGAGTGACTCGTTGTTGTAAAGTGCTTGCTAAGACCACAACCAGTATTCTGGAATGGATGTGCGGATGCTTGGATACAGAGTAAAAGATTTCTCCATCATCAGTCTTGGAGTGAATGCTAAGAGTTGGGCTGCCATGATAATCATTTTACATTTATCGATATCACCAACATTTCCAGGACAATATCGCCAACATTTCCACGACAATATTGTGATATTGCGTAGTACTTAACACTGTAGCCTTCACATTTGCCATGACCACACTGATAATCATATTGTACATATCAAAGACGTACATAGTACATTGAACAGACCACCAGACTTCAATTTTAAGCTCAAAGTTTCAAAAAAAATTTTCAAGAGAGCTACATGGCTCTTTGCCAAAGCAATCAGAATCTGAACAGCAGTAAAGTACTGGTTTTTTTCATTTCTCAGTAACAACTTTTTGGAATGATTATTGATATCGCATTTTATGTTAATTTTTAGTAGTTAATGCCCAGAAGAAGCAGAAAATTAGAAGAAATACAGTAAGAGATTGCACAGAGTTTTAAACCTTAATTTGATTCTGTTGTGATATCACATCATTAAACCAGAAAGCCAAAAGGCTTAGTGATTCCTTGCCATATGGGTATATTGTAACAAACATGAATCACCCACATGACAAGCATGAAATCCCTCACAGTTATCCAACTTGAGAATATCATGTTAATAAGGGTCAAAAGCTTTGGAAATCTTGTAACCGAAAATGACCTACATGCTACATATGAACAATCCCACATGCCAAGTATGTGATTCCCATCATAGTAATCCTCCTTAAAATATCAATGTTAACTAAAGGTTTTTTGGACCTTTTATGACTCTCAAGTGACCATGTGACACTACACAAAAATTGTAGGGATCATCTACTCAATATGAAAAATTTTACATGTCAAGTTTGTAGATCCCCAACAGTCATTCCTTCTTGAAGATATCGTGTTTTCCAAAGTTTTGACCTTTTTGACCTCTGATGACCCCACATGACCTTTGACCTCCACCCAAAAACAATACAGATGGTCTACTCAATATGGGACAATCCACATGCTAAGTATGAGATCCCTCACAGTTACCCTTTCTTGAGATATACTGTTTTAACATATGTTTTTGGACCTTTATGACGCTCTTGTGACGGTACTCGAGGAATGACCTTTGACCGCTCCGACGCCAAAAATAATGGAGGGGATCATCTACTGTAATTATGGGCAATGAACAGGTGCTAAGTATGAAGATCCTCGTCACAAATTACCCTTTGGCTTATGTTTGAAGCTAAGTGTGTAGGTAAGTTACAAAGGTTGTTGACCTTTTGACATGCTGGTGACCCCAAATGACCCTGTTGACCTCCACCAAGAATAATAGGGATCATAAACTCAATATGTAAACATTCCACATGGTTAAGTATGAATTCCCTCACAGTTACCCTTCTTGAGATATTACTGTTTAACAATGTTTTGACCCCTTTGTTTCAACTGCTGGTGACCCCAAATGACCTTTGGCCTCCACCAAAAAACAATAGGAAATCATCTTCTCAATATGGACAATCCACACAATAAGTATGTGATCCCCTCATATTTATCCTTCTGGAGATATTGTGTATACAAGGTTTTGACGTTTTTGACCTCTGATGACCCCAAATGACTCTCTTTCACCTTCCACCTAAGAATAAGAGAAATCATCTACTCAATATGGGCAATATTGGCAAGCTAAGTATGAGATCCCTCCAATTGTTACGCCCCTTATCGGAGATAATAGTTGTTTACAAGGTGTTTTTTTTTTGGACCTTCTGACTGGCTGGTGACACCCCAAATGACCTTTGACCTTCACCAAAACAATAGGGTTCATCTACTGAATATGGACACTCCAACACAATAAGTATAAGATCCCTCACATTTATGCCTTCTGGTGATATTCGTGTTTTACAAGGTTTTGGATCGTTTTGACCTCTGATGACCCCAAATGACCTTTGACTTCCACCAAGAAAAAAAGGTATCATCAACTGAATATGGGCAATTAACAAACTAAGTATGAGATCCCTCACAGTTAACCCTTCTTGAGATATATGGTTTTACAAGGTTTTGACGTTTTGACCTCTGGTGCCCCCAAATGACCTTTTGACCTCCACCAAAAACAATAGGGATCATCTACTCAATATGGGTAAATGTACATGGTAAGTAATGACGCGATCCACCCCTTCGCATTTATCCTTCTGGAGATATCGTGTTTACAAGCAATTTCCAGGGTATCTAACATTTGAACTTCTTGTGACCCCAAATGACCTTTGACCTCCACCAAAAAGAATTGGGATCATCTACTTAATATGAGCAATCTACCTGCCAAGTATGAGATCCCTCGCAGTTACCCTTCTTGAGATATTGTGTTTACAAGGTTTTGACCTCCTGTGACCTCAAATGACCTTTGACCTCCACCAAAAAACAATAGGGATCATTTCATCTACTCAATCTGGGCACATCTACATGCCAAGTATGAGATCCTTCGGAGTTACTCTTCTTGAGATATCGTGTTTACAAGCAAAAGTGTCACATACACACACACACACACACACACACACACTTACACACACACACACGACATCACCATCGCATAGATTCCTTCGGCTTTCGGCAAGGAATCAAAAACTTAAAGACAGACAGTCATCACCCCAAAGTATATTTTTAGTGTGGGGGTATCAAAATTCTCAGTTGGTGACTGCTCTTTGATTGACATCAAAGTTTGAAAATTTGAAAGCTGCAGAGTAGCTCACATTCCATACAAGGCAGAGAGAGTGCTTTTATTACATTTTATAGCCTTGTATGCTCACCAGGACATGGCCTTAAGCTGCACAATGAGGAGCTTCATACAGTTATGGGAGGAGCTAGAAGTTGCATATTTGGGAAAATTGGAACTGTCTGGGATGATGAAAATTCCCCTTTATTAAAGTCGATAACATCAGGGCAAAAGTATATTGATGATATGGTGATATAGTAATTATCATGGTAACCCTAGCTCAGATGCTCGGATATACCTTAAAGTTGAGGGTGCTAGATAAACAGTGACACATTGCATCTGCACATTCAGATGCTGGGAGGTATTTAAGATTTTCCTTATATTCTATGCCAGGGTGCATTCCATGTATAAAAAGAAACCAACCGACACCACAAGTTATATCCTAGGTGGTTCACCTTTCATTTGCAATACAAAACACAGGTGTGATTTACCCACACAATATAAAATTACATTGCCTGCTGTACAATGATCAATTTCATCATACTGGAGTAGCAGAGGTTAATACACATTCTATCGAATCTGGCAGGAAATAGTCATATATTTGTGTCACCCTTACTGTGAATTAATTGGAAACAAATTGCAGCGGAAAGTTTCATAGCTGCAGTTTTGAATTAGACTAGAACTAGTTGGCAGTTCGCAGTACAAAACATAGTAATAGCTTAGTTGTACAGTAACTCGAGTGACTCATGCTGCCACACCCAGCAATTTCCTTTGTCTATCCAACAGTCTGGGGACTTTGGTGGCACAAAATACACCTAGGATTTCTTGAACTATATTGCTTCACAAAATCTTGCTACCCTTTACTGTTTTCTGAAATAGTCCACCCCAACCCACTCCCTATACCCTCCCATGGTAAAATTCCTGCTTTGTCACTGGAAACACAGCAAACCACATTTTTAACCAGAGAAATTGATTCTGTGGTGGCATCAATTCTATGCCAATTTAACACTTTGTTTTAATAGGCCATTCGGCCTTAGATGAATTATGAAAAGCAAATGTTGGGTAATGTTTGTGTACAGTAAATGTAAGTGACATGTTCTTGGTAAATGAATGGGCAGCTTAGTTTGAACTCCTCATAAAAGGTCATCCCCACTCAAGGAGAAAAGCTATAGTAATTGAAAGTGGTTCGGTGTGTTTCACAAAAGGGAAATATTGATAAAATTACCTATTCAAAATATTGGCAGAACATTTAAGCAGTTCATCCGAACAACAAAGATAAATAAAGATCCCTCACATGGGCGTTTCTGCCAAATATTGTTCCATTATCATAAAAATATACGACAAAATATACAAAGACCGATATTGTGTGCAAACAATCTTTATTCCATTCTATCCCACCCCTGGCAAACTCCATGTCAGCAAATGAGCATTCTAATGCTATATTTATGCAAATGCCTAACTACATGCATACTGAACATGTAGACTGTACTTCATTAGCCCTTCTGCATAAACATAACCAGAAAGCCAAAAGGCTTAGTGATCCCCTTCCGAAAGGGGGGGTGCTTTGCTACACTGTGGTTCATCCATCAAATTTATACTTCTCAACTACATCATTTTTTATGATGTGGTCACAATTTGACCTCTTCTCATGTCAGCTCATGTCACATGACCTTTGAACAAAAACTTGAATAACCAAAAAAATGAAAAAAAAAGGAAGGGATTTGTCTGTGATTCCTCCCTTGTAATGACATGTCTACAAAGTTTCAGTTTTGACCTCTGATGAACTCAAATGGCTTGTGACCTCCATGAAAAACAATAGGGTTTTTCCTCGCACCATACCACATGAACATACTTAGTATGAAATCTATCCAAGATTCCTACCTTGAGATATTGTATAAGGTTTTCAGAGTTTGACCCCTGGTGACCCGAGATAACCTTTGACTGCCACCAAAAACAATAGGTATCTTTCTCTTACCATAACACATAAACATACTAAGTATGAGATCTACCAAAGCTTCCTACCTTGAGATATAGCGTAAACATGGTTTTCAGACTTTGACCCCAGTGACCCCAGATGACCTTTGACCTCCACCAAAAATGATAGGGTTCTTCCTCTCACCATAACACATCCACAAACTAAGTATGAAATCTATCCAAGCTTCCTACCTTGAGATCTGCAGCGGAAATTATAATCAAACTGTTACTAGACAAGTGAGTTTTGTCTTTTAAAGTCATGTTTACTGTGCTGTATACAACCTACATACAGTAGTCACACCTTCCCAATCAGAATGCAGTATTACCGGCAATCAAAGTAGCCCACTACAAATACTGCACATTGGTGCATACAGCCGTGTGACACATTGCATTTTCATTACTGCTCAGAGACAGACAGGCATGGTTTAAGCTGCTTATATCATTTATTGAGAATGCTTTTTTCAAAACAGCTTGTAAAGTTTCACTACTTTTGTGGCGTTTTCTTTAAATTTACACCTCATTGTCTTTGGTAGTCATAAAATGGAAGATTTCATCTCTGAAATCATACATTGGCAAATAAAGAAAAAAAAACATAGGGGCTTGGCTTAGGCTGGGCCTAAAGACCATATATTGGAAAGTTTGTTTTTTCGCCGCCAAAGATTTACACCAAAGGAAAGGCAAGATAAAAATTACGCCAATATCTGCTGTAGGCTAGGTGCCCCAAACAGATATCAGGCTGACAATATTGGCCAGAAATTTGGCGTGACCGCTTGAGTGCCACGCTGAACATCTTCGGCGTAACCTAGGCCTACATCATAGCTGGGGGAAAAAAAAGTTCTCCTCATTAGATTTAGGTAGCTCCCCAAACACCCGCTGATTGCCTGCCCTGGGGGCGCGGTTTTTCCATTTGGACTAGCTCAGCAAACAGTTTCATATCCCTCCCACACCTCAGTCCAGGCTGTTTGAGTCTGTCATGTTTCTGTTTGCCTATTGTGTTAACTAAATAATAAAGTTGACTCAGCAAAGGTAGAACCATCCTTTGTTGGTTAGTAAATAAAACTCTCACAGTTTCAATGAAGCTTTGGTGTATTTTTGCAGAAGAGATAAACCACCTGAACTCAGTGGTGTTTTACACAGGAGGCAAAAGAGATATTAAAGTTACGTGAGATGAGGACTAGGAGAGCTAAAATTACATTAATTATTGTATTGGTACTTTTCAATGCTGTAGAAATACATAATTATACAGGCCAAGTATAAGTTCTTTTCGGAGAGAGTTTCACCCAGTACTTACATTGCTTTGTAACTAATCCTAAAGCAGCTCTCCCATCACTTATTACTGTTCGAATGCATTCAATTACATGTATGTTTTTGTAACTAACGAATTTTTGTTTGGGTTTGTAGAAAGCCCGTGGTCTTTAGTGGGGGGGGGGGGGTAGTGGGCAAGGGTTGAAGAAAGGGGTGGGGTCTTAGAGGGAAAGTTTTGGTCCTACTATTTTTTTCCTTAGTCTTTGTACTTTTGTTTAGTTAATTGTTTTTTCTGGCCTTTAATACCTTTAATTCTTTGTTCTTTTTTTGCTTTTCTGTGTTTTTCCGACTCAGCTACATCAGTTACCTTTGTTTTTGTAGTTATGGGGAGTAAACTCTTGACAAGAAAGCCCCTCAGGGTTTTAAGTTTTACTTCCTTTCTACTTCATTATGATTTTGGTAATTTTTATATTATGTAATTCGGTACTTTTCAATGATGTTAGAAAAAACAAATAAAAACGAAACGAAACGAAAATTTGCTACCTTAATGTAATGGAGGAAACGTTTTTTCATGTGTTTTTCCTGACTTTCCTAGGCCTAAATGGTAGGCTAGGCCTGGTCCGTTTTTGACAGGCCTAGCCTATAGGCTCTGGGTCTTTATATCCTAGTAGAAGTAAGGTCTACAAATCGAGTCACTTCAATGGGATTGGCTAATATTAAAACTCAGACAACACATACATGGGCAGTCAATGTTTTTATTTTTTTTTTTTTTTCTTTTTTAAATTTTAGCATGTACAGTACTGAGTAGTGGTGTAACTTCCTAGTACTGGTTTATGCGACGGTGGGGCCTATTCACACGTCGACTAGCCGCCGTGCGAACATGCGTTTGAATTGCTTATTTCACATGTCCCGACTAGCTGCCATACTTTGACTACATACGACTGCGGGTATTTGATGTTGAAGGTAGCAACACGCAATGGTGAATACGTAACGTAGTGCTATGTAGTTGAGCCTAGGCCTATGTGCGATATGTTTTGTATGCATTGACTGACACAAAGTACCGACCAACTCAAGTCAAGGTACTCTATTCTGTATTTTTTACGAAGTTTGAAAGACACATGCTTAGCCTATTTGCTGTTCCCTCTGTTGTCAAATCCTTCCAAACAAAACAGCTTTATTTTCTTCATTCACCTCCCTGGTATTGCACTGCTTGCGAATATATGCATTTGGGCAACGCTACCGATTTGTACATGTTGTGTCCCTCAATCTTACGCATACGTATGTGCGGTCAGTGGGCCGTGCGAGTAAGCAATCACTGCATCTAGTCTGCACGGCGGTTAGTAGACGTGCAAATAGTCATGACATTATGCGACATGGAGGGTTTCGCTAATCTGGTATCCATGTTGTTGAAGGCCTTAGCAAAGAATTGAGAATAGGCTAGGCCTAGCCTAGGGTACCTAGGCCTAGTTCTCACGTACACTTTGTTCCCTGAACTAGGCCTAGGCTATTGCAATAGGCTGCAAACTTTTGACCGCATGTTACTGTGAGAGTAACATCGTCTGCGACTCTGGCAGTCTGCGTGCGTTGCTGTAGTGATTGTTGCTATAGCCTATATGCATGAGCGTGTGTATGAACGTAACCATAGCTAGTATGGACTAGCCTAACGGCCTATGTAACAACTGAACAGCAATGCATGCTATTTAGCATACAATAGTGTGAAGGTCTAGTAACAAGATTTCGCAGCTTTATAGAATTCATGTTTAAAAAACAAAACTGGATCGTTTGTGTAAATCAAAAATTTTTGGTCTCTAGGCTAAGTGCAAATATTCTTAGAATGAAGGGTCTTAAACGTATAAATGACCCATAGAAGTCAATTACTAAGGAGTAGGCCTAACGTAGCCAAGGCCTAGGCCCTAGGCCTATATGTTAATTTGAGAAAGATCGAGACCATTCAAAATTTTTGAAGTTGCAGTAGGCTTGCCCAATTTTGACAATGGGTATATATTGCTGACCTAGGCCTAGTATGGGAAGCCTCAAAGCGGGACATACTAAAACGAATGCCAGCGAATGCCCGTACTACACCGTTAAATTACGACGAATGCCAGCGAATGCCAATTCATTTGCACTAAAGTGACGAATGCCAATAGACGTAGTGGTAAAAGCAACTACGGAAGCCTATAAAGAGCATAAGGCCTTTTAGAAAGTCATGTTCAACATGCTCGTACGCCTTTTCTTTTGCCGGTTTGTACAAACTGGCCTCAACTAGTACAAAGTAGGTAGTTTTAACATTTCAAGTTCACATTTATGGTATTGCGTTTTAATTACTCAAAAATTACAAGATGCTGTACAGCAGTTCAGTGCAGTCCACAAGTAAGTCATGGTGTATATCTAGGGTGTATTAAGGTTTCTGAGCGAGCGCCATCTTTTTGGAATCTGCTGCACGTAGCGGAGCCACTAATTTTATAAATGTTCTTGAGCTTGTAAAATGTTGTGGTGTACAAATGAAGTCCCCTAGAATGAAATTTATGGGAGGTTGTTTTCTCCTGTGGTTACTTATAAAATATGATCTATGTTTCATATGGCCCTTATAGGCAATGAGTTAAACATAGAGAATGTGGCAAAATTGAAGGGAATTTGACCAATTTTAGTGCCATTTTGGATGGTATTACTCCCACTGTTGGGTGAAATGCCTGAAAATTCCGTCTCCTGAGTAAGGATCAGGGCTGGAAACACGTACATATATTCAAGCCACTTATTGTTTCTAGCTGAAAATTTCAATGGTTATGGTAGGTAAATTTGATAATGGGGCCCCCTCAATAAAAGCCCACATTGGTGAGCTTTAAACCAGAGTGGTGGCTTGTCTCGTTTGAAACTTCCTACAAGGAACTACGGGGTGGGGAATTAGGCTGATTTAGTGTTATAAGTCCAATGGGGCGAAATAATTAGTGACGCGCTACCTGTAAGGTCTGTTCTGCTTCGCAACTACAATTTAATGGATACTTTAATTATTGAACGCAGTACCGTTCTCAAAAATAAGCCATTTTCAGTTTATTTTTCTAATATTTATAAGAAAGTACCTAACAAAGGAACAATATTTCCAAGAACCTGCCAACACTCTCATATAATGACAAGAAAGTGTCAGGGTTAGGGAATATCATGAGATGCAGGAAGCTCAATTCTGGGACATCTCATACTTCAATGCGTTTCTTTTTTATGTTTTGTAATTTGCTTTGCTTTTGGTGCATAGCTAAGGATTTTCTCTCAGGAATAATGGAGGGACGCACTTAACAATAATCGCAAACGTAGACTTACCAGGGGCAGGGGGGTGGCACTGACTTGTAGCAGAGAGCTGTAACTCACCACTAGTCCTTTGATCTTATTTCAAGACTACCAGACCTTACGTACAGTAATTGGTAGTGTACATCTAGCTTTGTGGAATGTAACTATTGAAGAAACTGGGGTGATGTTCGGGTCTTTGATTAAAGAAACTGTCCACTCTTTCTGACACTTTTTCCTCTTTCTTTTGCTCATGTTTCTTTTTATTTTGCCGACTGGTCAGTGGCGTATCCAGCAGCTTTTTAAAATAGAGGGGGCGGCAAGATTTGAATTGATCGCTGTCCTGAGTTAGGGGTATGAGGGGAAGGAGAGTAACCCTCTCTTTTGGAAAATTTTTTGCTTTTGGAAGAGGGCTGAGACGAAAATTTTGTGATATACTTGACACATTTACAAACAACTTTTCTCTTTTTTGCCTCAACTTTTTTTCACTCTGTGCATGACGGCCAATAGGATGGGCGGCGCGCCTGTATGCTTCACTGCTGACTGCTGGTGCCAGAATTTTGCCGACTCAACTGCAGATTACTACATTACCATAAACGATGGAACTCCTTTAGTGAACAATGAAGACTGAAAAAAAACCCTATGTAGCTTTTCTCTTCCTCTCACCCCCCCCCTTTTTCTCATTCTTTCTTCAGTCTAACTTCCTTCGTTTGTCACTCCACCTCTTTCCTTCATTTTTGCCAACTAGTGCAGGATTTTTGCCGACTGCGTGGATGATATGGGGGGGGGGGCGGTCATCACACCCCCTCTAGAAACGGGCCATGAGTGTAAAGCAAAAAATGCTCCAGGCTGACCCCTAATGGGTAGTAATCCAGTAAAAAGAAATCACGGACATATACAATGTATAATATCAATAGGAAATTTTCGAAAATGGAGTAAAAAAAGAGTACACCCAAGAATCATTTTTAAGGGTTGCACCGTTTGAGCAAGACAATCACATTGTATCCTTTTATGTTAGTCAGGACTCTAATTGAGGGAGGTGCCACATGTAGAAGGAGAAATTCTCATGTGATTTTTCTAGACCACTTTTTTTCATGAGGAAACAGAATATATGAGGTAAAAAGGCTGAAACCTTGTAATCGTTATTACACTCAGCTAAGGCTTACGTAAAGGTAAGGTAAAGGTAAAGCTAAAGGTACGTAGGTGGGCTGCCAGAATGTTGGTTTATTTATAGGGGTGGGGCACAAAACTGACGCTTTAAATACCACACAAAAGTCCTGCGTTAATCGTCATCTCTTTTTTTGAGCTTCCCTGAATGTATACAGCACGGGGAATCCTTTCCCTTGTCCACTTACATAAAGACATAGTCGTGGGGATGTGGGGGTGCAGGTCGAAGGGAAGGGATTCCCCATACCACTTTGAGAAATTTTTGTTTCAGATGTAGTATTGTTATATAGCCGTAAATGGTGCTAATCGTTGGGGAAATTCTTAGAACCGATCATACATTTCATGGAAAATGTCCATAATCTAGCCACTTTTCCTTAAGTGGAAGAAGAGAGTACTTTTGCCTAAGAGCAGTGTATGTTGTCAAGACCATCCGCCTGAAGCCGCCCTTTTGGGCTACTTTGCTACCCTTCTATTTTTGGTACAGTTTTTGCACAAAAACGACAGTCCTTATACCGAGGGGTGGTGGAGAAAGTAAGATTATGAAGGAAGCCTGTCCTATTCCATGACATTGCAGGGCATATTTTTGCACATTATCAACTTATTACTTTTAAGAGCCGATTTAACGCACTGATAGTGTTCTTTTTGAGCCTGAATCGTGAAAATGCAAGCGCCGTGGAAAAATTTTAGGCAGGCTTACACTAAAAACACCAACAAAAGACCCTCGGAAAAAAAACCTTGTCAGTAACTACGTTTGTGAAATTCCCCAACATAAGGGACCCAACGAGGAATGATAACTTATGGGCTTCCCTTTGGGGGCTTTTAAGAAAGATAGGGCCCGCGCATGGTCCCCGAAAAAATTAAGAAAATACATCTGGGCAAAATAAACCGCGGGGGCTTGGTTAATGGCTTTAAAAGTCCAAATGCCAAAAACCTCCCAAAACTCAATGGGGGGGGGGGGTCCCCCTCACCCTTTAAACGAAAAAATTTATTTTAAAATTTTCAAACCCCGGGAAATAATTTCCAAAGGGGGGGAAAGTACTAAAAATTATTAAGGATTTTATATAACCACTGTTAGTTAGCAAAGGGGGCCAAGACTTTTCTGCTTGTTTTTGTTGCTTGCTTTTCTTACAAACTTAGTCTTTTAAAAAATGCCCATTTAAAAAAAAAGGGGATTAAACAAAAAGAGTAAACATGGACCAATACGGTTTTGAATTCGGTCGGGACACATGAATCGAGTCGGCGGACTTTTCCGGGGGGGACCCAAACTGTTTGAACTTTTTTTAAAAACCGAATTTGAAAATTTTAACTAGTTGAAAAAATTAACAATTGGGGGTTTTCGGCCCTGTTGGGGCGAAATTAAAAAACTGAAGCGCCCTTGGGGGGGATAAAATTCACAGGGTGGGGAAAAAGGGTCGGGCCCGCTTTTGGATCCATTGCAGGGCCCAAATTTTTGGGCATTTTCGAACCTCAAAAAAAACGGCTGACGGATTTGCGGACTGCCCTAGTTGGAATTTAAAAAAGAAGGGACCCAACGGAAAAAAATTTGCCAAAGGGAAATTTTCCCTTTGGTTTTCGGTATGGTTTGGGTCACCCCTTGTATTATGCCCTTTTAAAAAACCCTACTGGCGGGGGAAAATTAAAAAACTTAAAAGGGCCCATAAATTAAAGGCCCCCTTTTCCCTTTTTCCGAGCTAGGGGGGGGGGGGTTTCCCCTTTTCAAAAAAAATTCGGTGAAAAATCAAAAAATGGGTTTTCCCAAATTGGGGGGGGAAAACGTGTTTCCCAAATGTTTTTTAATTTAAAATTTCGTATCTTTCATTTTTTCCCGATAAAAAAGATTTTGTTGTTTGTTTTTTTTTTTTTGCCATTTTTTAAAAGGGTTTTAAAAATTGGGGTTTTTAAAGAAACACAATGATTAACAGGGGAAAAAATGTAAAAAGGTTTTCCAGGGGGGGGGCAACCTTCGGGGGGCCCCAGGGCTTCGGCGGGGTTCCCTTTTCCCAAGGTGGCCCGAACCTTAATGAACGAAGTTAAGAACTAAGTCTTTTAACCTTTCTCTCCCCCTTCCCTCCCTTCTTCTGGGAAAAAAAAAAACCCCCTTTTAATATAAAAGGGTTCTGGTAGTGGGGTTGTTTCCAGCGTTTGGAAATAAAACAAATGGGAAGTATAAAATCTAAATTGGTATTTTTTTAAGGATTCCCTTCCTTTAAATAAAAAGGGAAAAAATTTTTTCCCAACTTTCCCAAATGCAAAGGGGAAAATTTCTTTCGGGATTGGTAGGTTTTCAAGGGGGTTTTTTGGAAAACCCTTGCCAACCGTTGGGGTTTTTACTAAAATTTTAAAGGGCCCCCCCGAAGAGCCCCCCAACCCCTTTAAAAATTTTGCCAGTGAAATTTGAAAAAATGGGTGTCAACAGGTTTTCGTGGTTTCAAATTTACATCTTCTTTAAATCCCATCTAAAAAGTTTTTGGGGGAACCCCAAAATAAAAAGGGGTTAAGGGTTTTCTTAAGAAAATTAACTGGGGGATTGGGAATTTTTTTCCGGGGGGGGGGAAAGTTTCCAAGGGGGCCCCACCATTTCCGGGGATTTTTTACCTCCCCGGGCAAAATGGTTTCTAGAAAAACCGAATTGGTTAAAACTAAATTTAAAAAAAATACCTTTTTTTAAAATTTTTTAATTTAAAACCCCTTTTTTAAAAATTCCAAAATTTTTTAATTTTCCTTTAAAAAAATTTTTGTTTTATTTTCAGAAAACGGGGTAAAGGAAAATTCCGAAGGGTTTAAAAACAGAAAAGGGGAAAATTTATTTTAATTTTTTCCCATCCATTTCCAAAAAAAAAAGACAAAAATTTTTCAATTTTTCCTTTCAAAAACATTCACCCAGGATTTGTATTTTTTCCCTAAATGACCCAGGCCAAAAATTTTTGCCCAAAGTGTTTGTTGTACGGTTTTGAGAAATGGCCCCACAAAAACAGTAAAAAAGGAAAAAATAATTCAAAAAAATTTCGTGTTTTTTTTAACCCCCTTTTTTTTTTAAAAAATTTTTACTTTTCCCCAAAAAGGGAACCCCAAAAAGGAAAAAAAAAATGGTTTTTAAGAAAAAAAACCGATTAAATTCAATTTTCCCAAAATTCAAACATTAGAAAATTCCCGTCCCTTTTCCGTCAACCCCGGGGTCCCTTTTCTAGTTAACCGAAAGAGAAAATTTCCCTAGATTAAAAAAATTAGCCTTTTTAAGTAAAGTTTTAAAAATTTTTAAAGAACAAGAATTAATAAATTTTCAAATAAAATTAATATTCAATGATAAAAAGGGAAAAGGGGAAAATTTCAGGGGCCTGACGCCAAGGGGACCCGTCGGGCCCCCCCTGCCCAAATTTTTGGGTTTAGGAAACAGGAAAACCTTTACCCCCCCTCCCCAAATTTAAATATATTAATAAATTTTTGGGGGAAAACTTTTTAATTGAGTGGTGAGTTAAAAAACATGGAAAACCAAAAAGGGTCTGGAAAATTAACAAAAATTTGTGTATTTTATAAAATTTAACAAGAAACACCCTTTCCCCTTTTTCTAAAAATTTGATCCCAAATTTCAACTTACCGGAGCAGTTTCCCCCATATTCCCAAAAAAACCCCCTGTTTCCCCCCCAACAAACCTGGGGCCCCTTTTAAAACCTTAAAGAAGAAAAATTTCAGGCTCAAAAATATTTCACTTTTATAATTTAAAAAAATAAGAAGAATTTTTTTAAAAAAAATTTTTATGAAAATTTACCAATGGGTTGTACCCCAAATTCTCCAGTTTGGAAAAAGGGGGTGGGCCCTCCCCCCGCCCGGTTTGCCCACACCAACCCCGGGTTTTTTCGGGGGAACCTAGTTGGGGTAAAGGGGTTTCCGGGGCTGGAAGATTCCCTTTGGGAAAAACCAGGGTTTCCCCCCAAAAAGGGGGGGGGGGGCCCGGAAACGCCCGAAAACCTGATCCAATTTCATCCCTAAAAGTTTCGGGGGGGGGGGAAAACTTTTTCTCCCCCATTTTAAAAAGGGGTTTAAACCCCAAAGACAAAAAATGGCTCCCAAAAGACCTCCGGAAAAAGTGGCCTCAAAATTTTCATTTTTTTTTTTTAGGAAATGTTAAGGGGAATTTCCTTTTTTTCTGGGGGGGGGGGCTCCCCTTCCAAACCCAACAAAACATCCCAATCCCAAATATATTTTCCCCTTTTTTTTTTGGGACTAAGGGCCCACATCAATATTAAATTCCGGAAAAAGAAAATTTTCTAAAGAGGGAAGAAATTTTATGAGGATAATTTTTTTTGGCATTAAAGAAACCTTTGATTTAAAAACCAAATTCCTAAAAAGTTTCCCCTTCCGGGAATTAAGAAAAAACCAAGAAAAATTTTTTTTTTTCCTTTTTCCCCCCCCCCAAATCTTCAAAAAACGGATTTAGGGTAAAAAACCCGGGCCCAACCCCCAAAACATTTAAAAAATACCGAGTTCTGTTAGAGCAATTTAGGGAAACCCCGAATCCTTTTTCAGATGAGTATATCATATAAAAATAAATGTGAAAATTTCCAAAACCCTTCTAGCCGTTGTGCACGTCATAGCATATTTCCCCCAAAAAATTAGTTTGTAGACAGTAGAGCCACCATATGTTTCAAAGTTGCGGGAAACAGGGGATGATATCTAAAGCTTATACACCCACTATAATGGTAGGGTTTACGTGTGCACATACGGGAAAGCGTGCAAAAATTTTACTCTTGGAGGCATTTTCGCCTCTTTTGTAATACGAAGCGGGGAAAAGTCCCAAAAGTGAAGGGAACCGGGGCTATGATTACGATATGTTTCTTCGCTTGCAAGAGCAGGTGAAGATTTGAGACTTTACGAACGGCGGGGGGGCCCGGGAGCTCCATAGGCAGCTTGTGTGGCCCAGTATGTTTTTGTTGGGCCCCAGGGGGAAATTTTCCCAAATGTTAGGAAATAGCAAAACGGGAACATAACGTGGAGTTTGAAAAGGATTGAATGACAGGAGAGCACACCAATCTCCACAGTGCAAAATTCGATGGTCATTATTTTTCTAATTTTTGGAAGAAATTTTGCATGAACAAAAAAAAAAATAAAAATTTGGAATTTAAATTTGGGTACGAAAAAAATTGCTTAAACCCATATGGTCATCGCGTTACGAATTTTACCAATTTAAAGATTTTACATGAAAACCAGTACCCGCATGAAAGTTGACCTTCCCCTAGCTTTGCCTAGAATATTTTCACGGAATTTTTTGTAATAATGTCATAGGCGAAAAACTTCGCTTGTGGGAATTCGCTCAAAGCCCCCAAAATTTTTGCAGGAATATTTTTCCAGGGTAAAACCTGCATACGGGATCAGCAAAAGCTGGTGAAAAGATAAGCCGACGACGGGCAAAGCCCCCCTTAGGGGCCATCAACCCGAAGCCCCGATAGAAAGCAAGGGGTTACAGAAAGGATCCGAAGGGAAATTTGGGCGGACAAAAAATTTGGGATTTGTTGACAAAAAAATTAAAAATATTGGTTTTATTAAGGAAAATTAGAAATTTGGCTTTTCTAGGGAAAAGGGGTCCCCTGTCGCTAGACAGTTCCAGTTCTCCCGATAAGTTACTCCTTGCAAAACGTATTGACCCCCTTTTTGTGCAGACACCCTTGTGCAGACACAAACCTTTTTATTGCTTAAGGTATATCATGAGGGCTACAAGGCCAAATATTTAATCACAAAATTTTTTGCCATGGTGTGTAAGTGAGCACTTGCATTTTTTGATTTGAGTCAATCAAAGGCATTACCACTGAATAATTGAAAATTTTGCTTTCTGTCAACCAAAACCAAGAGCCGGCCGACTGGTCGCGGGGCGACCTTCCCCCACCCTGGACATTGAGCCCATTTACGTTTCTTACAAAATATTTTATCATGAGCTGGGGTTGAATTAAGAATTTCCTGATCATAAGAGAAAGAGGATAAAATTCTTTGGATTAAATTTTGTGTTTTCGGGAACAACCTACACGAAAGAATAATACCCTAATTGTGAACCTTACTTTTATATAAAGCCAACATATCTGAAACCGGTGTTAAACCCATTGTAACTGAAGTGAAAGGCGCGTAGCGGGGAAAAATTTTTTTGAAATTTGGAAAAAAATGTTACAGAAAGCAAAATACGTTCTTTTATTTAACGACTTTTGAGATTTTTTTAGTCAAAATCGCTTGGTGTAAACCAGAGCCATCTTTTAACGGTATTAACTTTTTGTTTTCGATCATTTTCCACATGGTGGGACGTGGTCCCCCGGGGGGGGGGGGCCCCCCCCCCCGGGCCCCCGCCCCCGGCTAGGGGCCCTTCCGAAATAAGGTCCAGAATGCTGGCATGCGCAAATGACCGAATCGGGGTAGAAACCCCTACAGCGTCGTTGCCTGTTTGGAAGGTTCTTTTACACAAGTTTATGAAAATTGGCAGAACAACCGAAAAATTTTTGCCCTCAAAAGGGGAGCATGGCAGGCCCGTTTGTTCCTTTGTACCTTAAAATTTGATCAAGAAATCAGGTGCCATGTGGAGCAATTTTTTTGGCCCTTTTTAGCTTTTTTTAAACCATTTAGAGGCTTTGATTTTTTTTTTTTTTTTTGTTTGGGCCTGCGGTTTACTATTTTAACCCTTGGCCTTTTTCTTCTATTCATATAGACATTTTAAAAAATGATCATCCCCAGACAGAAACCGTCTCTACCCGGTCAAAACGGGTAGGAGCAGCCCTTTGAACTCTTTCGCGGATTGGTTTTCCCCAGTTTTTTCTCAAAGCAGGACGCTCAAAACCGGGGAGTTGCTTTTTGTCAAACAGCAATCCCAGCGCTAAAAAACTGGGACAGTCCCAAATCCCTGCGGTATCGAAAGGCAGCATTAATGTTCCTCCGTAGACTATTTAATTTTGGGGGTTTTTATTTTGAGTCGACTAGCTAAGAGAGTTTGGGGGAAAAGGTTTTTTATTCGCAAAAGAAAGTCGAAGAAATGAGATCGCAACAGCTTTTTGGCAGGCTTTCAGAGAGTTTTGCCTTTGATTGCTTTTCTGCCTTTTTAAAAAAGCTGGGGATCTGAAATTTCTTCACCGGTGCCAGTCTGTTTTTGCGTGACCTCAGAAAAAAACAGAATGTTATTTCGCACTGCAAAATTGGGCCCCCAAAAAAACTTTTTGCGCCCAATTCGTTACCTTTGAAGCAGTGGCGTACCCAGGATTTTTTGGGACAGGGGGGCACAGGGGGTCACAACCTTTTTCCTGGGAGGGCACAATTCGAATTTTTCCCCTCTATAGGACTAATATATATATATATAAACCTTACATTTTAAAAATTTTTTTTTTTTAGGGGGCACCCGCGGGGTACGGCTTTTTTGGGGGCAGTGCCCCCTTTATGCCCCCCTAGCTAAAAGCTACGCCACTGCCCCGAAAAAGGAGCCATTTTACGTAGTTCCACGTTTGACTTGAACGCACGGGATGTTTTCACAAGGCAACGGGATTGGTTACCTTGATTCTAGCAGGGGTCGACATGATGTCCCCCCTTTTTTTACGCGCATACGAGTGCAGCCGATTTTAAGGGGCAGGAGTAATACACCCCCCCAAAAGGGGGGGTAATGATCAGTGTGATAAGTTACCTTTTGGTGGTGCCCTTTTTCAGGCATACCCCCGAATTATGCCAGTATAGGTGAAGGTAATACACTCCGCGGGCGGGGGGAAGCATAACCTACACAAGGGTTGAGCATCGGTTGCAGTTTTGAGACTTTTGCAAAAGTTAATTGTACCCTTTGGGGATACTTGAGGGGGGTATTAATTTTTTTGCCAGGGGCGGAGATTTTTCTAACAGTGGGGGAGGGGGTTTTTACGACTTTCAAGAAAAAATTTTCTGTGTGAAAAACACAAAGTCAATGGGGGGAGTTCTTTGAAAGTGGGGGGGGAACCCCCCTCAACCCCCTGTTTCCCCCCGTCCCCGTAGTTGCTATAATTTCCCTTTGAATATTTTACAATTTAAAAATATTAACTGGACCCCACGACTTTTTCTTGTAATTATTTGCCTGGGTTTTCATTTAAGCAAGAATAAAAATTACAAGAGACCCTATTTTATAAAGAACATAAATTGTTCTTGACCACCCCCTGAAAGGTCAAAAGCTCTTCTTAAAAAAAACAAAAGGGAAGACGTTGACAAATAAGATAGTTCTCGCAAATAATTTTAAGGGGGTGGATTATCCACGTGAAAGTTTTCGCGGGGAATTGTCCCGGCTAAATTATCATCCTTCGAAAATTCCCAATTTAAATTATCCAGATGTTGTCCAATCACCTTCCAATACGTTATAATGCACAGTTTTACGCAAAAACGGTAGTCGAAAATTTCCCCTATTCTCCCACTGGTGTTCTGGTGGTTTGGGAACCTTTTTAAAATTCGTCCGCTCAGGTACAGTCGACAGGAAGGGTGAGCAAATGTCCGGTCAGGGAAAAAAGAAGTTGTAAATACATGGTCCCTAAACTGTTAGACGTCCCTAACAGTTTGTTTTAAGAAACATAGGGTTTAAAAAGATATGAAAAAAGATTCCCTCTTCTGTATCATGACTAGAAAATCCCCTGTGAAGCATGCGTGAATTAATTTGGGTTTCCAAAGAATTCCCTTCATTTTTCACCGAAAAAAATAGGGACAATGGCGGGGTAGACGATTGTACCCCAATATCTAAGGGGGGCCACTAAAGTTTTGGGGGGAGCTACCAGAAAATTGAAATACATGCCCCAGGCTGCATGAAGTTTCATTATGGGTTTTTAAGTTGCATTTAACGTTTTAAATTTTGGTAATTTTATGTTTTTTGAATTTAAAAGGGAGAAAATTTTTATACATAAAACACGAAAAAGTTTTTATCCAAATTACTTTGAGCTTTTTTTTTCGAAAAGGGTAAAATAAAAGCCTTTTCGATTGGAGGGACTGAAGGTTTTTTTTGGACCAAACGTCCTGGGGAAGGGTGTAAGGGGGGGGTGTCCCTTCCCTTTGGAAAATTTTTAAAAATTTAGGGTCCCCGGGCGCAATTGGGAAATTTTGCAAATATTTAGGATCGGGTTTTTTTGCTCTCGGTTTTTGCTATCTTTCTTTTTAGTTTTTCGACGACCCCTCTCCCTTTTTAATTGGGGACAAGATGGCCAACTTTTTATTATGCGTTTTTAGTTTAAACAAATGGAGGGGGGAAATGCACCCGTTAATGAAGAATGAAAGCAAAAATTTAATGAATGAATGAATGAAAAGAATAGTTAGGGTAGGCCTTTGTTTTATAAATTAAAGAGGTCAAACCTTGTTAGCTATACAGCCATCATTTGTCAAAATGTAAAAAGATAATGACAGCAAAGGGGTACTGTTGACTGACCCGCTCAGAACAATGATCAGGAGCGCCCCTAGAATTTGGTGATTTGGGATGGGATGTCGTACTACCAACTCAGCCGAATCGCCATTTTTCTTTGATTTCACTTTTTTTTCAGGCCTGGTTTGTTAAGCAGTAGGGGTAATTCCTTTGCATTAAATAAACGGGCTGTTTTATGGTAAGGTCAAAGGGAAGGGGTTCCCTTTTTTTGAAAAAATTTTGTTAAAGTTACCCCAAGTCTAGAATTACAAAAATATTTATTTTAAAGGTTGGAAAATAAATCCTTTTCCCTCCCAACCCCCTCCCCAAAAGTTTTTCTATTTCGAGATATAAAATGTTTTAAAGATTCACTTAATTTTAAAAAGTAACGTGTAATATTCTATGATGACATTCTTGTACAACTCGCATTACCTGCTTTTGTTTTTTTTTGAAATTTTTTGTTTACAAACCTTGAAAAGGTTATGTTTTCTCGCGGGTATGTTCACTAGTTTTATGGAGAGGGCTTTTAAGCACCCCATAACAGTAAACAGTAATTCACAAGCCGCTTGCACATATTATAAATGTCATGACTTCTGGATTATACCTGATGAGTTAAAGGTGGCTAGGGTGGGTTTCCCCTTCAAAAAAAAAAAAGTAAAAAAAGACTGGGGAATTAAGCCTGTGTCAATTTTTTAGTGTAAATTTTTAAAATTTTCAAAAAAAACGTGTAAACCAGGTTAAATTAAGATTTTTTTGTCCAGTATAAATTACTTATAAATTTTAGTAGGTTTTAGATCCCCCCTTTTCTCTGGTAAATGTTTTAAATTTATCTTCTCACACATTAAATTTTAGTATACAAAAATAGGGAACTATAAGGAATGGAAGTTGGACTTACAGAAAACTTTTGACACTGTGAATATACAATTTTATACAAAAAATACATTTTATGGGTTTAATGAAATGACCATTAAGGTTCCTTATACTTCACGGCAGATTCAATTAGTTTGTTTAATGGTTTTTCTCTGCCCCAAAAAGGGGTTTTTTCTGTGGTGTCCCAAAGGGGTCTTACTTGGGCCCCTTCCGTTCCTGATATACGTTCTTCCCTGAAATGTAAAAAACTATTGTATGCTTGTTGGTCTGGTAAATCTTACGGAGATCGAGTTTCTTAGAGCAGGAGGTGTTACTTTAACAGGAGACCCCAAATGAAAAAAATTCTAAACCTGTTTGATCGGTTTTAAAAGGGTGGGGATAATCATCAAAGAAGAACATAGACTTAAAAAATTAATTTTTTTTGTCTAATACTAAAGTGTACTCGTCCCAGTCGACCTTTTTCGCAATACACGGACAAAAAGGATTTTTCGGGAACAATGGTTTATTTTAGCAAATTACGACAGCATTGGCACCAAGTTTTAAAATTCAAAACGACTTTTTTCGCCACTAAAAACCTAAAGACCTTAGTAAAAACACTTTATGTATTTGCAAATGCAGAAAAGAGGTATGATGCTATATGTTATGTTTATTTTCCATCATCGGCATATTGCGCAACTAAAGGGGGTGTATTGTGTTTAAAATTTAACACGGAATGAAATGGATATTTTTAAAAGTGCGCCATAAAGGCACAAATTAATTGCAACTTGAACGACTAGAGTGTAAAATAAAGGGCAAATTTTTTTGTGCCCCTTTAAAATTTTGCAGAAAAAAGTAAACCCCTTTTGGGTTTGTTTCTTAAATACTTTAAGCCTATTATATATGGAAAATTACTAAAAGAAGGGAATTTTCAGTCGGCAACTAGCGCAGGTCAAAAAAAGGGTTTAAAGATGCTCCCTGTCAAAAATAGCAAACCCCCCCCCGCTTTGAATTTTTAGTTGAAAACATAATGAGGGGTTGTCTGAAAAAAAAACTTTTTTCATTAGGAAAACGAGATTGGTTTTCTCATAAGCTGATTAACTTCTAAGTAAAATTTATAATGCTAATGTAACAATGTGCATTGTAATGGTATAAAATTTAATTATAGGAAGGCGTAACCCCTCTAGGTTATCTTTTGATCAAAAGTTTTTCTGGGGAATGTATTGGTAATAAGTTTTTTTAAATGCTCAAGAGGCTTAAATTTCTGTATAAAAAAAATGAATTTTTAATTTTAAGACCAAAAACCCCTGTCGTGCTTTATTGAAGCAACTTGATTATGATTTCTCAGCTTGGTATATGGTTGTTTTAAAAATTAAAAGGGTGTTTATAGATTTTTTCAAAAATATTATTAATTAGGAAATGCTGTCAGTACCCCCAGAAAATACTTTGGACAATCAAATAAACAAGGATTTTTGCCCTGGAATAAAGAGTTTAACAGTTAGAAATTTTGGAACATGTTTCATATAGTAAATCATAATGTTCCCAACTAATCCCAAAAGGGAATTTGAGTTGTAGTCGATAGCTTCATACAGGTTATCGCTCTTTTTTGTAAATTTCCCCAAAAGGTGAGTGGCTTGGCAAGAGTTCTTTCTATAACTCCAATTACTTAGGAATAGTCTGCCGTACTATATTCAATTTTGCAAAATAAAGTTAATTTGTTTTAAGAGACATTTAAATCTTTTTTTGGGGAAAGGAATCAATATACGAGAATTTATCTTTCATAATTTTTTTCATGATTTATATTTTTTAGCCTGTTTTCTGTCATACCTTTTTTTTGGAATTATTTTTTTTATTTTTTTTTATTTTTTTTTTAATTTTTTTTATTAAAAAAGGGCCCATTTTAAAAAGTGTTTTCACTTTAAGTGTATCCTTGGAAACATTTGTATTTTTATTTTTACATTTTTTAAATTTATTGAATAAATTTAATCAAAAAAATCACATTTTTACCCCAGACTTGAAATAAAAAAGAAAAACAAAGTAATTTGAGTGTACAAGAAAAGACATCGCAAATACTGTGCAATCTACAGGCAATTGAGTGAATAAGCTCGACATAAAAAATCCAGCAATGTATGTCTGTTAAGATTGGGGTTTGGGCCATGATCTCATGGGGTCCCCAGAAAAAAAAATTTAGGGGGGGCCAAAAATTTTTGCAAAAATTTTTTTAGGGGGGGAAAAACCCCCCGCAAGCACGGGTTTGGGCAGAGCGAGAAAATTTTTGGGCCCCAAAAACCTCCCACATCATGGAAAAAAGGGATTCAAAGCCTATCTACGCCCCATAAATAAGGGATCACTGAGGAATGTGAAGAAATGTTGATGTTAATTTTTTTTTCGTTTTTTCTTTAATTTTTTTCTTTTTTTTTTTAAATTTTTAATTTTTTGGGGAGGGCAAAGTGCCCCCTTTCCCCCCACCTGGGGGGCCCCTGCTGATCTATTTTTCTACCCGTGTGACATACATTTTAAATTTTTGACTTTAAAACTTTAAATTTTAATTTTCCCCCGATGCAAAATAATGTACTTTTTTGAATTTTTGGAGCTGATCAATTGGCTGGAAAAAGTCCATAATTTTGTGAATTTTAATTTTTTTGGTTGGGAAAGGGGGGAAAATTTTTATTAAAGTTTCCTAACTAAACCTGCATTTAGGCTCTGCATCGAGACACCACTCAATCGCCCAACAACCCACATGCAGCTCAAAAGCCTTTTACCGGTTATTGTAAGCAGTTTTTAAATTTTTTGTTTTGGGTTCTTGGGAGATGCCACCGAATATATGATAGTATAAACAATAAGAGGTAAAATTTGAAGTCGCAGGGGATCCAAAAAAGTTGTACTTTTCGAAAACATTGCTAAAAATTCATAAGTTTGGGAAAAAAAATTTTTGATAGAAAATTCTTACAATGGATCCCTCACCGGCGAAAACACACTCCACCCAAGCCAAATACGCAGTGGTTCTCAAACGCAGCTCTTTTAAGGGCCCGATGCGTCCCCTAAATACATTTTGGTTTGGAGAAAAACCCTATTCGACACGAAAAAAAACGTAACCAAGACGGAAAATTTAAATTTTTGTAATACAAAGTCACTACTTGGCTCATTCCCAAATTTTCTCTTTAAACGGGGTGCTATAGGGCCCAACACTAGTCAAAATAAAGACTGGAGGATGCGTAATCAGCCATAACTAGATGTGCTATTGTTGGCAATCACATGTTTCGCACATGTGAAATGCTTATGTTAATGGTACGTTAGGCGTGGTTGAAGGGGCATGTTTTGGGGGAGGGGTGTATGTTGCCCCTGAATTTGATAAAAAAAGGGAAAGGATAAATTTTTAAAAAGGGGGTTACGGGTATCGCAAAGGTGGGCACCAAAGAAAGTATGGTGCTAAAAAGATGACGACACTTGGGAGCCCCCAAGGCTTCTAAGCCCCACACGGACATAGCTTAAGAAGTCGGCCCACATAGAACGTCCGCGCTAAGTGTGCCCGAATCCCCTCTCCCCGGGCAATTAAAGCCTATTCTTTCGATAAATAGATGTGGAATTTAAAAACGCATGAAACGTAAAAAAGACTAGGCCCTGATGGGTTTTTTTCAGTCCCAAGCGTGATGAAAAATGAATGCTTTTTTGGACGGTGTGGAGCCATTTTGCCCTGGTCATCATAAGACAAGGGATGGCATAACAGTACACCTAGTTTTTTGCTAGAAAAGCTCAGTTTCTTTTGCGCTTACGATGTTCATAAGAGATACAAGTTAAAACGAGGCGCTCCCCAAAACGGGGTAAACTTCATTTCCCCAAAAAAAAACCGCTGCAGGCTAGCCAGTGGTTTTGCAGGGTTTTTTCGACATAGGTGTCGATTGCCCCCACTGGGTCCAGTTTAAACCCCGGCAAGCAATGTGCGAAGAACTCCAAAAAAAAGGGGAGCGAAGAGCACCGAAAAATTTGGGGTTATATGTAGGAAAATTCACATTTTTTTTTTCATTAAAGAAAGTAAGAAAAATTGAAATTTTGGAGAATCTGCATTACTTGAGAGCAAACCGATAATTTTTTTTTTGAGGAGGTGGGGGGATACTACGAAAACATTTTTAATTTAACGGGGAAATATGCTTCCTAGATTACAAATTTTAGAAAATGCCCGAATGAAAGGTCTAGTAAGGGGTCGGGAAATAGGGGTCGCGACCCTTTGAGGGTCTCGAAAAATTTTTGGGGGTCGCGAAAAGCTTTGGAGGGGAAAAAAAAAATTGCCAAATTTTTCATTAAAAATAAAAAATGGGGGGATTCTAATCTAAGAACCAGTGATCTGCTTATTTAAACGCATAACCAATCAAACAAATCCTCAACCGACCCCTCAATTTGAGGGGGACCAAGATTCCGAAGTAGAAAAATGGGCCACCCAAACCAAAAAAATTTTGGGGACCCTGATTAGTACACAGGTTTTCTTCAAAGCCCCTTTACCCGACGTATTGGGGGTGTTGGGCTTGGGTCGGTGGCCCCCCCTCGGGCGAATCTTGGCGCCACCAAATTTAAAAATAGTGACATAGGTGTAGGAGACGGGGGGGGGTTTCAGCCCCCCCAAAAAAAATTTCGTGAAAAAATTGGGCAGTATATTAAAAAATTCTGGAAATGGAAAAAAAAATTGCGATAATAAAGTTTTGTTAAGCATAATTTTAAAATAACGCTCTAAACAGCCGACCCCTGCCGAAAAAAAAAAAAAAAAAACGTGGTTCTTTCCCGTAGTGTTTTTCGTTTGCATCAAGAACACCCTTTCTTGGATACTTCGCCAAAAATATCAAATTTTCGCGCGCCCGCGCGCTTTCAGTGTCATTTTTTATTATGTATTTTCAAAGTGTCTGGAAAAATTACATTTTCATCGCTCCCCGATTAGGTTGATTGCTCGTGTGTAGGAATGGGTGTGATATGGAGCAGCAAAAATTAAAAAATGCAAAGCAGGGGAATTTTTTTTTCCTTCCTTTCTTTTGTCAAAATTATGTTAAGAAAATTTGAAAAAATTTTTTGGGTGAATGGGACAAGTTCATTGTAATGGCAAACGCATTTTTGGGGAACTGAAGATGTCCGGTGCAGAGTTGCATGAAAAATTTTTTCATGGAAATAAATGATTCCTAATGAAATTTCCCTGCCCTTGTCACGATTCGCAATAATCTTACCGCAATTAATTTTTTGGGAAATAAAATTACAGGGGAAATTTTTTGGCCAAAAACAATGATCCCCAAAATTTAAAGTTATCTCCATCCTCTGTCAGAGGGGGACAGTGAAAAGGGCGTTTTAAACGAAATGTAGTATTTTGATAGTTTTTTATAAACATTTTTCCCAAATTTCCAAAACTTTTTGTGCGCTTTTCGCACTTTTTATCTTAGTTCTGTTGTTTTTTCTTTAACACCGTTAATCACAACAACATGCACATTTTTTAACGGGAGGGGTTCTACGACAGTTTTAACGCAAAATTTGGTCAGCTTTGCTCGCAAGTGCCACGGGGGGTTTTTAACTCCATGCCTCAGTGACTTGGATGAAAGGGGGGCGCATGTCCCCATGAAACACCCAAAAAACGTTTTTAAATTTATCCTTGTAGTATGGGTGAGGGTGTTTTCGACTGAAGCATGTTTATTTATCTGTTCATCACAAATGGTTTTCAAATATCAAGTTTTTTTTTTGACCTAAACCCCATATTGTCTCATTACCACCTTTTTATAACAACTCCCGGAGAAAACAGCAGCAAAAGTTAAAGGGGTTACGAATCATCAGGTAAAGAATACCTTGTGATCTGTAGATAGGTTTTTTTGAGTAATTGAAACTTTTTGAAGAGCAAGTTTGTAAAAGAAATGGGATCTAGACATGCAAAAATTCAGCGCGCTTGGCGCGCATTTGTCATGTTTGCATCCATTTTTTGACCCTTATTAAGTTTGTACAGTTCAAACGTTTTTTTTTTTTTTTTTTAAGGATACACAAAACCCTAGGCCACCTAAAATTAACAAATAAATCTCGAAGGGGGGGGGAGTTTGGGGAAACACCTTTTCGCCTTCACCCCCCCCCCCCCCCCCGCAATACAGAAAGTTGTGTGTGTGCGAAAATTTTGGTCACATTTTTCGGGAAGTCGACAGCCCCCGAAATCAAATTAGGCTCTACCGTATGATAGTAGACTCTGGCTGTAGAAAATCTCACCAAAAATCCCCCAAAAATTTAGGGGCTAACTCCACTGGGAAAATTTGAATAAAGCGGGTAGATTTTAACAAATTAATGGTTTTAAAACAAAAAACAAAACAAATTTTTAAAAAATTTACAACAATTTCACATCTTATGGTCTATGAACCTGCAAATGATTTCCCGCGATTGGGTGTTCAACTCAAAATTTTCCCCGGGTACATCCGGCCAACCTATGGGGGCCGCTTTGTATAAAACGGGAGCCCCCCTAAAAAAACTCCAGTCCTCCCAAACCCCCCCGCACCAAAAAGCTACAGGAGTTTATGTTTAGTTGTTTCCTTTTCTTTTAAATTTTTATTTTACTTTAAATTAAAATTTGGAAAAATTTTAAGGAAATATAAGTTTTGGTTGGAAAGGGGGACCAAAGTCGAGAAACGCTCTGGTCTGCCCCCCCCCCAAATCAAACATCTTCCTACGCCGCAGAATTATTAAAAAGCCCCTGGGAAAATTGAATCATCTTACCCGAATGCCAAAACGAAAGCCAAATACCCGACTCATGAATACGAATGCCAATTATATTAAAACCCCCCCTGGCAAAATGAAATTTCCCCTACCCAAAGCCCAAAGGAAGCCAAAGGGCTGTAAATAGGAATGCCCAATTTATTAAAACCCACTGGCAAAATGAAATCTCTCTCCCCCAAAGCCAAAAACGAATGAAAAAACACGAAGCATGAATCGAATGCAATTACATTTAAGGCCATGGGAAAAGAATCATGTCTCCCCAAGCCAAAACGAATGCCATATGTACGACGCATGAATGCCAATCCCCCAAGGGGAATAGATACACGAATACCCCAAAAGTAAATACAATTTTGATTGAAAATTAGCCACATCATGTCCACCGAATGCCATTTTCCATCTACTCCGTGTTTAATTAAAACCAATAAAAAAACGAAGTACACGAAACAATAAGGGGAAAGTCAGTATAACCCAATAGGCCCCAAGTCAAAAAACCTAGCAGACGGTGACATTTTATACGTGAGTGTATTTTACCTTCAAAACCCCGGGAGCGTTCAGTACCGTTCTAAATGCAGATTGGTCATACGGGTTTACAATAACGAAAGGAAGCCAATTTAAAAAAGTCAGTGTTGCGAAAAGCCAATGAGCGATGAAAGGGTTTTTGGGGGGAAAGACATTATGTCTACCACCTTAGAACCCAACGGGACATCGCAAATAAAGAAGCCCAAATTTGAGAAGCCTTTTTATTTTACGAAAGCCAATGAGCAAATCTAAAGCCATTGAAAAAAAGGGGTTTTTTCTGATGTTTTTCCGAAGCCATTTCCATTTCGATCAGTTTAAGGAATGAGAGAAGCCATGTTAGGAATGCCAAACACACGAGTGCCAAAAAGAAAAAACCAGTAAGTTAATTCTGAATGCCTGCTCTATGTCCACCTTGAATGCCATCTCGCTCAAGTCCCGGTTTGAACGTCAGTTTTACCTTCATTGAGGTAAGCACAGATTTAGAAACCTGATATGTTTTCTTCCTTTGGTGTTGATTGCTCGCGGTAAATGCTCGAATGCCAGTCCAGAATGAAAATAATACTCCCCGGTTTCCCTCTGCGAATGCCTTTCAAGTTGCAAGGTTACATTTGTTTGTTGAATTTAATTTTTATTTAAGACAACAAGGAGCTAATTCTAAAGAAAAGTTGCTTTTGCAGTGTTTTTTGCTAAATAATTTATGTAGCCAATCTAATCGAAGTCACGAAAGGAACGCACCTAAAATAGGGTTTATTATTTTCTAACGTATCAGAAATCAGATACGGAAAAAGGCAGTGAGCGTTGAGGTCGGCCTAAAAAAAGTATTTCCCTGCCAGACACCTTGATGCTTTTTTAAACCCCCCGTATTTTAAATGTGCGCAACACCCAAAAATCAATTGGGATTGCATTTTTTATGATATACATAGGATTCGTTTGGGATTCGTTTTTTGCAGTCCCCCCCAAAGGGGACCCCAAAAATAGGTACCAGGGGCGCGATAGCTAGGAACATAAAAGCGTAATCTAAATTTTGGTTAACGTTAGGGGTAGGGGTATATAATGGAACCCGGGGGGGTACCCTTCCCGTTTTGTAACACGGTTTTCGATTTTTGGCCCCGATTGTACAGGGGTGAAGAAAATTTCTGTAACTATTCAAAAATTTCCTTTTGAAAACCCGTCATTAGTGTCGGAAAAAATGGCATGGCGAGATTTAAGATCATAAACAGTCGACTCAGAAACCGGGGGTTTTTAAATGGAACTCCCCGTGAAACTAGTAACACAGAATTCGGGGAGGGGCCGTAGGATTTTTGCCCAGGCATAGAAATAAATACTTTTATTTCTATGTGCCCAGGCCAGCAGCCCAGGATTCAGGATTCCTCCACAGTACAGGATGTTAAGCTAGCATGCACAGGATTCGCCCAAGATTCACTACGGGATTCGCCAAGCATTCAAACAACCCGGGCACATGATTCGCCTAACATTCATCAACCAGCATAGACATTCAGCCCGGGGACAAAAAGTTCGTTCTGATGATGTTACGTAACGTGAAAAGGGCACGGATATTTTGTTGTCTCATAGGGGTGGCAAATAGGGGCGCAACCTTTGAGGGCGCAAAAAAATATTTCGGAGAAAAGGGTCTCCAATCCCTCTGCCGACTCAACAATTTTAGGGTCACCCAAAATTCCCGGGGTAGAAAGTTGGGGCCACCAAGCAAAAAAGTTTTTGGGGACCCCCCGGCAGATCCCGTTTAGTTTCCCGATCGCATTTTTTAAATTTTAAAGGATGGGGGGGTGGGGGGGGGGGGAGGTGGGGGGGGGGGCGTGTGGGGGGGGGGGGGGGGGGGGGGGGGGGGGGGTGGGGGGGGGGGGGGGCGGGTGGGGGGGGGGAGGGTGGGGGGGCGGGGGGGGGGGGGGGGGGGGGGGTGGGGGGGGGGGGGGGTGGGGTGGGGGGGGGGTGGGGGGGGGGGGGGGGGGGGGGGGGGGGGGGTGGGGGGGGGGGGGGGTGGGGGGGGGGGGGGGGGGGGGGGGGGGGGGGGGGGGGGGGTGGGGGTGGTGGGGGGTGGGGGGGGTGGGGGGGGGGGGGGGTGGGGGGGGGGGGGGGTGGGGGGGGGGGGGGGTGGGGGGGGGGGGGGGTGGGGGGGGGGGGGGGTGGGGGGGGGGGGGGGTGGGGGGGGGGGGGGGTGGGGGGGGGGGGGGGTGGGGGGGGGGGGGGGTGGGGGGGGGGGGGGGTGGGGGGGGGGGGGGGTGGGGGGGGGGGGGGGTGGGGGGGGGGGGGGGTGGGGGGGGGGGGGGGATGGATACAAAGCAGGATTTGGTTCTGTTGGACCCAACGAAAATGTTTGGCTTGGTAATGAAATACTCTACCATATGACAAATCAGAAAAACTACAAATTACGGATTGACGTTGTCAAGAGAGATCTCGTTGACTGGCACATGAACTACGACCTTTTCCGTGTCAACAGCGAAAGCAGCAATTATCGACTTGAACTGGGCAGTTATACGGGAAATGCAGGTTTGTAGTTCTTGTTCAATCATTGGCACATGTTCAGTGTTCCGTCATTCAATTACAATGGTAAAAATCATCAGTGAAGGCCTTCCCTTTTCACAAGATATTTGCATGGGGGAAGAGACATTGATTCGTCCTAAACACTTATCTGACCATGGAGTTGCTAATGGAGTAAATGCCAGCTCTTTGTTTGGTGCAGTAATTGTGCAACCTCCATTGTAACTCTTTAATCACATTCTCACCAGCTTTATAAATTTATTGAGCTCTTAAGCATTATCGTATCCACTTTGTCCTGATCACTACCCTAGGTAATCCCTTTGAACTTCTATCATGTGTTTAGACAAACGAGAGCCCAAAACTTTAAAACTTGAAAAGAACGACAGTTTTCTCACTGTAAAATGAGATAATTTTTTCAAAAGCAATGCACAGTTGATTAATTTACGGCACATAGGTAGAGATAGATGTGCAGTTTATAATTACCTCAACAGCTACACAGCGTTTCCAAAAACAAAGAAAAATTGAATATTCTTTTCCAGCGATTCCACCAATTTCTCAATGAAAATACTTTCGAGGCTATACGAACTTTTTTGAAAATAAAATTCACACATTCCCGGATCCTTCCTGATAACTTACCTCGGCTCATTGTGATGTTTGGTCGTTACATTTTGACATAAAATCGATGGCAAGTTTCGTATTATAAATAATCACTCAGTTCAAACTTAGAAAATAACGAGAAAGACACCAATATAGGATATATGAGGTAGGGAAAGACTTTTGGCTAGAACTGTCGTTTATTCTATGGAAATCCCAGATTATGGCCATTTATGGCAGCAAATGAGACTTTTAGCTCTGGAAAGTCGGAACAGATGATACTTTTTTCTCCAGTCTTAATAGCCTTATGATCTGACCAACTTAAACCTAAACCTCCTGATAGGATTTAAAATGACGTTGCGAATTCGATAGCATGATAGAGTAGTATTGCCAGATTTGCAATGTAAACGGTGTGACAATGAGTTTTGCATTTTATCTCGCTGTACAATTTTGCAGGTTTAAGGTGCACTACTATAGTCACCCTAGTGAATACCTTTTCAACAGTTATGATATAGATATAACTGGCGGCGGGTAAATCGTCGTGGCTTTGCATTAACGCGTGAGTTCCACTGCGTTATAATCTCTATAATGGTCCAGATTAGTTCTATACGGTACGTTATGTGTATGGTGAAAACAGCTATCATAGGCCCTATTTACAAACGTCTTTGTTAAAGCTATCCAAGAAGTACAGTGCTTGCATGCAGGGTAGAACCCGCTCGGAGAGGGGTTCATAACCCTCTGTCGGGGAAGGCTTCCCTCGTAAGGGAAATTTTTCCGTAGGGTATTACCTCAATGGATATGAGAGCGTGCAACCCCGACGACAAGTAGTAGCTTTGAGTTTGCTCTCATTGAAGAAATCCCAAACTTTCAAATTCTTTAATGAAAATTATTTTCTTGAGACCTTTTCAAGAAAACCCGAAAATTTTGCTTTCGCCATGCTTTCGGCAACCCGTAGCCTTTGCCGCAGCTTGGTGTTCCTGCCTCCTCCCCGTAGGGGAGCTTGGCCTCCTCAGGCAAATTCTTGTCCCACTTCTGCTTACTTACGCTACCCCACAACTATATATGAGGGCATGTTTAGGCTTCGTGTTTCTTTGGGGTCATAACTTTTATTGGCAGTATTTTCAGCTGCAGACGTGCAAAAGTGGTGGAGAGCGCCCAGAACTCGACTAAGGAAGCACTTGCGAATTACCTTAGGCACATTCACTGAAACTTCAACTCTAGTCAAGGCCTACACAAACTCTATTCAAACACCGGGATTAACTTTAACCAGGATCAGTGTTCTATTTACTCCAACACAATCCTGGTTAAATTTTCCCTGAAATCCCGGTTAAACTAACGCAAATTCTGGTTAAAGTAACTAGGATCTGAGTTAGTTTAACGAGGGTTTCATGGAAAATTTAACCAGGATTACACCGATCCCTGCTTAAATTCAACCCCTGTGATTTAAGAGTGAAACTGCCTGCTCGCATTGTACTGCAACCAATTTGTATTCGGAACTGCTTTGCATAGGCTAAGGGTTTTTGTAAGCTCTCTTTTGAGACAACATCATTACCACTTTGACCCCATTGCATACCGATTACTCAAATAAGGAAAGTAGTGAGCAACAAGCTCAGTTTCTTACGCTGTAGGTAAATTTGTATTTTTATTCAATTTTATGTTTTATCTGAAGGTAACTTTTGTTACAAAACTGCTTTCGAACCACTTCCATATAAATACGTCTTATTTCATTTGATCGTAACTATTCCTCACTGATTACATGAAAACGTGACATTCAGAACACCGTGATGCATCAGAGGAGGTTCTGATGCCGTGTTTGGTTCAGCACTATTCTGGGTGCAACAAAGAAGTGACTATAGCCTTCTCTTCATTAGTTATTACGTAATTGCTTCATGCCGGAAAACCATAAATGATTCAGACCCGTATACAATATGAAAAAGTTGGGTAAAAACTTTCACCAAAGCTGGGCACGTTTACTGAAAATACTGAATTGGGTAAAGTTTGTCCAACAGTTGGTGATAAATTGGTTTATGAAGAGGCTGGTTAAAACTAAACGGGTATTCATTCTTTCGGTAAACTCATTAATCAACAATTATTGGGCAACTTAATCCAATTGAGCATTTTCACATACGTGTTTTAGTGTTGATGAATTGTTTACCCAACTGTTTATAGAGTAGAGGGAGAAAAAACGACAACAAGAGCAAACACTTATACTGGCTTCATTAAAATAAAGTTTTTATAAATCTCAATAATTTTAAAATAAATTTCCTGAAATAAATTGGAATTATCTCATCATAATGTTTTTGCTATAACTAACAAATTCATTGTCACAACTGAAACGGTTTGGAACCTTACTTTAAAGGGAAGTGCGTGATTTTCATGTTCACGTTCCATGTACTCTCTGACGAAGTGTTTGTCGTAAAGGAAAGCATTTCTCCCAAATATTAAACTAGGTATGTTATGCAAGGCAAGAATTTAAGCAATACACTGACACACATCTGTCTTACATCCAGTAGGATTCAGTTCATGTATTTACATGATGTCAACTGGATTGTAAACAGGAATTTCAAACAGCCAACAGCATGATTACATCAACGTAAATAAATGTGTCTATTATAAAAGGTTTTTTTATAATAACACATGAAGAACACAGTTAGATGGTACCTAAGATTGTCTTCAAAATTCGAAATACTAAACGTTTTTAAGTCAAATAGCAACTCAACCTCCATTACACTTAGAGTATAGGGAAAGTTTTATTGGATCCAAGAAAATTTCAAAGTGACAAATGTGTAAAATAATGAAATGAAAATCAAATAAACATAAGGCAACAACAAAGTTATAAAACTCAAAAAGGACGTAAGAAAATATAAAAAGACAAAAACGTTTTACGCCCTTTAAGACAGAATCATTGGCAACTAGTGCACTTTATGTCGTAAGTTATTTTGAAACCCGTTATTTTAAACATTCTTATTGAAACAATTTATTCACAAGGGTACGATTACATGAGTGATCACAGAGGTCAAGACTTCTCGACCCCTGACCGAGACAACGATGCGTATAGTTTATAACTGCGCTACTATTTACGATGATGCCGGCTGGTGGTACAGAATTGCTACACAGCTAACCTCAACAACGATGCCTTCGGTGGCTATTATTTTGCTCTGTATAAGCGTGATACTGGTACTTATCATTATTACCTCAGATACTCCCAGATGAAAATTTCGTCCAATTTGAAGAAGCTTTTTAAAAACCTAAAGACTGCTCGTCGGATATCTCCTGCACTTCTCATGCCGAGGTGTCATATGATATGACTTTTGGAAATCAGAGTGACACTGTGTAAATGAAAGGGAAAAATAGCACTGTTAGTATCGTTATGAAATAATTCACATAAATTGGTCTAGGTAAACATTACAACCAAGAAGATCAAAACATGCATATCAAGATATAATTGTTATATGATGATATCCTGCGGAATAGCTCGATGTATTTTCAAATAATTTAATTACGTAAGAAAACATAAAAAATTCCCATTAGTCGGCGGTAATATCTTTGTCTACTACACGTGATATTCCTTTCTGTACGGAGATACTGCAAAACAGTGCATTCTTTCATCGAGTTTTGATTATTTATCACTTATCACGTCACGTGATTCCAGGTACTACCAGTACTTTATTAGAAACTATCTCAACGAAATGGAATATACTATTGGCAAATAACCAGTGGCGGATTTAGACGGGGGCGCACCCGGCGCGCCCCCCCCCCCCTAAAATTTTCCAAGGTTTGTTTTTTTACCTTCGTAGAACGGATCATTTCGCCTACTTGATTCTTCATCATGTTGTATTGTCTTATAATTGCTACAAAATAATAGCAGTTTAAAAGTATACAGTTTCAAGTTTTCCGATGGAATGGCAACAGGGTGACATCGAAGATCTCGACCGTATCCCGCAACTTATAGGGCATGGGAAGGGCCATTTCTGCAATCTGGGAGCTCATTTTGCAAAATTTCACTCTTACACTACGCGCGAACCAATGATCGCTTACGGCTTACAGATACTGGGAAAGTCGAACTCCAAACTGGTCATTTGTCAAATAGGCGTACAAGGCAGGGGCAGAGGGCAGACTGTCCCCAAATTTCCACAAGATCTTAATTTCTGGCATGGGTTTGCACAGCCATTTGAGTCTTAAAAAATCTCGCATGTTTTAATTCCACTCAAAATTCCTATTGTGCCCGAATTCTTCCAAAGATTTGCCAGAAAAATTAAAAAGCGTCAAAAAACCTTTTGTTCCTCAGCCTCTTTTTATATTCTTGCGCAACACTTTGCCCGAAAAGTCCGAATCTCCCAGTTCTTTGAAACATTTGCCCGAAACATAAAAAAGCATCATAGTCAAAGTAAAAATTTCATGACGAAACGAAAAGAACACAAAAATTTGCGACACATCCGGGTCGCTTATGGAAAAAAAATTTTCCTCAGTCTCACTTCATAGTCCCGTGCAAACTAAACTTTGCCCCAAATGGTAGAATATTCCCTCGAAAGTTGTAAAAAAGTTCTGGGATGTTTTCAATTGCTAGATGACAATGACAGACGGGAGGGTGTATAGGTGTATACAAAGCCCAAAATTTTGCCCAAAGAAATTAATCAAAGACCATTTTTGACGTGTCATATTTCTTTGTGACAATACTACCAGTAGTCATCATAAGGCGAAGATTCGGTTTAGTAGGGACGTATTCTGGCAGCTATGTGTAGTCACGATTTTGCATTTTTCAACGTGAGCCACCGTCAATTGTGCAAAACTTGCTACTTATAGGCTGCAGTGCTTTTAACCCCAAATCGGGCAACGGTAAAAGTATCTTTTTCTTCAATTTCACATATGAATTTAGTGTGACAAAATCTTCCCATAAGTCCGCCTGAAAATTCTTCAGAGCCATCTTGGAACGTGACATACCGGTTTTTCTCAGAAGGTGTTAGTAGTAAACTCAGTAGCGTGAGCATTGGGGGGGGGGGGACGGGTGGGCCATGGGCCCCACCTCTATAAATTGTCGGAAAATCAACTGGTCGGGGGAAATCGGGAGCAGTCTGACCTACTCTGGCGGAGCAACAGGCGCGCTCTCCCATGTGTGTTTTAATATGCTTCAAAATGTTTCAAATATAGCACCATTTTGCATCTCAGCTCTCTTTCTTAGGCAAAAGTTTCTAGACCCCTCCACAGGACAGCGAAGAATCAAACCTTCGCACCTCTGTTAAAACTTGTTTTACCTTCCAAAGGTTTACCACTAAATAAATAGCAGTTCTGAACAAAAAGGTAAATCATCTATTAATCTGTAATTTGACGAGTATGATTTTTTTAATTAATCATCTAATTAATCATCTATTATAAGCCAAGGAGGAGGGGCGAAGGGGACAGTCCCACCTTATTTCTAGTATTCTATGTTTATTTTTTTACAATATTGCTAGTGTTTTCCCAAATTTATATGCGGTAAATAGGCCTGGGAAGTGCCATTTCCAGCTATCTGGGAGGCATTTTGAGCCAAAATTTCCTTGCGCTCCGCGCCAAACGAAGGTGGCGCGGAGCGCTGATAGTCCTGTCTATGGGCTATACGTCTCCCCCTCTCCTCAAATTCCTGCACACGCCACTGAGTAAAACTCATCTATAGTCGGGAGTTTCGGGCAGCAATATAGACAGTGGCATAAATTCAGTGGACCTTCAGTTCGGACAAGTGTCGTAAAAGATACGCAGTCATAAGCATGTTTTCAATTCCGTTGTATGGTTTTTTTCCCGGAAAGGCACAAGACCATTTCATCCAATGGTAGTGGTACATGTTTTCACTGACCTAGCCAGCAGAGGGCAGAATGCCCGCACAGAAATTTTAGGGACGCGGTCGACGATGTTGAAAAAATGAAGGGGATCAAAAATAAAACGGCGAGAGGAGGGACGGATGGGATGTTGTTCGGGTGGAAGGGTGAGGGTTAGAGGCCTAGAGCTAGAGGGAGGGTAATTGGGAAGTATTTCCTTCACAACTGTGATCATTTTATGATATTGAAAACTATGACGAAACAGATTAACAGAACAATGTAGGCGTCCACATCGTATTTCGTTTTTCGTAAAAATTATGAATAATATTAATCATTGATAGAATGAAAATCAAGACATTTTCAGCACATGGATCTAGTGTGAAAAGAAGCAAAATATAGCACGATTTTTTAAGCCCTTCGGGACAGCAAAAAAAAAAAAAAATTCAAAAGGAAAGGGGACACACAATGACGGCGGTCCAAGAACGGGAACTATGAATAGACTTTGCCCCTGCATTTTATTTGGTATTTTTCTAATCATTTTGCAATTTTCTCATTTTTAATTGAAGGGAAAATTTTTGGCAAACGAAAGTTCAAAATATCGACTGCTTAGACTCTACTTACAAGCCTGGGAAATGCCATTTCCGGCTATCTGAGGGGTCGCGATTTTTCAAAATTTTCTGTACGCTCCGCGCCAACTGATGGTGGCGCTCTGCTTAGATAGTCGTTCGGGCGGATGTTTGGCCATCAGCGCGCCCCCATAACGAAAAATCCTAGATCCGCCCCTGATAACAACGTAAATATTATCAGTAAAGGATAAATGAAGTCCTTTACATCTCTCAGGACGTCGTTACAAGCAAAAACTTGCAAGAAAGAAGAAGGGAAAAATTAGATAATGTATTGTAAGCTGTATTTTTATGGTATCAGAATTTGAACGGTAAATTGAGAAGGTTATGACAGAGCTTTCATTTTTACATAATTCACGGAATAAAGCTCAAGGGTGCTATAGGAATAGTCACATGAATTTTGGTTAGCAGTAAACAATGCAATTGCAAAAGTTAATTATAATAGCATGGGCGGGTTGTAACTTGCAAGAAATTTAAACAGGGAGAATCATGAATTGATGAAAAATATGGTAAATGTGAATGTTTTGACCAACTATCAAAATCGTTAAATCATATTATACGAAAAGTAAACGTCCCGAACAACTTGCCGGAAAATTTCCAACCGACTTTCTTTCATACAACTCCCCACCTCCCTCACCGGACGTCTACTACCACTGGGCAATTCCCACCAGTCACAATTCCCACCCACCTTGACATTGCTGAATTTGCTGATAAGAGCACTGTGCGATTAGGCAATTGTCATGGATTTTTGTTATCTTGGTGGAGATTGTCGGTGGGAATTATCTGGGGAAGTCGACTCCGGGAACCTGTGCGGTTGGGGGCCGTTCGCATGAGAATTACCCGGAGGGGAGATTTCCAGTTATGATAATACATGCTCATAGTGCTTAATGTCTTCCAAAATGCATTTCAAGTGTACCTTACACATACCCGTTGCCAAAGAGAATGTCCACTGATTAAATGCACTGGATAATTATTTCAATTTCCTAAAGTTCCTTGAATTCCTCTATATCCCCATCGACTGGTTGATATTATGATTTACTGTAGTAGAAAGTCAGTGGTTTAGAAAGTAATTTCGAGTGACAGTTGACAACACTCATATATTGTCATCTAATTTGCATGAAAACAGTGGTGCCGACAGTTGATCTAACTTGAATTAAAATATTTTTTTCACGAGGAGTGTTACTTTGCAAGCCTAGGGAGGAATGACTAGGTCAAGGAAATCCGTACAAAATTCTTAATTTACAGACTGTTGCCCCTTCTAGCATCCGAGCGTCCCCAGCTTTTCAAATATTCCTAGCTTTCAGGTGCGCAGCCAGTTTTTGGTGTGGGGAGGGGGGCAAAGTCCATACATTGTCCCCATTCTTGACTGCCGTCACGGGGAGGGCTATAATGAGGTGTCCCCCTCCCCTTTTGAAACTTTTTTGCTGTCTCAAAGGGCTAAGATGCAAAATGGAGCTATAATTTGCTTCTTCTTATGTTAGATCCCAGTGTTCTCCACAGGAGTTTTAAAGGGGCGGCCCGCCCTCCGAGTGAAAATGACCGCCCCTCAAAAATATGTGCCCCCCCCAAAAAAAAAATTCATCCGTCCCTCTAAAACACACTCTCAAATTTGTTCTCATAATATTTTTTAGCAATTAAATTCTATAGTTAACGAATGTCCACACTGCTTCCTAAGTATCAGAAAAAATGAACAAAAATAACCAGTTACGCAACACCATTTAACGCCATTCATGGCATCGAATCTCAAAATCGGAGGGGAGGGGCACCCCCTCCCATCAAACCCCTCCCCCGGTGATCACGGAGCGATCGCCGTGCACGTGCATCGCACCTGATCGCCGCCCTTCTGTTTTGTAACCTGTGTAGAACACTGGATCCATCTGCTGAAAATATCCTGATTTTCATTCTATCAAGGAATAATAGTTGCTAATTTTGACGAAAAACGAATATGATGTGCAAGCCTGCATGTTTATCTCTGGGATTTTCGAACTGCTCAGTCATATTTAGGTTATTTAAAGACATTATTACGAGGCGAGAAGGAAATTTGATATAATCCAGTTGAGTGTCCAGTGCTGTAGATAGGTCATATCAAGGGCGGATCCAGGGGGGGCAACTAGGGTCAACTGTCCCCCCTATGACCAGTCTAGCGCCCCTCAGTACAAGAAAACTCCGAAATGTAGTCGGTCAAATTCAAGAGTATGCGGCCCCTGCATGATGTTGGCGCCCCCCTTTTCAAACTGCCCCCCCCCCTTCAGCTAGGGGCTGGATCCGCCCTTGGGTCATATATGCAAACGGCAGCCCTAGTCCTAGCGTTTGTTGGCATATATTTTATTTATTGTAGGAGCTTTGGCAATAACCTCAAGTGGTATTGACAACAAATTCTTTTTCGGGATTTATTTATTTTTATGCAATAGGCCTCCCAACAGTCAGTCAAAACCTTGGATATTAATGATGTCATAGCTTCAGGAAACAGTGTTCCGGACCTTTTCTCCTTTTTGCAACAGATTATGCCTTGGGGACTGAACCCTAACCTTTTTTGAAAGCTAATCCTGATTTTGAAACAAAATAAATAAATCCCGAAAAAGAATTTGTTGTCAATACCACTTGAGGTTATTGCCAAAGCTCCTACAATAAATAAAATATATGCCAACAAACGCTAGGACTAGGGCTGCCGTTTGCATATATGACCCAAGGGCGGATCCAGCCCCTAGCTGAAGGGGGGGGGGCAGTTTGAAAAGGGGGGCGCCAACATCATGCAGGGGCCGCATACTCTTGAATTTGACCGACTACATTTCGGAGTTTTCTTGTACTGAGGGGCGCTAGACTGGTCATAGGGGGGACAGTTGACCCTAGTTGCCCCCCCTGGATCCGCCCTTGATATGACCTATCTACAACACTGGGTACTCAACTGGATTATATCAAATTTCCTTCTCGCCTCGTAATAATGTCTCAAAATAACCTAAATATGACTGAGCAGTTCGAAAATCCCAGAGATAAACATGCAGGCTTGCACATCATAATTCGCTTTTTGTCAAAATTAGGAATTATTATTCATTGATAGAATGAATATCAGGACATTTTCAGCACATGGATCCATTTTTCTCCACGGGTTACAAAACAAGAAGGGCGGCGATCAGGTGCGAAGCACGTGCACGGCGATCGCTCCGTGATCACCGGGGGAGGGGTTTGATGGGAGGGGGTGCCCCTCCCCTCCGATTTTGAGATTCGAATCCATAAATGGCGCCAAATGGTGTTGCGTAACTGGTTATTTTTGCCCATTCTTTTTCTGGTACTGAAGAAGCAGTGTGAGCAATCGTTAATTATAGAATTTAATTGTTAAAAAATAATATGAGAACAAATTTGAGGGTGTGTTTTTAGAGGGTCGGATAATTTTTTTTTTGGGGGGGGCACATATTTTTGAGGGGCGGTCATTTTCACTCGGAGGGCGGGCCGCCCCTTTAAAACTCCTGTGGAGAACACTGGGATCTAACATAAGAAGAAGCAAATTATAGCTCCATTTTGCATCTTAGCCCTTTGAGACAGCAAAAAAGTTTCAAAAGGGGAGGGGGACACCTCATTATAGCCCTCCCCGTGACGGCAGTCAAGAATGGGGACAATGTATGGACTTTGCCCCCCTCCCCACACCAAAAACTGGCTGCGCACCTGAAAGCTAGGAATATTTGAAAAGCTGGGGACGCTCGGATGCTAGAAGGGGCAACAGTCTGTAAATTAAGAATTTTGTACGGATTTCCTTGACCTAGTCATTCCTCCCTAGGCTTGCAAAGTAACACTCCTCGTGAAAAAAATATTTTAATTCAAGTTAGATCAACTGTCGGCACCACTGTTTTCATGCAAATTAGATGACAATATATGAGTGTTGTCAACTGTCACTCGAAATTACTTTCTAAACCACTGACTTTCTACTACAGTAAATCATAATATCAACCAGTCGATGGGGATATAGAGGAATTCAAGGAACTTTAGGAAATTGAAATAATTATCCAGTGCATTTAATCAGTGGACATTCTCTTTGGCAACGGGTATGTGTAAGGTACACTTGAAATGCATTTTGGAAGACATTAAGCACTATGAGCATGTATTATCATAACTGGAAATCTCCCCTCCGGGTAATTCTCATGCGAACGGCCCCCAACCGCACAGGTTCCCGGAGTCGACTTCCCCAGATAATTCCCACCGACAATCTCCACCAAGATAACAAAAATCCATGACAATTGCCTAATCGCACAGTGCTCTTATCAGCAAATTCAGCAATGTCAAGGTGGGTGGGAATTGTGACTGGTGGGAATTGCCCAGTGGTAGTAGACGTCCGGTGAGGGAGGTGGGGAGTTGTATGAAAGAAAGTCGGTTGGAAATTTTCCGGCAAGTTGTTCGGGACGTTTACTTTTCGTATAATATGATTTAACGATTTTGATAGTTGGTCAAACACTTCACATTTACCATATTTTTTCATCAATTCATGATTCTCCCTGTTTAAATTTCTTGCAAGTTACAACCCGCCCATGCTATTATAATTAACTTTTGCAATTGCATTGTTTACTGCTAACCAAAATTCATGTGACTATTCCTATAGCACCCTTGAGCTTTATTCCGTGAATTATGTAAAAATGAAAGCTCTGTCATAACCTTCTCAATTTACCGTTCAAATTCTGATACCATAAAAATACAGCTTACAATACATTATCTAATTTTTCCCTTCTTCTTTCTTGCAAGTTTTTGCTTGTAACGACGTCCTGAGAGATGTAAAGGACTTCATTTATCCTTTACTGATAATATTTACGTTGTTATCAGGGGCGGATCTAGGATTTTTCGTTATGGGGGCGCGCTGATGGCCAAACATCCGCCCGAACGACTATCTAAGCAGAGCGCCACCATCAGTTGGCGCGGAGCGTACAGAAAATTTTGAAAAATCGCGACCCCTCAGATAGCCGGAAATGGCATTTCCCAGGCTTGTAAGTAGAGTCTAAGCAGTCGATATTTTGAACTTTCGTTTGCCAAAAATTTTCCCTTCAATTAAAAATGAGAAAATTGCAAAATGATTAGAAAAATACCAAATAAAATGCAGGGGCAAAGTCTATTCATAGTTCCCGTTCTTGACCGCCGTCATGGAGTGTCCCCTTTCCTTTTGAATTTTTTTTTTTTTTTGCTGTCCCGAAGGGCTTAAAAAATCGTGCTATATTTTGCTTCTTTTCACACTAGATCCATGTGCTGAAAATGTCTTGATTTTCATTCTATCAATGATTAATATTATTCATAATTTTTACGAAAAACGAAATACGATGTGGACGCCTACATTGTTCTGTTAATCTGTTTCGTCATAGTTTTCAATATCATAAAATGATCACAGTTGTGAAGGAAATACTTCCCAATTACCCTCCCTCTAGCTCTAGGCCTCTAACCCTCACCCTTCCACCCGAACAACATCCCATCCGTCCCTCCTCTCGCCGTTTTATTTTTGATCCCCTTCATTTTTTCAACATCGTCGACCGCGTCCCTAAAATTTCTGTGCGGGCATTCTGCCCTCTGCTGGCTAGGTCAGTGAAAACATGTACCACTACCATTGGATGAAATGGTCTTGTGCCTTTCCGGGAAAAAAACCATACAACGGAATTGAAAACATGCTTATGACTGCGTATCTTTTACGACACTTGTCCGAACTGAAGGTCCACTGAATTTATGCCACTGTCTATATTGCTGCCCGAACTCCCGACTATAGATGAGTTTACTCAGTGGCGTGTGCAGGAATTTGAGGAGAGGGGGAGACGTAGCCCATAGACAGACTATCAGCGCTCCGCGCCACCTTCGTTTGGCGCGGAGCGCAAGGAAATTTTGGCTCAAAATGCCTCCCAGATAGCTGGAAATGGCACTTCCCAGGCCTATTTACCGCATATAAATTTGGGAAAACACTAGCAATATTGTAAAAAAATAAACATAGAATACTAGAAATAAGGTGGGACTGTCCCCTTCGCCCCTCCTCCTTGGCTTATAATAGATGATTAATTAGATGATTAATTAAAAAAATCATACTCGTCAAATTACAGATTAATAGATGATTTACCTTTTTGTTCAGAACTGCTATTTATTTAGTGGTAAACCTTTGGAAGGTAAAACAAGTTTTAACAGAGGTGCGAAGGTTTGATTCTTCGCTGTCCTGTGGAGGGGTCTAGAAACTTTTGCCTAAGAAAGAGAGCTGAGATGCAAAATGGTGCTATATTTGAAACATTTTGAAGCATATTAAAACACACATGGGAGAGCGCGCCTGTTGCTCCGCCAGAGTAGGTCAGACTGCTCCCGATTTCCCCCGACCAGTTGATTTTCCGACAATTTATAGAGGTGGTGCCCATGGCCCACCCGTCCCCCCCCCCCCCAATGCTCACGCTACTGAGTTTACTACTAACACCTTCTGAGAAAAACCGGTATGTCACGTTCCAAGATGGCTCTGAAGAATTTTCAGGCGGACTTATGGGAAGATTTTGTCACACTAAATTCATATGTGAAATTGAAGAAAAAGATACTTTTACCGTTGCCCGATTTGGGGTTAAAAGCACTGCAGCCTATAAGTAGCAAGTTTTGCACAATTGACGGTGGCTCACGTTGAAAAATGCAAAATCGTGACTACACATAGCTGCCAGAATACGTCCCTACTAAACCGAATCTTCGCCTTATGATGACTACTGGTAGTATTGTCACAAAGAAATATGACACGTCAAAAATGGTCTTTGATTAATTTCTTTGGGCAAAATTTTGGGCTTTGTATACACCTATACACCCTCCCGTCTGTCATTGTCATCTAGCAATTGAAAACATCCCAGAACTTTTTTACAACTTTCGAGGGAATATTCTACCATTTGGGGCAAAGTTTAGTTTGCACGGGACTATGAAGTGAGACTGAGGAAAATTTTTTTTCCATAAGCGACCCGGATGTGTCGCAAATTTTTGTGTTCTTTTCGTTTCGTCATGAAATTTTTACTTTGACTATGATGCTTTTTTATGTTTCGGGCAAATGTTTCAAAGAACTGGGAGATTCGGACTTTTCGGGCAAAGTGTTGCGCAAGAATATAAAAAGAGGCTGAGGAACAAAAGGTTTTTTGACGCTTTTTAATTTTTCTGGCAAATCTTTGGAAGAATTCGGGCACAATAGGAATTTTGAGTGGAATTAAAACATGCGAGATTTTTTAAGACTCAAATGGCTGTGCAAACCCATGCCAGAAATTAAGATCTTGTGGAAATTTGGGGACAGTCTGCCCTCTGCCCCTGCCTTGTACGCCTATTTGACAAATGACCAGTTTGGAGTTCGACTTTCCCAGTATCTGTAAGCCGTAAGCGATCATTGGTTCGCGCGTAGTGTAAGAGTGAAATTTTGCAAAATGAGCCTCCCAGATTGCAGGAAATGGCCCTTCCCATGCCCTATAAGTTGCGGGATACGGTCGAGATCTTCGATGTCACCCTGTTGCCATTCCATCGGAAAACTTGAAACTGTATACTTTTAAACTGCTATTATTTTGTAGCAATTATAAGACAATACAACATGATGGAGAATCAAGTAGGCGAAATGATCCGTTCTATGAAGGTAAAAAAACAAACCTTGGAAAATTTTAGGGGGGGGGGGCGCGCCGGTTGCGCCCCCGTCTAAATCCGCCACTGGTTATTTGCCAATAGTATATTCCATTTCGTTGAGATAGTTTCTAATAAAGTACTGGTAGTACCTGGAATCACGTGACGTGATAAGTGATAAATAATCAAAACTCGATGAAAGAATGCACTGTTTTGCAGTATCTCCGTACAGAAAGGAATATCACGTGTAGTAGACAAAGATATTACCGCCGACTAATGGGAATTTTTTATGTTTTCTTACGTAATTAAATTATTTGAAAATACATCGAGCTATTCCGCAGGATATCATCATATAACAATTATATCTTGATATGCATGTTTTGATCTTCTTGGTTGTAATGTTTACCTAGACCAATTTATGTGAATTATTTCATAACGATACTAACAGTGCTATTTTTCCCTTTCATTTACACAGTGTCACTCTGATTTCCAAAAGTCATATGACACCTCGGCATGAGAAGTGCAGGAGATATCCGACGAGCAGTCTTTAGGTTTTTAAAAGCTTCTTCAAATTGGACGAAATTTCATCTGGGAGTATCTGAGGTAATAATGATAAGTACCAGTATCACGCTTATACAGAGCAAAATAATAGCCACCGAAGGCATCGTTGTTGAGGTTAGCTGTGTAGCAATTCTTGTACCACCAGCCGGCATCATCGTAAATAGTAGCGCAGTTATAACTATACGCATCGTTGTCTCGGTCAGGGGTCGAGAAGTCTTGACCTCTGTGATCACTCATGTAATCGTACCCTGTGAATAAATTGTTTCAAAAGAATGTTTAAATAACGGGTTTCAAAATAACTTACGACATAAAGTGACTAGTTGCCAATGATTCTGTCTTAAAGGGCGTAAAACGTTTTTTGTCTTTTATATTTTCTTACGTCCTTTTTGAGTTTTATAACTTTGTTGTTGCCTTATGTTTATTTGATTTTCATTTCATTATTTTACACATTTGTCACTTTGAAATTTTCTTGGATCCAATAAAACTTTCCCTATACTCTAAGTGTAATGGAGGTTGAGTTGCTATTTGACTAAAACGTTTAGTATTTTCGAATTTTGAAGACAATCTTAGGTACCATCTAACTGTGTTCTTCATGTGTTATTATAAAAAAACCTTTTATAATAGACACATTTATTTACGTTGATGTAATCATGCTGTTGGCTGTTTGAAATTCCTGTTTACAATCCAGTTGACATCATGTAAATACATGACTGAATCCTACTGGATGTAAGACAGATGTGTGTCAGTGTATTGCTTAAATTCTTGCCTTGCATAACATACCTAGTTTAATATTTGGGAGAAATGCTTTCCTTTACGACAAACACTTCGTCAGAGAGTACATGGAACGTGAACATGAAAATCACGCACTTCCCTTTAAAGTAAGGTTTCCAAACCGTTTCAGTTGTGCAATGAATTTGTTAGTTATAGCAAAACATTATGATGAGATAATTCCAATTTATTTCAGGAAATTTATTTTAAAATTATTGAGATTATAAAAACTTTATTTTAATGAAGCCAGTATAAGTTGTTTGCTCTTGTTGTCGTTTTTTCTCCCTCTACTCTATAACAGTTGGGTAAACAATTCATCAACACTAAACACGTATGTGAAAATGCTCAATTGGATTAAGTTGCCCAATAATTGTTGATTAATGAGTTTACCGAAAGAATGAATACCCGTTTAGTTTTAACCAGCCTCTTCATAAACCCATTTATCACCAACTGTTGGACAAACTTTACCCAATTCAGTATTTTCAGTAACGTGCCCAGCTTTGGTGAAAGTTTTTACCCAACTTTTTCATATTGTATACGGGTCTGAATCATTTATGGTTTTCCGGCATGAAGCAATTACGTAATAACTAATGAAGAGAAGGCTATAGTCACTTCTTTGTTGCACCCAGAATAGTGCTGAACCAAACACGGCATCAGAACCTCCTCTGATGCATCACGGTGTTCTGAATGTCACTTTTTCATGTAATCAGTGAGGAATAGTTACGATCAAATGAAATAAGACGTATTTATATGGAAGTGGTCGAAAGCAGTTTTGTAACAAAAGTTACCTTCCAGATAAAACATAAAATTGAATAAAAATACAAATTTACCTACAGCGTAAGAAACTGAGCTTGTTGCTCACTACTTTCCTTATTTGAGTAATCGGTATGCAATGGGGTCAAAGTGGTAATGATGTTGTCTCAAAAGAGAGCTTACAAAAACCCTTAGCCTATGCAAAGCAGTTCCGAATACAAATTGGTTGCAGTACAATGCGAGCAGGCAGTTTCACTCTTAAATCACAGGGGTTGAATTTAAGCAGGGATCGGTGTAATCCTGGTTAAATTTTCCATGAAACCCTCGTTAAACTAACTCAGATCCTAGTTACTTTAACCAGAATTTGCGTTAGTTTAACCGGGATTTCAGGGAAAATTTAACCAGGATTGTGTTGGAGTAAATAGAACACTGATCCTGGTTAAAGTTAATCCCGGTGTTTGAATAGAGTTTGTGTAGGCCTTGACTAGAGTTGAAGTTTCAGTGAATGTGCCTAAGGTAATTCGCAAGTGCTTCCTTAGTCGAGTTCTGGGCGCTCTCCACCACTTTTGCACGTCTGCAGCTGAAAATACTGCCAATAAAAGTTATGACCCCAAAGAAACACGAAGCCTAAACATGCCCTCATATATAGTTGTGGGGTAGCGTAAGTAAGCAGAAGTGGGACAAGAATTTGCCTGAGGAGGCCAAGCTCCCCTACGGGGAGGAGGCAGGAACACCAAGCTGCGGCAAAGGCTACGGGTTGCCGAAAGCATGGCGAAAGCAAAATTTTCGGGTTTTCTTGAAAAGGTCTCAAGAAAATAATTTTCATTAAAGAATTTGAAAGTTTGGGATTTCTTCAATGAGAGCAAACTCAAAGCTACTACTTGTCGTCGGGGTTGCACGCTCTCATATCCATTGAGGTAATACCCTACGGAAAATTTCCCTGACGAGGGAAGCCTTCCCCGACAGAGGGTTATGAACCCCTCTCCGAGCGGGTTCTACCCTGCATGCAAGCACTGTACTTCTTGGATAGCTTTAACAAAGACGTTTGTAAATAGGGCCTATGATAGCTGTTTTCACCATACACATAACGTACCGTATAGAACTAATCTGGACCATTATAGAGATTATAACGCAGTGGAACTCACGCGTTAATGCAAAGCCACGACGATTTACCCGCCGCCAGTTATATCTATATCATAACTGTTGAAAAGGTATTCACTAGGGTGACTATAGTAGTGCACCTTAAACCCTGCAAAATTGTACAGCGAGATAAAATGCAAAACTCATTGTCACACCGTTTACATTGCAAATCTGGCAATACTACTCTTTCATGCTATCGAATTCGCAACGTCATTTTAAATCCTATCAGGAGGTTTAGGTTTAAGTTGGTCAGATCATAAGGCTATTAAGACTGGAGAAAAAGTATCATCTGTTCCGACTTTCCAGAGCTAAAAGTCTCATTTGCTGCCATAAATGGCCATAATCTGGGATTTCCATAGAATAAACGACAGTTCTAGCCAAAAGTCTTTCCCTACCTCATATATCCTATATTGGTGTCTTTCTCGTTATTTTCTAAGTTTGAACTTGAGTGATTATTTATAATACGAAACTTGCCATCGATTTTATGTCAAAATGTAACGACCAAACATCACAATGAGCCGAGGTAAGTTATTAGGAAGGATCCGGGAAAGTGTGAATTTTATTTTCAAAAAAGTTCGTATAGCCTCGAAAGTATTTTCATTGAGAAATTGGTGGAATCGCTGGAAAAGAATATCAATTTTTCTTTGTTTTTGGAAACGCTGTGTAGCTGTTAAGGTAATTTTAGACTGCCATCTATCTCTACCTAATGTGCTGTAAATTATTCAACTGTGCATTGCTTTTAAAAAAGTCATCAACATTTTCCAATGAGCAAACTAGGGCAGGAGTCGTTCTTATTACGTGAACTAAGTTTTGGACTCACGTTTTTCTGAACATATGATAGAAGCTCAAAGTGATTACCTGGGGTAGTGATCAGACAAAGTGGTACGATAATGCTTAAGAGCTCAATAAATTTATAAAGCTGGTGAGAATGTGATAAAAGAGTAGCAATGGAGGTTGCACAATTACTGCACCAAACAAAGAGCTGGCATTTACTCCATTAGCAACTCCATGGTCAGATAAGTGTTTAGACGAATCAATGTCTCTTCCCCCATGTAAGCATCTTGTGAAAAGAGAAGGCCTTCACTGATGAATTTTACCGTTGCAATAGAATGACGGAACATTGAACACATATCAATGATTGAACAAACCTGCATTTCCCGTATAAGTGCCCAGTTCAAGTCGATAATTGTTGCTTTCGCTGTTGACACGGAAAAGGTCATAGTTCATGTGCCAATCAACGAGATCTTGCTTGACAACATCAATCCGTAATTTGTAGTTTTTCTGATTTGTCATGTTGTAGAGTATTTCATTACCAAGCCAAACATTTTCGTTGGGTCCAGCAGAACCAAATCCTGCTTTGTATCCATCCCAGTTGTGGTTAAAGCTTACTGATCCATCGACACGTCGCTGAAAAACCTGAAGACATAATTGTTAAGCAGACAAGTAAAAATGTTCACAACACTTCTGCCACTGTTCTACCATCATGACTTTACATAAAAACATGAAATTAAAAATATGGCAGTGAGTGGTGGTTTACCACCGCCCCTTTGTACTTAAAGGCAGGAGCTGATTAAGATAAGAGTGGGCCAGAAACATAGAATGAAACTCTAGCACAAAAGCAGTGGGATTTGTTTGATATGAAGCATTTGTTTTAAGCCTAAATGTACATTTTAGTAACTTTTAAATGTTCACATTGCCGAACCCGATGGTTCATACGGACTATGGAGAAGTAGATCATACATTGTACTATATATTCAAGTATCTGGAGCCTTGTCAACGGTAAACTAACAGGTAGATTTGGTAAAGAATACTCACTACTAATGGAGGGGTTAGAAGGGCTTACCGACTTGTCTACCAACTACAAACTAAGTTGGTGACACTTTAAACACACTCACCGTCCAACCTCCTCCATGTGACATGTTGCAATATACTTCAAAGGGTGAACCTGTCCAGCCATTTGGTTGTATGGTGTAGACTCCATCAGGGGAACCAGAAGTGAAGACATCGTAGCAGTCAGTAGGAGTAGAGGGCGCACTAGGAGTACTTGCAGGTCCTTGACTAATAAATGCATCTAGAAGCAAATTAAAGGGAAAACGTAAAAACAGGTATCATATTGGTAAAATATGATTTTCTTAAGACATGAGCGTCCAGATTTGTTTTAGCTGGTTAATACCCCCCCCAACCCATGTGGACATATTATATTACAGCTTCCTTTAATGTCACCAGGTTACTTCCTCAATGCACATTAATCTACCTGACAATATACTGTCAGTAATTTGGTTACAGAAATCGAGGTGCATAAGCTTTCTCTACCATACAGTAATACTCTACTGCTCAAAATTTTCCTTCACCGTACACTTCAACCCACTTAGCGGCAAGTCCGGCCTTGCCGATCCCTTCGACAATAGAAACTTCTTGTGTAGAAACGAAAACGTTCTATTGAAACTGAATATTTCCCTGAGATGTTAAAGAGATTCTACAAGCATTTTCAGTTATATTTTAGGTTACCTGGCATAGCGGGAAGACAGTCTCTCCCTGAAGCAGTTAAGGTAAGGGCAGAGTAAATCATATATGCATGATAGGTCTATGATAGGAAGTAAGGACTATGGATCTGGTACACTCTTGTCTTCACCTATCATTGAGGTAACGTGTCTGGTACCAATGTATATTGCATCTAAACATATTGAAGCAATTAATTTCCAATACGTTGACAGAGGAAACAGAAAGGATACGAAAATCTATCTGTTTGTATTAGGAATAGGAATATACTTGGAGCGTTTATGCAAACTTACCTGCTGTTCCGTTATATTGTCCTACACTGGTTAACTTGTAATTACCCCAGTCATCACTTATACGAAATAAATCGTACGTCACGTAGAAAGACGAGCCAGCAGAATTCGTCATGTCAATCCGTAGTTGATATCGTTTCTGATTTGTCAAAAGAGATAGTTTTTCGTTTCCGAGCCAAAATTCACCACTTAGAAATCCAAAGCCTTCTCGGTATTCTGAAAAAGTCCGTCCAAATTCAACGGTATTGTCCTCTTGTCGACGTTGAAAAACCTGTGCAAAATCGAAAAAGTGGAAAAAATTTCAAACAGTATAAAACAGACATTATGGCCCTGGAGAGAGTTCGCCTGCCAGACTTTGTTCTGCCAGAGTTCAAATAGAGCCTATTTTTGTTAGGACTAGTGATAGTTGAACATCAACTTGAATAAGAGTTTGAGATTACAATGTATTTTATGGCAAAGCGCACATCATGTAGTAAAGAAGACTGCATATGAGAAATGCTCTTTTGCTTACAATCAGACAGCAGTCTTTTGATAAGTCGTATAATGTAATAGGCTCACCGTCCACCCACCACCGTCTAAATGGTTGTCGCAGTAGACTTCAAAAGCCACCTCATACCCGTCTGGTTTGATTAAGTAGACACCGCTTGCATTATTTGATGTACATTGCTGAAAAACCTCCTGACAGTCACGCGGGTATGCGGGTTGTTGATAGAAAAAATAGGAAGAACCTTTCAATAAAAAAATAGTAAAATTGGCTAGAAATTTTTTAACAATTTTTTACCATGATTTTTTTAACCTTCTTCAAAATATTCTTTTTCCTGAATATTACGTATATTGAGGATTTACTCACAGGTTATGCTGAATACCCCCACCCCTTCTATAGCGATTTGTTTTGTACTAGATAGCAGCGTATTAAAAGGTATTGTCATTCAAGTCTAATTCAATCAACGTTCAAACTTTTCCAGATCGGAATTGAAACTGAAAAAAATCCGTTCGCATGTTCTCAGCTTTATCTTTGTTTGTTATGATTAAGTTACTGTATTGTTCTTTTGTCCCTTTGTAAAAGACAACCCACATTTGTAAGTTTCTATAAACTTATTCGTGAGTTTCCCTTTTACTGCTTTTGTCCATTTCTGTAAAGTTTCTATATCATTTCGTAAAACTTTGTCACTGAGATGGCTGAATAAATGTTGATGAATTTCTGATTTTTAAGGGTATAACGTGAAAGGAACGAAACCTTTAGCGACAAAGGCTATACATGGTTGTGTGGTTCAAGGATTTTAAGTTACTTATAGTTAACATATGTTCAGCGAACTCTGGGTTGAAAACTGTCCTCATGTGCGATTCTTGTCGAATAAGTAAGAAAACTTATCTCGTTTATGAGTCTAAGTATATCAATTATTGCGGGTAAGCCTAATCTGTGACAAAATTTCCACAAAGCAATACATGTCAAATTGTTGAAAAAAAAAACATTTAACTACTTTCTAGCTTTAAATTTACATCTGGGAATTTGTTTCAAATATGTGCTAACTTATCATATATCCTTGTTCTGCTAAAGGTACCTTTTATCTAAAGCATATTGGAAGAAGATGGAGATAATAATATAAACTTTAAAAATGTGAAAACAAGTATTTATATTTAAAATGCAGCAAATCAACGGAAGAAAAATTTCTGTTGGAATATGCAACTTTTATCTATTTTAGAAGTTATATCAGCTTGCAATTTTCAACCGTTGAACTCAAGTTACAAAATTTCGTATTTTCACAGCTTTGTATCAAACAGGAGAGAGGAGTCTCCAACATTGAGAGAATATCAACAGATGAAGCAGTCTGTCAGCCATCTTGGTTCCCCCAAACATTATAACATCTAGATTAAACCTTAGCCTTCTCATCTCTACCACAGTTAGAAAAAAAATAATAAGCTGTTGTCGTGACAAAATTCAGTATGGCCAGAATTTATTTTATGCTGTAGGTATGCATGTCGAGTAATTTTTATGAATTTTGCAAGAAACACCTGTCAAGGGGCCGGGAAGACGTTTCAAATCAAAACAACAACAAATCAAAAACTCAAATCTATTTTTAAGTAAATTATAATATAAGGTGAGTATAACTTTTCACTCCTGACTGCATAATTTACTTAAAGTCTTTCCCCTAATTTTCCCTCGTTATGCCCCTTATCAACTTTGACGGGTTTCTTCGTAAATTTCGAAAATTGCACAGCGTTACGAGAAATACATAACGTTAAGATATCTTTACACCAATAGACAATTAGATAGTATCCATGGGGTGTTAGGTTTATTTCATTGAATAGAAAGAGTTGCACAGATGTGTGGTTTGGTTAACTTTTTTCAATTAAGATGCAAATAATCCGTGTGTTCCTGAAGTGACTTAAAATTTCTCAAAATAACGAAATGTCTTCACCCATTTAAATCCTTCCTTTTTACTGCTTCAGCCAGGGGAATTCTCACAAATTGGCCTATATCTTTCACGCTGGGTATATATTTATTACTTTATGGTTTACTTTCGTGTGCTTTAGTTTATCACAGTTACCCCAGTTTTACTCGGTCTCCACTACAAAACTCTTTCATAAGCGCTTACTTAATAGTGAGTCCTCAATGATGGTGTGACGGTTGTGCTCAAAATGTGTTCAAACTTTGGAAAGATGTTCTTGGATGTATGAAACGTTTGTGTCAACGGATCTTTATTAAATTACAGTTTATGACTTTCAACGGTTTTAAATAGTAACAAAGAGATTTAAGTGTGTATTTTAAAGGCATCTTTATTTGAATATAGCTTTCTATTGATTGAAACGAGTTGCTCAAAGAATCAGGTGGATGGTTTCGTCCGAAGACAACATAGCTCGGACATATATGGAGATGTTACCAAATGTGAATAATTCTCGCATCTGCTGTGGATAAATTCATGTAAGCAGTTTTCTGAATGACTGGTGTATCAGGTTTAGTTTAAAAAATCGACTATATTAAGTTATAGCCAAGAAAATGTTAGTAGCATTCTAATTTAAAGTGAAAATTTATAATCTGAGATGAGTGCTGAGGCACTGAACGCAGAACCTGTACCCACTAAAAAACGTTACAGAAAACATTCTGAAGTCACTGTGAGAAATTCCTCATTAGGTTTACTTTCAAGAAAGCGACCAGTCGATTACAGGCGCGGATCCAAAGGGGGGGGGGCTTTCCCGGGCTCAGCACCCTTTTTCGCCACATCAACAATAACAAATACGCGAAAATTAGCATAATGTTAATCTAGGAGAATATTCAGGGGGCTTTCAGCCCCCCTTTTCGAAATGTCTGGATCCGCGCCTGGATGATGTCGCCGATTGGTACTCACGGATATTTTGAGGAACGTCCTTTCAAGGCAAGCTGTTCCGTTTCGTGTTTTTTTTTTTTTTCTTGTTTTGTTTTGTTTTTTGTTTTGTTTTTGTTTTTTGAAGGTGGTAACTCGAGTCAGTGGGTTTTATCGGGTTTAACAGTGATAAATGTTTGCCACACCCACCAACTAGTCAGAGAAGATTTCGACTGTTCTTAGTTTTTCACTATTATCGGGAAATATTTTACCTAATTGCCACTTAAAGAGAAAAGTTATGCTTCCTGCTTCCATATGTAATGGCACATGTAGTTACATTACATATTCCCAATTTTTTACATTGAACTTAGATTTTCAAATCGTTTTATTCGTTTTGAGTAAAGAAAATGCTTCAGGGAAGGTTAAAACTTTTAAGCAAAAATTTTAATTTCAAATCCACGATCCATGTACCTGACATATTTACCAACTTTCAACTTTATGCAGAGCTAATTCACTACTTCCTAAAAAGTTGTTAAAGACGATAGTTGTCATGAAATAATTGTAAATAGCTCTATTGCAAGAAAAACGCTTCTGTTCTCTTTCTGTACTGATAGTTGTTTGCACAAAAGCAACGCTAGTTACAAAGAAGCACTTAGCTGTTTGTCACGGTCAAACTGATCTTACAAAGCCTAATTTTAGGCTTGGCTTTCAAAACGGTCAAATTTTCCCAATGTGCCATTTGTTATGCGTACTGCTAAAATGAAAAACACTGGTGATACTTTTAATGGAAGAAAGCTTCTTCAACATAAGAAGTATTTTACCTAGATACGTACCGGTACACAAAAATATGTTTTTTCAGGTGCGTTTTCTATAAGGATTATCACCTTTAACTTCGTTTTCACAGGGATTAAAGTTTTAAATTCAAATTTATAACCTTGATATCGCCGCATTATTTTGTTAACATGTAAAAAAAAATACATAAACTTGTATCCCTGGGTCAGCTGTTTACGGAATCGACTAAAACTATTAATATTAATTATCTAAAAAGTGAAATTTAACCTAGACAAACTTTGAATTTGTTTGAATGTTTCAAACGTATAAAGATAATTTACTACTCCTGTATTATCTTTTACTACTCCTGTACTCTTTGGAGATTTTTCTCCCTTCGACCTTGACCATCGAAACTTTGGCAGGAAAGTAACTTGTAAATTCACCAATCAACTTTTAAACATGAGGACGACAGTTCCTTTAAGACTCTGCTAACCACATACCCGCCCAGTCGGGGATTTCGACGGGGACCCTGGAACAGGATCAATTACCTCCTGCAGCAGTAAGTTCCCAAAGATAAACAAAGATATCACTGTACGACTTTATCTGACCATGTGGAAATAATTGCTCTGCCAGCTAAAGCAAACAGTATAGTTCCAGCTCACTGATGGGAGAAAGTAGGGGATTACAGGGGACTTATTGTTTGGATTGTGGGTTTGGTCTAGGTAAGTGATTTGAAGACTTCTCCAAAGGACTTGTCTGCCTAATGAAGAGTCTACGCTTTCAGTTGTAATTTCGTACAAATATTTTCCCCGTTAGAAAACAAAAGCACTTGACTAAACATTTGATGTATGGTTGTATATGAGTCAATGTAAAAATTTTCAAACAAACCGGCTTTCTCCTTTCGTTGTACCGTATAATCTCCTAAGTTTCCATGCAGGCTAATTCATTTCTAACATTTGCATCTTTTGTTTGGAAAATAGAGACAAACAAGTTTTCAACTTACCTTCTGTTGAGCTGTGTACTTTTTGTACAAGAAGAGATGACCAGAAAATACTAAACATCTGCAGTAATATTAAACACGCCATTGTACGGATTAAATACAGTGTTTAAACGTGTGTAGAAGTCAAACACTAATATTACTCTGTGAAACTACACGAAGTTGGAGTCGAAACCTTACCTGATTAAAGATGTACGGCGGTGTTGAAATGTTAGTCAAGTGCCACCTCCAGGTGATGCTAGTTACCCTAACAGGACGACCGTAAGATTACTGCATGTAAGACCATGTAGTTAGTAGTAACTCCATAGTAACATTATGGACAATATTTTCCTCCGTAACAGGACTTTTGTTACCGTGTAAACCTAAGAACGAACCCACTGAAAACTTAAAACCAGCACTGGCAGCTGTTCTGAATTGCTTGAGAGGGCGACAACATAAAGATGGGTAAAATTCAAGAAAGTCTCAGAGTTAGTGTATAATAGTGCTGAGTGTACACCTTGAAAAAGAAAAGTATTAATTTAAGACGGGCTGACTTAACAGAGACATACGTCGGTTTTGAAGGAGCGTCACGGTTTTACATGGTGCCAGGTTTCACAGCAGCTTCGTATGAAAGCGTTCTGGGATGATGGGGGAGGGGGAAAAATTGAAGTGGGGTTGATTATTAACTTGAGCCACAGTGGCATACCTAGAATTTGTGCCGCTTTAGGTCCTTGAATTTATCACCTTAGCATAGGGAAAAAAGATATGTAAAAGTTACGACACTGTGTTTACACTTATTTGCATTTCAATGGACAAAAAGTGACGCCACTCAAACAGTGCTGCTAAGGGCTTATCGCCCAGTTCGCTGGCTAAGCTGGTCTACGGTTACCCACTGAACTATATGCTTAGTTATATAGCTCAGTAAGGTCACCTGATAGGCTGTCATCAGAAGAAAACTGAAGTGAAAATTATCCATTTCCAACACAATTTCCGATTTGCCAAAATGCGGACTAGCCCTCAATTAAGAATAAAAAATGAAAGCTGAATAGACGCTTACGTCTTGGCATATGGAAACGTCTCAGTACATTTGCTTGGACCAGTGGCGCCGGCACGGGGGGCATGGGGGACGCGTGCCCCCATCGATTTCAGATTTTTTGAAAATTTTTAAAATGATCCCAAAAGGCGTTTAAGCTATAGATTTATGTAGGGGGTAGGGTGAGGTATGTTTTCGACCGAGTGATGGATCTATTGTAACCATTTCCTATCACAAATGGTTCTCAAACTATTAGAATTATTGCAAATCCTTCGCAAACTATTAAAATTTTTCACGCGCTCCGAGCGCTTCAAACCCTACCTCAACATTGTCCTTACTATCAATAATTTCAGGTAGCAACTCCCGCAGATGCACTGCAACAAAAGTTGGAAGCTGTTTACGAGTTCTCAGGTAAAAGACTGGCTTTGTGATTAGCAAATAGGTTTGTTGGGGAATTGAAAGTGTCTCGATGCAGAGCATGATGCAGGTTTTGTCATGGCTATCTTATTCAATGAAAAATTTCGGCGCGCTTCGCGCGCATTCGTCACGGTTTTCACTTCATGTCATGGCCATTATTAAGGTTACAATACATGCAACTATTCTGTTCACAACAATTTTCCAAAAACCAGAAGTACATCTCCGACCTCTGTAGGGGCCTATGGGATCTTTCAGTCTAATTTGCCGTTATACAATTTTCAAAAATTTTTACCGAGCGCTTCGCGCGCAGTCATTACCTGTAAAACTGATGATTGTTATTACACGAAGAAAAAACATCCTAAAGCGCGCTTTTTAGTCCTTAAACCCTTTTGCCTTACCTATCCTGGAGGTCTAATATCCTCCCTGCACCTATAATCTCCATCCCATTCCCCAATTAAGTAATTATATCGACACGATGTTTATCACAACCATCATAACCAATTTCGGAGGGGGCATGTCGATGTTGGGCTTTCGCCGGACTGGGGGAGGGGTCTAAGGGGAGGGGCCCCTTGGGAAAATTTTAAGGAATCTAGATGCAAAATGGTGCGACTTTTTTTCCATTTTTCTTCCTATATTAGTATTCCAAAAAGGCTGGTCTCGTAATATTTTTTTCCTCCTTCAGTGCAAGACCTTTCATTGAAAATTTTTGGGGGTGCACGTGCCCCCCGTGGCTACGTGCCTGATCACAACGTTCACAATAAATTGTATACGGTAGCGTTTCGCGTAGCAACATTTCCGTGTACCGCCGCTATAGTGAGCTTGCAACTGTGAGGCTTGCATTACAGGGGCTGCCCCACCTGTTACCTACTTTGACCAGTGTAGCTACCGGGATACTTGTAAGTGCGCCCAATTGACAGGTTGAGAGTGTAAATGTCTGAATAATAGTGTGCATTCCGACGCTCATTCCATTTGTCATGCAGCCAGCCGGCCCGACGCGAGCCATCTGAAATGGTGCAGCGTGCCACCAGTGGCGCGCGCGCCACTAGTTGAGAAAGACTCCTATAGTATCATTTGGATGTCAGGTAATAATCATCATATCAGCGCCCATTTTATATAATTAATCCAGAGCTTCCATGAATCACTATACCGTTGTCTGCCAGCCTTAGATCCCCTTTTATAATACACAATGAAGCAAAGGACAATTTTCGTAATAGTCCAAGAATGTTTCTGTAGACTCTACTCATGTATTTTTAAGTAAAACCTGTCCCCGAATAGAAGTCATTAAAGTAGCCAAAAGGGGGCTTTAGGAGGTTTGTTGTCAACATACCCTTCTCTAAGACAAGCTACTCTCCTCTTTCACCCAACGAAAGATTAAATTTCACTGAGTTATGGATATTTTCCAGCCTTATATGATCAGTTCCAAAAATATCCCAGTGATCGCACCATTTTGCATCTAAGCAACCGTACATTAACAAAAAATTCTCAAATGGGAGGGGACACTCCCTCCCCTTCGACCCCTCCCTCAGAACGGCACCTTTATGTAGCGACAGAGGAAGGATGCCATACTGCTGTATACAATCGCAGGGCGCACACTCTCCTCTTTCACCTAACCAAAAATCAGAATTCACTAAATAGGCTACGGATATTTTCCAGCCATATATGATCAGTTCCAAAAATACCCCAAAGATAGCACCATCTCGTATCTAGGCTACTTTAAATTAACAAAAATTTCTCAAAGGGGAGGTGGACATTCCCTTCCCTTAAACCCCTCCGCCAGGACAGCACCCTTATGTAGTGACAAAAAGGATTCTACACTGCTGTATACAATCGCAGGGACGCACAAAAAAGGTATAATTTACGCAGACTTGTGGGGGGGGACTGAGGTGGCATTACGACGTCATCTGCTCTGCCCCCTATCACCAAATCCTGGAGGCGCCACTGGCTTGGAACGGATTTCAGAAATTGCAATGGTCCGTGATAGCCGGGTTCCTACCCCCTCATCCCAACTGACCCCCATTTCTTTCGAGTCTTACCAGTTTTTCTCAAACCCCTGACTGAGCGCCAAACTTGAGGTTTTCCCCTTCCTCTACCTCATTTTGTGCACTCAACTGTCTTAAATATGAAATCTAGGTTTATCTTTGGTTCTTTACCACCGTACTAATAATGGTATAGAGGTCTTTCACGTGATGACACTGCTCGGCACTGGGCTGCAAAATCTCCCGTACATATATCGATAAACAAACATACTGAACGATGCCGTCTAGTGATGACGTCACTGGAAGACCTCTCTACTGATCCAATGCTTTCCATCTTGTCCTTGCGATTAACGTTGTGTCCCCTGAGCTAGGGCTAGAAAGATTACATCTCTCATTTCGGTTTATTCACCAAAGTCAATATTTTTTTTAAATTTAAATTTAATAATCCTTCACCCCAAATTTACTTTGACAGATGAACTCACTGCTACAAATTTCGTCTTATCACTAGTGCAAGCATCTTTCATAATGTTTCAGAACATAAATGTGGCATTCTCAAGGTAGACAAAGGAGCTGTTAAACATTCAGTTACAAATTGTGTCTCATGATTTAAAAGAGCCATGATTCATGAATTAGGATATCCGGTTGTACAAATTTAACTCTTGGGGTGACTGAATTTTCCCCTTCAAGGAATGACTTGACATAAAATTCTTTCTTAATATTCTGCATGCGGCAAGATATCTAATAAATCTTGTGAAATCTGCACGAGATATCTGTGTGTAGTCCTCGAGAAAAAAGGCTAGACAAATGAAGGTACCACATTTACCATATGTGACAAAAATGAACTTGAAGCCAGCATTACCTTCGTTTCGGGACATGAACATTTACCTATATATTAAACCTGGATTTATGCTGCATGAGTTTGAACAGTAACATATTTATTACAACATGATAAAAAGCATTATACGTTAACTACTTTATCAAGGTATACTTATTTGAAATTAGGTGACTTCATTTTCCTTTTAAATGGAAAGAAAGGATAAATCTGATGCAAAGGATGAATTTCATGGAAACAGAGCACTATAACTTTGTTGAGGCTTTAACCTTTAGCTACTCAAAACCGTCCTTACAGAAAAGGAAAAGGTCTTAAAGGGGAACTATAGTGGCCATTTGACCCTTTACATATGTGTAGTATACATATAAATACTACAGATAATCTCTACCTGGTGGACCTTACATGAAACCTTTATTAAGAATAATACATTTCAAATTTCCCTCGCTTGCCTGGCCATGTGCGGCAGACATATTCGAAAGAAGACGACTAGGATTATTCAGCCTGATTGCTGACGTACGAACATGCGACCTCAGCGATTTCCAGAGCAAAATGTTGCCAGCTCACATAAATTTTAAATAGGTCCCTTCTTAATTTTTTTCTGAGTGGTGGTTTCAAAATTTCATTCAATATTATTTATTTTAGAATCATAAAAAAAAATATAGAAAGTATAACAAAAACTTCTGTGGGATTTTTATGCCCCACAGGCTGAAAATAACTAAATAGTTCTTTGCCCATTTTATTTTTCGTTAGTATTGCAAGAGTGAATGCTAATCAAGGAATACTCCTGTTTTCAGTGGTTCCATTTATCCGAGCCCATGATATCACGCTGAGGGGCTTGTGTTTCATCGCGGGTGTTTTGACATAGTTTCTTCATAAAGATTTCTATTCCTTAAATGATGATTATGTGTTTTTACTCTTATGTTACCATAAGAACATTAAGAGATTCAAATCTTCGGTAGTAGTCATGAAAACTTAAGGAAACTCTGATCCATTGAGGGAAATTTTTGTCTAACTTATGTTTAAATTGCATATTTGGTGGAGTACTGGCCGCATTCTTTCAGCAACACCTTGAAATGTCAGTCGAGAGTTGTATTTGAGTCTGCCGGAAGCAAGCCTAACCATTCTCCGCGATGTGGTTGTCCCATCATGGCTGCCTCGAGCTATCGGTAACAGGCTACAGCATTTCTTTTTGGTTGAGTAAAGCTTCAATCAGCCGCATTGTTGTCTGGTAAGAGACTTCTGTGTTATTGTTTGAATAATTTTACTTTGAAATTTTACCAACTTTTATTGGCAGATTGGCTGTTGAGAGTTTAAGAAAAATCTATAACGTTTTGACAGGTATGGATCGGAATCCCGTTTCGACTAGCGGCGATGCCAGGTTGCAGTGGGTCATGGTACCGTCCCATGCATGTGTGGTGATACACCATATAGAGTCAATATGGATTTCGAGCTGCACTTCATAGTGTAGGGTGAAGGATTTTCTTTTCCTCGTGAACTTTATTAAACTGGTTAAAAATCATACGTAACAAGTAAGGAAGAAAGGCTGTATGATAATATTAAGATAGTAATGTACAGATTTCTGGATTTTAAATGGCAAATTTAACCGCTACATTTTTTGAGAAATTAAAAGATAGTTTTGACGTTTAGCCGTGAATACTGTAGGTGTGTGCTTACAAACTACACAAGCAGTTGTTGTAAAACCCGCGGCTGAGGTGCAGGTGTGACAACATCACAGTTCCGTTGCATTGTGGGTAATTTCACACAATATCATGACTGCCTACGCAGTGGGCGTTGCAGTGAGTTTTCAAAATTTTTTTTGAAAAATTCGTGTTAAAATACAAGATTATTGAGTTATATTAGTTGTTAATGGTATCACAATGCTTGGAAAAATGTGTTCTAAATGTTGTACTTGCTTAGAAAGCTGTACAATTGTTTCCCTTTAATGGAGTGGTCTTGATGTTTGTACTTTTTGCTCGGCGCCTGAAGATTGTAAAGGAAACGATCTTTGGAGCAGGCGTCGTTTATGTGTCCCTGTCTAACGTACACTAGATAGGCTAGTACGAATGCAGCCGATATGGGTGCAGGAGTAATGCACCTCCGTCAGGCAGGCAATGGGATCGTGAGGTTAGGTTAGGTTAGATGAGGTTTAACGTCCCAGTTTCCAACCAATTGGTTCAAGTCGAGACGACCACGGCCTTTTTTCCAGTTGTGGCTTACTGGCTTGTTTTCCCTACTCCATTGTTTATGCTGAGCACCAAGCACAAAGGCAGTAGGTTCCATTTTGGGATCGTGAGAAACCAAATTTACTTCATCATAAAGCTGGTGACATGAAACTAATTTAGTTGAATTTTTGATGTAAAGAGAATTAAAAATCTTAGAAAATAGCCACATTTCCCAGCAAAATCTATCAAACACCAACCATTTTACAGAAATAGTTTTTATTCTGCACTTATTATGAATAAACATGAGCTAAATAGTAAACATGTGACGTTGAAAGAGTGACTCACCAAATATGGCTAATGTTATCCTTTGTTTTTTCAGCCTTCATTTCAAGGTCGTCTGTAGCATTGGTATGTCCCGAGGAATTTATATTGTAAGTTAATATTGTCACCTTAAAAAAGATCAGTATCACTGAGCAAACTGTAAACTATCTGATGAGTAGTTAAGAAATACTTTATAATGGGTTAACAAGAGAAATACTAACACCGTGATACACTACGCACCTTTATTTTTGTATGGGTAATGAGTGACTTCAGAAACTGTTAAATTTTGAAGGGGTATATTTTGAGAACGGTAAAAGATAGTGAAATAATTCCAATGAATCTCTCCTTGTGTAATTTAATTCTTCCAATGTCAAGTAAAAACATTTCTCTTTGGTAGCACGACACCATAACTTTTAATTTAGGAGATTTTCTTCGCAGCAATGACATTGTCCCCTATTCGGCTAACCAATCACTTTTCAGCCATACCTCTTAAAAACATTGTCTGGTGACACTTTTCGTGTCGTCCAAAGCCTGCATCAAAACTTCTTTCCTAACTCAGGATATCCCCTTTCCGATGATTGGTTTCGTGTGTCAGAAAATTCCTCCAGGTTTTTTCACGGTCACAGAATGTGATGCCGAGTGGGTATACTACTTCAGATTCCTTTTAAAAAAGTTTTTACAAAGTCCCCTCGACAACGAACCGTTACCCTGGAAACCCCGGAAGGAGTTCTGCTCCCCAAAGGAGCTACGTCCCCAAAGGCACTCAGACTTAACATGACCAACCCCTTGACCTTAAGGCCGCTACATCATGGGTCTGTCAAGCGTAGTCCCGTTCTAGACTGGCTGAAAGAACAGATACCTTTTGCATTTTTCAATTAAAAACTAGTTTGTTCTTGATATTTGATACTGTCGGAATGCTTGGATATTCTTCCATGTAGATCAAGTATAAAACTGTAAATGAAGTTTAAAATTTTTTCATACCTATGGTATAGAACACAGTTTTTAAATCTACCATATTATAGTGGTATCAACGTTATAAAGAAATACAAAAGCTATGTCTAATCAATTTGCCCAGATGACATCACAGACTTCTCATCATGAATATACTGAGTGCTGAAGCTGAAAATAACATTTCTTCAAAAGTAAGTAGGCCATATATCTTCCAATTGCAACATGCTATGGAGATAAGGGGGTTTTAATGTCTTATACGGAAAATTTTACGGCATTTGCTTGAAAACATCAATTTTGTCACCAGAATTGGCTTTTAATGGGGGCTCCTTATGAATCGTCCGGAAGTAACATTATGAACAATGGACTGTAGTTACTCATCCAAATGCTTTGCTTTGATACTTAGACCGACTAATTTGTGTCTTAATACTTAAAGTATTAATTTTATTTCATCTAGCATTCCAATTAACAAATTTTAAAAGCAAAGGAATTGGAGCAGGGGACACTAGGGACATGCGACCTCCCAGTTTTACAAAAAGACCAAATTACCACATCTTTGCAAACAAAAAGCTCTCTTTCGGAAACTGGAAACTTTATAACCAGTTTATTGCTAAAGAAATTTTGATATTGTCATAGAATTTAATATATGAGTCGATTGAAATGCCGTTGCTTTTAGTCGTTAGCAGCCTATGTATTTAGGAACAATTAAGTTATATTACATAACATCCATCATTCAATCTTTCTCTACTGAACACCGTCACTCAAGTGTCATCATTTCAGAGCTCGTTTGAATGAAATCGGTGCTAAATGATTCTCCCTTGAAAGAATAGTAGAATGTCAAGTGACGCGATACACCAGAGCATTCCCCTTACCAGCGGCGCCGGCACGGGGGGCATGGGGGCGCGCGTGCCCCATGAAAATTTTTTGAAAATTTTAAAATGATCCCAAAAGGCGATTAAGCTATAGATTTCTGTAGGGGGTAGGGTGAGGTGTTTTGTGCAGACTTGGGAGGTTAACTGAAGTGCCATTACAACATCATCTGTTGTGTCCCCCCCCCCCCAATCACCAAAGCCTGGCGGCGCCACTGCCCCTTACTATTTCCGTTCCAACGAATTTATCTTTTTCTTACTGTTAAGGACAGACAAGAGATCTTCCTAAGAACTTCATAGTAAAAAAAGATTCCACTGTGAACTTTGGTGACTTTTCACTGAAATTACTGAGACCAAATGGACGCTCGCCACTTGAAATTTTCAGAAATGATAATGACTTCTCCTCTATAAATTTCTATCTACGAGTCATTCCGATCTTATGTTCCTCGTGAAAAATCTTTGCAATAAATTTTAATGAACTTCCTGTTGTCCGGATCCCTTCTAGTTTGATGGCATTACAAAAATAAATATCTGGTCAGGGTGATCGCTTGATCTTCTCTCATCAAATTATGAAATTGTCTCCCTTGATGTGGAGCTAGATTACAGCCATATGAATCCGAGTACTATCAACAACCTAGCCATGACATATGATTGTGATCAGTGGGTATGGTTGATATAGACTTTGCAGAGTCTATTCGGAGAATTTTACTCCCTCTGTAATAAAATTTCTTCTTGCCGCTTTACCATAAAATTGTTTACTCCCTTCTTGACTGTCCACTTACCTGACGGATGTGAATTTCAGGACGGGCACAGATTCAAAGCTGGCACAAAAGTCGTCGAAAAAGACTTTGCAAAGTCTATGCATGGTGACTCTGGCCGAGTGGATAAAAGCAGTGTTATTGAAGCAATGAGGCTAAAAATTCGTGAGGTTTGGAATGCAATCCCCCATTCACCTCACTCCCATCGGGTCGAAGTTGGGATTTTCATCTAAGAGAAATCTATGGTTTTCCTACCTGAAAAGACCTGCTAAACTGAAAAGATTCCATATTATGGATTAATGTTGAACTGAACAGGTGGCAGCCGCCGGATTTTATGTTGTACTTTGTAAGACCCCTAGGCTTCTCCCACGTTTGTGCTCTCTTAGCGTCGTGAAATAACTGCCTCAAGCACTGACATATGTGACACACAATGAAAAATCGCCGGTATCATGCCGACCTCTATACAAGTGAGCCTATAGCACCCTAATATAGGGCATTAATCATTATCCTTTCAACCAAGTGTTCATCGTGTAATTTCGTATCCTATAGTTTAGTGCAGCAGAGCCGTGATCATATTTCTTACTGTCTTCATCATGTAACTTTACGTAGTTTCAAAAACGTTCATCCAGTCATCGTACAGCTTTGTATGCTAGTTAACAGCAACAGCTTAACATCTTTATCACTGGGTCTCTTCATGTTAATCCTTAACATTCTTTTCCCCTCTTAGGGTGAAATTTTATATGCACGAGTGATATTAATCAGTCAAATTATGTTGATTAATTTTTCAAAGAAGGACTACCCTCTTAGGTGTAAGGGTTCGTTTTCAGGGAGAGGGGGCTGTTCAAACCTTGTCCGAATTTCAATCTCATTGCATAAAAGTGAGTGTGGTGGACGGGAAGTACGCGCAAACAATCGGACATTCCGGTAAAAAAAAAATGGGGCATTCGGAGACATTTCCTTTTACCGGTTTTCTGTTCGACTCTTACAGGTACTTTGATAGAAATTTGGCCGACTCTCTGACCCATGAAACAAACTGGCAATTTCTCCATTCTTTCAACCCTAAGCTAATGACTACCTTTGATTTAGATTGTCACATGGCCTAATCGTTACTGTGAGTTGCTTTACGCAGCGATTGCTCTAAAAAAGGTCCTTTCGGTCAATAGTAGGCATTATGTTAGCATCACCTCATTTATTTTCCTCCCCCTGTTTATTTCTTTCTCCATTGCGTTCACTTCGTCATGAGCTACCCCAGAGCTGCCCCACTGCCCCACCCTTACATACTCAACATCGGTAGCCGTTTTCAGGTTTTTACATCTACAAATAAGCTTCGTTAAACATAAGTCCTGATGATGGGTTGGTTAGATGGTATTATGTCTAACTGTTTGCATCATACCACGGAACTAGGAATAAAAAGTCTAGAAGCACAATTTTGGAGTGACAATCAAAGAGCCATTTTAGTTCCGATTTGGGTAATATCTGCTCGACCGCGTAGCCAGGCCTCTAGTCAGACGTAGGCACGGGGCGGGGGGGGGGGGTGCGGACCACTGTGCCCTTACCCCATGTGGAAATTCGATCAAAAATAAATTTTTTCAACCCCCTGTGTACAGTGGCCTGGCAAGCCGCCAAGAGATTATTGAGCAAAATTTAAAATGATCCCAAATGACTTTTAAAGGTGACCTTATTTGTTTTCTCTGACAGTTTTTCCTATAACTTCAAAGAAAAAAGAAAAAAATCGCGCGCTACGCGCGCTTTCATCTTTAGTTCTGTTTTGCGGTAACGCTTTCCACTCCAAACATATTGGATTTGTTCATCGGTAAAGGTTCCACAATTATTACTCTTCCGTGTAGGCGTGATTCTGGAGAAACAGGAAAATGCATCGGTACGAGGTTCTGTCCTCTTTTCCTATCTTTGGAGGTGCATTTTCAGTCTGGCCATCGTGGCAAACATATTTTGTAAGGAAAAAGATTTTTATTTTCGTCGAGGAGCCTTAATGAGTAAGCTAAAGCATGTAATCCCTGACGACGACCATGTAGCCGCCCCAACAAATTTCTTGGTTTTGGTCTAAAGTAAGGCAGATTCTAACAATAGAAACGCAAGCATTTCTAACTTTTTTTTTAATAAAACAAAAATTTTCAATTATTCTTTAATATAGCCCTAAATTTTTCGCCTTAAATTTCGAGTTCGCCGTCCTTTCGGCAAAGCAATGCATCTGTCGGGGCTAAGGGTAGCTGGCCTAATTGAGTGACACTTTGAACACACTCACCGTCCAACCACCCCCATTTGACATGTTACAATAGACTTCAAAGGATGACGTCCAGCCTGTTGGTTGTATGGTGTAGACTCCATCAGGAGAACCAGAGGTAAAGACATCGTAGCAGTCAGTAGGAATAGAGGGCGCACTAGGAGTAGTTGCTGGTCCGTGACTAATAAATGCATCTAGAAGTAAATTAAAGGAGAAAACAAACGTAAAAGAGGTATAAGATTTTGTTAACGCATGACCGTCCAGATTTGTTTTGACTGCTTAATATCCCCCCAAACCCATGTGGACACATTATATTGCAGCACTAATTTATATGAATATATACTATCAGTAATTTGGTTACAGAAATCGAGGTGTATAAAATTTCTTTACCATGCAGGAATTCTCTACTGCTCAAAATTTTTCTTGACTGTACACTGCAACCCACCTAGCCGCAAGTCCGGCTCTGCCGATTCCGAGTGCAACAGAAACTTCCGTCATGTATAGAAACGAAACTGTTCCATTGAAACTAACTACTTTCCTAAGATGATAAACTGAGTCTACAAGTGTATTTAATTCAGTTTTAGGTCAGCCGGCATAGCGGACCAACAGTCTCTCTCCGAAGCAGTTAAGATAAGAGCGAAGTAACTCATATTACGCATGATAGGTCTACAACACGAAGTCACTATGGATCACTATGGATCTGGTACACTCTGGTCTTTATACCTGCCATTAAGGTAACTTGTCTGGTACCAATGTAGTATACTGAATCTAAAATGATTAGCAAAATTGAACAATTTATTTTGAATTCGTAACAGGGAAAACAGAAGAAATACGAAAAATCAACCTGTTTATATTAGAACTAGAACTATACTCGGAGCGTTTATGCAAACTTGCCTGCTGTTCCCCCGTATTGCCCTACACTGGTAAACTTGTAGTTACCCCACTCATCACTTATACGAAATAAATCGTACGTCACGTAGAAAGACGAGCCAGCAGAATTCGTCATGTCAATCCGTAGTTGATATCGTTTCTGATTTGTCAAAAGAGATAGTTTTTCGTTTCCGAGCCAAAATTCGCCACTTAGGAATCCAAAGCCTTCTCGGTATTCTGAAAAAGTCCGTCCAAATTCAACCGTATTACCCTCATGTCGACGTTGAAATACCTTTGAAAAATCGAAAAAGTGGCAAAAATTTCAATGATATTGTTTGGTACACAAATTCCAAAAGAGTAATATTGATATATTAACACAAAGAGGCAACATAATTACATAATCGAGAATAATTCATCAAAGAAGGAAAAGGTTGGCTATGATACAAAGGCTGGCCTTAAATCATGGGAGCTTGCCATAATCTTTCTTGATAACAGTTTTGTTGTTCAAATTATCAGCGACTTTAAACTTCAAAAGAAGATAGTTATAACCTAGCAGTTATCAAGTATTAGCTTGCAATTTTCAAAGAAATGAATCCGCAGAGGAAAAGTATACACATTCATGAAAATGAAAAGTACTGTTTAGTACATAGTGACTTACCAATAATACGGACAAACACCATCTTAAAGCCCACTGAATCAAATGGTCGAAAACGGTGAATCCATGAATCAATTGAAAATGTTTGGACATAAAGCAAAAGCTCTTTCGAAAAAACTAAAATTGATTTTCTTTTTTTCTTGAAACCTTTTTCGTTGCTCAACTTCAATAACAAAATTAAATTTATGGAAGAAATCATTAATCAACGGTTTTTCGTGTTAGTAATTTACAATCAAAAATAAATTTCTTCATATGCATAGTTAAAAAAACACTGTCCCAGCCATATGGGAATTGCGCTTTTGCTTACAATCAGATAGCAGTCATTTGATAAATCGTACAATGTAATAAGCTCACCGTCCACCCACCACCGTCTAAATCGTTGTCGCAGTAGGCTTCAAAAGCCACATCATACCCGTCCGGTTTGATTAAGTAGACACCGCTTGCATTATTTGATGAACATTGCTGTAAAACCTCCTGACAGTCACGCGGGTATGCGGGTTGTTGGTAGAAAAAATAGGAAGAACCTTCAACACAAAAGAGAAAAATTGATTATAAATTTTGTTAACAATTTTTACCAAGATCTTTTCCACCTTGTTAAAAATATTCTTCTTCCTGAATAATACCTATATGGATGATTTACTTACAAGTCATACTAAATACCCCCGCCCCTTCCATTGCGATTTGTTTTGTACTAGATAGCAGCGTATTAAAAAGTTTTGACATTCAGGCCTAATTCAATCAACGTTCACAATTTTCCAGATCCGAACTGAATAAATTTTTTAATTATGGAAACTGAAAAAAATCCATTCGTATGTTCTCAGCTTTGTCTTTGTTTGTTATGATGAAGTTTCTATATTGTTCTTTTGTCTTTTTGTACAAAGGCAACCTACATTTATAAGTTTGTTTAAACTTATTCTTGAGTTTTCCTTCTACTGCTTTTGTCCATTTCTGTAAAGTTTCTGTATCATTTCGTGAGACTTTGTCGCTGAGATGGCTTAATAAATTTTGATGAAATTCTAAATATTTTTAAGGGCATAACGTTAAAGGAATGAAACCTTTAGCGAAATGTGCATGGTTTTGTGGTTCAAGGATTTTAAGTTACTTATAGTTAACATATATTCAGCGAACCGCTTGGAGTTGAAAACTGTCCTCATGCGCGATCATTGTCGAATAAGTAAGAAAACTTATCTCGTTTATGAGTCTAAGTATATCAATTATTGCGGGTAGGCTTAATCTGTGACAAAATTTCTACACGGCAATAAATATCAAATTGTTAAAAAACATGTAGTTACTTTCAAGCTGTAAATTTACATCTGGGAATTTGTTTCATTTGATTCGTTCTGCTAAAGGTTTCCTTTATCTAAAATATATTGGATGAAGGTGGAGATAATAATATAAACTTTAAAAATTGTGAAAACAAGTATTAATATTTAAATGCAGCAAATCAACGGAAGAAGCATTTCTGTCGGAATATTCAACTTTTATCCATTTTAGAACATTAGCAATTTGCAATTTTCAACCATTCAACTTAAGTCACAAAATCTCGTATTTCACCGCTTTGTATCAAACAGGCAAGAAGAGTCTCCAGCAATGAGAGAATAGCAACAGATGAAGCAGTCCGTCAGCAATCTTGCTTCCCCCAAGCCTCATCACATCTAGATTTGGCCTTAGCCTTCTCATCTCCAACACAATTCGAAAAAAATAATAATCTGTTGTCCTGACAAAATAAATTTTTTTATGCCGTCTTTTTATGCATGTCATGTTGTATTTATGCATTTTGCAAGAAACACCTGTCAAAGGGCCGGGAAGATGTTTGGACGATTTAACCTCTGCCGGAAAACTCAGAAAAATAAAAATAAAAATCTATTTTGGAGTAAGTTATAATATAATGTGAAAATAACTTTTTTTCCTACAGACTGCATAATTTAGTTAAAGTCTTTTCCCCAATTGTGCAACATAATGCCCCTTATCAACTTTGTAATTTCAAAAATTACGTAGCGTTACAAGAAATGCATCACATTAATTTTTTTACACCAATAGACGATTAGAACGTATACACTGGGAGTTAAGTTTATTTGATTGGATGGAAAGAGTTCTGGAGTTTTGCACAGGTGTGTGGTTTAGTTAACTTTATTCCAATAAACTGCAAATGTCCGTGTTTTCCTGAAGTGACTTAAAATTTCTCAAAATAACGAGATGAATCCTTATTTTTTACTGGTTTCAGCCAGGAGAGTTCTTACAAATTTGCCTTTATCCCTTACGCTGGGTACATATTTACTTATTTATGGTTTACTTTTTTTTGATTTACTTTATCACAGTTACCCCAATTTACTCGGTCTCCATTACAAAATGCGTGCATAACCCCTTACTTAAAGTCAGTACTCAATGATTGTGTGATGGTTGTGTTCAAAATTTGTTCAAAGTTTGGAAAGATGTTCTCGGATGTATGAGCAGTATATTTCACCAATTTTCGAAAAATTACAGTAAGTTTGAACTTTTTCATATAGTCACAAAGAGCTTTAAGTGTGTACTTGAAAGACATCTATATTTGAATATTGTTTTTCATTCATGTTAACGAGAACACTCTCCTTAACCTGTTGTTTAAATCTGGTGGTTTCGTCCGAAGATGACAAAGATTGGAAATATTTGGAGATGTTACCAACTGTGACTAATTCTCACATCTGCTGTGGATAAAGTCCTGTAAGTAGTTTTCTGAAAGACTGTTCAGCGTTGAGTACCGAGGCACTCAAAACAGAACATATACCATGGGTAGTTTACTACAAATACTCAAATATTCCCATCTTTTGACACTGAACTTAGAACATCAAATCGTTTTATTGTTTTGAGCAAAGAAAATTCTTCAGGGAAAGGTTAAAACTTTAAAACCGAGGAGGTTTGAATTTCAAATCAACGATCTATGTACCTGACATGTTTGCCAACTTTCAACTTTATGCAGAACTAATACATTCCCTCTCTACAAGCTGTTACAAGATGATAGTGTTGTGAAATAACTGTAAATAGCTCGATTGCAAGAAAAAGGGGCTTGTGTTTTCTTTCTGTACTGATAGTTGCTTGCACAAAAGCAACGCTAGTTAGAAAGAAAGTTTCCCTTAGCTGTTTGTCAAGGTTAAACTGATCTTCAAAGACTTATTTAAGACTCAACTTTTAAAACAGTCCAATTCTCTCAATGTGCCATTTGTTAAGCGTACTGCTAAAATGAAAAAGACTGGTGATACTTTTAATGGAAGAGAGATTCTTTAACATAAGAAAGGTTTTACTCAGATACGTACTGGTACACAACAATATGTTTTGCAGATACGTTTTCTATAAGGATTATCACCTTCAGCTTCGTGTTTACAGAGATTTAAGTTTTAAATATAAATTTATAAACTTGATATTGCCGCATATTATTGTAAATTTGTAGAAGAAATTGATTACATAAACTTGTATCCTGGTGTCAGCAGTTTATGGAATCAACGAGAAGAAGTGAAATTTAACGGAGACAAACTTTGCATTTGTTTCGATGTTTCAAAAGTATAAGATAATTAACTACTCCTGTACTCTTTAGAAGTTTTCTCCCATCGGTCTTGAACGTTGAAACTTTTGGAAGTAGGTAACTTTCCCTAACGTACCCTTTCAGTTAAATATATTTGTTCTCCGTACGAAAGCAAAACCAACTGACTAAACGTTTCATGTATGGATGTATGAGTAGATGTAAAAAATTTCAAACAAGCAGGCTTTCTCTTTTAGTCGTATAATCTCCTAAGTTTCCAAGCTAAATAATTTTTTATACGAACTATGATTTACACGTCTTGTTTGGAAAATAGAAAGAAACGAGTTTTCAACTTACCTTCTGCTGAGCTGTATACTTTGTGTACAAGAAGAGATGAACAGAAAATACTAAATGTCTGCAGTAAGATAAAATACTTCATAGTACCGAATAGATGCAACTGATAAACGTGTGTAGATGTCAAACACTAATAGTACTTTGTGAAACTTTTGCAAAGTAGGAGCCGAAACCCTTCCCTAATAAAAGATTTACGGCGGAACTGAAGTCAAGCGCCACCTCCATCAGATGATGCCAGTTACACCAACAGGACGACCTTAAGATTACTGCATGCAAAACCATGTAGTTAGTGGTAACCCCACGGTAACACTACGGACAATATTTTTCTCCGTAATAGGACTTTTTGTTACCGTGTAAACCTAAAAACGAACTCACCGAAAACTTTAAGCCAGCAATGACAGCTGTTATGAATTTCTTGAGAGAATAACATGATAAACATAGTTAAACCAGGGAGTTGTTATCTCAGTGAATGGAGATAGCTCGCCAAAACTTCCTTTGTAGTAAGGTTTGCGTATCCAAGGTCACCTAGTAATCGTTCGATCATCTTGATCTTGAGATTTCTAGAAGAACTAAAATGGATTAGAAAGTAAACACAAAGGATTTCGTTGTCTGCTACATCTTCAGTGGAATTACTATTGCAATTTAAGCAATTTAGCAATTTAAGCACTTTGTTAAAGAATTACTAGCGCGATAGGTGAATGATGTCGCAAAGGAGATAGAAATCAATTAAAAGCATTAAATAAAGGGCCTAAGTTCTTGTAAGCCTTATCACCAGCTAAGTAGTTGATAATCTTGTAACACTTTTTAGGTCTTAAGTGCTAGCATAAATTAAACTTCTCGTGCTACCTCCACTCAGATAACAACTCCCTGGTTAAGCGTCAAGAACGTTTCAAGGAGTTGGTGTTATAATGCTGATCGTACATCTAGAGAAAAAAAAAAGAAAAATATTAATTTAAGAGGTTCAATTTAAGACGAAGGTGTAGGAACATGTCAAAAAGTGGGGGAGGGGGGGGGGCGACATCTGAAGGGCACTTTTCGATGTTCCTGATATGTATAAATATAAACAGACATGTATACATGTATGTATATATATATATATATATATATATACACACATAAATGTAGGTTAGGTTAGATGAGGTTTAACGTCCCAGTTTCCAACCAATTGGTTCAAGTCGAGACGACCACGGCCTTTTTTCCAGTTGTGGCTCACTGGCTTGTTTTCCCTACTCCATTGTTTATGCTGAGCACCAAGCACAAAGGCAGTAGGTTCCATAAATGTAAGACCTATATTATATATATATATATATATATATATATATATATATATTTATGTATGTATGTATGTATAGCAAGGTAATGGAATTCTCCATACAATAAATACTATTCAAGTAGAGAAGGCCAACAGGCCGGTTGACATTTTGAAGCACATTTAGATCTAATGCAAATACATACAATATACTATGATACGAAATCTTCGAACACGTCTGTGTTCTTCATCAGCGCAAAACAGCGTATATGTTATATCGTTGTTATAAGCGGATGAATACATATACTTTTCATCTGTAGCTATAGAGGGCAATCTGAAAACTCCTGAATTTTGATTGGTAATTCACATTCCCAAAGGAACAGGGCGAGGGCATTTTACATTTTCAAGACGGGCACATTTTTCATTTTCCGAAAGTGGGGCACGTGCCCCTAGTTAAACCCCGCTTCCTACACCCCTGATTTAAGAGCGACTGTCTAAACAGAGACAAATATCGGTTCTGAAAAGGCCAAGATTTCGTATGGTCCCAGATTTCACAGCAACCTCGTATAAAAGCATTCTGGGATGACGAGGGACAGTTTGAGAGGGGTTCATTGACTTGAGCTACAGTGGCGTAGCTAGTGTTTGTGCCGCTTCAATGGTACTTAAATTGGCCACCCTACCATAGGGGAGAAACTGTGTAAAAGTTACAACACAATGCTCACAATTTTCTGCATTTCAGTGGACAAAAAGTGACGCCACTCAAAAAGTGCTGCTAAAAGCGTATCGCCCAACTCGCTGGGTACGCTGGGTGACGGTTACATGACAGGCTGTCATCAGAAGAAAACTGAAGTAAAAATTATCTACTTCCAACACAGTTTCTGATTTGCCAAAATGCGAACAAGCATTTTGGCAAATGCATTTTTTATACAGCTGTATAAAGAAAAAATGACAGCTGACTGGACGTTTACTTCGTAGTATATGAAAACGTCTCAGAACAGTTGCTTGCACAGGATTTCAGAAATTGCCATGGTCCGTGAGAGCCAAGTTCCTACCCCTTCGAGGGCGCCCTACGATGTTGGCCTGAACAAAATCTCTGTTCAAGGGCTCTTGATATTTCGTCGATTTTATTGACTTACAACAAACTAAAGTACACGTCTGAGTTGTTGACTGTAGCTTCTCATAAGCTGTGAGTACAGAGGGCCAAAGTGCCATGCAGAGGACAACCGGATAGTGCTAGCAAGAAGAAACAAAACCAACCGAATACGCAGCAAAAGTTAACTAGCCTAGCTACTAGCCTAACAACGAGACAACGCAGTAGGAGAGAAGCTACAACACAGTCAGTACAGGCAGAGACAGAGGAGGACACTACTAATGGTTTCCTAGAACACCTGGACTCATGTATAGAAACGATTAATTCCGAACTCCAGAAAATTCGTCAGGAATTCTCTAGCATCATCGATGAACACTCTAAACGTCTGGAGGATCTCGAGTCAGAAAACACTTCCTTGAAAAATAAATGTGAGTTACTCATCTCTAAAGTTTCCGCTCTTGAGAAGTCACGTGATGACCACTCCCAGCAAATAAAGAACCAAGAACGCTTCTCTCGACGTAACTACCTTCGTATAGTTGGGCTTAAATCGGATCGTGAGGAAGATTGTATTAAAATGGCTCAAGAGGTCATTTCTAAGATAGGCGTAGAGAACTGTTCAATAGAAAGAGCTCACCGTGACGGGAGAAGCGTAGAAGGCCGGGATCACCACCTTCTTGTGAAACTCTCATACTATCAAGATAAAGTCTTTGTTATGAAGCATGCCAGACAAGCATTAGATCAAGAAACCTATTATGTTATTGATGACTTAACCAACATAGATCTGAAAGAAAAGCGACGATGGTCCAAACAGGTAAATGACCTTTATCACCAGGGCACTAAGTTGGGATTCTATGCTGGATGTTGGAGACAGACCAGTGGAAGACCCTACAATTTTATTTCCTAATTGTTTTGTGTCGTCTCGCTCAGGCTGTACAAATGAACACTTATATTGGAATTCATTATGTATTGGAATGTGCGGTACACAGGTTAACGTTTAACAGTAGCCTACTCATGTTTTATCAAGTGAGCCATTGAACAACGACCGTCCCTTTTTTCGCCACTGTCATTTGTGTCGTTAGTTTTCAAACGGTAACAGATTCATCAATTTTGTGTTCCGCGATGTTTGTTCACTGTTCCGATTGGATTGACTTTGTTTTACTTTTTTCTTTATTTTCTTTACCTCCATGTCTTATAACTTTTATTTACATACATACTCATTTAACTTGGTAGAGATACAACGTATATCCTACGGTACTGAGCCCTATATGATTCAAGACATACCAGGGTAGCGCGTCTCATCCAGTTACCATGGCGACAAACTTAAAGCTTATTTCATTCAACGCCAGAGGGCTCAGACAAGCTACAAAAAGAAGGAAATTATTTGCGTATCTTCACAGACGTAATCCAGACATTGTAATGCTGCAAGAAACACACAGCTGTATAGCCGATTCTAAATACTGGAAAAATGAATGGGGTGGACACATCATTTATTCACACGGATCTACTTCAAGCCGGGGAGTATGTATTCTCTTCAACCCCAAATTAACATTTAAAGTTGTGAAAGAGGAACTCAGTCCGTTGGGAAGATTTATAATTATTGACCTTCAAGTAAACCAACGTATGTTTACTATTGCCACTATTTATGCTCCTAATGTTGACACTCCAGGTTTTTTTGTTGAGATTTCAAATGCTTTACATCGTTTTCATTGTGATGCTATCATCTGTGGAGGTGATTTAAACGTTATTTTCAACTTAGAGCTGGATAAGAAAGGCGGAATCCCAAGAACCAATTTTAAGGCTAGGGAGAAATGCTTTGAGCTGATGTTTTCACATGATCTCGTTGATATATGGAGAGAACGAAATCCCTTTGAAAAAAATTTCACCTGGAGCTCCAATGAAACACCAGGTATCCATTGCAGGCTGGATTATTTTCTGATCTCAAGACATGCAAGTCCAGCAGTTACAGATAATGCCTTTTCTCCTGGTTTTTTGTCAGACCACTCATTTATTTGTTTATCGATTGGTACTCAAGAGGCTCGTAGAGGCCCGGGTTTTTGGAAATTGAACAATTCTCTCTTGAATGATTCTAAGTATATTTGCTTAATTCATGAGCTCATTTGTAACCAACAAAAGAACGCTTCTTATGACCCTGTATTTCGGTGGGAATTATTGAAGTTTAATATTCGTAAAACTAGTATGAAATTTTCAAAGGAAAGGGCTAAAGAGATGCGTTTAAAAGAAAAGAAACTTATCCAAAATATTGCCGACCTTAAACATCAATTTTATGTCAATGGGTCCCCAGTTATACATACACAGTTAAGGGAAGCCCAAAACGACCTTTTGTTATGTTATGAGTACAAACTGAAGAGCACTATGATCAGATCTCGTGCACGTTGGGTGGAAGATGGCGAAAAGAATTCTAAATATTTTTTTAATCTGGAAAAAAGAAACAAGGCACTTAATTCAATTTTAAAACTTGAAAAGAGCAATGGTATTTTCTTAACAGAAAGGAACGGCATTCTTGAAGAAATTAGAAATTTCTACAAAACTCTCTATACTTCAAAGGGATGTAATCCCGAAAGTTTTTTGATGGGCTCCCAGACCAGAATATTGCTGATATAGATTTGGAGTCTTGTGAAGGCGAGCTCACGTCTAGATGAATGCTACCAAGCTCTAGTATTGATGGAAAACGATAAAGCTCCAGGGAGTGACGGTCTCTCGGTAAACTTTTACAAAACTTTTTGGAATTCGATAGGGCAAGTGGTCCTCGAATCTTTAAATTTTGGTTATCAAAGAGGCCAGTTATCAACAGAACAGACAAGAGGCATCGTGACATTAATTTTAAAAGGTAACTAGGCTGCAAACTTCTTTACAAATTATGTCACGATGCCTCTTGTCTGTTCTGTTGATAACTGGCCTCTTTTGAATAACCAAAATTTAAAGATTCGATGACCACTTTGCCCCTATCGAATTCCGAAAAAGTTTTGTAAAAGTTTAACCGAGAGACCGTTCACTCCCTTCATGAGCTTTTATCGTTTTCCATCATACTAGAGCTTGTATCATTATCTACGACGTGAAGCTCGCCTCACAAGACTCCAAAATCTATATCAGCAATAGTCTGGTCTGGGACGCCATCCCCCCCCAAAACTTTCGGGATTACATCCCTTGAAGTATAGAGAGTTTGTGTGTTAGAAATTTCTAATTTTCTTCAAGAATGCAGTTCCTTTTCTGTAAGAAATACCATTGCTCTTTTCAAGTTTTAAAATTTGAATTAAGTGCCTTGTTTCTTTTTTTCCAGATTTAAAAAAATAAAAAAATTAGAAATTCTTTTCGCATCTTCCCACCCAACTTGCACGAGATCTGATCATAGGCTCTTCAGTTTGTACTCATTACATAACAAAAGCGTCGTTGTAGGGCTTCTTTAACTGGTATGTATAACTGGTGACCCATTGACATAAAATTGATGTTTTAAGGTCGGCAATATTTTGATAAGTTTTCTGTTCAGTTTAAACGCATTCTCTGAGCCCTTTCCTTTGAAAATTTCATACTAGTTTACGAATATTAAACTTCAGATAATTCCCACACGAAATACAGGGGTCATAAGAAGCGTTCTCTTTGTCGTGGTTTACAAATGCAGTCTCATGCATAAGCACAATAACTTAGAATCATTTCAGAGAGAATTGTTCAATTTCCAAAAACCCGGGCCTCTACGAGCCTCTTGAGTACCAATCGATAAACAAAAAAATGAGTGGTCTTGACAAAACAGCAGGAGAAAAGGCAATATCTGTAACTGCTCGGGACTTTGCATGTCTTGAGATCAGAAAGAGTAATCAAGCCTGCAATGGATACCTGTGTTTCTTGGAGCTCCAGGGGTGAAAATTTTTCAAAAAGGATTTCGTTCTCTCCCATATACAACGAGATCACTTTAGAATCATCACTGAAAAAATCAGAACTCAAAAGCATTGTCTCCCTAGCTTAAAATTGGTTCTTGGGATTCCGCCTTTCTTATCCAGCTCTCATAATTGAAAATACGTTTTAATACACCTCCAAAGTATGATAGCATCACAATGAAAACCGATGTAAAGCATTTGAAATCTCAACAAAAAACTCGGAGTGTCAACATTAGGAGCATAAGATAGTGGCAATAGTTAAACATACGTGGTTTACTTGAAGGTCAATAATTATAAATCTTTCCAACGGACTGAGTTCCTCTTCACAACTTTAAATGTATATTTGGGGTAGAAGAGATACATACTCCCCGGCTTGAAAGTAGATCCGTGTGAATAAATGATGTGTCCACCCAATTCATTTTCCAGTATTTAGAATCGGCTATACAGCTGTAGTGTTTCTTGGGCAGCATTACAATGTCTGGATTACGTCTGTGAAGATCGCAAATAATTTCCCTCTTTTTGTAAGCTTGTCTGAGCCCTCTGGCGTTTGAATGAAATAAGCTTTAAGTTTGTCGCCATGGGTAATGGATGAGACGCGCACACTGACCCTTGGTAGGTCTTGAATTCATATAGGGCTCTAGTACCGTAGGATATACGTTGGTATCTCTACCAAGTTAAAGGAGTATGTATGTCAAATAAAAGTCTAATAATCATGAGGTAAGAAAATAAAGGCAAAAAAGTAAAACAAAGTCAATCCAATCGGGGGGGAACAGTGAAACAACATCGCGGACACACCAAATTGATCGAATCTGTTACCGTTTGAAAACTAAACGACACAATATGACAGTGTGCGAAAAAAGGGCACGGTCGTTGTCGTCAATGGGCTCCACTTGATTAAAAACATGAGTATGCTACTGTTAAACGTAAACCTTGTGGACCGCACAATTTCCAATACATAATGAATTCCTATATAAGTGTCATTTGTACAGCTCTGAGCGAGACGACACAAAACAATTAGGAACTAAAATTGTAGGGTCTTCCAATGGTCTGTCTCCAACATCCAGCATAGGAATCCCAAAACTTAGTGCCCTGGTGATAAAGGTCATTACTGTTGGGACCCCCCATCGTTCGCTTTTCTTTCCAGATCTAAACATTGTTGGATTAAGGCACAATAACATAATAGGTTTCTTGATCACTAATGCTTGTCTGGCATTGCTTCATACCCAAAGGAACTTTGTATTGATAGGTATGAGAGTTTCACAAGAAGGTGGTGCTCCCGGCCTTCTACGCTTCTCCCGTCACGGTTGAGACCTTTCTATTGAAACATTTTCGCAATACGCGCCTGATCTTAGAAAGACCTCTTTGAGCGCATTTTAATACAATCTTCCTCACTATCCGATTTAAGGCCCAACTATACGAAGTTAGTTACGTCGAGAGAAGCCCGTTCTTTGGTGCTTATTTTGCTAGGTAGTGGCTCATCACGTTGACTTACTCAAGAGCGGAAAATTTAGAGCGGAGAACTCACAATTTACTTTTGCAAGGAAGTGTTTTCTGACGCGAGATCCTCCAGCCGTTTAGAGTGTTTCTCGATGATTGATAGAGAATTCCCGACGAATTTTCTGGAGTTTCGGGTTAATCGTATCTATACATGAGTCATGTTGTTCTAGGAAACAATTAGTAGTGTCCTCCTCGTGTCTGGCCGTACTGACGGTGTTGTAGCTGCTCTCCTACTGGCGGTTGTCTCGTTGTTAGGCTAGTAGGCTAGGTCGGTTAACTTTTGGCTGGCGTATTCGGTTGGTTTTTGTTTCTTCTTGCTAGCCACTATTTCCTGTTGTATACTGCGCATGCACTTTTTTTGGCCCTCTGTTACTCACAGCTTATGAGAAGGCTACAGTCAAACCAACTCAGGACGTGTACCTTTAATTTGTTGTAAGTCACATAAAATCGACGAAAATATCCCCCAAGAGCCCTTGAACGAGAGAGATTTGTTAAGGCCTAACATTCGTAGGGGCGCCGCTCGAAGGGGGTAGGAACTTGGCTCTCACGGACCATGGCAATTTCTGAAAATCCTGTGCAAGCAAACTGTTTCTGGAGACGTTTTCATATACTACGAAGTAAACGTCCCCGTTCCATCTGATTCAGTTTTTTCTTATACAGCTGTCATAAAAACATGCATTTGCCAAAAATGCTTGTTCGCATTTTGGCAACTCAGAAACTGTGTTGGAAGTAGATTAATTGTACTTCAGTTTTCTTCTGATGACAGCCTGTCATGTAACGTCAACCAGCTACACAGCGAGTTGTGCGATACGCCTTTAGCAGCACTTTTGAGTGGCGTCAATTTTTTGTCCACTGAAATGCAGAAATTGTGAGCATTGTGTTGTACTTTTTACACAGTTTCTCTCCTATGGGTTCCAGGGTGGGCCAATTAAGTACCAATTGAAGCGCCACAAAACACATAGCTACGCCACTGTAGGTCAAGTCAATGAACCCCTCTCAAACTGTCCCTCGTCAACCCAGAATGCTTTTTATACGAGAGTGCTGTGAAATCGGGACCATCGAAATTTGGCCGTTTTCAGCCCGTATTTGTCTCTGTTTAGGAAGTCGCATCTTAAATCAGCGGGTGTAAGGAAGCGGGGTTTAACTAGGGCACGTGCCCCACTTTCGTGAAAATGAAAAAATGTGCCCGTCTTGACATGTAAACTGCCTCGCCACCTGTTCCTTTGGGAATGTGAATTACCAATCAAAAATTCAGGAGTTTCAGATTGCGCCTCTATAGCTACAGATGAAAAAGTATATGTATTCATCCGCTACTATAACGAACGATATAACATGATACGCTGTTTTGCGCTTGATGAAGAACACAGACGTTTGTCGAAGATTTGCGTATCATGTAGTATATTTGTATGTATTTGGCATTAGATCTAACATGTGCTTCAACTGTCGAACCGGCGCCTTTGTTGGCCTTACTTTACTTGAAAAGTATTTATTGTATGGAGCAATATCCAATCGCCTTGCGGATACTACCTAAATATAGACATAAAATATAATATATATATATATGATATATATATATATCTAATATAGTGTCTCCATTTATGGAAAACCTACTGCCTTTGTGCTTGGTGCTCAGCATAAAACAATGGTAGTAGGGAAAACAAGCCAGTGAGTCCACAACTGGAAAAAAGGCCGTGGTGGCGTTCTCGACTTGCCCCCCCCCCCATATTGTTGGAAACTGGATACGTTAAACCTCATCTAACCCTAACCTACATTTATGTGTGTATATATATATATACATATAATATAAATACATAGCCTGTATAAATGTCTGTTTATATTTATAACATATCAGGAACATCGAAAGTGCCCTTCAGCACGTACAGATGTCGCCCACCCCCCTCCCCCACTTTTGTGACATGTTCCTACACTTCGTCTTAAATGAAACCTCTTAAATTAATATTTTTCTTTTTGTTTGTTTTCTCTAGAATGTACGATCAGCATTATAACACTCAACTCCTTGCGAAAGTTCTTGAAAGCTTAAAAAGGAGTTGTTATCTGCAGTGGACGTTAGCCACGAGAAGTTTAAGTTATGCTAGCCACTTAAGACATAAAACGTGTTACTAAGCATTATCAACTACTTAGCTGGTGTATAAGGCTTACAAGAACTTAGGCCCTTTAATTAATGCTTTTAATTGATTTTCTATCCTCATTTTGCGACATCATTCAACCTATCGCGCTAGTAATTCTTTGCAACAAAAGTGCTTAAATTGCTAACTTGCTTAAATTGCAATAGTAATTCAATGCGAAGATAGTAGCAGACAAAACGAAATCCTTTGTGTTTTACTTTCTAATCCATTTTTAGTTCTTCTAGAAATCTCAAGAATCGCAAGATGACTCGGAACGATTACTCGGTGTACCTTTGGATACGCAAACCTTACTACAAAGGAAGTTATTGGCGAGCTGATTCTCCATTCACTAGAGATAACAACTCCTGGTTGTTAACTATGTTTATCATGTTATTCGTCTCAAGAAAATTCATAACAGCTGTCATTGCTGGCTTAAAGTTTTCGGTGAGTTCGTTTTTAGGTTTACACGGTAACAAAAAGTCCTATTACGGAGAAAAATGCTATCCATAATGTTAGCATGGAGTTACTGCTAACTAAATGGTTTTGCATGCGGTAATCGTAAGATAGTCCTGTTGGTGTAACTAACATCATCTGATGGAGGTGGAGCTTGGTTTCAGCACCACCGTAAATCTTTTATCAGGCAAGGTGTTTGGCTCCAACTTTGTATAGTTTCACAAAGTAATACTAGTGTTTGACATCTACACACAGTTATCAGTTGCATTTATTCTGTACAATGAGGTACTTAATTTTACTGCAGACATTTAGTATTTTCTGTTCATCTCTTCTTGTACACAAAGTATACAGCCTCAGCAAAAGGTAAGTTGAAAACTCGTTTCTTTCTATTTTCCAAAAACAAGACGTGTAAATCATAGTTCGTATAAAAAATTATTAGATTGGAAAACTTAGGAGATTATACGACTAAAAGAGTCTACAATATAGCCTTGCATTTTTTTTGTTTGAAAATTTTTTACATGTCTACTCATACATCATACACATGAACGTTTAGTCAGTTGGTTTTGGCTTTCGTACGGAGAACAAATTATATTTAAACCTGAAAGGGTAAGTTAGGAAAGTTACCTACTTCGAACCGTTTCAACGTTTCAAGACCGATGGGAGGAAAGAAAACTTCTCTAAAGAGTACAGGAGTAGTTAATTATATTATACTTTTGAAACATCGAAACAAATGCAAAGGTTTGTCGCCGTTAAATTTCACTTCTTCCTCGTTGATTCCATAAACTGCTGACACCAGGATACAAGTTTATGTAATCAATTTCTTCTACAAATTTACAATAAGTATGCTGGCAATATCAAGTTTATAAATTTATATTTAAAACTTAATCTCTGTAAACACGAAGCTGAAGGTGATAATCCTTTAGAAACCGTATTGCAGCAAAAACATATTGCTTGTTACCAGTTCACCCAAACCAGTAATCTGAGTAAAACCTTTGTTATGTTAAAGAAAGTCTCTCTTCCATGAAAAAGATCACCAGTCCCTTTGTCATGTTAGCAGTATCGCTTAACAAAGGCACATTGAAGAATTGGACTGTTTTGAAAAGTTGAGTTTTAAATAAGTCTTTGAAGATAGTTTAAACCTTGACAAACAGCTAAGGGAAACTTTCTTTTCTAACTAGCGTTGACTTTTTGTGAAAGCAACTATACAGTACAGAAAGAAACAACACAAGCCCTTTTTCTTGCAATGTCGAGCTATTTTGGGGGGGGGGGGGTGAGGGGGGGGGGGTGCGGGGGGGGGGGGTGCCGGGGGGGGGGGGGGGGGGGGGGGGGGGGAGGTGGGGGGGGGGGGGGGTGGGGGGGGGGGGGGGTGGGGGGGGGGGGGGGGGGCGGGGGGGGGGGGTGGGGGGGGGGGGGGGTGGGGGGGGGGGGGCGGGGGGGGGGGGGGGGGTGGCGGGGGGGGGGGGGGGGGGGGGGGGGGGGGGGGGGGGGGCGGGGGTGGGGGGGGGGGGGGGTGGGCGGGGTGGGTGGTGGTGGGGGGGGGGGGTGGGGGGGGGGGGGGGTGGGGGGGGGGGGGGGTGGGGGGGGGGGGGGGTGGGGGGGGGGGGGGGTGGGGGGGGGGGGGGGTGGGGGGGGGGGGGGGTGGGGGGGGGGGGGGGTGGGGGGGGGGGGGGGTGGGGGGGGGGGGGGGTGGGGGGGGGGGGGGGTGGGGGGGGGGGGGGGTGGGGGGGGGGGGGGGGGGGGGGGGGGGGGGACAGGGTTTACACCGACATTGACAAGGCTATGACGCAAGAAATTATTCAAATGCAACATTTTTGTAAAAAGTACATCTCCTTCTCTGTAAGGCTCTCATCATTATGGGATCTTTGACTAATCTAGTCTAGCACATGATTTGAAAGATTGAAAGTACGTAATTGCCGTTGCTTTATTTTCCAAACATCTTACCGCGACGTTCAATAATGACGAAAATCTTTTCTGAAACGAATTTTGCCTGTCCACCATCCCTCTTGCTATACCTAAAAAGAAGGTAGTATATCATATCTCCTCCCATATGGATGTCGGGTAGTGAGAATCCCGTTGGTCCCTCTTTTGTATACTGTAACTAATTTAGAGCTCCCGGGAGGCTCTATACTGTTCTCTGTCAATCTTGGATATCCTTTTAAAATGTAAAGGAAAAATTTTATTATAGTCCAAGAATGTTTCTGTGGACTCCACGCAGGTATAATTGCGTGTACAATTTTCCCATGGGCGTGGATCATGGAGGACGGGGGGACCCGTCCCCCTCACTTTTTTGGAAGGGGGAACATCGTCAAAAAGTCCCCCTCACTTTTTCAAAAATGATGGAACAGACTGCAATTATGCCTAGGAAAACGAAATTTTTAGAAGAAAAATAACCTAAAAATCGTACACTTTTGTTGCACCAGATCGCATCTGAGGGCATTCAGTTCTAGAAAAATTTCCCTTAGACCCCTCCCCCATGCCGAAGATCACAAAACTTATTGCCTTCCCGTGACGCAAATTCTGGCTACCACCAACTGCTTCTTCCTCGCCACCAGGACGGCGATTCACAAATGTGAAAGTCCCCCCCCCCCCCCACACACACACACTTTTGGAGATGGATCCACGCCCATGATTTTTCCTGTGACTTAAGGAGGTTTGAAGACAATATGTTAACCGTCTCTTACTCCCCTTTTTCACCCGAACAAAAGTTAGAATTCACTAAATTGTGGACATTTTCTAAACATACGGTCACTTTAGAATAACCCAAAGATACCACCATTTTGCATATAGGCCCCCTAAAATTTACAAAAATTTCTCAAAGGGGAGGGTAAACTCCTTCCTAGCTGGGATTGCACTCTCATGTACTAATAAGAAAAGGCTCTCCCACTCTTGTATATAGCGTATACAAAATCCCACTGCCTAAAAAGGCACGGTTTAGCAGTTATCTGCGGTTCCCCCAATCACCAACTCCCGCCGGCACCATCGGTCATAGATTTCTGAAGGGTATAACCTTTAGAAGTCCATAAAGAAGGTGATATATCATCTTTCCTCCCATATGAATGTAAGGTTGTGAGAGTCCTGTTGGTCCCCCTTTTCAGTGTACAATTAATGCAGAGCTCCCGGGAGGCTCTATACCGAAAATTTTCGTCGCGCTTCGCGCGCAATTGTTTACGCTCACGGAGAGAGAGGTACGTTTTTATTGAGTGATGGATTTATTTTTATCACTTTTTACCAAAAATCATTTGAAATCTTTCACGATTTTTGCAGTCTTCTCAATATTTCTTGATTTTTTGCTTGATCTGCGCACTGTTAGCCTTGAATTGCTCCTTTTACTATCAGTAAGGTCCAAAATGTATTCGCATTACTCATCGGTGGGGTACTACCATAAGCCAATTATTCGTGTGCATAAACGTGATTTCAGAGTCAGCATTGTAAGGATGTAAAACAACTGATATTCATTTTTCACCCTCCTCTTCTTATGAAAACTGAAAACTTAGTATCGAACCCACCTTCTAATTAATAGACACACATAAAGGGAATTGACACCGTTAGTCATAGCAATGGTTTTAAATGTAAATTCAAATTTTCGGCGCGCTTGGCGCGCAATTGTTTCATCTGACGTCCTATACCCGAATACCGTATAACGAAAATAAAACACTCATTATGGCAAAAATCATTTCAAGTTACCTACACGGGCTCATAATGTTGGCGTGTAGGTTTTAAGATATCTTAGATTCTCCGTAGCTTCTGCAGGTACATGCAGTAACTTATACTGAGCCATACACATCAAATTCCATGCAACATGAAAAGGTATAAAATCTCACTGACATAAGAACTGGAGCCGATTTCTGTGCTCTTAAAATGCAATATTGCGAGAGCTTCCGGGGGCTTCGCCCCCTGGACCCCCACCGGGGCTCCGCCCCTGGACCCCACGCATAGGGACTCTCGCTTCGCGCTCGTGGTGCACCTTCGGTGCACATGAGGTTTTCCATCTTGGGCCCCCCCCCTCAAAATTTCTGGATCCGCGCCTGTCCTGTGGTGCTACCCAATTATGAAATTCTAGTGGCACCGTTGGACAGATGGCTATGTCGAATTCCTGTAAAGAAAGCCTAGTTTCCGATTTTGTCGAGTAAACTTAGGGAATGCGATAAAGTATGTCATACCCAACGGACGTCTTTAACTTTTTTAATCGGATTAAGTGGATTCTTCTACAAGATCTTACAAAATTTTGGTGGGTTACGCGCCCTTTTGGGATTCGCAGTTCAATTTCTTTTATAGTACAATTCCATTTGACTAAGCAGTGCAGACCTCCTATACCCTAGATCAGGTGATCTTAATTATTTTCGTTGGCTGGCTACATTTTTCATCATGAAAATTTCGCGGGCCACAAACAGGCAAGTAAGTTTGTCCGAGAGGGGAAATCCCATTTTCAAATGACTAAATGACGCAACGGGAAGGCGAAGTCTCCCACCAAACAGAGTGGTGTCTAGAAGCTCCACTTTGAAGGGCCCCTAGTAGGGTCCAGGGCAACGCTCCTGTGGAACCCCAGAAGCTCAAATATATGAGCGAAACATTGTATGACTGAAACATATACGAGCATTTCTGTCAATTTAATTTGAGACACGATGAACATATGATCAAAAGTATCACAATTTGAACATTATTTACTGCGATATCGAAAATCCTATGTTATGCAGAGCAGATAATAAACTCATGCCAGATTCGGTGGTGAACATTCACATCGAAATGATTTTTTGGGTGGGGATGAGGGGGTTAATCATGACACTCTGAGCGTCACCGTTGGTTGGTACGTAGCGTGCCAAGAATTTAGGTGCTAAAATAGCTTCCAGATCGTTGGAAATGGCTTTTTCCAAGTCTTGTAAGATGTAAATATTCATCCATTTCGAGATCACATGATTAGAAAAAGAGACACTTCAAGGAAGGCAAATAGGAGGCAACGTTTTAGGCCTATATTTTCTTCTACCAAGCAGTATACTTCCCTCAGAATTCGTTAGCCCGTATAACTTGGTCTAAGTGGCTTTCCCCTTACTTAACCATCACTGATCTGGTCATCCCATGTCGGAAAAACCGCCCATCGTTTTGTTTATGCAGTGGGTGTGTGGATAAGTTAGTCGAATTATTTTTACTTCTAGATTGAACTTAAATGGAAAAGAGTGCAGAGCGAGTGAACATTTGGTAGTTTGGGACGATTTTGGGAGAAATAAAAAGAACAAACACATAAAAATACATGCGGGCCACCTTAACACAACAGTTCTCCCCTCTACTTCGATTTTCCAATTTGACTATTCGTCAACTTCTTTTTATGCGAAAGTACAGAAATTATTCGAAAGCAGTACAGCTTCACCAATTCAGACACACTGTAGGCCTCTTTTCTAATTATTGTGAATTTTACTAAGACGGGTGGGTACCCCTGGCCACGTTACTCGTTTAGAACAATCACTGCACAGAAGCTGTCCTTTATGAAGTAATAGTGAAGTAACTGCTAATGACAGGCCTAGGTGCGCGCGGAGCCCGCCGAAAAATAACGTTTTCAACACATTTTAGTTATGTTTTACTTCATTTAAAGTAATATGATTTTCTGTCCGCATCAAAATACCTCGGAAAGAAACCTCATATTTTGTTTTAGACCTTAATTTGTTCGCGGGCCGGATAGGATCGCCTCGCGGGCCGGATGTGGCCCCCTGGCCGCCATTTAATTACCCAGGGTTTACACAGTTTAGAACGGGAACATAATCCCCAACCGTGTATATACAGGTAGTTGTTTGCAGAGTACGATAAGCTTCGACGGCGGTTTTGACCATCATCAGGCAGAAGGTACCATCGTCAGGCAGGAGGCACAAAGTATGCTATGACCAATTTGGACCAGCTGACCGACCGTGACAGCCGATGTATTTTTCTCTGAATGTGAACCGAGAGTGTTTTAGATGCCAAATTTTGCCATGCTCGCCCCGCACCTGAGAGAGATTAATAAATATAGTGACAAGTTTTCTGACGTAAAACCCAAGTCCATATAACGGTGGTGAGGCTGAGGTCGACATTGGTCCCGCATGTACAACATGAGTAGCTTTCCAATGAAAATTCCTGAAACCAATATAGTGTCAATATGATTTCATCCAGTTGCTTTCAAAGTGGTCTGCGAACAGTTGTGGCGTATACTGTGGCATTTCCCCTGTATATTGCCTACTGTCCTCAATTAAATCTGGTACTTCATAATATGGGCTAACCGTTTGTGAAAAAAGGCTTGCTATGCAACGTACTAGACTCTGTACCTTGGACTGCCCTTGAAAATGCAATACTTTTTTGGCGCGCTTCGCGCTAATCCATCACCGCTACTTCCTATTGTTAGGCCCACTTCTTGTAGGACAACGTGAGTGATAACACTGTTTCAAAGCCAGATACCAGATACAACCCCTTCAATTATCAACTCTCCACAATCACTATTCTCTGCATCAACAACTCGACCGCCTTTTAGTCGAGTGACAATATCATAAAAAAGTGTCCCAGTCGAAATTTCAGTGGTCTATTCATTGTCCATTAAACGCTTTGAAAATAGTTAAATGCTTCATTTTCATATACATAATTTTGAACATATTTCAAAATTTCCGAGGCTGCGTCCCTTGCCCCCTTCTTGGCTTTGCCTCTGGGTTCATCCTGGGGCCTAAGGATGGCCCCTGGACCCCGCACACGCTTGCTTCGCGCTACCCGCGTCATTTTTTCTGTCGGTATTTTCTTCCCTTTAGTCGACCAAACTTGTCACCCCCCCCCCCCATTTAGAATGCTCTGGCGACGCCTCTGTTTACACTCTGCTGCGCCATTTGGGAAAATTTTTAAAAATGGAGCAAGTTCAAAGGGGATTTGGTATCCTTTAAAACCAGGGAGCTGCCAGCAACTCCCTGCCCAAACCTAAAAGCTCATTTAGGAATAGCTCTAATACTGCGCTTTAATTGATATTTATTCATGTATTTATTTTTATTGTATAATTAATATATAATTAATATGTTTTGAATGAATATTTTTCAGGTTTCGCCTGAACAAACTTTATTGCACACCAATAACAACGGCATTCCTGACGTCGAACGAACGTTAATTTCGTACAATACTAGTACAACTTTGATTGGCCATCTTAAGTGGGAAGCATTGTGGGGTCGTTACAAAAACGCTCAGGATGTTGTCTAGCAGTTAAGATCATCATTTCGCTTGTAAGAACGTTCCCCGATCATCCTCTCAAAGATTGTGAATCATCCTTAGATGAATCTTCATCTTGATGACTTCAGCATTTTAAGTGTACTGTACAGAACAAGCAAGATTTATCGAAGGCTTTCGATACAATAGACCACGATATCCTTTTATACAAACTAGACCATTACGGTATAAGAGGCTCTTCACTTTCTTGGTTTAAGAGCTACTTACATTCTCGAAAGCAGTAGTTTGTATCAGTTAACGATTGTAAATCCGACTTTTTAATTGTTAAATGTGGAGTTCCGCAGGGTTCTGTTCTTGGTCCTCTGCTATTCATAATTTATATGAATGACATTAGTTTTGATTCTAAACATTCTAACCTCATTCTATTTGCCGACGATACAAACATTTTTTTCTCAGATAGTGACTTACCAACATTACATAATACTGTCTGTAGTGAGCTATCTGTAATTTCAAACTGGTTTGCAGCAAATAAGCTATCTTTGAATGCTTCTAAAACTAACTACATGGTATTTAACTCTTGTAACAAAAACTACACCTTTGATATATATATTAACGGCCAACGAATCCGAACAGGCCAATCATGTAAAGTTTCTTGGGGTCTATATCGATTCAAATCTTTCATGGGAAAATCACATCTTACACGTCTGTAATCAGGTTTCTAAGGGTGTTGGTATTCTTTGTCGGTTGAATCATATTTTACCCCGATTAATCCTGAGAAAGATTTACCTTACTCTTATTTTACCACATTTGTCTTATTGCTGTACTGTCTGGTCTGGCACCACTAATCGTCATTTGAATAAATTAATTGTTCTTCAAAAACGAGCCCTACGTCACATTTACTCTGCTGGGCCTCGTGATCATACCAACAAGTTATTTAAATCATTGAACCTTCTAAAACTTAGCGACATTATAAGGCTAAGTATTTCAATATTTACTTATCGTTTTTTTGTAAACGCTTTGCCATCTTCTTTTTACGATTTCTTCGAGAAAAATTGTTCATTCCACTCATACAGCACTAGAAATATTTCACTCCTTCGTCCTGTGTATGGGACAAACCTCACTCGATACAGCTTGCGATATCGCGCTGTGAAAGTTTGGAACAACCTATCAAGTCAAATTAATATAGCTGGTAAACCTTCAGTAAAGTCTGTCAGAAATGTCTTACGGCGTTACATGATAAACCTATACTAAGTATATCCTTTTTGTAGCTTCTTATGGTATAGGAGGGGAGGGGGTTGAGGGACTGGGGAAGGGGAGGAGGGGTGGGATTGTTATTGTGATCTAGTTAGGCCTAAGTATACTTTTTGTAATTTTTGAAGTATACCAGTGGCGGATCCAGAGGGGGGGTCGCCGACGTCTGGACCCCCCCCCCCCTCAAATTTCCCAATTTGCCCTTTTTCAAAATTGTTTTTTTTTCACACTAGCCTAAAAAAATAAAAAATAAAAAAAAAATAAAAAAAAAACCACGACAGTTTGACAGGTAATGACAGTTGTCCAGTTCCGAGGAGATTTTGGTTACCCCCATCCAATATCGATCAATCCACCCGTAAAAGTCTAGCTATGTACCGCAGAAACTTTCAGCAATATATTTGACTATGGTAGCCTATATTGCCCGCCCTGAAACACGAACAGCGGAATCGTTTAACAGAGAATGTGACTACAGTATGTCTTACTGATTGCAATGGAGTAGGGAAAAACATGCCAGTGAGCCACAACTGCAAAAAAGGCCGCGGCCGGCCCGACTTAAACCAGTTGGTTAGAAACTTAGCCGTAAAACCCCATCTAACTCTGATTCTCACTGCCTGCGTGACAGTCAGGCATTCTAATCACTTTTCGCTTGGAACCACGTGTGGCGTGCTTGGGCTTTTCAAGTAATACAGTAAAACGCGCAGATATTACGTCATACTCACTAGCTAGCGCTTTATGCAAGTATTACTACTGAGTTTTAATATTGATTCCAAAAGGTCACTGCTAGTCTTTTGGTCTAACAAAATAATGATCTGTTCACACTCCCTAAACGCTACATCAACGAAACCTTCCCTTTACCCGCTAGTATCCCTCCTCTCATGAACACGATATAATATTCATGGTCTGGAATTACTCTCTTCATTTATTAGTGTTGCCCTAGTGATGGGAATAAAAAGCCAATCTTAGTTAAAAGTCCACAGCCAAGAGTTGACCAGAAGTCGCAATGGACGAATCGGCTTTTCTTTCATTTTAAAAATACTATATAAAATCACCACCAGGTCAAATAACGCAATGTTAGTCGGTTCAATTTTTTTGACGTCTTTGGACCGATGACCGGTCTGCTGTCGCAAATAAAAAGCAAACATTCGACTTCAGTCATCTGTTCTGACAGAGTATTTTTGACAGTCGCGCCGCAACTATATAGAGAACACAACATACAGTATTTCAACCCCCTCCCCCAGTCGAGATAGCGGTGGCGCCAGGTGGGGGAAGGTTCATGCCCCCGTCGGGGAAGGCTGGCCAACTATCGGGGAAGTTTTACAGGTTTGTCGGGAGTCCTAGTCGAAAGTACGCAGTCCCCGACGACAACTAGTCGCCCCGACGGCTTACCTGTTTTTTGCCCTCAAGAGGATAATTTCTCTAATAAGAACCCAAAATTTTCGGCTCGCTACGCGCGCTGTAGAGTCACTCTATTTTCTTCAATGTTCCATTCCGCAAAGCAGGATAGCACAAGTCCTTTCCACCTTACCAAGTAACATATAGGCAGAGTACATAGTTTATGTAAAGTTCGTAACTTTCATCCCATATCGCAAAGCCTAGTTGGTGTTCTCTTGAGTGTTTGTCATGCGGTAGAGTCAGTTGGTGAGCGACTTACGGAGCAAAGTTTGGCTATTTCATCTTATAGTCCAGGTGGTTTCGATACAAATGTATGTTACACCCGATACGGTCTACAAGCCCACAGTTCTTTTTTCGTTTCGTCATATGTTTTAGGTGTTAGCCTATCAAACATATTCCCCCGCCCCGCGCGCTTTTCAATTTCACGATCCAGATTCAAAGAACACTATCAGTGCGCAACTCGGATCTTGAAGTATTAAGTGATATGATGCAAAATATGCCTGCAATGGCATAGGATAATGAGGCTCCTCCATTTGCCCTTCTCATCATCCCCTCGAAATAGGGAATGTCGGAACTAATTGGGGTTGCTGACATGGCTTGGCCTCCTGTTGGGGAAATTCTGCCGCCACACATGGTCGATTTACTTATTTTGGCTTTCATAAGGGTAATTTCTGGGATAAAACCCAAAATTTTCGGTACGCTTTGCCCACTCTTCCTCAGCCTAGTTCTGTTATACTTATAGCTAAATATAGTACAAACCCTTTCCACCTTTTCAAGTAGAAATACATGGATTTATGTATACATGGATTTATGTAAATGTCGGAAATTGTATCGCATTTCGTTAAACCTGGTTAACGTTCACTTGTGTCTGTCGTACGGTACGGCTAGTGACTCGAGGAGGGAAGTACAATAAAGTTTTGCCCGATAGGGCCTAACTGTCTGGACAATTGTTCTATATAAGCTTTAAATTAGTACAAATTCTTATAAGTGTAGGCTTACCCAAAAAATTTTCGCGCGCTTCGCGCGCTTTGCATTTTCACCGTTTAGATTCCAGGTTTTGATTCCAGTTTTTGCATGTCTCTTGGTTTATCCTTTGTTTGTCAATATGCCGTAAATTGTATAATCACTGACGTTTGCGGGAACCAAAATTTAAAAAAAAATGAATGTGCCCTTTTTATGTTGGACCCCCCCCCTCAGAAAAGACCCTAGATCCGCCCCTGGTATACTGCACGTAGTTCTTTTGGTTTTGTAATTTCCGGGGAGTGTGTTCACGTCAAGCCCTCCAGGGTTTTTAACACACTTCCCTTTTCACGACATGTATTGTTAATATGATGTTACGTAAATCGTTTTTGCATGTATGATTATTGTTGTGAAAAGAAACAATAAATGAAAAAATGAAAATGAAAATGTTAAGGACAGTAGTAAGTCCCTGAGTTTAAGAGCATAGCTTTAACGGAAATAGTAATTTTGCTTTGCTAGCTTAATGTAAGATAAGTTTGTAAATAGTTGTAAATAGTTCATGGTTGTGTTTTTGCCGGTCCGGTTTTGGGTCTTTCTGTTTGACAGTGTCCGTTTCTATGCACTTAAAAAGCACCGCTTTAACGGAAATAGATCGAAATATTTTCCTGTCCCATGCCTTTAAAACTTCTTTCGTTATACAAATACAACAGTTACAACTGAAAGATTCGAATAGTGACAACAGATTATCCTACACCTGCAGCTCGCAACCACGAAAGAATCACGACATTTAAGAAGCCCTACATTTTAGTGTCACATATGTGATCTAAGCAACCAACGCTGTTAGTCCATCCCATTCAAGGGCCCTTTCAGACATAAGTTTGTGTCCCTTCAATCTGAGCACTATGGGCTACTTCCGACTTAAAAGCGAGAAAAGATTTAATACGGGATCCGCTCTTTATGCCAACTATTTTAGCCTATATACAAAGAGGTAGAATTCAAAGAAGGTCTTCAATTGATAATAACATGTCAGTAAAATGAAATGAAGGATGTAACGATTTAATGGTTTTCCAAAATCTTACGTAAAGGCTTTCAGTTAAGTGACGTATTCACTTGGGCATAAATTATGGGAGGAATGAGTTTCTCTGGATCGCATTTTAAGTCTAGGAGGTAATTTATTCCTTAGGATACAGGGGACAATCTACTCAACTGGAGTTAAAACAATGTAGCTCATCCCTCATGAGAAGGTCATTGGAGTGGTAGTAGGGGATGGAGGAATGGCGCACCAGGGGTGGCGCCAGGATTAGCCCGACATGGGGCCAAGCTCCCCGACGGGGCCAGGAACTCCATTACCCTACAAAGGTGATGAATTACCAAAAGGACCACAAACGTAAAATTGCCGGTGCGCCAAGCGCGCCGAAAAATTTCGACTTTTTTTTGCAAAATTTGAAAATTTGGGGTGTTATTGAAGAAAATTTGAAAAATGGCCTTTTTCCAAGGAAAAGTGGAAAATTTGGGGTCTTCATTGGAGAATCTTCACTTCCTATGAGCAAAATCAAGCGGGGCGTCTGAAGGTCATTGGGATTACATATTATATCGTGTACGGATTAAGCTCCCCGACGAAAGTGGAAAATTTCCCCGACGGGGGGCCAGCCTTCCCCGACGGGGGCATGCTACTTCCCCCGCTGGCACCACCCCTGGGGCGCACACGGGGGGAAACTGCACACATCAGGCCTGTAGTCAGACAGGTACAGGTGCGAATCATGACTAAGGGGAGGGGCACTATATACAGAATTCATATTTTTACTGTTCTAGGGGGAAAACATTTCCCCTGAATGCCCTTATCTATGGGTTTGGCATACATGTGGGGTGACCTAACCTTTAACACACCAGATTGCCAAATGAATAAGGTAAGTACCGTATTGTGCCTAGAATTGGAAAGAAAGGGGAGAAGAAGTTGGTAGTCTTCCAAAATGGTGCTAAACCCAGAGCTCGGGGTTTACGAAACACTTAATCAGGTCTCAGGTAGGAACTCTGCAACAGTGGACCACGACACCTCAGACAAAAAATAGCTAAATAGAGGTTGTCTTTCATGCGCAATCATGTGTGGATCTCCTTTCAATGGGAACCTTATAAACTTTCTCTTTCTTTTCTTCATTCCATCAAAGACCTCAAACAACAACTGATGAAGAAACAGTTCGTTGCCTAGCAACCGAGACTGGCGAAGCTTTTTAACTCACTGAATTGCAACAGGGAGCTGTCTACAGATACGACAGCAACGTTCGACTTTGTATATAAAGTACACAGTGCTAGAATGCTAGTACAAGTTGGAAGCCTAGATAGCTTGTACAAGAGTGCCGACAAAATGTTGCCGTGGAGGGTTTTTCATATCACACAACCCCATTAACTCAAGTGACACAGATGGATTGAAAAGCTCTTTGTATTGGCGTATGGTCCAAGGACCTTCCACAGCCTTTAACCTTAGTGGGTTTGATGAGAGGGACAATGGCTAGGTGGGGAACAGAGTAAAACCTCGTAGTAATTTGTAGGTTCTATCCCTTTATCACTATGAGCCACAGGAGGGTGCTTGAATCCCACCCCCCCCCACCTTGCACTGGCACCTTGGCTACCAGTCTGAGCATGTATCTTTTGTAAACAGAGCAAACGCCAATGCCTAACGTTATATTGGTTATGACTAGTACAGTACTTCTACAACTTTTAAGAAAAGTCTTCATTACAGGCTAAGATTTGAAACCACTTCCAAACGCGGACTAACAACCCCGAAGGTACACGACCCTTAATGAAAATCCCCAGAAAGCTTTAACGATGTTCTGAATTTGCATGAACTAGCTGCATTGAAAGGAAATGTGGCTATTGTAACACCAACAATAGGGCCCCAAAGGATTATTACTCGTACTGACACAACTGAATGAAAACTTATACAAAAAGTTGCCCCCGACGTTAGACCTTTATGTTTGTAAACAATGGTACACCAACAAAGTAACAAACAAGCAGAAAAGCACACTGATTGGCTAGCACTTGATGAAAAGGATATGACGTTTTGGTTTTACTCTTCCATCAACTAAATTAAGTGCTGAAAATGTAGAAAATTATATAAAACATCATTTATTTGGTTGCATTTGCAAGAATCGCCACAAAGATATTGTCATAAAGTTGATTTACAAGTAAAGATGATAGCCACAGACACCCCAATCCCTTCATGATTCATGGGATTTTGATTAAAATAGTTAGTAATAACATTAATATAGTTCTGTGAGTGACCCTATATAATCAATTCCAATTCTTATCTCTATTAGTGGGTAGATAGCATATGCCGTCACGAGGCCTCTGTGTGTGGTGTGACACTTCATGGTTTAGGGGCCGTGTCATTTCCTCCCTCCCTGTCTGCTTGCTAGAGACCGGGGTCGTTCACGATGACGACAGGGATCGTTCATCTATTTACAGGGGACGTCCTTTTCAGATGTGGGCAGAAGCGAACTAAATAGCCTGCGCTCATTGGCTTACTCAGACACTTGACTCAGTGGGGTATGTTTGATGACCAGCGTCTATGAAAGCGTGACCCTTGTCTTTTGGCTACTTTTCGCATTAATTAAGCAGATTGGTGGCGCTCTCTTGTTTTAATGGATATTACTTACGGTGATGAAAGGTAGTTGAGCCCTAAAAGAAAGTAGCGCCCCTGTTATATTACCCTTCCCCTTTGCAACAGAGGAATCATACCGCCAGAGCGAGGGCGACAATCCTGGGGGGGAAATATGAGGCGCCGTTTGTGACAAAATTGTATGCCAAATATATTGATTATACATCCAGATATATATAAGTTATACCCCGATATATATAGTTTACTCGTACATCTCATATAAACAGGTTATACATAACCTGTTTATATTGTTCATAACCTATATATATCACAATAAGCTATATATATTTGTCACCATAAGCATTATACATAATTTTGTTATGTACGGCTTTCCGTATAATTTTGTCACATCGGCGAGGGTAGGTAATTATAGATTACTACCACGCGAACAACACGCGAATGGGCGGTGCTTTGGCACACACACTGAATATAAGGGTGGAGCAAATGACTTGAGAGGCGGGATCGATTAGCTGATAAACATAACTCTTAATGGGGAACAACTAACGTTTAGTGTATCAGAAAATTTGCCATCGATAATCTTTTCGTTTTTATGTTTTGAAGTGACTACATGTCTTAAGATTTGGCCCACATGCAAAAGGTTACACGATCGAGGATCGAGTTAAATACGGGGCAGACTGTAGAGGCGCGCAGGGCTCGCCCTCGTCGTGGTAGCTCGGTGAGTAATTGGGACGTAGGCTATGCCTTGAGTGTTAACTGTGGTAGGCTGTTTAGACCACAGGCGCGTTCTCAGCATATACACATAGCGGCATAGCCTAGGGCCTATACTAGACTGTACTATTTTCCAACCAAACTTGAAAGAATTTTATAAGATGTGATTGCTTCAGAGTGCTCTAGAACGTTTTAGAGCCCAGGGTTTCCATCCTTGGCTACAGTACTGCACCAGCCCCCATGAAATAGTTGTCGCCACTGGCCATAGACCTTATAGGCTATGCCAATTAGTGGTAGGCCTAATACTACATGCTGGGAAGGATTATTCCATATACAGTACCGAATCAGCTTTATGGAGTGTGTCTTAGTAATAGATGAAGTGTGTCTTAGTAATGCATGGAGTGTGTCTTAGTAATAGTTCTGGAAAGTTGCTCCTGGATATCTTAAATGACTTTGCAGCTGAGCAACTTGTAAGTTTCCCTACCAGAGGCACAAATACCCTTGACTTAGTTATATCAAACTCCCCAAATCAGTTCACTGAAATTTCCCCCTTAGATCAGTTTAGTGATCATGTGGCTTTATTCTGTAGACTGAGGTGTCTCTTTCCGATCAAAAGGAAACCTCGTAGGCTTATCTGGCAATTCTCTAAGGGTGACTATGGTGCTATGAGAAACGATACCCGGAGTTTCACATTGGGGTACTTCAATGGGGGGCAAAATAACCGTACTGTGGACGAAAACTGGCAGCTGATTAAGTCCTTTCTCGAAAGAACTGTTAAGAAGAATGTTCCCACCAAAAGAACTGGAGCTAAAACATCTCTCCCGTGGGTTACCGATAGCATTCGTAAGTTGATTAGAAGAAGGGACAGGCTGCATGCTATCTTCAAAAAACTAACAATACCAAGATGCATGACAAATGGGCTGAATTGTGGTCTAGAATCAAAAGGGAGGTCCATATCTCCCATACAAATTATGTTAATGGTATGATTGGTGATATAAAACATGACACTAAACCTTTCTGGAGGTACATAAATGGCCAAAAAAGGATAAACATGGCATCCCCCCTCTCAAGACGAATAGCAAATTAGCTATTACTGATCTGGATAAGGCCTGTGCTTTCAATGCTCAGTTCACAAGTGTATTTACCAAGACTTTGTTTAGTGTTATCCCTTTCTGCAGACCAGCTTGTAGCAGAATGGCTGATATTACCATATCTATCTACTCATGGAGTTGAAAAACTGTTAAAGGGCTTGAATAAAAACAAAGCCGTTGGACCTGATAACATTCATCCTTGGGTCCTTAGTGAAATTGCCTCTGACTTTGCTCCTATGTTAAGTCACTTGTATCAGCAATCCCTTACAAGCGGAAGGATACCGGCTGATTGGAAGATGGCAAACGTCTGCCCTGTTTACAAAAAAAATGACAGTTCTCTCCCTAGTAATTACCGGCCTGTTTCGCTCACTTGTATTTGCTGTAAATTGTTAGAGCATATTATAAGTTCCAACTTGATGGACTTCTTTGAGGCAAACAATACACTTTCAACAAAGCAGCATGCTTTTAGAAAGTCGCATAGTTGTGATACCCAACTAGTATCAGTCGTCGAAGACTGGGCTTCGGCCCTGGACTCACAAAAGCAGGTTGATGTCTTCATCTTGGACTTTGAAAAGGCCTTTGACACCGTGCCTCATGAACTGCTAAAAACCAAACTGTTTAGCCTTGGTGTTTCCAAACAGGTTCTTCGGTGGGTCGAGGACTTTCTCTCTGATCGTAAGCAAGCTGTTGTAGTTAATGGTACTCGGTCCCCTTTTGATGATGTTGTCTCTGGTGTTCCTCAAGGATCTGTCCTAGGACCCATTCTTTTCCTTGTTCGTATTAATGACATTGTAAATGCTGCCTCCTCTAATATTAGACTTTTTGCTGATGACTGTGTCTGTTATCGGGTCATAGAGAATGTTAATGATTGTTGTTTGCTCCAGAAAGACATACATAATCTAGGTCTTTGGGCCAAGACTTGGAGCATGAGATTCCAGCCCTCTAAGTGCAACATCATTTCTTTCGCTAGAAAAAACAATCCGGTCAACTTCGATTATGTCTTGAACGATGTGAAGTTAGTTAAGGTTGACTCGATAAAGTACCTAGGTGTCACGATTTCTAACGACTTAAACTGGGATAAGCACATTCAATCTATCTGCAATAAGGGTAATAAGATTTTGGGCATACTTTATAGAAATTTATCATTTTGCTCTCGCGATGTGAAGTTAGCTGCCTACAAGGGTCTCCTGTTTTGGAGTATGCTTGTTGCGTATGGGACCCACATCAGTCTTATTTACAAGATAAGCTAGAGAGCATCCAGAGGAGATCAGCTCGTTTTGTAAGCTCCGAATTTTCTCGCGAGCCAGGGTCGATGACATCTATTTTGAAGGACCTTGATCTCCCCACGCTAGCAGATCGTCGCAAGCAAAACAGACTTATTCTCTTCTCGAAAGGTTTTTTTGGTAAGGCTAATATTCCCATGGTCAAACTCAGTCATCCAACTCGGAAAACTCGTGGGATGCACAACCTCCATTTTTGTCAACTCTACTCTCGGTCTAATTGTTATAAATTTAGTTTTCTTCCTAGTACTCTGAAAGATTGGAATAACCTTCCTGCTGCTTTGATTGATGGTTTAGATAGTCATAGAGATCCTGTTCATTATATTACCAATTTTATTAGGGCAAATTAGGGCACCCCTGACGCATGTGCGGTGTAGTAATGTCCTTTGGATGTGTCACCGTGATCCGAAAGAAGAAGAAGAAGAAGTGACCAGTGGCCTTCTCCATGGGCGTCCGCAGAAAAAAATTCAGGGAGGGGCAAAAATTTTTGCAAAAATTTTTTAGGGGGGAAAAAGCTCCTTGCAAGCATGGGTTGGCGCGGAAGTACAAGAAAATTTGGTATATACTTCATGTAAGCCAACCTCAAACTGAAGTGAATAGACACCTACTAATCCTATTCACTTTTAGCTATTCAGCCTATTCATTTCCCTTCAGTTGTCTATTCACCTCAGTTTGAGGTAGTCTTACATGAAGTATCTCCCGAAAATTTTGGCCCCCAAAGCCTCCCACATTGCTGGAAATGGCACTTCTAAAGCCTATCTACACTGCATATAAATAGGGGTAACAGTGAGTGAACTATGAAGAAATGTTGATGTTAATTTTTCTTCGTTCTTCTTTATTTTTTCATCGTTTTTTCCAAATTTTTGATTTTCCAGGGAAGGGCAAGTGCCACCCTTGCCCCTACCTGCAGACGCCCATGGCACTTTCTTCCATGGTAACGTTTCACTCCTGTGGTCCTATACAAGGATAATCATTCCCAGGATGAAGTTTTGAAGCGCCCTCTTTTTAATTGGCATAAGGTCTATGGGCACAGGAACTGAAGTTGATTAGGGGGAGGGGGTTTCTAACGACTTGCCCGAAAAATATAAACAAAAATTTCCATGCGTTCAACATGTTAATGTACATATTACATAGGCATGCATCGGTTATCACAACGCATGCCAATTACATACAATCATGTATTGTGTTACTACGCTTCTATATTGATTATTTTGGGAAGTCGTTACAATAATAATGATATAATAACAATCAGTGTGTTAAAAGATTTATGTATGTTAGCAGGGATTCCGCCAGAAATGCAAAAAAAGGGGGGGGGATTAATTGCTCCTAAACCCCTAGTCCAAACTGATGCTGTCCCTGGCTAAAGTTACAAGTGGGTTCAGGGGGACAAAAGCTTGCTTCAAGACCCCTATAAGGTGCATTTTGAAGGGCTTTAAAGGCCATTTACTTATGAAAGTCCAAACATTGCTGCAAAGGTGTCCTCTTCTTAAGTAAGAAACCAAGATGTGGACAGTTTTTTTAATTATTATGGAAATGAAAAGGGGGGGATTTTACCCACCTTCTTCTGGAAAGGGGGGGACAAATCCCCCCCTTTGGCAGAAACCCTGTATGTTAGGCATAGGCGTAGGAGACAGGGGGCTACAGCCCCCTAAAATATTTCTGTGAAAAAATTCGGGCAGTATATAGAGAATTTTTCTGGAACTGGAAGAAAAAATTGCGATAATAAAGGTTTGTCAAATCAGTAATTAAACTAACGTTCTACAGTATGCATGCCTGATTCCTACCCGAAAAAACAATTATATAGTAGAGATTTTAAACAGGCGGTGCTCCATGCTTATCTCGCATCTGCTGTAGAAGTTTTCGTGTTTCAGTGCTTTATGTTAGCCCCACAACACCATTTTCTTGGATACTTCACAAAGTGACAAAATTTTCGCGTGCTTTCAGTGTCATTGATTATTTATTATCAATAGTGTCTTAAATGTATTCACACTTTTCATCGCCCCCGATTAGGTCAATTGCTCGTGTGCATAGGCTGATGGGTGTGGTTATGGAGCAGCACAGCATTCCAGAATGCAAAGCAGGGGTATTCTTTTTCCCTTCCTCTTCTTTTGTCAAAGTTATGTTAATGAAATTTGAACGCTTTATTGGATGACAAGGCATCAAGTTCACCTTGTAATTGGCAAATGCATTTTTAGGGAACTGAAGATGTCTCGGTGCAGAGTCTGCATGCAACTTTTGTCATGGAAATAAATGAAACCTAATGCAAATTTCCATGACCTTGTCACGATTCACACTATATATCTTACCACAATAATATTTTAGAGAAATAAAATTACACAAAAGTTTTCTGGCCAAGACACTGATCCAAAAGTAAGAGGTATATCTCCATCCTCTGTCAGCAGGTGAGGTGTCGTTTTAATCGTATAATGGATGTATTTTGATAGTCTTCTATCAAAGATCTTTCCCAAATTACCGAAATTTTCGTGCGCTTTGCACACTTTCATCTTCAGTTCTGTTATTATAATCTTTAACACCGTCTCAATCACATTCACATTTTTCAATGGTAATGGGTTCTACAACAGTTGTAACGCAAAATTTTGGCCAGCTTTGCTCGCAAGTGCCACGGGTTTATACCCCATGCCTCAGTGACATGGAGGAACAGAGCGCACGTCCCCCATTGAATCACCCCGAAGGCATTTAAGCTTATCCTTGTAGTAGTGGGGTGATGTGCGTGTTTTCGACTGAGTCATGTTTCTATTCATCATGTTCTATCACAAATGGTTCTCAAACTATCAGAGTTTTCGCGCGCTCGGTGGCCTTTAGACCTAACCTCAATGTTGTCCTTATTATCACTACCTTGTGATAACAACTCCCGGAGAAGCACAGCAGCAAAAGTTAAAAGCTTTGTACGAATCATCAGGTAGAAGAATCGCCTTGTGATTTGTAGATGTTTCTTTGAGGAATTGAAACTGTTTCGATGTAGATGCAAGTTTTGCCATAGAAATGATATCTATGTCATGCAAAAATTCAGAGCGCTTCAAGCGCATTCGTCGTCGTTTGCACTCCATTTCTTGACCATTATTAAAGTATAGTACAGTTCAAACGTTCTTTTTCAAGGATAGCACCAAATCCAACTAGGCCACTTAAACTTAACAAAAATTTCTGGAAGGGGAGGGGAGTTTGGGCAAACACGTTATCTGCCTCCTCATCCCTCCCTCCCCCCCCCCCCCACAATACAGAAAGTTGTGCTTGTGTGCGAAGAGTGCGAAAAATTTTGGTCACATTTTTTGGGCAAGTCGTTACAGCCCCCCTAAATCAAATTAGGCTCCTACGCCTATGATGCTTGGTATGCAGGTACTAAAAAAAAATCGGCATCAGTGAAGGGGGCACGGCAATGTCCCCCCAAAATAAAATACACCACTGATAATCATAATATAAGTTAAACCATTAAAAACACACTGGTGAATTAATACTGAATATGTAGGTGCTGGTGCAATTCAAATCAGAACTTTAATTACCAAGGCAGTTTTTTTTAAACTGTTGATTACCTTTAGCAACATCATTGCATTATTTTTCTTTCAGTAGGTGCCCGAAAAATTCTCAGCATATTGCCCTAATTTTTCACAAAAATATTTGGTTGGGGCACTGCAGCCCCCCCCCCTCCTGCGCCTGTGCCACTGGCGATCTCCGCCCAAAAAATTATTCTTGACTGGGCTACTCAACTTGATAATGATAGACTCTGGCTGTGGAAAATCTCCTTTCCAATCATGCACTCCACTGAAATCCATTGGCTTAACTCCACTCCGAATAATTTTGAATAATTCGAATAGATTGTGACAAACTTGGTGAGCTAGAGAATAAAATCAAATCAAATTTTACATTTTTTTCCTCCAAAATTGCACATCTTGATGGCTGCTATCAAGCCTGGCAGGGGCCATTTCCGGCCATCTGGGATGTATTAAAATCTCAGTTTTTGGGGGTGAGCTCCATGCCAATCCATGGTGGTGCTCCGCTTAGATAGTAAACAGGAAAATCACCCTTCCCCCCCCCCCCAAACAAAAGATTCTAGCTATGCCTCTGCCTACAGTAAGTGTGCCACTAATTCCTTATGTTCACATCCAATGTTGTGTGAATTAGCACCATTGCTAAGCAACTCAGCTGTACTTTGCACAATGTAGCCCTCAGTCTGGTCTCGCCCTCTCCTTGGGATTGCTATAGTGAAGTTGACTTAACTAATAGGGCTAGCTAGCAGTGCCATCCTGCTCAACAAAAATATACATTCTAGGCAATTAGGAATAGCTTTTCTTCTAGTTTTCATTTTCTTTTCGCCTTTTCCTTCTTTCATTTTCACCTTTTCATTATTCTATTTTTGCAGGGGGGGGGGGGGGCATAAAGGGGTCCTTAATCTGTGCCTGCCTACATAGTGTACTGTAAATTTAATGATTTTGTATGGCCACTAATAATGTCCTAACATATTTTCACTTATTTCCAGGACATCCTTCATGATGTTGTAGTCTTAGGATAACTGAAATAGCACTTGGAATGTCTGAGTTCAGCAACCAAACTAAGAAGCAGGTGATGGGGACATGAACTTATAGCCAACCTCTTGCCCATGCGTGAAGTTAACCTTGATGCCACAGGTGTTTGCAAATATAGAAGGATCATGATGGTATGTGTGCAACAGTGTTTTTTTTTTCAGTCTTTGTGAACATGTCATTCAAAGGACATATGCAGTCACCCCAATTGAATTTGACTTAGCTTTACCACCACTTGGGCACATGAGAGGTTTTTTAACATGGAAACAACTAAAAAGTAAATACTTTGAAGTTTCACTTTCAGCATCGGAAATGATAGTATTTTCTCAAATGTCTCTTGCAGTGCAAAGCAAAGTAATAGTATGTTTGAGAACCATTTCTGTGATTTAATTCTTCCTTACCCCAGTTGTTCACACTTGTTTAATCAGGGCCTTCACGTCCACAAGCAGAGGCTACAGCTCTGTCAGCCCCCTCCCCCTCCTAACCCTCCCCAAAAGTGTTTCCAGCTTTTCTTCTAGAAATTGCTTTTTAGCTGTACCTGAGATTAAAAGGTTGCCTTTGAAAATGTCAAAATCCAGGTCAGATATCTCAGCTTTCCAACCCCACCCCCACCTCCCAATCAGGGAGGTGGGATTGACCTCTAACCAGCAGCCTGAGCCCGGTATCTGCTACTATCATAAGGAAATTTTTTAGCCATATTCTTTCTAACATTTTAGCTACAGTACATAATTGTTTTACAATCAGATATTGTGCTTTATCTTCCTTCTGCAGGTGAATCCTGGACTTGTACTCTATACAGACACATCCACAGAATATTCCACGATATTCATACAGGAAAGTGACTGCTCTCATCTTAGTTACTAGTTCCTTTGTCTTTGCAACAGTTATACAGTTTTGTGCTCTATGTCCTGAGTGCCTTGAACAAAATGATTTTGATGTCAGAGTTGGTAAATCACTGGATGCTGATTAGACATTGTTGAAGTTGAGACATTTCTAGAAGCATCGCCAAGACCAGTCTAACAAGAGTCTTGCTTTGATAAAGTTGCTGATGCAAAAAATAGAAAAACCCCTAAATTAGTTAACTTATTTCTTTTATATGTAAAGCTGCAATAGACACTTTGCAACTCCACAAACATATTCTGCCCAGGTGTACCCAACTTTTATTATCAAAAGCTTAGGGTAACTTGACTGTGCAGTCCAACCAGAAGATTGGGGCTCAACCTAAATATATAGTCAAGTGGTAAGTAAAATCTAAATAATGTCTTGATTTGTCTTCACCTGAGCTAAAGCATAAGGTTGAGCTATCCTATCCTGTGATTTGATGTGACTCATGGCCCATTATCAGCTGCTTTAATAATAAAACTCCTTTGGGCACAAAAATGCACCCCCTCACCTCTTCCTCTGACATTTTTGTCCTTTTTTGCTTGTATGCTATTGTACTCCATTCTTCCAGTTGAATTATGAAAGGACCTCAACAATGCACACTATTTTCCAATTAGTTGAAGGAGCCCAAATCTAAAGGTAATGTCCCAAAACTTGGGAAGAGTAAATGGAGGGAGTGAGGGTTGGGAAAGTCCTTGGCTTGGATTATACCCCCTCAGCACAGGTAAATATCATACCCTTGGAGGCTGAGACCAGCAAACCATATAGTTAAATGTGATTTGCAATGCATGAGATCTGGAACAATCCATTCCAGTTTACATCATGGCCTGAACAAGTTGACTCTTCACTATAAGCTAAACTCTGTGAGACACTTTCTGAAACATACACAACAGCAAAATGATTCTTGAAGAAAAAATTAAGCACTTTTGCATGGGGTCTGTGGAAATTAATAAGCTGGTCTCAACTAAATTTACTTAGACCGGAGGACAAGAGGTTAGACATTTCCTTACAAGGCTGAGGAAACCAATACTGGAATTGGGGCCAGCCTTGTGATCAACAACAATGGTAATTTTATGATTTGTATATAAAGTGTTCATTGTTAATGGCACAACACAGATTCACTTTTCAATAGATTTAACACTTGCAAATTTTTCTTTCTATGGGTTGTTAAGCTGTGGTGTAATTTCAAGTCCTCAGTGAAAGTAAAGTCAAGTTGTAACTGGATAAAACTTGAATAAAATAGTTTTACTTCCAAACTTAAACCTTTTTTTTACTTTTGCAGTCTTGTGACATCAATTGTATTTTATTCAGGAAATAAGATTCCAAATTTAATACTACTTTGTTTCACCAGGGTTAGTCAAGATATATACTCCAATGTAGATCTTTGTACACCAGGTCTATTGTGAAAATGCAACATTTGTATATATACACAATTTTCCACTTTCATCTTTTGAGTTCTAATCTAATTTGTCCCCAATGTTCCCCATGGACCTTTGGACTAATTCAGATAGTCAAAATAATAGACTAGGCATTGTCTTGGCACAGGTGGCTTGAGTGTACTACCATGCATACTAGACGTCCACTGATCAGATCCCAGTGGAATCACTTGGAAATTTTCTGGGGACTAAAATTTACTTGTTCAGCATAGCTGTCCACAGTGACACGGGGGGGGGGGGGCTTGAATTGGTGAATTAAAATTTTAAATTGGTTATCTGGTTGTCCTTTTCAGGAAGTTGTCCGACGTAGGAAATTGTCCGCTTTGCTCAGTTCAGCTGTCAAGCAGTGGTGTGGAGCAAGGAACCTTAAACCCTTCCAGCCTTGGGGCACCCTCCCAACCTTTGGGAAAGCAGTTAAAGATTGGGGATGCACTCATGTCTACCACATGGGGACATTAAACAGTGTTCCCAGGAGCAGGACTGGTAGCGATTAGTATGCTCTGACTCGTTAACCTCTGAGCACTAGTCGAAAAGAGAAGGCAATATCGCCAGTGTTCATCCATGCTCACTCTGGTATCGGGTCCTCAATACCCTAGGTGGCTTCCTGACCCTCAATCATTAATCCTAAACTTGTGAATAATGGACGAGGTTCTGCCTTGTCCATTATCTCCCTAAATTTAGGATCCCAATGTCTCACTCATTTACTGGTTTGCTACATGCAGTGCCGCATTCCCTAAAGGTGTAAATACCATGAGTTTGCAGCTACTGCAACTGAAATTCTTGTTGGACATACTTCTGCTTTAATTACAAATCCATGTACATCCCTTGTTGTCCTAGAAGATTTGAATAAATGAGAAACTAGAGGGTTGTTTCATCTGGAGCTTCATAAATTTTATGAAATCCTACTACTTAGGACCAGCCACACTAACACAACTTGGTGTTGACTGCTTTACACTTGAACATGCCTGCTGACCATGTTTTCAGGACAAGTAAGTACTATCAATGGATGGTATAACATGCATCCCATGTATGATTGCTTTGAAAAAATACACACATACAGCACATTTATGTAAAACAGAGGCAGCTGGGCAATTGTCTTCCCCACCCTCCTGAAATTTTCATTGTTAAGTTTTTATTACCCCAATTTCTGAATTTTTTTATTGCTAAACTGCTGAAAGATTTTTGCAACTTGCAAGGCACAGAGTGCCATTTCCAGCAATGTTGGAGGCATTCTGGGCAATTTTGCTTCTTGGTAAATTAACAGTAACTCATAGTGGCACTCTGCAAGGCCTGTCCCCCACCCTTTCGAAACTAAAAACAAACTTGTGCACAGTCGCATGCTCTCCAAAGTATGACATACCCCCTGTAGCATATTCTCATGTTTGGCTGATCTTTAATACTCTTGAGTTCTTGAACTGCAAATGCACTGGGAAGTAACACAGTGTCTAACTATAAAGGTTTAAATCCTCTCTCACCCCTCTCCCCTCAAAAAATGTTTTCTAAGCCTACTTCAAAGATGAATCTAGTCATTTTTCAAATCATACACAACTGTACATACATGGCAATTTCTGTCTGATTGCATCTGACATGCATCTGAACCATCAGTTTAACAAAATATATGCTCATCTACTGACATTGATCACCATGGAACAACAGCTATGGAGGTACAGTAAAGCTTTCAAGATAGTAAAGTGTGACCTTCATTGACTTCAACTAAACTTTGAAATTACAATGGTAAAATAGGGTAAATTTATAATACCAAAGTAGTGTTTATCATTTACTGTAGCCAAACTGTGCCAACCCTATTGGGGTATTAAGTCTCTGACTCCCAAGCCTTCTCCATCATCCACCTGCTCAGTCAGGTGGCACACGGGTGAATATTGAGGTGATGGAAACTTCTTATCACACTTAAGTTTTCAACAAGCCAGTGCATGTTCCAAGTTCTGTGATAGTCTGGATTCATGACATGCAACTACTGTACCTCTGCAATACAAGGTGGATAAAACTGATCTAGTTGTTGGAGTTTCCCTGCAAGGTCATTGGCAGCTAGTCCCAATGGAGCATGTTGCCATCACAAAGAGTGCATCTGAGTGAGGGTACAATACATTTTAGGTTCCATGACTGGCATTCAACAATCTTCACCAGAAGCTTTGGAAAGCTGATGCTATAAACTGTGAACAGGTAATAGGAAAATAAATTTTTAATGACTATTATATTTGCATGTACCCTAGTAAACTAGAAAAGTAGAGAAATTGACCAAGTGTCATGATAATATGAAGAAAAATGCAATATAGACATCACTGCCTAACTACTACTGTACACAGTATCAAATGCAAGTCCTTCCACAACTTATGTATTTTTTTATTTTCTTATGTCATTTTTTATTTGATAGTCAGCTTCAACTACAAATTGGGTTTTCAGTTGAATCTGCAAAATAAGCTAAGTTGCTATCACATGTACAGTAGTTTACAGTATCTAGGTAGCATTTTCCATTAACTTCGGCCATTAAAGTTGCATTTGAAATGGCATATCATTATCATGAAGCTATGACAACTCTTGAAACTCCTCTTGTAATTCTACTGCTGATGCGAAATTTAGTGCCACATGGTAAACGGCTCTCAGAAATCCTGACAATAGCACCCTGGGCACATTACACATACAGTAACTGCAGAGCAAATAAATGTTAACTCACACATCAGACAAATGGGGTACATTAATTGTAAACCACAGAGCCAAATAGCCTGTGGTAAGGGGGACAAGAGATTGGTGATGGACAGCCTTCCCCTTTTTCAAAGCCCTTTTAACTGTATTAATGTCCCATGATATGGTAGACACTGCGTCAGCAAATATGGGAATTCCCCTTTCACTTCTGTATGTACCATGTGAAATAATCACATCCTAAAGCTTTGTTTCCCCTCCCCTTTTTCCATAACCTATATTCAAAGTACTGAAAGTAGGCAAATCTATGCCTATTTCACCTAAAAGTGGGCTTTACGATTAAAGGAATGTACTGTAAATGACTCATATTATACCATGTAACATTTGAAATCCACTGATTTATAGGACCCTGGACCTGATGATACTAGGACTTCTTGCTTGCTTTTAGGTTTGGTCATTGTCATGCATGCCTAACCTTTGAGAGGCTGGTGACACCCTTGAGTATTTAGGAACAACTTTGTTTTAGAGAGTTTTGTATATTGCAATCTGTGATCTTGGGTGGGAATGCCAATTTTTTTTTTACTTTGGCCCTAGAGGGCTGAAGGCTTGTGCTTGCTTTGGTCTCCTCTGAAATTCCTCCCCTGGAACAGCCCCCATGAAAACTTCCCATTTCGATGAAATATGTGCACACCCTACAGTTTATATAGTAAAACACAGTAACCGAGTGACTTTCACCTCTCTGAGATGGCTAGATTCCTCACATTCCTGTCACTGGAGATGATGAAAAGATTTGCATCATTTCATGGGAAGCTTCAAAAGCTCTGCAAAGGTGAATATAGAGTATGAAAGACATACTTCTAATAAAAACATAATATGTTTCCAAATAATCAAAAAGGAAGATAGTTTTTTAGTTGCAAATCTGACGGATGTTCACATAATTTTTTCTAAAATCACAGTTTTGCATACAGTATATCACTACTAGAAAGATAAGCAAAATGCTTAAGAATACGACAACTTATAATATTGAGAATTATCTTTGGATATTTCAAACTCACCACCAATAACTGTGAACAAGTTATCTATGAGATTCCAGAGCACCATGTTAAGCCCAAGGGAATATGTCAGCCAACATTTGAACTCTTGCTGCAGATAAGTCTGACTTACATTTACCTGAATAATTATATTGATTGTAGCCTTTGGGTGCACTTCTTGCATGGACAATTACTCCCTCTTTCACCCTACCCAAACAAAACTACATGCTCCCAATAAGACTATTTTCTCCTTTGAAACTGACAAGCCAACATCTGGCCAACAAGTTTACATGTATATACCTTGGGTACTTTTTTAAAGGTGCTGCATTTCATCCAGATATTTCATTTTAAGTCTGAAGGAGGTTTATGATTAATTGCTTTAAGAGAATATTTTACACTGATATACAGGCTTATTGTACACCAAAACTATCTTTATGTGAGAACTACACCCTGGCAAGGACTTTTGTTTGCTTGGCTCCTCTACCTGTATGTCTCTTTAATCCAACTTAAACTGATCTTGGAAAATGCCAACATACCTGTTACAAATTTACAAGGCAGTACATAATTTTGAACATGTCTGCAGATAAAATGCCTCATGATTAAGGCATACATTTTACTTACACAACAGGTGACATCCTGTTGGTTAACAGCCTGGGTAAACATTTTGACATCGGATTGACATCAGTTTTAGGACAGCATTAACATTGGACTGCTGTATTGCTGTAACTTGTATATCCATTCGATCTCAGACAGATGTCATGGTTAGCAAAGACATATGCAGCCATCAGACGTACTAGTTTGGACCAAAATCAGACTGTTAAATGTCCACTTAACATCATTCTGACATCAGAAAAAGGACTACAATATTTTCAGACCTCCATCTGACATTGTATTTAAGTCGCAAATAGGTTTGCCTAACAGCAACATACTCAGCCGATGTCTGGCCTCCCTTCAAACCATGGGTGCATACCCAGTCTGCACTTTGTGCACTTCAGTCTGAAGATCTTCGGCGTGGAGTTGGCATTTTCCTTATGTTTTCTATTGTTTTTCTTAGCGAATCTTCGGTGTGGGCCTGACATGGAATGCACTTTGGTGCATAGCCAGAAATTTGTCAGGGGGGGGGGGGGGTGGCATAGTCACTCAGCACTCCATGCCACCATGGGTTGGCGCAAAGCACAAGAAAAGTTTGGCCCAAAATGCCTCCCAGATCGCTGGAAATGGCACTTCTCAGGCCTATTTACTGCATATAAATTGGGGGGACGTTAGCGATATTGTAAAAATAAATATTAAAAAATACCAAACAATATGCTCAAGGGGGGAGGCTGCCCCCTTCGCCCTCCCTTGGCTACGCACTTGCTCCAAACATTACACAACAGACCACAATACGATCAAAAACCAAGGTCTGTCCAATGGTAAAATGTTTAAGGGGAGACTAATAACAAGTAACCCCTAGATTTCCAAGTTATGAAAGATATTAATTGATAACATACATACTACAGTATGAGTAACTGTTACTATAGCCATATTTTATAGCCATTGCAGCCCCCAGTCTTTTGTACGGTAAGTGTGTTGCCTATAGGCTCGGTGTGAATTAGACAACAGGCTTACCTGCAAAGTACCTACAAACGATTAAGAGACAAAAATGTCACAAACCCGTTGACTGGCAATCCTGTTTGGGAAATTTTGTCGTCTCAGCATTTATGGTATGTCCATAGCACTTGGCCCTTATGCCAGGAAGTCTGCCAAATTGTTTGGTCTCCTCGTCTCCTCGGCCATACATCGACTGCAATGTTCGTCCTTCGATCGTATACATACAACGTTAGGACTAACGTTATCTGAACTGAAGAACGGTTACGTTTGCGTTTCTTCCCTCTCTCGCTTGATATCATATTCGTTGCTTTAACTTTTGGAATAACTACTTAGTTCCGTATCAGTTAAACAGGCAAATACCACCTTAGCATCTTCAAACCCGATCAAATAAGCGTCGGTATTTGTGGCATGTATCATAATATTAATGGGCCTGATCACTATGCCGATGATGACAAGGAATTTGTTGTGTTTACTCGTACTCGAACCCGATCTAAAGCTCCACCCTCATATATGCAGAGTGGGTGCCAAAGCACCGCCCATTCGCGTGTTGTTCGCGTGGTAGTAATCTATAATTACCTACCCTCGCCGATGTGACAAAATTATACGGAAAGCCGTACATAACAAAATTATGTATAATGCTTATGGTGACAAATATATATAGCTTATTGTGATATATATAGGTTATGAACAATATAAACAGGTTATGTATAACCTGTTTATATGAGATGTACGAGTAAACTATATATATCGGGGTATAACTTATATATCTGGATGTATAATCAATATATTTGGCATACAATTTTGTCACAAACGGCGCCTCATAGGGAATCCTGTGCTGAATCCTGTGCTAGCTTCAGACTGGTCAGAAACTTTCCCAACCATTTTCCCCTACACAGTTGACAAGTACGGTCACCGCGCGATAAAATCAGGTATGGTAACGAAGGGAGCTGTTGAAGGCATGGTTTGCTCCGCAGGTAAAGTAGGTGATTACGTCACAGTTAACATCTTGAATGATGTCGCCCTTTTGAAAAGTTTGGTACTCGGAGAACAATGCGATGGAAATACATAACGTCACATGACACGGTTGTTTACCTTCTTCGAACGGCACTACCGTTTGTTGCACAATTCAAGATTGGAAGGTACGATTTGCACTTATAAATCCAAGTTAAACTGACGTCAGGCTACATTGTGCACATTGAGGTTCGACTGTGCTGTATGTTGTCAATGTTGATTAGGCCTAGCAGGTCGAGCGGCATTGTCGGTTGCAGTAACCATCCGTGGGGTATATTTTCCAGAATTGCTTCAAACATGGGATCGCTCTGTTTTCAGCTTATTCATAAGTGCAACGGTAAAGATAGAAGGTAATGGAACAACTGTGGGACGCAAGAGAGCAAGAATTTCATGACACTGTTAGAGAATATTTTGTAAGTATCCTATTTCACCATGCACTGTGCAGTGCCATAGCTGATGGACTAGGCCACTGACTATGTAGTATGTTTCGCAACAACTTTCAAACTGTCAATCCTGTTAGCTAGTACTTGAAACTTAGTAGGATGGAGGGTATCCAGTCAAAACGTCCCCGCATTTTCGCTACCAAAACGTCCCCGCATTTTACCAAAACGTCCCCGTACTATTATAGGCTATATGGGAAGTCAAAACGTCCCCGCCATAGAGAATTGAACATGATTTTAGGAATCCATATTAAAACTATCGGTTGGAAACTTGAAGAAAACTTGAGACATGTTAAAAAAATTGAGTGTATGAGGATCGATTACGATAAAGTTAGGCAGGCCTAGGCCTAAGATAACGTTAGAACTGAGATGCTATCCGACTAACGTTAGGCCTAGGCCTAACTGTTAGTTTTACAACAGACGAACATAGAATGATTACCACAAACACTTTGGAATTAAACATAAAAGGTTAAATTTTACAGAAAATTTCTATTTCATTCCAATAACTGTACATTAAAAAATTATTTGAACTTCACGAGTAGGCATACTGTAAGGGAAGATAAAGGCTACCAAATCCGGGGACGTTTTTGCACGGGGACGTTTTGACCAATAGCGGGGACGTTTTGGTACGGGGACGTTTTGGTCAGGGGACGTTTTGACTGGTAAGCCATAGGAGGGTATCCAGTCAAAACGTCCCCAGACCAAAACGTCCCCGCATTTTCGCTACCAAAACGTCCCCGCATTTTACCAAAACGTCCCCGTACTATTATATATGGGAAGTCAAAACGTCCCCGCCATAGAGAATTGAACATGATTTTAGGAATCCATATTAAAACTATCGGTTGGAAACTTGAAGAAAACTTGAGACATGTTAAAAAAATTGAGTGTATGAGGATCGATTACGATAAAGTTAGGCAGGCCTAGGCCTAAGATAACGTTAGAACTTGCTAACGTTAGAACTGAGATGCTATCCGACTAACGTTAGGCCTAGGCCTAACTGTTAGTTTTGCAACAGACGAACATAGAATGATTACCACAACTTTGGAATTTAACATAAAAGGTTAAATTTTCCAGAAAATTTCCCATTTCATTCCAATAACTGTACATTAAAAAATTATTTGAACTTGAGAGTAGGCATACTGTAAGGGAAGATAAAGGCTACCAAATCCGGGGACGTTTTTGTACGGGGACATTTTGACCAATAGCGGGGACGTTTTGGTACGGGGACGTTTTGGTCAGGGGACGTTTTGACTATTTTCGTGCAGCTAGGCTAGTCCCAGATTGGAAAGCTTGTAATGGTGCGCGGGGGATTTTAATAATGGCCAAGAGAATTGCGGGGCTGATACTAGGCCTATTAGAGACCCCATGATATGATGGCACGACCTTATACTACAGGCTAGGCTAAGGCCACTCTAAGAAAGTTTTAGTTTTTGTAAAACAAGACAAAAGAATGTGAATCTGTTTGTACCTGAAAATCTTTTGCCGGACTTGACCTTACCTGAGAGCTATAAATCTTTACCACAGATTTTTCCTTTTTAAGAGATACCATTATGACAAGTTCAGCGTTTCCAGCCCAAGCCTAACATCAGAAGTAGGCTAACCTAATTATAAGGCCAGCGGGCGCTGTTAACAATTTTTGTACAGAGCTGTAGGCCTATGTATGGGTTCAGTGTAGGCAGTTTGTGCGTTCAATTTGAGCTGCATATCTTAGCGTGCGTGTGCTTGGAATATTAAACAGGTTCACGCGCATTTGCAAGGGAATTTGCTATGGGCGTGCTGCATCAAAAATTGACGCACTGATTGTGACAGTTTTGATGCGCTTTTTTGACTGTATCAATGCACGACATTCGAAAGTGGCCTTATTAAATCATGTCACTACAGTGGGAGAGATTGGCCAACTTATTTCATGGGCGCCATTTTGGAGCCAAATGGTAACTATGGCCAGATATATACACTGTGTGCGTACAGTTTTCCTTACAAAATGTAAAACAAAGTGTGTTACTGCGTTCAGTTCTCTTGTGACAATCATTCGTATTGGTTGACTCTGGCTAGCACTGTCTCCCGGATCCTTTAGTTTGTCACCTGGTGCAAGAAAAGTCGTCCTGGGAGGGGTCTAGAGGGAGGGGATAACATCCTCCATTTTGAGTAACTTTTGCTAATAGAAAGTGACGAAAGTGCAGAATGGTGTATGCTATTTTGACAGTTTTAAAAGTGATTTTATTTAAAAAAATCTCCTTTTAGTGTGTCTTATTTTTGTGCTTGTAAGAGAGGGAGAGGGGATGGGTCTATTCTGGACTGGGTTTACCCCTTCTTTCTAAGAAAACTACATGTACATTAATGCAGGATGGCATACATGCAAAATGGTGCTTTTTAATAGTTCAAGCAAGTTGAACTAATCATTTAAGATTTTTCATTATTTAGTGAAAGATTCAGGAGAGGTCTGGGGGAAGGGGTAAATATAGGGGAGCACTTCACAGTGAGACTATTTTATTTTATGGAAAGGCCTAGGCATGGGCGTCAATCTTTACTCGAGTGTGGGGGACATGGCCACTTCTGTCAGAAATTTACTGTGTAAAAATCTGAAGTCAATGGGTGTATTTCCAAAATGTGGGGGGGGGGGATGTGTCCCCCTGTCCCCTTACGATTGACGCTCATGGGCCTAGGCCTAGGTTTTATAAAATTGTGACTGACCAGGGTGTATTCCATGTAAAAACCAGTACATCAAAGTCAAAGATGTATGCAAATGTTTCAGTTTTCTCATGTTACTAATAGATCCAGGAGCAATGTTTGATCTGTTATGGTGTCCCCCTCCCCTATCAAAATTTTTGAAAACTTGGGTGTCCTTACATGCATCTTGCGCCACATAGGATACATTTGAAGTAAAATTTGTGTTAAAAAAATTGATGTATTTTTGGGAACTAAACCAAAAGTATTGGCATCAGTGAAGGGAACCATGGCCCAATGGGGTTCCCCCTCCCCTCTGAAAATTTTTGAGAAATTAGGTGTACTTACATGCAATCTGGTGCCACATATGCTAGCTAGGCTACCATTTGCAGTTAAATTTGTGTTATAAACATATCTTTAGAAAGTAAAAAAAAAAGATCAGCATCAGTGGGGGGTGGGGGTATGGCTTGATGCCCCCCTAAATACACCACTGCTCCTACACCTATGACTGGGTACTACAGCTCTGGTATTCCAACGTCTCTATGGGGATGTTCTGACAACTCTCCAATAGGGTTAGTACTAGGATTAGGGCTAGCCGGTTAGGCCAAAGGGTTCATTAGTTGTATTTGGGTTTATGTGTTGGAATATCTTGCGAACCACTGTATACGGTATAGGCTGGCCAGGCCTTGTGCAGAACGTCGTAATCTAACTCTAAGTGTACTCTAACGTTAGGCCTACATGTAATTACTAAGTTGTATACTGTAAAGTTACATCGCATTTACAGTAAGCGATCGCTATTTGATGGATTCCAATTGAACCTTGAATGCAGCACAACCTGGCCACAGTTTTGGAAATAAAACATGTCTGTCTTACATGGGATGCATACGTCCGGCTGTATGTACAGTACAGCCTGCACAACTTCTCAAATGTACATAGGCTACCCATGATCTTGCAAGCTCGTACTTTGGCTCCAAAATGGTGCCCATACATTTTGTTGAATCAGAATGCCTATCTGAGAACAATGGTTGGCCAATCTCTCCCACTACAGGGTCTCTAGATGCTATCTAAGCGGAGCGCCACCATCGGTTGGCGCGGAGCTTACTGAGAAAATTTTTGCCAAAACCATCTACATTGTAGGAAATTGCCTTTCCCAGGCAACTTGTGTGGTTACTGCCAACAAGTTTGTGCAGTTGCAGTTGTCAGTTGTTAAATTTGCATGGCTGGCAACTTCGAAATTCATATTCTTGCGCAAACTTTCCAGTCTGGGGCTAGTCTCAAATAGATGTAGGCCTAATGATGTAGGTGGGTACTGCACGAAAATAGGGGACGCACGAAAATATGGGAACGCAGTGTGCTTCCGGTAAGAGGTTTGTGTAGCCTACTGTTCAGGCTTAGCCTACAGAACGAACGCGGTATGTTCTGATGGCCATTATGCTCCCTGTGGGCTGGGGGTTGTAGAATATGCCCACAGTATTCCCCGCCTGTCGTAAGAGGCGACTAAAGGGGAGGACTTGCACCATTTGTGAACTGTGTTTGAAACCAAACTTGAAACTTAAACCGTAGTTGAAACAGTACTTAGACTTTATGTTTTTGACTAGTTGACACTGTATAACACATTCGTGTTGGTGTGTCATTAAATCTTATCTAACTAGAACTGATGGCCATTAGGCTACGTGTTTAGTTTGTGAGACAAAGGAAAGGGTGGGACAAGAAGTAGAACCAGGAGGAGATCACCCAGTATGTAGAATCAATTGTGGAGACCAATGATTGTAAATTTGTAGGCCCATACATTGCCTAATTTGCCTGCCAGTGTAAACTCGGAGGATCAGGATGCAGAACAGTTTATCGTGGGACAAACTAGGATCAGTTATCGATGTACTGTAGCATGACCATCCTCAGGCCTAGAACAAAGTCTGAATAAAAATCTGTTGGTCCAATTTAGAAAAATTCGGATCAGATTTTGGATTGAAAATCGCTGTAGTGTGACCCGCCCCATAAAACCTAGCCTAGTTCTAACTTACGCTTTGTTCTCTGTACTAGGCATAGGCTATGATTATGAACTGAAGTACAGTATAGTTTTTACCGCACATCCCTCTGTTAGAAGCCATGCATCAGTATGCTTTGTTGCAGTGCTTGTTGCTACATGTGTGTGTATGAACCTCTCCATTGCATTTGACTATGATATCACACTTAACACTGCATTCTAACCATATTTAGCATGGGGAACAGGCTGAGTAGCAGGGATGGAAATAAGAATTTCGTCTTGCGTAGCAATACTGTTACGCATTTTCAGAATTGCGTAGCAATTTACCTCAGATTGTATAGCACTTTTGTGGAGGGTCCCCATTCACCTCTTCCTGCCCTTTGTTAACTTTTTTACTGCAACAGGCATTCCCTGCATCATGATCACCATTGCTTTGCATTCAAGGGTGAAAGCCTAGACAATTATTAGTATTATATCGGTTAATGAGTATAAGAGTTTTAAATCCAAAAGGCCAAGGACCCACTTCTTTTTCAAAAAACCCAAGAAAATTTAAAGGGCTTCATTTTTTTGCCCCCAAAAACAGACCTTCAACATGAATGAGTCCTTTGAGTTGGAAAACAGAAGATGTGCTCTGTATAAATACTAGTAAAAAGAGTAGTGCTGTACCAAAATGACCCCTACATGACCATTGACCAAAACATTCTGACCACCCTCAGTGATGCAAATTACTACCAAAGGTACATCACTATATAACACCTTTAGCTTTCACTGTTGGAACAAAGAGTACATTTTACTTAAGGAAAAGATCCCAAGTGACCCCTAGATGACCTTTGACTCCAGTCGCTATCATTGATAACCCCTTTAATGTCCATTCATCACTGAGTCCAGTTTATGCCTTCAGATTTGCCCAAGTACTTATTGTGGGGGAAGTCATATTTTTCCACTTTCTCGTAACAGTGTAATTTATGGCCAATACCTGTATACCCAAAAACTTAAAGTAAGAAATGTAGGCAAACAATGATGTCATCCTATCCATAAATAACACTTTTCATGCATTGCACAATGTTAGAGAACAAATACAAATAACCACTTTGCAACAACAATTACTGAACGATTTTAATGGGCCCTCCAGCTGTGGGAGCTTGCATTAACTTGTGCACAGATACACATGCTGTAGGTTAGGCTTGATGTATAACACTAGGCAATGGAAAACGTAATAAGCCTTTCTGTGGAAAAATTGCCCCGTAGAGAAAAATAAAAGCTGAAACTTGTGAAAATATTTCAGATTCTCATTTATGGGTGTGTTGCACATGTCACTGACATGATTTGGATATTCTTGACCAGTTTGGGTATTTTGGATGCTTGAATTTGGACGATCAGTTTGTTCAATTGAGACATATTGTCTACAGTATACACTGAGTGAAGAAAGCTGGAGCTGGTCTGTGCAATCATACTATGACTTATGGGACTAAGTTCTTAGCTCTTTATGTTTGGGATTTGTCACAATTTTGAGCACATACAGTATTTACTGATTCCAAGTTGACACTGCTAGAATATTAATGGTTTACATAATATTAGGTTAATGTTTTGGATCAAGATTCTGAGGGGTACAGTACACTACAGAAATTTGTTACTTCAGACATATCGACGTTGGTGCATACTGTACCTGCATGCACTAAATTACTGCACATGCACATGAAAGACACACACACCACATGCTTCACTAGAAAATATCTGACATATGGTACAATACATGTACCGCGCTCTTCGTTTGAGATTTGTTTTACGTCCGACTTACATGCTGCTATGTTCGTCAGATACGCAAGGAAAATTTCTCTGTTTTTTTTTGTGATAAATGAAAACCTTGGGAATAGATTGAAGACTTTCAAAGTTTGTTTTTTATAAACAGTATTCTTGTGATGATGAAAGAGGGACTCATAGCCACAGCCTCATCTGAAAATGCATTGCAAAAAATGCTGTACACATACTGACAATTGCATCGCACGGAGGTGCACTTTGCATCGCAAAATGCGATGCGATACTGCATTTCCATCACTGGTGTAGTCATACAATGGTGTGAATTTCCTAGCAACAAAATTTAGCAGCTTGGTACAGGTAGAATGTAAAAAAAAGAAAAAAAACAGGATCACTTGCATCTATATATAAATCATATTTTTGAACATATTTAGGATGCTAGGCTAGGCTTACATGTATACTGTAAATATGACTACGCCTATTCTTATAATAAAGGTATCTTTTAAAAACAAATAAAGGATCCGTACAGACCAATTTTGTTGGAGTATACGGTAGGCTTATTTGAATCTTGGAAGACTGGAAGTAAGTCAAAATTTTCAAAGATGAGGCAGCCCAATTTTGCATTGGCATATATTGCGGACCCTGACTTAGTACATTAGAAATCCAAAAGCGACCTGAATGCTCAGTCAGCAGACCTTGGACTAGTATCAACTATCAACCTCACAAATGTATTTAACACAACTTCAGAACTCAGTGATCACTGGTTCTCTTTTTGCATAAAAAAGGGATCAACTACAAAATGCCCAACCATATGAAAGTGCCTACTGAAATTTATTGGATATTCTCAAAGGGGCTATGACATCTCCCTAAACACATTTAGGAATAGCCCATTGTTCTAATTGGTGACTGCACTTTAACATTCATTCAAAGAAAAGCTCCACTGTGATTGGTGAATGATAACTTCAACGGTCAGTTTTGTTCCCTACTAAGCTCACACACAGTTGTACGTACATGTGTCAATATGAACTTGAAGAAGTGAAACTCAGTGCAGGCCACTGTGGCTCTTATCTTGGAGGTGTACAAGACATATATGTTTTTGTTTAAAGGGGATATGGCATCCCCTAAACATATGTATAATCTTATCCGTGTAGTTCTAAATACTGTACAGTTGATGTCTGCACTTTGACATTCATTCAAGCAATACAGCTCCACTCTGGCATAGTAGACGTCTACATGGTGACTTGTACAGACAGTTCTGTTCCCAATTAAGCTCACACACAGTTACTGTGCTGTATGTGTCACTATGGCCTTGAGCAATTGAAACTCAGTACAGGCTACTCAGTGTGGCCCTGTCTTGGGTTGTGCCCTAGACAGGTGATTTTGTTTAAACTGGAGGAGGGGCTAGAAGTTCACTTAGGAGGAAGAATTTTTCACTGTTCAGGTGAGATTGGAGAGCCTTTTAAATTTTAATTGGAGGAGTGGCTATGAGTAAACTAAAGTAGGGATATTTTTCACTGTCTGGAGTTACAGTAGATTATATTTTCTGTAATTAAATTGTTTGCTGAATTATTCTTAGAAGGACTCATTGCAGATGATGGAACTAATCTAGAAGGTGTGGTAACTTGCAGAAAAAAATCTTTCAAAGTTATCCCCTCTTTGTGATTACCCCAGCAGCTTCATGAGGTAATCATTTAAGTAGCCTACTGTATGGACCTACATTAACAAATATTAAAAAACGTAAAAACGTTTAAAAAAGTCCTAAAAATGAAAGAGAAGTCAGTTTCTGATAGAGTGGCAACTCTAGGCTGGCTCTTGAGGCTACGTTTTCAAGACATCATTGAGGCCAACTTGACATTACCAGCATTGCTAGACTAAGAAATGTGAAAAAATGGAAGCCTTCTCCCTGAAGTGACTTTAGAGGCTCCACCACGTACATTGTGAAGTATGTGTACAGTACGTGTGATGCTCTAGCCAGCTACATCGTGGATTTATTTCATGACGTGGTATTCTAAAATGGTAAAGAAAAATATCATTGATGCTCTTCAAACCCCTCAGCAATGTCATGTTTATTAGTGTGGAAATATATTCTATTTGACCGTAGGTAATGCTTGGCAAGAAAAGACTAACTTTCTTCAAGGTGACAAAGTGTTTTGTTACAATATATCGGCAGATTGCTTCCAGAATGTTTTGTTGTTCTTAAAAAATTAAAGAGTTTAGTTTGACCTTGAAACTTGACATTAGTGAAATATTGGAAAACATTCATGGTAAATGAGGCTTAAATTTAAGAGAAAATTTCTTTTAAACAACACTAAGAGTTTCTGTATAATTCATCGTTTGTCCAGGTTAAATATACTTATAATGAAATACAAAATGTAATCCATCTGCCTGTATGATGTCACAGATTTCTCATAATGCAGTGACCTCCTGTGAAATGAATATTTGCTTGAAAAAGTCATAACTTCCCAGTGGGTACAAATGAGGTTTATAAAGTGCTTGATTTTATGAAACTACCCTGTTTTGTCCCAGGTATATCCTTTTAACTTATAACACTCAAGAAAGGGAGGACAATTCAGACAATTTCAAAATTGTGTGAATTCTGCAGATTAAGAGAAGAATCATGTTGTTTTTACAGTACAGTAGATGGTCAAAGATTATCTCTGTTTAAGACAGAAAACCCATCTCAAAGTGAGAAGTATGGATATTCTTATTTCATGCTTGGTCAAGTATTTGGTCAACTTGATTGTAATAGAAGTTGAAGAAACCTGGTGCTAGTAAAGTCCAAGTAATACAGTAGGTCAGTTGAGGTCACTAGTGGTCAATTCTTTAACCATCTTGACAACACTTATATACTGTAAAATGTATAATTTTTCATACTTTGCCTACGTACATAGATATCATAACGAGACTGGAAACACAGATATGCATCCTGCACAAATGTCCTACTGTATTGAAGGAACATTTTTAGGCTTACCAATATGGCTGCCTCCTATGTCTTGTGTGTTAATTTTGGACTGCCTCAAGTGGTCTAGTGTGGAATGATTTATCTGTGAGAGTCTTGGGATTTCTTGAAAAATGTAACTGCTAGTTAAAATTTACAAACAGAACCTGAAGTTCTGTGATGTTTTTCTTCCATTCATGTCTGTATTTTGTCTGAAATGTTGCATATTGATCATCAAATTACTCAAGCAAAAATAGTGTGGAGGCCATCTTGGTAAAACTCGATTTTGTTTTTTCGTTCGGTGGGGACATTTTTGGACATGTGACCCTCTGTCCAACCAAATTAGAAGTCAAGTGACTGGAAGTTAGACTTAAGGAGGACAGAGCCATGTCTCTAGTAAGTCATGCTGGTATTTCAAAAAAGTGTCAAGGCAGAAAAACATTTTTGTAAATATCTGGTGTGTTTAGGTATATATGTAAAGTAGATATTTTTTTAGAAAGGGCACTAAGGCCATTGCCAAAAATAAAAATTCCATTGGTTTGGGGGCTGTTGTTCAATGCCACCTAGTTCAGCAATCATAAATAAAGTTAAATGTTGTATGCAATTTTGCATTCTGGTTGTTTGTTCTGTGTTTTAAATTGAGATATGCCTTTCTTTTACAGATTGTACTGTTTTTGTTTGCTGCACTGTACATACTCTGCTATGCAGGTGTTTCATACTACAAGAGACAGGCTGATAAAGAAGACTACTATTCATGTGAGATTTGTATTTTTTACAACGTTTTAACTAAGTATTGCTTTTTACCATATCCTTAAGTTTTGGTAATTCAAGATTCATGTTGTTTTGCATAGCTCTTAGCAATCTAGTGTTGTCACAATGGTGCACATGAATTTCCCCTTCAAACTTTACTCTCAGTCTCTACTGTAGAAAATTCAATGGAATACCTTGGTCTGACCGTTGGAGCGGGTCAGTTGCTAGAAACCTTGAAACAAGTTCTGCTGTACTGTAATGCCATGTTATTCCAAATGTACTGTGAATCTGTTGTATGGATCACTTTCAAAGATTACAACTTAACAATTTTTCTTATAATACCTTAAAAGTCTGGTAACATGAAAATAACATAATTGGATAGGCCTTTTTTGATTTATAAAGCATTAAAATCCAGAAAATAATTGCAATTCCCTTAAAAATTGATCAAATATTGACCATTCTACAGTGTTTTTTTTTACATTTTTGGTGGCATGTCACCATAAGTTTATGAGAAATTTGTTTCAATTTTCACAAATGTTATGTGGCAGGGTTATGATATGGAAGTGTGTTTATACCTGTAAACCAGCAAAATGTCTCATTGTATTACAGGAATTGGCTCAGTGAGATAAATTTTGGATTTTCATAGTTTCAGGTCTTGTCATTCAATGCTTCTCATGGTGAGGGTTTCTCCCCTTTGTGTTTTCATGCTAACCTGTCATGGCTTAATTTTATGTATCTGGTCTCTGAAGTATTCAGGGCTGAAAGAAAATGGGTGAAAGTCAGATTGGCCCTTATGGAAGAGAGAAGTAGTCATTGGCCTATGGTTCCCCATCAATGTCCACTTAAATTTTGGTATTTGGGAGTACAGTATGGCCAGGGCAGGAAATAAATGTAGGCTTTGGTGGCCATGGCTGTAAGAATCCTTCTTTTTGCCTTGATGCCCTTCAGAAGCCAGTATCACAGAAGGCTGCAATTGTCTTGATGCCCCTCTATATTATTTCTTTATTTAGTAGGCTTTATTTTCCAAGTTTTGATGACAGTAAGTTCCTTTCTTGATTAGCCTTGGTGCCCTAACATACTGTATTTCTGCCATCCAAAGGCCATTTGGCAGTGCCCTTTCCAAATCTTATTTTGAGCCCTGTATGACCCCACCCATGGACCCCTTTCCAAATAGCAGTTGCAGTGGATTGTGGGATAGAGTTCTGGTAGGCGATATTGTTGTCAATGGCATTTTGCTGTGGCAAAAAACGATGCACACCAAAATTCTATCCCACAATCCTTTGTAATTCCTATTGGGAAAAGAGTCTATTGGCTAACTGTGGAAGTAGCCTACCCTTAGGATTAAAGGGCAAGAGCAGTCGTCCCAAACTTATTTTGAAGCAACAGCTAAATCTCACAATTTTCTTCTTATTTCTCTTCAAAGTATCTTTCATAATATTTTAGGACTTCAATATTTCATATTCAAGGTAAACCAATCTGTTACTTCTAGTAAATTTCACATTTGAGGAGAAAAAATATTGTCACATGACTCTAAAGAGCCAATCATGAAACAGGACAGTCTACTACACTACTTCAAGTTGGGGTGACTGCATTTCCCCTTTAACCTTGTGTACAACACTGGCACTATACACCACACAGTACCAGTGGTCCTTTTCTCGTACACCAGGGTTACTCAACCTTTTGTAACTCAAGGCCCACGTTTGGTTGTTGAAATAACCTGAGTACCATTCTTCATTTTTATCTGGAAAGTTTCACTAATATTGATGGATCTGATTTCACAGCCAACCAAGTGGTGCCCTTGGACTATCACTGGGCGGTGGCACACTGGTTGATTAACCCTACCTTAGGTCATGAAAAGAAAATTATTGCTTTTGGGTTTTGGCACAGTTTAAATAATTAAACATGGAAAGCCCATAATAGGTTGTCAAAAAGTTGAGTCGATGAACCCCCATCAACGAATTGTAAAGGAGGGTAGTTTATATTGTCCCCTGGTCATTTCCAACTGTTCAGGAGTAACATTAAAAACCATTTGAACTACTGTAGGCAGAGGGCAAGTTTTCACAAAGCGGCCCCACATACCTTGGGCAAATTGTTGTTATATTCAGCCTTTTACAGTATTTGCATCTGTTATGGTACACCCCTGTACCAACTGCATGGCAACCATACAGAAAAATATGTTGGCAAAATGCATATCCTTGTGTGTACATTATTGTGAATGTGCGCCTTCCCCACTCAGCATGGCTATTAATACAATGTACTGTAAGTGGTAAGTGCACAGTCCAGTATTTAAATCAAAGCTGCACGGGAAGCTACTTTGCCAGAAAATTGTGGTCTTTTAGGGGAGTTTTGGAAATTGGAGGAAATTGGGCTATTTTCACATGAAAACTGTGTCAAAAATTGTAGGAAGTTTATATGCTTCCTGGGGAGTAAACTTGTATTTTTTCCTGAGCCGTGTGGAAACATGTCTATGGTTCAAAATTTGCCATACTTTGCAGTTACTCTCAAATAAATTTCAAGATTTGTTAAAAAACTCCAGTTATGTCATGCCTTCTCCAGTATAATACAGTAGAACCCAATACTGTATTATAAAGGTCACAACTTTCAGGCAGATCCATTCAAGACCTAATGGTTGAGAATTGCTGAAGAGACAGCTTTCAAGTTGTAATAAAGGTGTACACTGTTTTGCATTGTGTGCTCACAGGTCATAAATGCATAAAAAATGTTCTTCATCAATATATAGAAATTGCTAATGGTATTTTGCTTTTAATTTTGTTGAATGTAGGTCTGTCCTGTCTATGAAGTTGAGTATTTGACAAGAAACTTTAAGGGCAAGCCACTCATGATCTTAGTTGTGATGTGTGTATTTTTATTTTATTTATGTAAAGTAGAGTAATAATGGTTAGTGCATCGCCGGACCTTTAATGTCATTTTAAGTAGAAAATTTTACATCCTGCAAGTTTCACAATCTAATAGAAAGGTTCTGTGAATCTTGTGAGGAGCTTAAAAAAGTACACAGTACAGGCAATGGAACTGTTGTTTATAGCAATGTACTTACAGTATGGTACCCTTTGGAAGGGCAGTACCCTAATAGCTTCATATTGTTCAGGTACTGTAACATTTCAGCACTAGAAATAGTGTACATAAAAGTAGGAAATAGTGAAAGTATAAGCTATTCATGCAGTAGATTTTACTGAAATTGGATTTTTGCCAAGAACTCATGACTCAAAATTGTGCAAAGGTGCCTTCTTTTTACTTGTATCCATGTATATTTGGATGCCAGAAAAAACTGCTATAATTGGCCATTGCTCAGAGACTGTTTTACCAACATACCTATTCCTACTTGCAAATCATCCATGCATAGGACTGATACAGCAAGTCTGAAATGAAATAAAAGGGGGGTGTAGAAAACCCTTGTATTCAAGTTTTTAAAAGTCCTTGCGGAGAAGGGCATTTTTAAGGAGTATGTACAGGTACTGTGGGAAGATGTTTCTTCAGCTGACAAATTCTTTGACTATTCTTAAAGTGGCTCTTTCTCAGTTTGTTTGTTCATCCTGTTTTGACTGCAGACAGCACTTAGCAGGTATGTGGACTAAATATAGCTGGTGGATGTGTTTATTGTACATGTGACCTTCCTGTATCTTGCAGAGTTAGATGGATTGTGGAATTTGCAGCTGTATTGTAAGACAAAATAGTGTCTTCAGGGATAGGTATTAGAGAGATGTGTTCCTGGTGGAATGCGTAACTTGGCTGAAGTGAACTATTGACTTCTACTAAAACAATAGTCTAAGTACAGGGTTCCCAAACTTTCTTAACCAGTAGGCTATCTACTTGCACAGTCGCCACTTTGCTGAAGGCTACCATTGGGAATGGGAGGGGGGTCAGTCCCGGGTCACACTGGTTTCATATTTATAGGCAGATTGTAGTCAAACCTCAGTCAATCTTTGCCCAAGAATTGAAAGTTGTACTACTATTTTAATACCCCACGTTTTTTACCCCAACAGCCTTTGGGTTAGATATTAACTAGTGCCCACTCTACAGTTGGCAATTTTTTTTTTTTTAATTATTGGTGGTAGTAGGGGTAACCATCCTGGGGAATGATTTAATGGAAGGGAGACACTTCCTTTGAGCTAAATTTTTGTTTTGTAGTTAAAGTGGGTTACATACAAAATGGGAGTCTTTGGCAAAGCTTTCTCTAAAAAAATTTCAAACTTATACAAACCTAACCTTACTATGTAAGAAAATTTTGGGGAGAGGGGTGGGAGTGGGAGGGCAATAGAAATTCATCTTGAGGGGTAGTTACCCTGGCTGGCCCATATGAAAACACAGAGTGACAGTACAGTTAGCTCTCTCTATATTATGGAAACAGGTAGCAAATGAGGTACAGTATGTGCTAAAATTAAATCAGTTTTGAAATAACCTTCGAGGTTCTGAATAGAGTGTCTGCAATTTTGCTGCCGGATCTATGTATTGATTAAAAATGCTGCAATTTGTAATATTAAGTCTAATGAACAGATAATGGTTGACATCCCAGAAAAGTCATCTCAGTATCAAAAATGCCTATTTTTGCCACATCAGTTTACTAGAATGTTCCGTGTTGTGAATAAAATTTGAAAGTAAATGAATGGAAAAGTTTTGTAATCTCAGAGGAATTTGTGTTGAAGAAAATATTCATGTACTATGTATACTGTTTTGAATGGCCAGAATTTTGCATTCAGTTTATCATTATTTTTAAGTCATTATTTGATTTCAGCAGGGTGTTCGGAACAGTTACTGTATACTGTAGCTAGAATGGCAACTGCTGTGTCATTCTCCCCCTTCCAAAATAAGCAAAGTTAAAAATTTAATACTTTAGCAAAGATAAAAAAAAGGAAAAAGAGAAATTAGCATGGAATTTAGTATAATGGATGACCATTGACCATTGCTCATCCACATTCAGAAGTCTCCTTCATCATCAAAGTTATTGACAGCGTTTGGCCTGCATTAGGCTGTAAAAGTGGTCAAATTGTTGTTTTGTAATCTGTTATTTTCGTGCTTGACATTCTAGTTCTACTGCTCAGTTACGTTTTTTTGAATACCCCAGAACTTCCATAGGGGTTGCTCCTGAAGTCTCCTTTAAGGGCATTGCCCCTGGGCCCAGTGTCATGGTGGCATATTCCTTTGTATTCCCCCAAGGTATCCTTAATTCCCAAATGGGTTTGACAATCACTCAAAGAAGTTGTGCGGTAGCAAATGTGTCAATATGATGCAAACACATGACAGCTGGTGGTCAGTCTTAATTATTTTAACCTGAACAGTTGGTGAACATCAGTAATCTTTATGATGTAAGTAAATAATGAATGCCTCAATCCAAACTGACAGTTTTAAAATCCAAAGCATTTGAGTGTTTTTCAAATTCCAATAGAGCCCTAGCAGTATGCGGTCATTAATATGCCCCAATATTTAAAAGTAAAAAGTCAGTAGAATTAATACTGTCCTTGTAGTGTGCATTTACTTCACATATAATTTGTAAGGAAATGTTTTCCATAGATTACAGTTCTTCCACAAGTTTGAAAAGGTTCACTGTCAAAACATGGGGCATTTTAAAACTTTTTAAAAGCAGTCTTGCAGATTTACAGTAACTTGGTTTGAAGGTTTTGCCCTAGAATTTGAAATTGTAATTACACACTTCAAGAAAATGTGGCCAGATTCGGGAGATTTAGAAACAATGGAATGTTGGAAGATTCTGGGTGAAATCAAGAGAGAGAATGTCAGGTTTTTTGTTTGTTGAATAAAATACATATACAGGCCTGCGGATGTCACGTGAACGATTGTTCATGGTCGTGTGTTGGTTACCTGACCGCAAAACCACGTAACCGAAAAGTGGTTACGATGTCCCATTTGACACTCTAGTTCAACTCTTCTGTTACCTAAAATGCGCCCATTCATTAGGAAGCATTTTAAATTTGATGAGAAGTAGGGCTGACAATTTCTGTTCAATCTCCTAAACATTTAAATGGTCGGAATAAGGATGCGTTAACTGTTTATACGATGTCCATATTCCGAATCAACAGTGTAATGCATTACGGTCTTTATTGACCATGCACAACAATATTCGCAATGTGCACAAGCTTCTAAAAACTGTACATTGAGATCCAGCGATCATTTCACCGACTTCTCTTTTAATTCACCCAAGTTTACATTGAAGGAAACCAAGTATCCAATTCGCAGTCGTGCATTTGATAAAAGGCTGAAATGTACGCAAACACTGATACGTTGCTGTACTAGGCCATGTCGGTGTTCTGTACAGAGTTAAAGTAAAATGCACAATGAAAGCACAGTAAACCTGGTAAAGTAGGGTATGCACCTACTCTGTACATAACAAGAACATTGGGCATGGTACCGAAAATAACAGCAATTTTTTCGATTGCTGCTTGTACTGCTAAGTTCCCAGTTGTTACATCGTGGTTTGCAGTAGTTTACGGCAGATGCCTTTATGTTCAACATGCATGTTAATTTGTGTGCCTTGTATTTTTATGATTTATGCAATAACGATGTCTCAAACATAACCCCGATGAGCTATGCACGAAAGTTTGACACAATAATTTGATTCACTCATACCCAAACTGGTACTAGCACCATTGATTTGCGCACAGCTAGCATGGCATGCATGGAACAGATTTTTATGTATGGATATATAGTGTGTGTTTACATTACGTAATGTTGCTATGAAACACTCAAAACAAACACGTGTAAGCCTACACGCCCTGTTTGTGTATAGGTAAAGCACGGTAGGATGATGTGAAATGCCCAAGTACATGCATTGAAATACTGTATAGCAGGCTTCTAAGTATTTCTGTTTTAACGTTCATTCTGTGAGCGACTTCGGCTACGATTAGGGTCTAAACTGAGAAAGTGTGAATTTGTTAAGCGGTATTGTGTACTAATAAGCAGATTTGGGCTACTGCTGTATGAAGGGGAAAAAGAAACTGCATTTGGAAAGGGGAATTAGTGGGCTTTCTGTGAGTAGATGAAAACCAATTCAATCACGGAATTATGTGCTATGAATAAAGAGTCACTGACAGTTTATTTTCGAAGCTTTATTTGGTCATTGAATTTGCAAATAAACATCACGAAGTTTGGATGATGTCAGGGCACACCTGTTCAAGGACAATGACAATCTGAGTGAAGAGGGCAGGTAGTAAGGAAGGGAGTGAGTTTCTTAGTTTAGACCGTAATCGTAGCCGAAATCGCTCACAGAACGAACGTCAAAACAGAAATACTTAGAAGCCCACTAAGTATATTTCAGTGCATGTACTTGGGCATTTCACACCATCATACTGTGCTTTACCTATACACAAACAAGAGAGGGAGGAACATTTGCAGTTGTCATACATGCCCTCAGAGTTTTTCCCAAGATCTGTACTGGTGACCTTTAGTTATAATATGTAAAAATAAACATGAGTTGATTTCTCCATGCAGTGACATTTTCTTTGTATTGGGAATCCGCAGAAATGGGTTTTCGGGACTCAACAAAAATGGGTTACGTTAGGTTACGTGGATCAAAAACCACGTAACGTACAGTAAAAAACGTTTACCATGAAATCCGAAATCCTCAGGCCTGATATAGCTACTGGTGTAAAACTTAATTGTCAGAGTACAGTAATGTGATAATGTTGAGCACAGTACAGTGTACTGTATATCTTATACTTGTGTTTTGGAAAAAAAACTTCTGATACTTAGGGCCACCTATTTTCCGTGAAAAAAAGAGTCAAATTCCGTTACAGCAATTTCAAATTCCATGAAAATCCGTGCAAGCAATTTGCCAAATCCGTGACTTTCTGTTTTGCATTGATTAGTGTGTTAGGCCAGTGCAGCCTAACCAGACTAAAATCCATTCACCAGCCTAACGTCTAGGCCCCTACACATATACGTGATGGAGAAAAAAAAACGCAAACAACTTGACTTACGATTGTTTGGGTGTGGGTCCCTTCTTCTTCTTACATAGTAAAAGATCCGTATAAAATTATATCCAAATGATATGCAGGTACTAAATCCGATAATTATTCCACAATTGAAAGTGTAACTTGTCAGTTAGAACGTTATGATCGTTCGATCATGAACGTAACAACAGAGCAAAGCATGAAACTTGAGTATATGTGCGCAACAGTTTATTATGACGCACTCATGCATAGTATACCATACATACAGTACATGATACAGTATAAACAAGAATCAGCTACAGGCAACGGGATCGCGGGAAAACTTTGCAAGACTGAGCAACATTAGACCTACCGAAGGCTAGTAAATGCGCAACTCGCACCTGGTCCCACATACAGTAAGCATCGGAGGGGGTGAATTTCAACAGTTTTCTATCAGATTGTAGTCTGCTAGAGCCATCCAGTGTTACATACAGATTTTTAAACTTTTTTTTTCATTTTGCCCTCTTGATTGCAGACTTCTTTAGCATTCTGAGAGATTTTTGAAGTTCCGTGATTTTCCGTGAAAAAAGTAAAATTCCGTGATTCCGTGACAATTTCCGTGATCGCGGAAAATCGGTGGCCCTAGATACTGCTGACTCAGCTACAGTAGTTAACAATTATCTTTCCGTTTTCTATATGCTATACTGTGCCTCTTTTTGTGTGCTTTGACCTCATTGGAGGCGAAATCAGTATTTTTCATGTCAATGGGAAATTTTAAACTCTGACATGGGCATGTGAGGGGGCCTACTGTAGGGAACATTGTATGAAGTGCAGGTACTGAGCTATTCTTTCAGTGTTCTGTTACAGTGCAAAATACTTAGTGAAAATTGTTTGTACATTTCAAAAGTGAACACTGTGTGAAAGTGGCTGCTTGTTCACCTATGCTCTACACCTGTTGCTTTACAGTACATGTGTGTGTTTTAACATCAACCAAGGATGAGTTTGCTACAACTGTGATGTAGGTTCTTAAATTTGAACAACTTGACAGAAGGCCAACACAAATATGCCACACTGTATACTACAAATACTGTACAGTACATACTGTACATGTACTGTGTTCACTATTCACTTACAATTATGTACTGTACTGTGCTACATGGAAGCCAAGTGTTCCAATTCTAACTTTTCAGTGCAAAAGAGCCATTCTCTGACTCTCTGTTGTGAGGGAATTTACCATAAAGGCCAGGGGCCGATTTCACTAACATCAATTTTAGCGATCATCACTAAGTCGCTCGCTAACTAGAAATCATCGCTAGTAGCGATAGCGATGGACTTTTGGTTTCACTAAACCCATCGCTATTAGCGATGTAAAAAAAAATAAAACTTCCTGGACGAACGAGGCTGATCGCTAAAATTGACTGCAACCTTTGCCCTTGAGATGCAAACAATGTCACAAATTGCGCACGATATTGGGAAGCAGACGATGCTACAGGAAATATGGCAAGTGTAGACTGAATGAGAAGAAAGCTGAATAGGCATGAAAGAGTCAAATAGTCTAGATAAAATGCGCATAAAATCAGGGAAAGCTTGAAACTCGACCGGACGTCATTTAATTGGTGTTTAAAGATACAATAAATGAGCAGCCAGGGTGGTATATATGGTCACAACTTTCTTGTGGACAGGCAGTGGCGGCACCTGCAGGATTTTAAAAGTGGGGGGATGGAGGGCATAAGAAAATGTTGGGGGAAGCTCTGAGGTTTTAACATATCTCTGGGAGAAAAATTAATTCTCAGAAAGGATATATTTTGGTTCATAATGCATCATTAAATGCAAAGATTCCAAATAAATTTAATGTATTAGGCTATTTCTCCCGTCTGGCCACTTTTCTTCAGGAGCTGATTGGGGAGCATCTGGAGGGGGGGGGGGGGCAAAGCTTCTGACTGGGGAAAGGGGGCAAATGTCCCCCAATCCCCCTTAGGGCCGCCACTGTGTAGCATGCACAAATAGAGAAGGGGCGCATGGCTCCCCACCTCTTTAGGTAGTCGGGGGAAATCAGAAAGTCAGGGAAAATCACTCGAAAGCAGTCTCACTGACTAATACTCCCCTCATACCAGGGAAATTGCCCTGGTCCAGTGGCGGTTCCATATGGGGGGCAGAAGCGCGCCCCTATTGGCCATCATTCGAGTTTAAATATGCTTCGAAATGTTTCAGATACATTAATATATTACGCATCTTGCCCCCTTCCGAAAGTAAAAATTTTCCGAAGAGGCAGGGGACCCTCCTCTTGGCCCCTCGCTCATGTCAGTGGGGGAAATTCACTGCCCGGCCCCCGCCTCACAATTCCTGCGCACTTCACTGTCAAGCATAATAGAAAAATAGACTAAATGGCGCGAAAATATAATGATGAGTCCTTGCGTGTGACAATGTTTAGCGATAGATTTACCTTTTGCGTCTACTAAACAGTCATCGCTAAATCTCATTGCTAACGACACAACTTAGCGATGTGAAATTGATCGCTAAGGTTTAGTGAAATCGATTGCAAAAGTCGATCGCTAAATTGCGATGGATTTATAGTTTAGCGATGGATATCGGCGTTAGCGATGATCGATAAAGGTTAGTGAAATCGGCCCCTGGAGTGCTTAATCCTCCAGTCCTGCAAGACAGCCCCTCCCCTTCAAGTTCCAATGCCAGAAAAAAAAATCCTGCAGTAAAAATAATTTAATGCTTTTCTGTTGCAGGGCTGAAAAATGTTCCTATTAAAAATATGCTTTTCTATTGCACGACTGAAAAAATGTTCTTTTTTCCCTTGGAGGCAGATCAATTTCTCAAAATTTTTTCATGTTGTGTACAAAATGGAGCCAAATTTCCCTCTAAATTCCAAAATTTCTTGACAAGGAGCTTCCCAGATTGGTGATTTTCTTCTAACCATGATCTATTCATTTTGAATCTATAGTCATGCATGATATTCAGGCTTTTTATAGCAGTTCAAAGTTTTGCCAAAGATATTTAGCACTTGATTGCATCCAAGCCATTTGAAGAAGATTTTAATAGATCACTTGCCCAGTACTGTTTAATATCAAACCTGTCCAGACCCTACTGCCTGACCCTTGTCCCCCAAGAAAAACCTGGAAAAGAAAAAAGTCTTATGTGCCATGTTCTGACCTTAAAGGGAAATATGGCATTTAAAATTGACCAACATGGCATACAAAGAAAATACAGTTAGTGGTAATCGTTATTGAACCAACCATTCAGTCTCACTAGTGAACTCCAACAATATTGCTTTATCTGCTCAAAATATTATGCATTACAACAGTTTGGGAAGTTGCATCATTTGACTTTTTGAAAGTTTGGGCCAACAAATTATTCTTGAGCAACAAATAGCTGAATCTCTTTTTGTGAGAACCTTATTTCTTAAAAAGAAGGCTACTATAAGATCTCATTTTGAATTATGTATCATTTTATATCTGTAAAAATTGGTTTTAAAAATATGAAAATATTCTGTCAAACAAACGCAGTATTTCCCTACAGTACAATATTATGCTTTACAGTGATATAGCCTACTATTATTTGGCTGCGTTTTATCATTATTCGATATTTTCTTATCAGATTTATGTTCTTCCTGTCTAGTTATTCTTGCAACTGGACAACCCATTGTACTTTAAACAGTATTCAGCCTCCAGGTGTGATCAAATTTTTTTCGATAATAGTCTCAGTTAAATGTACAAAGAGCTATTTTAAGTGTTTGATATCAGTTTTAAAAGCTAAAATTTTGCCTTCCTCTTCTTTTATGTGGAGCTTTCCAGTGAAGAGAAAGAACTTGTGCAAGTCTTGACTAAATAGTACTTTTATAAGGATTTTAATTTTGCTGTTTTAAATATTGTAGAAAGGTGCTCCATTCTCTTCAACATCTAGTGGTGATGACTCTTAGTATCTCTTAAACTGTCAGTATTGGATCATTTACAAGGGAAATGAAGCTTTTGCTAGGATAATTCTGAAATTATTGATACAGTAGGTATCAGCCATATGCCCAGCAGTGCAGTTAGTAAAAAATGTACCCTCAATTCTCTCTTTTTACTGTACAGTACTTTATGCAATCAAATGTACAGTACCATGACTAGACTTTACATTAAAGGCAGTAGGCAGTCACCCCAGACAGAGTGAGTGTATCCTGTCACTCTAGTTCATGAATGGCCTATTTTGATCATGTGACAATATTTTTGTCAGTGAATTGTGGAATTCAAGGAGAATTTCGCCTTGCTTTACCTATTGTTTGTAATAGGTATGTTCAAAACGTCTTCAAAAGTGCTTGTAATGCAATAAGAGAAGATTTGCAAGAGTTTGCTGATTTTTCAAAGAAAATTTTGGGGCGACTGCCTATTGCCTTTAATGTTCCTAAAGGACAACTCACATATTTCGCTCTCACCATCGGCCTTGGGTCACCTGGCTTACATCATTCTGACTAGGCCACCAATCACATACCCCTCTCCCTTCATACATTAGTGTAGCCTTATGCCCACCCCCTCCCCATGTAAAAATATGCCATACAGAACAACAAAGGATTCTAGGCCACATACTTTAATAGCTGTTTGTACCAGGTTTACCTTCCTGAGCACAGTATCAGGGCTGTGGCAACTCCCTGAGTATATCATACTAGAGGTACAGTATCTGTTTATCATAAATTTTTTAAGCCACTCCTGCACCCCTGTTGTGAACTGCTTGTTGGTTGCTAGAGATTCTTTCTTGAACTCTGCCCTGTCTCTCTGTATAATGTCCACCCACCAGGCATCTGTACTATTTACAGTAGTCTGCTTACCAGGGGTGGTGAATTTTGTTGAAGATATAAATTCTAAAGCATACTGTGTGCTCTGTGTTAAGTTGTAAACAGGAGAATGAGAGTTTTGTGGATGATAGAACACCTTGATTCAAAGAAAAACACTGAAGGACCTGGTGACCCATTATTAAATGTACCTATGTACTGTACAGTACAAGAAATTGAGCCTCAAGTGCAACTTCGAACCACCATTGATGGTGAATTAAGTTGAACAGATTTAATGATCTGGGAGAATTTCCTTTTCTGTGCAGAGTGCAGTATACATCTTTGTACAAGTGGTTTGCACATCCACATTGACACTCTTGTAAAGTGTACTCTTACCTAATGTTCTTTTGTTCGCAGAGTATCACGGGTCAAAATAATGGGGGTCTGTGGGCCCCATGCACCTAGAAATTTGTTCGGGCCCGTAGCTTCTACAGGGAAAGCGAAAAATGTGAACGAATTATTTTCAGGACGTTTAGCTATCACAAAACTCGACGGACCTAGTTAACTATTTGCACAGTGAAAGCCATGCACTCATGTGTGCATGACTTTCACCGTGCAAATAGTTTATATACAAGCACAAGCATTACTAGTAAAAGAACAGCACTGTAACATTAACAGTCCACTATTATTTGTTAGTTTTGGGCCCCTTTATTCTCATTTGGCCCCTAGATTCCATGAGCTAGGGGCCCAGCTTGGCCTCCAAAGTTTGCAGGCTTATTTTGATGGTCCCTGCGTGTGGTGATTTTTAAGAAAGTGAAGTACACCCAACCATCTTTGCATACGGTAATTTTCATACAAGTGTGTAAACACTGCATACAGTTTTATGGATATGTTCCCTAATTAACAGTGGAAATAGGGATTATTGGGCCAATAGGCACTGACCAGAGCAGGCCTCCAGTGCAGGCTCTACTTTCAAGACATCATGAGTAATTGAGTACATAAGCCTGTGGTCAATATGCTGAAGGTACAATTCATAGCTTTTAAATTCTCCTTCACTTACAATCCAAGGTTGATTAGCCATATCCCATCAACTTACTTTCGCTAACCCAGGCAGTAGATCCTTGAAGTACTTACATAGCTAGGAGGAACATAGTAGTTATAGCAGGGAGCTGCCAGCTCCCTGGTTTATAAAGGTTGAATGGATAGCTTCGGGGATGGTCGGACCCATTTGTGTACAGTAGTACTGTGCTTTACAAGCGCTTGTCTACACTAAAATTTTTAGGTCTGGTTGTTGCTTCATGATCAGTACTCCTCCGTGAGAGATTGTGTACAGCAGTGATTCACCTTTATGTGTAATTTAAGTGCATCAGCAAAGGGAAAGTAGTTTTTGCAAAATATTACTTTAAACATTTGATGAATTTTCTTGTTTTAAAAATCTCTAGAGAGACATTTTCAGGAACTCTCATTAATGGGGGAGGGGGGAATGAAGTACTGGAATGATGGATGTCTGGTCAGTGGTCACCCTAACCTGACTTTCCCTTTCACACTCACAAAGTGACTTGACCCTGTCTCGTATGAATTCACTTGTAAAGGGTAGTAAATGTTTTTCTATTGAATACACAAAAGTACTGAAGGCCTATACAGTGCTGAAAGCTGTTCCTTTACTGTGCTACGGTAGTGTGAAATTGAAACCTACACTGAGTGCTTAGACACACAGTACTGTAGTATGGATACTCAGTGTATGTACAATCTCCCCTACAAGGAATGCGGGCTGAGTCTAGCTTGTATTTGCACGTCGTGATGATCAATTTAAGCTGGTATGCTGTAATATTGTTCAGTTTTATATATTTAAATATCAGTGCATACCTGCAAGATAGAGAAACAGGGGGAAATAAGATTTCCACAGGTTGGTGGCACAGTTTGAAATCACCGTAATACAGTGGTTATACAGGTAGGGGGAAAAATGCTATTGCTTGAGCATGGCAAGCAATAACAGCTTCTACAGTAGTTACAGTATATATTTTATTTTTCGCTGTTTTAAAGTTATTTAAACCTGTGATTACTGTAAGCAAATATGCTTTGAAACAGTATGAAACAAACTGCTCTTCACTGGTAATGTCCGTAATCAGCTCTTGCCCATGCATTTAATAAATGAAATATAAATTACATATGTAATAGATCAGAGTCAGCTTGTTGCATGTCTTTGCTTGGTACAAGTACACCTGCAGTGCCATATTCTGTATTAAAGTAAGTTTTTCATATATTTTTGTCTGTTCAACCCAGTGTATTTTCTAGTCTTTACATTTTGTTGTCAATTGGTGCTTTGCTAAGTTTGCTGCCCATTTTGTTACATTTGATTACTCTGTCTCATTGGCAAAGATTGGTTCCTGTGATATTAAAAGCACTGCATGGCCCATAAAGTTTCAGCACATTTACTGTACATACAATGCAAATTACTTTTGACATTTAATTGTCAGGAAATTGGATTGGATGTGGAATCCAGTGAATGCACACGTTCAGTGCGTTACACATTAAGCTGTATTTTAACCTTCAATATTGTATTGTACAGTAGTTGGCCATACCCTGTCCTTTCCTGCACTTTGATACATTATGAATTTTACTAAAGTTCTAAAAAAATCCAATTTCTTATTGCTTTCAGCAAAAAAGAGTTTCAAAGGTGAAGTCAGTCTGGAAAACAATATGCACTATGGCTCCAGCTTAAATGTCAGCATTTAATGTTCAATCAAATGTAAACACAATCTAATTTAATGTCTTGAAGATGATGTTGCTATGACTATGGAAAAAATTTGGATTTTGTATTTTACTTTGATGACTTTGTTTATAATGGACAGTGTGTTGTACATGATCTTGTTGCTAAGTTTAAAAGTGAGTGTTGCTTTGTTGTCAAGATTAAAAGTGAGTGTTGCCAAGCAGTCTGTGGCTGTGTTCTGTTTTAGAATTTACAGTTTGAACTCTGTAGGTATCCAGAATATGAACACATAAAAGTCACACTTGGAGTGAATCCATTCTAGTCGTCAGGTTTGTATGCCACTTCATGTTAAAAGCAGAGATTGTGCAAAATAAGGTTGAACTTAAAGTAATGTGTCCTAGTTTTAAAGACTAACCAATAAACAGAGAATTGAAAACTTACAGACTTATGTAGAGTACGCTTGCTTTTCTTGACGGGAAGTATATACTAAATGAAATTTGTAGTACTGTTGTACAGCCCTTCGCAGTACTGTAGGTATAATTGGCATACAGGCTGATGCTAAAAGTTGTGTGTAATTGTACTGAACATGGTTACACAATAACATCACCATGCCTAGAGAAGGGCACCTTTAGACAAAGAGAATATGGTGCACCTCATCCTTATCCTTTTTCATTTTCCTGGGCTGTTGAAGGTTTCTCATTGGTGAGAGGGCAAGGGGAGGAAGTTTTTGACTGCATGGGGCTTAGCCTTAAAGTGCCTTAATATTTGCATTTTCCGTAGTAATGTTCGGCCATATAATTAAGACTCCGCCATTAATATTTTTTTCTGGAAATTCGTAAACTGTGAGTATCTGCAGCCCCCCCCCCCCACTCCAGAATCCTTTCTCCCTCATCCTCTGACCCAGTTTTCTCATTATCTTAGGCATCAAATTTACTCAGTTAGAACTAGGGAATATATTTTTCAGATGAAGCTCACAGTGATACTATAGAAGGTATGGTGCAGCCTTATGTTTCAGCATACATTGGGCCAGTGTGATGGCACAAGTGTACCACAGTATCTGAGGACTATATATATTTCGCTTACTGCACTAATGATTAAAGGAATAAATGGCATTTGGCAGACTGTTATTGGTGAATAAACCATGGAGACTCCAAATTTGGCGAAATAAAAGACGCTCGCGAAACCGAGTGCATCATTTTGCAAATTTGGAGTCAAGACAGTTTATAAGACAGTAATAGTCAGACAAATGTGGTTTATTCCTCTTCTACCACCAAAAATGTGTGAAAAACTGTATTTTTTATCAGTGTTTTCTTTTACCGACCGTTTGTTGTGGAATAACAGGTCCGTGTTTAACCAATCAGAATGCAGGATTCTCAGTAATGGATTGGTAGAACACAGGATATAGGTACAGTAGGGCTGGCCACAGGTACTGTACAGGATCTTTTCATTAGCTAAATAGAAAACAGCTTTCTACAACTTTTACGGAGCAAAAATATGTTCAGTATGAACTTAATACCTTTACTTATTTTTTGTTTTAATACAGTAGCATAGTGTACAGTTCATGTAAGGAGTATGTGGTATATATGCTACTGTATCTGCACGATGGTAAGTAAACCATGGCCCCAGTTAAAAGAGTCAAAAAAAGAATTGACAAAACGAAATAGACACGGCTAACACGTTCAGCTGTGTACAGTTTGGAATAGCTTGGGTGTCATTTACAGTGCATTAATATTGGTCAGCTGCGGAAGAGCATTCACATCATGGGAATAGCTGCACAACGTGTATCACATGCTGCATTTGATGAAATTTGTATTTAAATTCTGCCGTCTGCTCACATGCAGTATGTATTCTACAGTATCACAATCTTTAATATAATATTCACTGTCTGGATTCAGGCGTCTGTTGGATCGAGGGAGTTTTTCATGCTCTCTCACGCTACAGTGCAAGTTGTGTAGTGCATCTGTTCTGTTTCTGGAAATAATAAAAAAGTTCTATGCTCTCAAAGAAAAAGTGAATGACATTTGAAGCATGGCCTGGGAAGCCAAGCTTTCATTTGTCTGTTTTCTGCTGATTTTTTTTTTTTTTTTGAACACATATTGCCAGAGATGTAAAACAATTCAATTTCATGTATACTGGTGTAAAAAGTTTGAAAAATTTAATTCTTAAGGTATAATATTTTCTGGCATATATTTACCAATTAAGGCATGTAATTATGAACTCGGTAAAATGAGTTGAAACCTGCACGGTAAAACATGAAATGTAGTATTCTACAGTATCACATGAAATATGCTCGTTTTAAAAAATGTTTGGCGTAATATAAAAAGTAAAATTTAGTATGCAGCCGTAGTTGCCAGTATGAAATATGTAAAGCTGTCAAGATATTGCCACTGGAATACTTTAGCCGGAAAAAGACCTCATTAATGATGTTTATTTTTGGTTTGGTTAATTGCTCTAAATATTGTATTGATTTCATATCTCAAGCTACACATTGTAGAGGATTTCAAACATATGGAAATGTAGGTCTTGACCTTTCTGGAGAGTCTGAGAACAGTGAATGTATTTAAGTCTGTTCTGTTGGGGTGGCTTAATTGAGTTAAAGGTTGAGTATTTTAATACCTGTTCACTACAGAAGGTGATTGGTAAGAACAGTTGGTGGATTCCTTGTGTTGCCTTGATCTTGTTAAGTTGTTGCTATGAAATTACTCCCACCTACAGTAGGAAGTGTATTATCATGTGTTGGTTGAAGGGGGCCACATTCCAGCTTAAGGTGATTTGAAGTGCTGTGAAGCCACTGTAATTTTAGGGAATTGAATTTGGAGGGCACAGCATGGATGAAGAATCTAGAAGTACTGTATACAATACAATTGGATGTGAATGGTAGTTTTTATAGGTTTGGAAATAGACTTTGCATACTGTAGGTTGTTTTTTAGTATTTAAAGGTTCTACTTTTTCCAGACAGTAAAATGGTAATTTTAAATTTTCTAGTCAGTTCAAAAATATTTCTGGGGGAACCACCTCTCCTGCCCCCCTCCCCTTGGCAACAGGCTTCCTACCAGGATGTAAATGGCAATTGACCCTTACTCAGCTGGTAGCTTAATTGTGAGTAAGGAGGGACAGTGAGTTGTGAAGAGTCCTGGTGAGAGGAGCAGTTTTCCTTTCACAAACTTAGGAGCCTTAAAAAGGACATTTAATGTATTATTCCGCTAACGATTTGCAGTTGTGTACTGGTTTCACTAGGGCACTACGTGAACCTGTTAGTAAGTCTGCAGCAGGTATATTATTCTCAGCACGCGTGAAGTTGGTCACATGACTTGTACGTAGCTTCTGTTTGACGCGAACGGCGACCACCAGAGTCCAAATCTATTAAAATTGAAGCCATCTCTGCAACATTCTGAAAAATTTATGGTTGGAATGTTCAATTAGGTCTAAAAGAGCAATGTAATGATAAAAATATTAGCACCTGACCTTTAGTGTGTATGTTATGGGATGTTTTGGTTTCGAATTTTGAGATCGTAGCGAGAATGTTTACATACTGAAGGCACTGCAAATATTGCAGTGCTACCACACTCTAAATTCATTTTTCCTGAAATGGAATCTACTGGAATCCAGGGATATCCCAGTTTTGGAGGTCTTAATTTAAAGGGGTCCTGACAGAGTCCGCTCCGCGAGAAAACTGTTCTTTGTTACCGAATTGTGTCATAATATCTGAACACATGAATGGTAACTTTACTCCTTTGTATTCTCGTGCTTTTTTCATAATACAAATTCCTCCACAAATTACAGGCTGTTCCTACAAGCAGGGAGATGAATTACCAGCTCCTTGCCGTTAGGAACTTCTTGAACTTTGCGGCGTGCGCAGGGCCGGATTAGCGTTGTGTGGGGCCCGCGGCACTTTCTGTAGCAGGGCCCCTTTTACAAGTTTAACCTCCTTCCCCCTCGCCCACCCACTTACACAAAATGTATTATTCCGCTAACGATTTGCAGTTGTGTACTGGTTTCACTAGGGCACTATGTGAACCTGTTAGTAAGTCTGCAGCAGGTATATTATTCTCAGCACGCATGAAGTTGGTCACATGACTTGTACGTAGCTTCTGTTTGACGCGAACGGCGACCACCAGGGACAAAAAATTTAGAGTCCAAATCTATTAAAATTGAAGCCATCTCTGCAACATTCTGAAAATTTATGGTTGGAATGTTCAATTACGTCTAAAAGAGCAACGTAATGATAAAAATATTAGCACCTGACCTTTAGTGTGTATGTTATGGGATGTTTTGGTTTCGAATTTTGAGATCGTAGCGAGAATGTTTACATACTGAAGGCACTGCAAATATTGCAGTGCTTCCACACTCTAAATTCATTTTTCTTGAAATGGAATCTACTGGAATCCAGGGATATCCCAGTTTTGGAGGTCTTAATTTAAAGGGGTCCTGACAGAGTCCGCTCCGCGAGAAAACTGTTCTTTGTTACCGAATTGTGTCATAATATCTGAACACATGAATGGTAACTTTACTCCTTTGTGTTCTCGTGCTTTTTTCATAATACAAATTCCTCCACAAATTACAGGCTGTTCCTACAAGCAGGGAGATGAATTACCAGCTCCTTGCCGTTAGGAACTTCTTGAACTTTGCGGCGTGCGCAGGGCCGGATTAGCGTTGTGTGGGGCCCCCGGCACTTTCTGTAGCAGGGCCCCTTTTACAAGTTTAACCTCCTTCCCCCTCGCCCACCCACTTACACAAAATTAACAACACTCAACAGATTAAATTTTAGCTTTTAACCGCTAATAACTAATGGTTGCTTTTACACATTATACAGTGATACATGACAGTTATTAAACATTATATGCCAGAGGCAGGGGGCCCCAAAAGCGCGGGGCCCCCGGCATATGCCGGTTCTGCCATGGTGTTAATCCGGCACTGGGCGTGCGTCCTGGTAGAGTGAGTTCTCATACTGTCATATAGTGAGTATCGTAAGCCTGGAAGCCAATGGCTTTTGATTTAGGGTACACTTGCTTTGATCCTCCACAGGGTGTGGGCATAGAAAAGACACTTAAAAAAGACAAGGAAGAACAATGAAAATTTTGATTTTGGGATTAATGCCTCAGGTTGCACAGTAATGCCTCAGATTGCAACTCCTCCCTGTGGCTATGCAAGCCCTAAAGGTGACATTCTGGAAGCATGAAGTTGGCTCACATATTTTAGTTATGAGCTACTCTATCCCTTGCATGTGATGGTCTTGCATACTTTTACTTTGCAAGGTGATATTGACTTAACTTACAGGTGACACCTAACTCTTAAGAACTGCTTTTGTGTGGAGAGTTCTGTACTCAGTTGTTTGTGTAAATGGATCTTTATGATTGAAAGTTTCAGTATAGTACTTTGCCTACTGTACATACAATGCATATTGACCTACACTGTTGATATAGGGTGTGATGGTACAAATTACACGGTATAGGCTAGTAGAAGAACATTTGATAGAAATTGTAAACAGCAATTAAACTCCCTGTGAGCAAAGAAAGGAAGAAAAAAAATACAACCCTGGGACAAATCTACAGTAAGTATACTGTACATAGTCTGCCAAGAAGAGTAAATTGCCTGTAATCCAGCCATTCTTGTACATCAACTGTACCTACTGCTCTTCTGTTGTACACAGTTCACTTCACTTTTCAGAAGCAGTGCTGGAAAAAATGCTTTCTCCCTGGCAAGTAGTTCTAATTTTCCACAGTTTTTGCATATTTTCTTGTAGAAAACTACATGTAGCAAAGTTACCCTCCAACTGCCCATATTTTGTTCCAGATACCAAAAGTTCCCAGCAAAGAGCTTCCCTCATTCCTGATTTTTTTCCACCCATGTTCATAAGTTCATCTCAAGGTGGAAACATCACAGAGTGGTTGAAGGTTAAGTGCAAATTATTGCAAGTTTGTTACTAGGACAGACAAAGAGGAAAAGGGTGGAATCTAATTGTAGAGAAGACTTTGCAAAATTGAATCTACTGCAATATTGAGCACAGAAGGAATGGAATCAATGAAAAAAGTGAAAAGCATTTTTACAAAGTGATAGGCTTAGATGTTTTCCTATTCCTACCATTGTAAAAAGAATAAAATGGGACCAGGAATGTATACATGTACAGTCTGGTCTGTACATGAACACTCACCCTGTTGCCAGCCCTGGGCAAGTGAACACTTTTGGGCAAGCTGGCTCTTATCTCAGCTTGCCTGCTTGACTAACTGGCAGTTCCGATCTAAAAATTCTATAAGCATAAAAGAATCAGGGATATTACCAGTGAATGAATGAAAAAAAAAATAAGAAAAAATGATTGCCCATGAAATACTGTAATTTAATTATGTCCATAAATATTTATTGATCAGCACACAACTGGCAAAGAATTTCAATAATTAAGTGTCAGAAATAATCAGTCTGCCTTTATTTTCCATCATTTCAGTGCAAGTAAAAAAATTTTCCAAGCCAGTAAATTCTTGGAGCTAAACAACCGGTATGTAGATGTAAACGAATGTTAATGAAGTTTCTCTTCTCTCAACAGCTGATGCAGAAGATGCGATGGTGTACCGCATAGCACTGTGGATTTGTACATTCACGTTAGCCGTGTCCTGTGGAGCCGTCCTACTTTTGCCGTTTTCGATTATTAGCAACGAGATAATGTTAAACTTCCCCAACAGTTATTACATGCAATGGCTGAATAGTTCACTTATACACGGTGAGTATGGCACTTGATTGAGGTAACAGACCCTAGACAAAGCAAATTGTGCAAGCCAATATTATAGTAACATGTGGTTTGATCATCAGATTAAATTTATCAGTTTTGGCAGAAAACAGCAAATTTTAATGAAAGATCTCAGTCTAATAATTTAGTGGTGTTAACCTGCCATGCCACTGTATGTAATGGATCTTTGTTCCAGTGTCATGCATGATCACATGATTAATAGCCACAAACTGCTGCACAGCTGATGCAAGAGGTGTAGGTGTGAATTTGCAAACAAACAGGCACTATTGTTGGAGGGAAGGGAGAAAAGAGTCATGATGCAAGCATCCTCCTCCCAAATTTTCACTACCCCTTGCTCCCCAGTTTGATTGGGTAGTAGCCATTTGGTGTCCCCAAAAGTTAAATAAAAAATGCAAAGTTACACAGAGCTGATGTTATATGTAGTACCGTCTCTGAACTGTAAGCCGATTTATGAATCAGCTTGATTGTAAGAAATTATTACAAAGCATTTGCTTGATAATAAATTTATCAACCGAATCCCTACTGCTCTGGAAGTTGTACAGTATATGTTAGATTTTTAGTGTGTGTCAATTGTATGAAAACTGGGAATGATTTTTCGTGTTGATAGGGGAAAACATTTCTGTTTCACAGGTTTGCAGTATTCAGTCATGGCACATCATGATAGAGAAAAAGATGCATAATTGTCCATTATTATTGTATTTTGGAATAACAAGAACAGAGAAATTAAAAAATTAATCAAATGAAATACTTGCTACTTTTTCAAGTACCTTTTAAGTGGACCTAAAGTCTAAAAATTCAAAAATATATATTTTAGAGGTTACAAACTTAATCTTATTGGTCCAACTCCCATTGTCATAGAGTATTCCATTGCTGAGATATTAAATGTTAAAATTTATTCACTTAAATCCAAACAGTTCATTGTGCAATAATTTTTGACATTCTTGTTGTACAACTCACATTAAATGCTTTGTTTTCTTTTAAAATTAAAATTGGACCATTGGAATTCAGTTTTCATGCTCTGTAATATATATTTTTGAATTTTCAGACTTTAGGTACACTTTAATAACAGTATTGCCCTCACATGCTTTCAGTTACTGTGCGTATTCTTATTACTATGACTACCAATACTTACTGTATGTGAATACTGATATAAAGCCCAACCCTAGGCCATCCAAAGCAATGCGGACTTTCGCAAAGGATTGCAACATTGTCAAATGTCCATATGTTATTCCTTGAAGAGATGTCAGTCTGACCTCAAAATATTACGAGACCAGGATCCAACCAATTGACCCATATCTGATGTTAGCCTGGTGGCAAAATGGGTGAAGGGTCCTAAACCAACCCTTATTTCTTCCTCTTGTCCCCCATAGTGTGGAAATACCTTATGCAACTTAAAAGTCATGATTAGATAAAGAATAGTTGAAACTGAGATTCTATCTATTCCTTTTTAAGAATTTGATGGCATACTGCATCTAGTTGAGTGTAGAATTACAACAATTCCATCTTGCATACCATGTTAATTGTTTTGATCAAACTCTGGATTTATAACTACAAATTTGAAGGAATGTGTCTGTATGCTTATTCATGAAATACTGTATGCTGTTTTCTTTTCTCTCCCATTAGGTCTCTGGAACAAAATATTCCTGTTTTCAAACCTATCCTTCTTTGTTTTGATGCCGTTTGCATACTTATTTACAGAATCAGAAGGATTTGCTGGCTGGAAAAAGGTAATCTTGAAGGAATGATAATTCTTGATGAAAATTGAGACTGACAAGTGTTGTGGGCTCAACTTCCCTTTTGTAGGACTGCTACTAGCTATTACACAGTAGTAGTCAGGAATTGCCCTTTAATTGGCCAGGTCATTTGGAAGACTTGCATTTATTTAGTACAGATGGATCTTGTGAACTTAAGCTTGTGTTCACACTAGAGAAAGAGTTTATCACATTTTTGACAAGAGATCACATTGACCATCTGCGTTTCCTTGAATAGGAAGATCACAGTTCCGTACACATAGAGTGGCAAACAAGTGATCACAGTAACAAAGGGTCATTAAACTCATTATGAATTTTTGTTAGCTTTTCTTTCAAAAATAAGCTTTGTTGGGAATTGTATCCGTTTTGGACACAAAACTGCATGCCATTTTAAAATGAACATGTTATTAATATGACATGACCATTAACTTGCAAAGTTCAGGGTGATCAAACAGCAAGCTTGTGGTCTTGAAGATGAGTCCACTCAAGGTGTGCATTTACATGTAGCCTATATTTTGATTGTGGTCTGATAGTGAGCTAGCCATCTGATGACGTGCATGTCATCCTATGTGAAGACAGTGTATGTCAAATGAAATGAGATAATGCCAGGTGGGCTTAACGTTACTAATTTTCACTCTAAAAGGGCACAGCCATAATGTTTGCTTTAGAGTAGGGTTTAGGCTTGAATGGAAGTTTGATATATTAGAGGAGAACTAAATCTTAGCATTCTGGTAAAATTTGCATTGAAATCGTATGTGTAGTTCTTGAGAAAGTACAAACAGATAGAGTTGTCTATTGGATGCAAAGTGGTTTAGAAGCAAGCACATGTGGCATCACAACCTCAGGCTCACATTAATGAACTCCCTTTCATTTTTCCTTAACTGGACAACTGGTTTTCTTCTCCAGTATCTCATGTTATCATAAAGTGAATGCATAAGAGACTTGGCAATTTTACAAATTTCACATTTCCCATGGGACGCTCATATCGCTATCAAATTCAAGGTCAAAACAACACACTGAAGAACAATGAAAACAAAGCATCGTTCATCTTTGTCAGGAGATGATACGATCCCAGCTTGCTTCAAGCCTACTTTAGGTCATAAATGTAGCAACTTTATGTGCTGACATCTTGAGAACTAGGCATTACAACTGAATGAAAATTCCACCAGAATGCTTAGATTTAGTTGCTTTTTCACTTATCAAAGATAATTTTTGCTTAAAACCTTCCTTCTGAGTCTATTGTGAAGAAAGAAAAAAGATGGCCACACTGCTAAATGGTTAGCACACCATTATTACACTTGCCCACCCACTTCAAGGACCGGTGGTTTTATAGCTCCAAGAGCACTCCTTGGCCTGATCATCTAGAGTTGGCGCTCTCTAATTGCTGATCATGCTCCTTTGTAGAACTTACCAAGGTTCATAATCAAAATATATGAAGTTAGATTGTTGGGAAGTGGTCTGAAAAGATTGATGGGAAGTGGTCTGAAAGATGGCACATTCAGCCATTTTACACCACAGTCGAGGATTACCCAGTGAGGTAGTATAACTGCTAGGTGGGAGGTGATCAGACTCAGTTTTTGAGATTGGGGATCATCTAAGAGTAAACTTTTTGGAACAATATTAACTAAATTTGCAACAAGGAATTTGGCCCTTCAAGGTGTGTAACTAGTAGTTACACATTATACACTAGACAACAATAGTATCAAAATGCACCAAGAACAAACACACTTTGTTTGTATGTTGTGGGAGAAGTACCATCAGATCCTGATGAAAAATATATTTATTACCTACAGTACTAGTAGGGGTGGTATACAGTGTTCCCCTATTTTGTGCACTAAACATGTATCATGATAAGCCTACATCTGAATTAGGCTAGCCTAAGTTAATGAAAATATGGGTTACCAACTGTCTGATAGACAAGCTCATAGCCAAGTGGGGGATGGGGTGGACAGGGAGGCAACTACTCCCTAGAAAATTTTCACCTTCTAGAAAACCAGAAAGTTAACGTTGCTTTAATGTATTTTTTAAAGTGTTTTGCTTCCCCTTAAAATAGTTTCCCCCTATCCATCCCCTCTCCTCCTTCCTCCCCCTCCCTCTCCCCTTCAGTACCTTGTCTGGCCACATGCTTGCTGCTTGGCATCTCAGAAAAAAAACTTTTTTTCACTTCAGACCTTATATAATAATTGGTACCAAGGAGGGAAACAACATGATACAAATACTATACCAAAATAAGCTTGTTTACTGTAATTGTCATACTGCACAGTGAATGTTAACAACTGTTGAGTGGAAAATGCCACTGCAATTTTGTGTAAAGAACAGCCTCATTCATTGCCAAAATTGAACCCAATATATATTATTTGCTGGTAGTCTCATGATGCAGTTATCGAAAAATCTGTTCCTAATTTGCAGAAGTGATTTATGTAATAAGGTGGTAGAAATGTATCACACAACTGGTCTCTAATAGTGCATTACTGTGACAACTGTATGTTTGAACTAAATTAAGAAGTGGTTTGAGCTGAGAAACATTGGCATTGGCATAGCTAAGGGGGAGGGGATAGGTGAGGGGAGGGAGACATGAGCCTTCCACAAGTCTCTTTCCCCCAGAAGTCCCCTTCCCCACTGGAAAACCCAAGAGTGAAAAAATATATAAGTACATGATGATTTCATATTTGAATCACCCCCCCCATCCCTTCCATGAAATAGTGGATCTCCAGTTTTCTGCCTACACTAACAGACACTGGCATTGGTTAGGGAGGATAGAGGGCATCTCCCAATTGTTTGGTGGTGGGGGTGTAATATCTTCATCCCCGTATACAGTATTTTTGTGATGGACATGTTCCGCTTGACATGTTCCGCTTTACAAGTCGTAAGATGACTCTATAAGCGTCACCTTAGGATTACAGACATTTTGTTTTTCTGGCGTGCTCTAAAACCACCTTTACCAAGTGCATTGGTTAAATTAGGCATGAATCCCAACAAATATAAGTACTGTGCACATACGTATGCAGTGCAAATGTATGCCAATTCAATGTCCAACAGAAATGGCTGCCCTTCATGAGTGATGTTGATTTGGAAAAAAGAGTACTTCGTCTACCAGTGTATTATTATATTCACTTGATACAGTAGGCCTGTGTCATGCAGATTTTTAAACTAAGCTTAACGGACGTGTTATTCATGAAAAATAAAATATTATATATTAAAGTAAAATAAAATAGTATAGTACAATTCCCTAGCCCTATAGGAGATGTACAGTGTACTATGTGGAGGTAATTATTGGTGTGGTACCAGAAAATGGCTTAATCTGTTTGATATATTAAGAAAGTATCTAGAACATGGAAAAAGTAGCCATGACTACCATTCAAATCCATTAAGTATTAACCATGTTATAAGACAATTTCTGTTGTACATCAGTCTGAATGAATTATTGGCTAATTAATATGCAAGTCTTTGCTCTGGATGTGGAAAAGGGATTCCTGAAGACATTTGTTATGTTATCCCATTTTCAGTGTTCATCCCAAGGACATTTGTACAAGTAATGTTTTCAATGTGCCCCAGTCGGTTCAGTTTTAAATTATGGTAACAGTTATTTGCTAGAAAAATGTTAACATCACACGTGAAACTTGAAATTGCTTAACCACACATGAAAGGGCGGTGGCTTGCAAACGTTGAAGAGATAATGTAATTGATATATGGTTGCAGATGACAAAGGAAAATACATAATATGCATTCCCATGAATTATCTCAGAAGTGTTAATCTTTGAAGAAGTACTATATATGTGTTGAAAGTGATAATAGAGTAATCTTTACAGATTTTTCAGTTGGGTAAATAGCTGTGCTATGAAAAAGATCTTTTGATTACATGTTAACAGACCTTAGAGAGTCTCATTTTCTAATCACTTCAAATTTCTCTCTGTCCGTGTTTAGGGTTTAAAGGCACGAATTTTTGAGACGACTTTGGTTCTGTTTTTACTGACTATCTTGATATTGGGCCTGGTTTGGGTGGCAAGTGCTCTGTTTGATGATGAAGAAGAATCAAGCTTGCAGACACTTTTCGGTGAGTTAGTCTCTCTCTCTCTTGGTTGGCCTCTAGCAACATAATGAAAAGGTCTTCAAGGCAAGCTATAGATACATCCAACAGAATATGCAAATTGCCACAGGAGAGAAAAAGATACTAGCCTTTGCTTCACAGGTCTATAGAGTTAAATCTTCTGTGACTCACATTTTAGCAGCATTCTGTTAAATGTGATGATAACATTTTATCAATTGGAGATGGATATGTGTAGAATATGATAGTGAGAAAGTCATTTTCATAGTATGTTATCACTATTGACTGATTGTGTTTAATTTGTTGTTAGCGAGAAGATAATGTGAATTGTTCGTGTCAGTAACAGAGACTGCAGACCACAATACAGCTTGTTAGCAGGCAGACCAAGATGACATTTTTTGCTTCTTGTTTACTAGCAAGTATTAAAGTGTAATGTTGGTAACAAAAAATTCTGTCATCTGCCTGTCAGGAAAGTTAATAAGAGGGTACAGGAAAAAAAACACTTCAAAACAATCTGTCAAAATGTACTATAGACTCAGTCATGTTTGTAGGGGAATGTTATGATGAGGTACAGAGTAAAAGGGTCTCAGGGAGGCTGTGGCCTCCTCTAAAAATTATCAAAAATTTGACTGTTTATGACTATTTGATTGCATTTATTGTAAATATCTGAAAAAAAAATAAATTGTATTGGTAGTGGTAAGATTTTAAAAGAATACTTGTTGTAAAATGCAGCAATTTTGGGAGGTGTTGAAATGAACTCAAGCAGATGTTTACTTGTGTTAAGGTTGCCTCTTTTAAAAGATAATCTGAGTTGTTTTGGAATAACTCTAAAGGGTTATATAGGTAGACCTTGGCCCCTTGTGAAAAAGTTTAAAATTGTGGATTCAGCTAAGGTATACTTTTGGCAAATAATTGAAATATAATATTTTGATAGCACTTTCCAAATGTTCAGAGTACATATAGATATGGTAGTGGTATAGAGTTAAGAGGCAGATGGGGTTTTACCGCTCAGTTTCTAACCAATTGGTTCAAGTCGAGACGACCACGGCCTTTTTTCCAGTTGTGGCTCACTGGCTTGTTTTCCCTACTCCATTGCTTATGCTGAGCACCAGGCACAGTGGCAGTAGTAGTGGTATATTAGCAATGTATATAAATGGAGAGAATTGCTTGCCTCTTGTAAATATAATCTGTTCCACCCTTCCTTATCTCCTATATATGTGTAACCCTTAATTGCCAGCAACTGGTACCTGTCAAAGTTGTCAGCACAGCATTAGGACTACCACATCTGAGGGTGCCTGCCCTCTGCCCCTTTCTTTTTTCAGGTTTGTCAGGCCTACTTGAGACACTGCCAGGATTTTTTTTTTTTTGAATACTTTTCATGCTCTAATTGTAGCTGAAGGGAGATGTATCCTTGGACTTTAAAGGTTTTCCTTTCGGCTTTGGAGTGACTCTTTCTTTATTTTTCTTGCAGATGTCTGGTCATCCTCACTTCCAGTACTCTACTCCTGTCTGTCTATCCTTGGAGTATTTATGTTACTCAGTAAGTTTTCTCTTTTTCAGGCATGAGCTTTTTCCGCGAATTCGCGGATTTCCGTGATTTTTTTCCAACTTCCGCAATTTCGCATTTTCGTTTCCGTGAAAAAATGGGAAGTTGAAAATGGGAACAGCACATGGTTTATCATAAGATGTCAGTGAAACAGCATAGTGTCTTCAGTAAAATGTGTATTTCCACATATTTTGTTTAAATTTCACTGCAGCTAGAAATGCATAGTCGACATGTTTAATTATGATACCCTTTTTCCTTGTCATATCATAGCTCCTTGGTCATACTGTACAGTATGTGCTGCTTGAAAGTGGAAAGTAAAAGTGGAAGCAGTCATGTCCACTCCATATACTTAGTACATGCAGTATTATAATGCTCTGATTTAGTGCAAGTTTTGTATACATGTACGCACGTCCATTGGCACTGGCTGTGTCTATATATGCAGGTGTGTTGAGATTGTGCACACTGCAGCTAGCTAGCTAGATATAGCATGGTTGCCCCGAAATTGACGCACCCAAGCATTTCCAAGCCGATATTTAGAATAAAATAAATCCAAACACTCTCCTGTTTGCCTTTTCCAAATGTGTAGTAACTTACGGATGCATTGCTACCCACACTTTTCCTACTCCCATCCAGAAATTAGTAAAAGAAAGCTTGATTTGACTCAGAAATTTTCTTTGATGTCAGTCTTAACAACACCCAAAAGTGGCGCATTTTCCATATGTGTAGTGTGCAACAATTTTCATTGACTTTGTACAGTTACGTACAGATGCCTACGTAGCAAGCTGTATTGCGTAGTCCTTGTAGTACAGGTGCTGAGCAACAGAGTCCGCTTCGCAGGGAAGGCGCTTAGTTGCCTCACATACAGTATCATGCAAAACTTGTATTAACTTGCTGACCTAACCTGCCTAAGAAAGACGGGAAATTTGGTCAAGTTACAAACAAAGTATAATAACCTTATAACCAAGGTTATAAACTCAGCACACAGTGCAGGCATAAATACGTCAGTGAAGCAGTACTTTGGGACAGTGCACGCCAGGGTAAGGTAATTATCTCATCGCTCCGTGAGGAGGATGAGATATTGTAGTCACTTGACCTGTTGGGCTACATTCGGCAATGCCAGCAGAAATAACAACCGTTGCCATGGTAACAGTTAATTTTCACAAGTTACTAGTCTTAAGTCCTAACCCATGGTGGGGTACCCAAGGGTGACCAAAAGTCCATAACGGAGGGAGGGGTCAAAACGTGTCCGTGTGTGTGTGTGTGTGTGTGGGTGGGTGAGTGTGTGTGTGAGTGAGTGAGTGAGTGAGTGTGTGTGTGTGTGTGTCCAATTTTGTTTTCTTAATATCTCCAAAGCGATAAAGCCGATTTTCTTCAAATTTGGTGAGAAGGTGCCCTAGGTAGAACCCCAGTTCTGCATTGACTCCCGGAAGTAAAGGTCAAAGGTCAGAGGTCAAAGGTCAAATTATGTGAAAATCACTCTTTTGATAATAACTCCAAGAAAAAACATCCCATGAACATGAAACTTCACACATATAATAAGAGTGTCTAGCACTACGAAAATATATGGTTGCCATGGCAACCAAGGTGAAAAGTCACGTGATATTAACATTTTAAGCGAAAAAATGTGAAAAAAGTGTTCCATGAACTCCTCCTAGTGGGCCAGACTGATTCTTTTGAAATTTGGTGGGTAGGTACCCCAGAGTGTAAACTTGTGTCTAAGTGACTTTCGGCAGAAAAGGTCAAAGGTCAGAGGTCAAATTCAATTTTTGGGAAAATTCATGGTTTTTTAGTATTTTTAGTATAATTCCAGAAGGAAACATTCCACATACATGAAATTTTGCAAATATGATGAACGTGTCTAATGCTACCAAAATATATGGTTGCCATGGCAACCAAGGTCAAAGGTCAATTTTTGTGAGAAATCACATTTTTTTAGTATTTTTAGTATAATTCCGGAAGGAAACATTCCAGATACATGAAACTTTGCACATATGATGAATGTGTCTAATGCTACCAAAATATATGGTTGCCATGGCAACCAACGTCAAAGATCAATTTTTGTGAGAAATCACATTTTTTTAGTATTTTTAGTATAATTCCAGAAGGAAACATTCCACATACATGAAACTTTGCACATATGATGAACGTGTTGAATACTACCAAAATATATGGTTGCCATGGCAATCAACGTCAAAGATCAATTTTTGTGAGAAATCACATTTTTTTAGTATTTTTAGTATAATTCCAGAAGGAAACATTCCACATACATGAAACTTTGCACATATGATGAACGTGTTGAATACTACCAAAATATATGATTGCCATGGCAACCAAGGTCGAAGGTCAATTTTTTGTGCGAAATCACATTTTTTTTAGTATTTTAAGTATAATTCCAGAAGGAAACATTCCACATACATGAAATTTCGCACATATGATGAATGTGCCAAATAGTACCAAAATATGTGATTAACATGGTCAAAGGTCACGTGACAGGAAGTCAAAGGTCGACTTTGGTAAAAATCACATTTTTTAGTATATTTAATATAATTCCAGAAGGAAACATTCCATATACATGAAGTTTAATTCACATATGATGAACATGTCTAATGCTACCAAAATATATGGTTGCCAAGGTCGAAGATCAATTTTTGTGAGAAATCACATTTTTAAGCGTTTCGGTACACAAAGACTTAACATTGATGATAGCAACGGAAATCAACAGTACACAGTGTAGACGCGCTTGTTACTAGTACTGACCAAGATATTATAAGCATAGATTCCAAACTACTATACCTACACTGTTACGCTCAGTGACTCCTCGTGTAGACGCAAATATTGAAGTGTGAATATGACATGCGCACCGTTCTTTTCGGCGATCTGCGTAGCGGGGAAATAAGAAGGCGTACGTTATAGAAATTTCATTGTTAAAAGAGGTTAGTGTGCGTGTCTTTTTACAACGCGTTCTATACGTGCGGAATACATTTTTTCTCTGTGTATTATCCGAAATACTTGACGCATACTTCTGCGCTCTTGGGGAGCAAACGCGCTAGTTGATTTCCCGTTGTGAGGGCGTAAGAAATTAAACGCGTATATAAAAGTGCGTTACTTAAAGATATAGGAACTGACTAATGGATGTAGGCGAATAAGTGTATGAACTTTAAACCAGTCATTGTGCGTTCATGTTCAAGTGTACTTATTTGTAATGCTGTCAGGAAGAATTAAACTTCTTGTAAGTAGAACTTAGTGTTGAGGAATGAATACTTCTTACATTACAATGTTCCGAAATAGTATTAATACTTTTGTAAGACATTTATTTCCCTGTAGCCTGTGCTTTTTTAAATCTGCTGAACAGTGATCAGCACTTCCGCCCCATATTTTGGGCTCCATGGAGAGTCAACACGCCATCCTAAATTTGGAATCTATGCTTGTAATATTTTTGGTACTGACTGTCCATTCCAATGACGTGCATGCTAACACGAGCAAGCATGCACATCGTATTGTGTGCACATATTTTCTGTATAGCGCACTGAAGGCGTTCTTTTTGCACAACAACAAAAGGGCGCATGAAGGGAAACTAGTACGCGTGCAGACGCCTCAAACACGGTCACACTGATCTGTTTATGTATGTTGATCCTACACATAGATCAGTGCGCTAAAGGGGCGGTCACCCCCTTCCACAAAGCCTCCGAAGGCCTCTGTCGGTAATTTTTAACCACCCTAATTAAAAATTCTTACAACTGAAAATTGTAGCTAAAATTACATTCTTAGGGGTTTATTTACAACACTTCTTATGTTTTTAAGCAGAAATTCACATCGAAATGGTTACTGACAAGGCCTGGAAATGTCATTTAAGGCAATCTCGGAGATATTTTAATCTAATTTTTTCCGCGCGCTACACGCCAGATGAGTGTGGTGCTACGCTTAGATAGTTCCAAAGATACTATAAGCATAGATTCCACACTCCTATATCTACACTTTTACGGAAATTGACTCCTCATGGAGAGGCAAATTTCGGGGCGGAAGTGTGGAATTGACAAGTGCGCCGTTCTATTCGACGATCTGCGTACGAAAAAAAGAAAGCGTTACGGACAACGCCATTGTTATAAAAAGGTTGACCCAGGTTGACAGCACGTTTCATACGCGCAATATACCTTTCTCTGTACATTTATCTAAATATTTCTTCCTGATTGCATTTCAAAGTATGCACTTGAACATGAATGCGCAATGACTGGTTTAACGTTCATAGACTTATTTGCCTATATTCATTGGTCAGTTTCTATGGCATCTTTAAGTAACGCACTTTTACATGCGCGTTTAATTTCTTACGCTCTCACAACGGGAAATCAACTAGCGCGTTTGTTTCCCGAGCGCGCTGAAGTGTGCGTCATGTATGCCACATAATACACAGGGATATGTATTCTGCGCGTATAGAATGCGTTGTAAAAGTGCACGCATATTGCTTACCTCTTTTAACAATGGAATTTTCTGTAACGCGTTCTTCTTTTTGTACGCAAATCGCCGAATAGAACGGCGCATATATCATATTCACACTTCCGCCCCGATATATACGTCTCCATGAGGAGTCACTGAGCGTAACAGTGTAGGTATAGGAGTTTGGAATCTATGCTTATAATATCTTTGAAATTAAAGCATTAGAGGCCGAAGAGGCGTTCAAGACACGCTACAGGTGTAGGGCATGTCACCATACCCACATTGCTCAGTGTTATATTATTTCCGAAGGTGACCTACATAACGTGACCTCCAATTCGGGTTCAATTTCGGTTTTAATTTCAATTTCCACACATAGAGCAGGATATATTGCGCTGTGATTCCACATTGATGTGCGTCCTCCAGTTATACGGCTCAACACAGTGCCATGTGCTGGCGATGAGATAAGCAACTCCGTGGATTGCCCTCTTGTTTTCGTTGTTTTTAGAGAGTATTATTTCTAGATATTAAAATTACACCCAAGTGTGCGATGCAATTATAAAATGCTTGAAAAATAATCATATTAAGGTATGCATGTACCTGAAATGGATTCATTATCGTGAAAAACAAAATACCTGATATGTTCAAAAACGTTAGGCTCGCTACAGTAACGTTGCTACAGTGATAGCTAGTAATTTTCGAAGGTGCGCCAATTTTGGGTGTGCGCCAATTTCGGGGTCTCTACTATATATACATGCTTGCTACTAAATTTATACTACAACGTAACTTGGTGGGCACTGAACAGAACGATCGTCTGCAAAGGTAATCAAAGCTTGTATGCACAGGGCATGTGCAAAATACTCAACTGCGCTCTTTCCTACATCTTTGTAAGGTTGGAGGCTGGTTGCAAATTCTGTTCATACACCCATCTGTCACTAACTTAGAGGCATATGCACTTCTTACACTATCCTAACATAGGTTATGTATGCACACTGCTATTGAGCCTAGGCCTAAGCCCATACTCTCATACATTGGCCTAGGCCTAGGTCTCTATCTGAAGAAGGCAGCCATTCCGGGATTTGGCTTGAAGTTTATAACAAACTGGTACCAATTTTCACCAAAAGGGCTAGGAATTGGTGCCTCAAATTAGGCCTCACCAAACTAGGCATAACATATGGCCTTTGTAGTTTTAGCCTAGGCCTAGCCTAGGCAAGGCATGGCTCTTGTGCTTTATGCCTACATAACAGAGCACAGCCAAGGCACTTTCCTTAGCCATATGTTCTGATGTACAAAAAGGGCTACTATTTACTAATAGGTAGGCCCAATATACTTTAAAGCCTAGGCCTAGGCAAAATGTGCTGGAAGTTGAATGGTGCTAAAACTTAAAAGTGAGCCACAAAATAATGTTGGACACTGGATCAAAGAAATCAAGAAGCCAGTTGGTATGAACTAGGTTTTGGGAAAGACAAGGTATTAATGTTGATCCAACTTAGTGAATCTTAACACATAGGCTATACAGTATGTTAAGCTTACGGTGTTTTTGTAATTTGTCTGTTTCATCAAAATATGATAAACAATTAGCCCATTTGGGCCTTACGAAATGTTAAAAATCCAGGAGCTTCCGGGGGCGCTGCCCCTGGACCCCCGCCAGGGGCCCTAAGACGGGCCCCTGGACACCACCCGTAAGAGTTCGCGCTTCGCGCTCAGACTGACACCTTCGGCATCAGTATGCTACATGCCCTTTCAAAAGTTCAGTGATTTTTTTGTATGTCAGGCTCATCCCTGCTTTTTACACAAAAACAGGAGTTACAACACAGGTTTGGGATAGGGGAGGGCTAGGTCTAATGGCAGTCAAAGAGACAGTATTTGAAGAAAGATACAGTGTTGAAAATTATTGGAGATGTTCCTCAGCTCCCTCTCCCTCTGCCCAGTGTCAGAGTCCTTGAAAAGGTACCTTTGATTTCAATGAAATGAGAAGCCATAAAACATAGAGGCATGTTAATTTTTGTGTTTGTTTGGGTATGTAGTGTGTTTTGCCTAGTTTGTAAGTGGATACTGGTATCTCAAGATAAGAGTTTTGGGCTTCTCAGTTGGTGTCTGGACCACATATACTAAGGAGAACCCTGTTGTTTGCAGTGGAGGTCAAAGGTCAGTTGAGATCATTAGAGGTTAAAGTTTGGAAACCTTGTGTCAATAAACCATGGTATATCAAGAAGGGTAGCTTTGAAAGACATTGTACTAGATGTGAGTGAGGTAAGTGTAAAGATGGAAATGGTTGTTTATTAATTAAATGTACTAAAAATTTTTGACAGGATTACAGGTGGTTTAAATGTTTGTTGAATTAAATGATTTACTTTGCATGTTGTCATGGTAATTTAGAAATTGAAGGAAGGAAATAAAAATCATGTTAAATGTGAAATACTTCTGTCAAAGCACTTAATTCATTTTTGCAGTAAGGATTGCAGACATTGTATCCATTTGTTATCAATATAATGTTTGTATAGACTTGACTGGGTAAAACAAAATGATGCCAGAATATTTGGAAAGGTTTTAAAACCTGCTAGTAATTCATTGTACGTATACATAGAGCACTTCCAGTTGAGACATGTCTGTCATTTGACTGTTCCAAGGACACTCTGTACTAGTATGTGACTTTCATGTTTAGATTACATTGCTTTTATGCCAAGAATCAAGAGCTGTTTGATTCTTGTATCTCATATAATGAAAAGTAACTAGTCAAGCTTATGTCTTTATTATTTGAAGATTGCAGAATAGAAAAGTAAATATTTAAACATTTGTTCCATTGTACCTTTTGGTATTGTTTGAGTGATCACAAGATAGATGTGTAAATAGAAATACTGTTGCAGCGTTTACCTTACAAACACGTGTTTAACAGCTTTGTGTAGAATGATAATGCCAGAGGTCTATATGAATGCTCTTGTATTTGTTTCTTGTCTTTTAATATTTAATAAAGCTGTTTTTGTTTCATAATAAATTGAGATTTTGTCTTTTCAACAGTTTCTACACCCCTAGGTTTTACTCGCATGTTCACCGTCATTGGAAACTTTGTGGTGAAACCGCAGTTTATGGAAGATGTTCAACAAGAATATGATAAAACTCAGATGGATGAAGCATATTTGGAAAGAAAGATAAGAGGTGAGGAGTGATGGTAGTGCTTCCACATTTTAAAATCCAGTTTATTGAAATGAACCTCAACATTTCCTGTTTTTGTCAAATTTCCTTTACTTCAGATTAAAAACTCAATAGTCCCTTTCCAAATAGCAGTTTCAAAGTTATAGTGCAGGGATGTAAGACTTCCGGCAATTGCCGGATTTCCGCCATTTTTGTTTTTCGTAAAAACCTCCGGCAACCGCTCGTAACTTGGCGGCCGGAAAAAATGTTGGCGTAGTCCTAAAAAATCTCCAGCAAAGGACTGCTAGTCTGCCTCTAGAAAAAGAAAGAACTGTTTGTATTGATAACTTCTGACTACGTCTGGAAATTCTAGTTCCAGAAAGCCTCTTCATTAATGCGATCATATTTAGAGCCAATTATACAGTATATGACCGCCCTGTTGACATGCTCCTCGCTAAACCGAAATCTAGTTCTCTGCCGCCTGCAACTTGAGCCATATGCATTGTCGCGGACAAATTCAGAGCCTACGCTGGGAGTAACCATAGAGCAGGACATAATGTGTAAACGTAGCCATATGCACATGGGCGGCGCCGTTGGTCTATGCCCTGAACGGAGATCGGTCATGCTCAGTAGCGTCGATTGTATATTCTTTGGATAGGGGGTACTGTAATTGCTCATATTTTGTTGAGAGGGTGTACTACAAAAACATCACGTTACCGATCTTTTCCCATGGGATGTGTACACAGCAAAGCCTAGCGTTATACAACCACATGCAAACTGTATGATCATACTGTGGCATTCATGCGTCACTACGGAAGCTTTCGCGTTTGTGTGAAGATTGTGTCCACAATCTGTACGTACTGCATGTACAGCTTGTGGTTTTTCTACGTACGCAGATCTATCCTAGACAGACGGTACACATAAGCAGTTGCACGTAACAGCCTTGTGATATAGTAAAAAAAAGCGTAACCTAACGTTGGCTAGGTATGTACATATTCAGAGGTCATTAGGCACACATTGCAAATTAACTGTATGTAATGTAACGCAATATATTCATGGATGCTCATTGGGATTTACTGGTTGTGGCAACGGAAGACTTTGACATATTTTTAAAGAAAAGGTGGAAGTTCAAAGAAATGTGGATTTGAAAGACGTTGATGGGATGAATAAATTCAAGTGGCAGTGGTTGGGAGTAAAGTACGGTAAGGGGTATTTTCTGTCGGCTACATACAAACGTAGCAGGACAAGCTAACTTTGATGTAAGGTTAGGCTATCATTTGCAAGTTCCAACAAACTTATCACTTAGTTTACGGTAACGTTAGTAGTGGAGCATGTGAATCAAGAGAGTACGTCTGTGAGTGAGACACGTGAGTGTTGCAAAATTAGAAAATGTGAAGCAATCAAATGCTACATTTTTGACTCCATGAAATGATGCTGTCTTCTCATCTGGTAGGTCTAGGCCTAATTCAGAAAATGGTGTAACAGTAAACACAGTGTCAGTATCTAAGGCCTAAGGTGTTTACCAGTTCCATGGTTAACAACGCTGCTGTAGCAGATTTAATCTATGGTGTGTATGTGGCTTGTTCAAGGCAGCTTTGTCGTGCAGTTCTGCAGTACAGGTACTCTGAACATAATAGTCGTATACAGGAAAGTCTTCTGAGACCCCATCTACAGATGTTTGATAAGCTGCAAACCCATGAGCTCCAGGGGCGCTGCCCCTGGACCCGGGCAGGGCCCTTAAGCGAGCCCTGCACCCCGGCCGTGACACGTATGATTTTCCTGCAAAATCACTTGGGGCCACTTACATTCCTGTATAGTGTTGTGGTGTGCATCACTTTCATCAATGGCATTTTACTGTGGTCAAAAATGACGCATACCAAAATTTTATCCCACAAACCTTTTTTAGTGCTTTTTGGAAAAGGGTCCATTTCTTTTACAGCGAGCCATATTACTGCTCCACTCCACACAGAACTTCTCCCAAGTTGAAAAATTTGCATCAATATTACACACATAATGGCTTTATGGCTTTTGCATTCTATTTATAGTTTCATAGGTTACAATCACAGTGCTATGCATTCTAAGAGTATTTATTTACTAGAGGCCAAGGTCAAAATGGCAGAATGTCCATCCATGGAGGCAAAGTTAGGTCCAAATTTGCAGTATCTCAACCAACCAGTTGTTTCTTCCATGTGTGTAGTGTTATGTCATTCATAGGGCTTGCCTGCGTATGGTTTTCACAGAACTAGCCCCAAGGTACTCCGTATCGCGTCTCATAATAAATCCAGCACAAGTATTTAAGTGCGCCCACAAAAGTTATCAGCTTATGTGCAGGGCGTCGATGCACTGCACATAACCTGAAAACGTTTGTGCATGCATGCATGCGCGTCCTAAACAAAACAAAAATAGGTGGGTCTATGAAAGCGAAATACCCCAAAATACATGCGTCCGTTCCTTTTTGCCAGTCATATAGCCTACACACAAGTTACAGCAGAAGTTGTGTTCACTTTCAGATATGCGCTGCATATTTTTGCAAGCAGGTCTCTACTCAGTCAGTGTGAAATTCGGTACATTTGGCATTTTAGGTACTAAGCCTAGGATTTGTAGTTCAAGGAGAAACAGGAAGGTAAGTGCCTATTATCTATTTCAGAGTACATTATGTTAGACGACCAAAGCCTTCATTCGTAATCATCGTGCAGGGTTTTGCAGTGAATCCTGTTGCTAAGGTAACGTTTTATTACCTAAGCATTACATTAACGCTGTATGCGTTAGAAATATGTAAAGTAGACAGAAGTAAGGATTGCACAATCTATGCGCAAGTTAAGCAAGGCTGCTCAGTAGGCAACTTAGCACCTCTTACCTTCGCTCTGTGGCTCAGAAAGTAGAAAATAAATCTCAGATATAGGCGACATGCCTCTACTTTGTAGCGCCAACTCTTACATAATCTAAGTAAAGGTAAAATAGTGTTTCTACAGCAACAAAAGTACTGTTCCTTTACTCTTTGCAAATTGCGAGGGAGAATATACCTTTTCTTCAGTTATGAAAGCACCATAATGTTGTCGCCATGTTTCGCCCACAAGATGCGTGCAGGGTAAGGACTGATTGTGGAAGACTAAAAAATTTTGGACCTAACTTTTTCTTTTAAATTGTCCAAAATTTTGTACTGGGCATGTATTAGACCTATGTCCTCTCATCAGTCAACACTCCTAGGTGCTATTTCAGTATGCAGGAGAGGCCAGTGTCCAAAATTCAGTTAAATTTGAATATGTTCGCTTTGAATTTTCATGAATTACCAGTTTCCTTAGATTTTTGATAAAATTCCTGTACCTTCAGACTTTTCTTAAAAAAAAAAAAAAACAATCCTTAAAGCCTTAAGAATTCCATACATTTCCTCAGAATCAGGAAATTTCCTTGAAAGTTTAAGTCCTTAGTGATGCCAAAGGTTAAAGTTAGGATAATCCAGGGTCAAGAAGCCAGATGTTCTCCTCAATGACCTTATACCAATAGGATACCCATGGCATGGAAAAGTCACAAAATTTTATTTGTGCTTTCCAGGCCTGGGAAAGTTGCAAAAAGTTTTAAAAATGGCAGAAGTCAGTGGCATAGCTAGAGGGAGGGGAAGGGGGCGGTCCCACCCCCACAAAGCCTCTGAAGGCCTTTTTCGGAAATTTCTTGTCTCTGTAGAAAATAAATAAAAACAACTCATTTAAACACATGCACAATGCATATATTTTATCTCATGTATTTATTCCCACAAAAAAGCATGTAGTCATTGATTATTACAATTTGGTTCTTAACAGTTCATGGTAAAGTCATGGAAATATTACTGTCCTCAAGGTGCAGAACTATGTATCAAGTACAGTAGTTTTTGGATGGCCTGTGGGCGTAATGAGGCATGGGTATACTTAACCATTCTCAGTCCTGCTCCTGGGACCAGCACTTAACATCTCATCCCATACAATGGACAATAGTGTAACTTGAGTCTGTAGTAACTTTCTCAAAGGCAGAGAGGGATGGATAACCCTTGCCCAGCATCATTCCCCATCAGCAGTGCATAGCAGCTGAAACTAGGAGACATGAATGGGCCCCATCCAAGTCGGACAAACAGGAAGCCTCTTCCATACACATTTTTGTCTTTTAATGTCCAGCAGTACTATGAGCAGCTTTACCTAACAAACCATTAAGGTAAACTCATGTTTTCTTTTCCCTGTTAAATTACTATTGTTTGTGGATCACCCTACTCGACAAGCCCTCTGGGTTTTTTTAGAGTGCTTCCCTTCACAATATCTTGATGTTATGTATTGCCCACATTACTGTACATTGTTTCAATTATTATCAAATACTGTGAAGAATCAAATAAATGAAATGAAATGAAATGAAATGAAGAAAATTTCCAAATGGTCTTATGTGGATCTAAAGAAGACCTGTTGAGAGCAAATTGTACGTTGTAACTGTCAAGACTTCTTTCTTGTACTGATATGTAAAGTGTTGAGTATGGAAAAGCTTTTAAAGAGATTCTGGTGTCTCCTTCTCTCCTTATTCCAGCAGCTGTGTATAGTTTGCTCTTTGCTGGAGCAAAGCTGCCATTCTTAAGTGAATTACATGACCTGAAAATATGCCAATAGTTTCAAGGGAATTTTTCAACACTGGGCCACTTATTGAAAACCCTTCTGCAGTTGCCTATCCCACTTGAACAGGCTCATTTACCTATCTTTCAGTATATACTGCATGCATGATAGGGACTCAAACTATTATGTCATTAGCACTCATTCTGGGTGACACTTGTGGCACTCTCAAGCGCGACTTAATCTGAGTGTGTTGTCACTGTGATGAACTGCTCCGCTAATGCAATGAACAGTAGTCTCAGTCCGATCTGCACATTTTATTTATCAATTATAGTGGCTTATTTACATTAAAGGCACTTTTTGAAGTTTTGTTGCTTTTATCTCAGTTAAAATATGTGACCAACCACAAATTTTATTTAGTATTACAATAGACCCTTTTCCAAATAGCACATTCAAAGGATTGTGGGTTAGGGTTTTGGTATGTGTCGTTTTTGTCCACATTAAAATGCCATTGATGAAAGTGATGTGTACCAAAACATTATTCTATAATGCTTGGTAATTGTTGTATGGAAAAAGGTCTGTGCATGTATGTTTGAACGATGAGAGTTTGTCTTTAAAGCTGCAACTTCAATTTCTGTGCATCGTTCTTGACTTTTGAGATAGCTGAATTTATTACATTTTCTTCCTTATGTGAACTTGAAGAAGCAGGTGTAATGCCGTACTTTCCCATCAGTAATCAGAGTATCAATAGCTACTACTTTCTCTAACACATGGTGGGATGGGGTGGGAGAATGGAGCACGGGTGGCCAGGTTTTGGTCTGCTATTTTTCCTTCTTTGTTTTTGTAATTATCAGTTTTCAGTTTGTCAGGGAGCATCACTGTCTTATAAGCCCTGCATGGTATTTTAGTGCATTTCCTTTCACACAGTTTGTTACTTACATATTTCTATCATTTGATATGAAACTTGCATTGTGATAAATTAAAAATAAATGAAATGGATGTTTTGTTTCTCTTCCACAGTACAAGACAATCAGAATAGACAAGTCAATGGCCAAATAGACGATCCTAGGGAAAAGTTGGAAGAAACTCAGAAAGAGCTCAGGAAACAGGAACGGAAACTCAGCGCATCGCCATGGCAGAGGAATGTTTTTTATCCTCTTCTCTGGATGCTGCTGTTTGCTTTAGCAGTATTATTTCTTTTCTTTGTTGGTCTCAACGTTTTTCGACTTCTGTTTGGAATTAAAGCTCTACCTGTTAGTATTAAGGTAAGATGGAAAAGCTTTGTTGAATGTATTCACTTTTCATATGACGTAACAATAGAACTGAGGCCAGTTCAGTTCACAAACTCCTCAAGACGTCACGTTGTTTCTAAAATGTTTGTACACTTGGCATCAGTTACCTTGGTTTCTGCATTGTGAAAATTGTATTATATTATTTGTGCTCACGCTGCTTTGGGTATCAGATGCCAAATTGTAATGGCATATTCAGTGTGATAGCAATGTATGCATAGGGAATCAGGTAAGGTTCTTGCAAGGAAATTTAGGCACTTGGAGGGAAATTTTGGCAGTTGAAAGGAAATCATGGTTTTAGTACATGACGACACGTGGGAAATTACACTTGCTTCCCAGAAATGGACATTTTCCAGTCCTGAATATATGTAGAAGAAAGGTAAGTGGATCCCCAAATACAAATTGCACAGTTACGATAAAAACCTGCTACACTCTATGTGACTGCCACACCTTCATAAGCCTGAAATTGTAAAAATCATTTTTACAAACCTAAGCTGATATCTCACATATCCATATAGTATTAAAGTTGCCATTTGAATGATTTCTGTGGACTTCAGTTGATTACCTTACACAGTTTAATTTAATAAATAAATATCTTATTCTGGTGCAAACTTTACAAATATAGGTCATAAATTATCAAGCAGCTTGTTTAGTTACAAAAGACTTGACAATATAATTAAAGACAGTGTGAAATACTCCTTCAGGACATCATCAAAGCATGCCTTAAAATATTTTTATAGTTAGCACCAGTAACCATGCTTACTGCATATCTGATACATGCTTTGTTTGTTCAAAGAAGTAGTTTCTTTCAAGACTACATTGTCTGTTACCATTGAGCACCCAAGTATTCAAAATAGTTTATAAGTACCAAAAATGAAAGTAAAACATAGAAGGATCATAAAAGTTGAGATATTGTTTCATATAAATGTTATAGGGCTGACAAGTGGAAATATTTGCTTGCTTACCTGCAAATATTACCAAGGAGATGCTTTGCTTTTGAAACATTTGAGCCAAGAGTTACATGTACACCTAGGGTTCCCATACAGAATGGAAAAAAAAGGAGAAGTTTGGAATATTGTGTGGTCTTGAAAGTCCTTCCATTCAGGGTACAGTACTTGGTCTTAAAAAATTGTGATATGATCTGGAAAACTGAAAACCTTACCTTTTACTGTACTTCTGGCAGTGCTGTACTTCATGTGACAAGTCCCATGTCTGGGCCAAACCCTTGGAGGTAAAGGCTAGCTAATGGTAATACTGATGTGATTACAAAGCGATAGATCAAGTATTACCAGTCATTTTGTGTTGCAGGCTTTGTAAGTTGATTCAGATCTGTGTGACAATCTTGGTGAGACAAAGTTGGTGACATTTGCAGTGAAAGTCATTCTTGGAGAAAAAATTGCACATTTTGCTTGAACCCCTATAACCTGGGCCATGTAGGCCTAAAGAGGATCATATTTGGTTTTGTCAAAGCACTGCAAAGAATTCTGCCTGAACGACAGCCAGACAGGCAATCTTTCTTTTGCTCCAAATACTGTACAAAGTGTTGGGATAACATGTTCAATAGGCATCCTTTTTGTTCGCAAAGTATTTCTCCTCGTCATTTTGTATCACTCTTTCTGGCTGCTTTCTCGTTACTTCTATTGAAAGAATAGTACACACCCAAAGAATTGATATGTTAAAGAGGAACTCAGTCTAAGGGTTTTGTGAAATTTTCTTTTAATTAATTTTCTACTAAAAATAAACTTGTTAGGAGCAGATGTGTTGTCATAGCTTTGCATTGGAAACCCACATTGTTTTTCTTTCTCTTTGAAATTTTCATCCATTTTTGTAGTAGAAAAATGTAATGCACTCGTAGTATGAATTTATCCTGCTTGTCAGAATTTTGTAAAGTTCTGATATTATCTTTTGGTGAACTGGCAACCATATGCAGTAAAAGGTCAAAGCAATTCTTCTAAAAGCAGACTTGCAGTGGGTATTTACTTGTACTCACAGTTTTGTATGGCTGCCAGTATTCGTTCTCATGAGAATGAATTTGTACTCATACTCATGACAATGTGCTCATACTGCAAGTCTGTTAAAGCTGCACATTGAGTTGGTTCATGAAATTCACCAAATTTTGCCAAACCTGTTAAGTTTTCTTCACATACTAATGACAAATGGTTAAACTTAAACAATCTCCACACCTTGCATACAAATAAACGTTTCATAAGTGAGTAATAAACAATTCAATTCGGTTTTCAAAAATTCGTGACCAGACACTTTTTCAAATTATGCACACAACTGTTTAATACAAGCCAGGATACCAAAAAAATTCAAAATTTTTACTTTATGCGTAACTATTGGATGTGAAACTTGACTAATTATGCTAATAATAATCCTTGTCATCTGGTATTACCCTTCAACACCCTCGTTTAGTTATCGATATCAACTCAATATGCCCCTTTAAAAATAATGAATTGGTTAAAAGTTTTACCAGAATGCCTAGATTAAGTTCCTGTTTAACATCTATCAAAACAAATTTGACTCTAGACTTTTTATGTAGGAAGAGAATGGGAATGTGTAGGGTTTTATCTCATTCCTTTGTGTTCTTATCACATTATGGAAAAATAAGTTATCCAATATCTACCTGTGTCAGAATGGTTGCTTCGATGTCACATTGCATCAATAATTTTGAAACATAAATCAACTGTTTAATCTTATCTTTTATACAGGAAGCTGGAGTTGGCAAAGTTTCACTTTCGATGTTTGGACCATTTGGGGCGATTGTTGAAGTCATACTTATTCTGTATCCTTTTGATAATTCAATGAGACTGTAAACTTATGTAAAACTACCTCTAAAGACTGGTTCATTCCTTACTGCAGTTAGCCAAGTGGTTAGAGCATCCAACTTGCAGCCGGAAGGTCTAGGGTTCAAATCCTGGCTGGGTCATACCAAAGACCTTAAAAATGGAACCTACTGCCTTTGTGCTTGGTGCTCAGCATAAGCAATGGAGTAGGGAAAACAAGCCAGTGAGCCACAACTGGAAAAAAGGCTGTGGTCGTTCCGACTTGAACCAGTTGGTTGGAAACGGGGACGTTACACCTCATCTAACTCCTTACTACAGTTATAGTAATTATAATATCTTATATAACACCTTATTTATTTCTCTACATTTGATTGGAGGATTGGTGGTCACATGCCATGGGCGATTTGGCACTATCATCACAGTCGTTTGTTATCCATCGTGCAATAGTCTAGTATAACACACGGTCGTCCAATAGTCTAGTATAACATACGGCTGTGACGTCACAATCACTGCGGTACGTACAAATATGCCGCAACTCAATAAATCAACGCAGCTTTGGGGATTGCACATTGCATATCGTACATAATGGGCACATAAACGCGCATACGCAGCTAACAAACGACAAACCCTGGAGCTACCACGAGGACAAAGGCGAACCATAATGACCGCCAAAACACAACTTTAACCAACGACTAGATTAAGGTAACGTTACATAGTTATAAGGTGTTATATAAAACTAATAATGAATGTTTTTCATTCGTGCGATAGTATGAATAATTTCATGAGTTGAAAGATTTAACGTTCTATTCATCTCGGCTTCGCCTCGTTGAATAGAACATTGAATCTTTCAGCTCATGAAATAATTCTTACTATTGCACTCATAAACATTCATTATTTGTATAATATAGTACCATTATCTTCTTGACAGTGCTCATGGGACTGCTACAGTCAAAGTCATAACCAAAAGGATAAAATGTCCCCAAAAAGATGGGTTTTCAGCATTTTTTTTTTTTTTTTTGAAAAATCCCGAAAAGTTGCAGAACAATCAGATGAAGGTACATTTTTGCAGATTGTGGTAGCAACAAAACGAAAGACCTACAGGGACTTTACTTTCATCTTAACTTGGTACGTATAGAAGTGAAGAAATCTCACATTGCATAGGGACAAAATTTATTCTTAATTTATGCTATTAATAGTGTTTTTCTAATTAAGCTAAACTTCCACATACTACAGCGCAATATACACAATGTAGTTTGGCTACTTCTTAGCGTTGTAAAGCAGCTGCCCTTCAAGGCCTGAATTAGTATTTCAGTATAAGCCTACACACATAGTCCATGAATAGTATATGGTTATCTTGATTGTCACTATGGCGAAGTACACAGGTAATCATAATAATTTAGAAATAGAAAAGGAATCGTAATGACTGTTCCTTTTTGTCCAGGCTTGTTTTTCCTCTCAGTGTCAGTAGCATCTTTCTCGTAATCACTCGTACCTTGAACACTTGTGACCAGTTGTCAATTGAATATGTGGTCCACTGCTGTCCTCTAGGAGCTGTTTCAAAGCATTAGAAGGTGTGTAGTCATCATGCAGCCAATCACAAACATCATTTTGTTTGCTGCTGTTAACTAGAAAACTTGCCTTAAAAAAAATTACTCTGTGCTTTATCGTGACTGCAGTGAACGATTGAACGGCAGCAAACCTTTGACCATGCGTGTATTTCATTTCATTTCATTTATTTGTTTCTTTGTAACGAACAATAATAACAATGATTACGAGTATTATAACAAGTTGCAAGCAGGTTACGTATTGTAATGTATTGTTTTTCTGCAGCTAAGTGTATGCAATTTATTTAGCATGTGAAATGTGGAGAATGGACTATCTCTGGGCATGCTGGCATTCCTTCCTCTGGGCATGACTTACCATCAACTTCAGTTCCCCAGCTTAGGTCTAACAAGTCTGTTCAGTTCACCGAGTTTGCTGGCCTGTGATGTTTTTCTAGGTTTTTATGTTGGTTTCATGCCATCTGATCAAAATTAATGCTTTTATTCAACTGAAGTAGAGGTGAAAATTGTGCAAGTGAACATTCCTTAACTAATTCTTTTGACAGTTATCTCATTATAGCATCCATTGTTGGATTTTACAGTGCTAGATGTTTCAAGTCCCTTATTCCTATCCCTCATGACACACCGATGACCAAAATCATCTTAAATTCATTAGTTCTGCTGATTATGAGTTCTGCACTACCAGTACTGTCTCGGACATTAGGTAAGTATCTTTTTGTGAAAATATGAAACTTTTGCTGTTCAGTAGAAAATGAAGTGCTCTTAAGTTTTAGTTTGTGATACACAAGATTCAGGTGTTTGTGTTTTCTTTAGGATAATTGGGTCCTTAGGTGAGAGAGTTTGCACTGCAATAACCTGCTCAGTTTCACAAACTGTTGGGTTCAAATTCCTATGGAGGTATGTGGGCCTGTCTCCAGGCACCCCTGCTTTTCCTTGTTTTGGTCTAGCTTACTACCCAATTTGGTTGCTGAGCTGAGGAAGTTGGTTGCACACCATACTGAAATGTGTATGGGTGGACAGTGAACTAGCCAACTTTTGGTTCCATGGTTTTTCTTTGCAAAGCTGCTGGAAAGTGGTGCAAAGCAAGGATCTCTGCATCTCCCAGCCTTTGGGAAAGTAACAAAAGACTTGGGATACACCCATGTTGTTTGGATGGAGACATTGAATAGCTGTCCCTGGAGCAGGGTTGGAAGAGATTAGTACTGTGACTGGACAATTCCCACCCCAGACTATTCTCACTCGAAAAATTTTCTTCTATTACAATTACCCCTCAGACAATTTCCTCTACCAGAAAATCTGGAAATCTCTTGGGTGGGGAATGTCGAAGTGAGAATTGTCCTTAGGATTTTCAGGGTTGAAATTGTCCAGGGGGATGGGGTGGGGGGAGGTTAGGTGTCTGGGAACTGGTTAGTACATGCCTTCATGCTACCCTCTCAATACTAGTTACAGTTGAAAGGTGAACTTGCTGGTTTTATGCAACTGGGTTCTTGACCAGCCTGAGGTGAGGCAGGGGGCTGCACCTCCCACCCCACCCATTTAGACTGAGAATCTTTTCAGGCAAAAGATATATTTGAGGGCTGTACATTGCTCAAAATTTTGGACAAGTAATGTCATGACTTCGTAATACAGTTCTGACACTACATTAATTGTAATTACAAAATATCATGTTCACCATAATTTGTCCTTTTCTTTCAGGTATTACCAATTTTGACCTCCTTGGAGAATTTGGACGTTTCGACTCCTTGCACAATGTTTATCTAGTACTTTCTTACAATTTTCTGTTCGGAGTCGCTACCTACTTTTGCATACTGAACAAATTTACCACCACGGTGCGTGACACTATCTTACAAAGAATCAGAGTTTACGTCCACACAGTTCGAAATTCCAACTCCAGACTCAGAACTCACCTGGGGAAAAACCTTCCACCAAGTGGTGTTTCTGTTAAAAATGAGTGAAGGAGTTTATTGCTGCAAAGGACCATTGTTGTGTGCTTAAAAATGGAATGAGGTAGTGTTCATACAGTAAATTGTTTGGGCTTGAGGGCATTTTAATGTGAGATGTGGTGTCCTTCGTATAATGTAAAGAACTGAAAGGACGTCACATATTTTGTTTTGGTTCTCTTTATTGTGGTGAGATGTGAAGTGGTTTGAGGAATACACAAGAAACATGCAGCTGAAAGGAAAAGGAAAAAGGAGGGCAATTTCTTTGAAAGGTCACAAATTTGGCCCTTTGGGGTGAATATCAACAGTGGAAAGAGATCTGGAAGTCGTAGGCTGTTTACAACGACCAATGAAGTGCAATGATGGCAGGTGGTGAATGGTACCATAAAATGTATTTAGAGAGCGTACACAAGATTTACTGAACTTTTCCTTTGAGTCTGCATTCAGAATAGGCCAGGTGTATGTCATATTCCTCTTAAAGAAGTGGCTTAAAGGAAGGGTTTAAGCAAAATATTAACTTCCTCTGTGAAAGAGGAACTAAATCTACACAATTTGGTGAAACTTCCATTCAAATCGGACATTTCATACTCATGATATCAGCAAATGAAGTTACTACATTTGTGACCCAAAGTGAGCTTGAGGCAAGCAGGAGTTGTATCATTTCCTCACATTGATGAGAAATGCTTTGTTTCCTTTGTTTTTTGCAGTTTGGTGTGCTGACCTCGAAGTTAATAGGTATAGGACCTCCCCATGGGGAATGTGAAGTTTGTAAAGTTACCATGCCTCTCATGCAATCACATTGCGATAACATGTTATTGTGGAGGAGAAAATTGGTTGTAAAGTTTAAAGAAAAACAAAAGACTGCTCATTAATGTGAGGCTGTGACATCATATGCGCTTTCTTCAAGTTCACTTTGTGTTGAAAATGTGACATCTTTCACTGCTTGTATCTCGAGAGCCACACATTAGATTTACATGCAAGTTTCACCAGAATCCTTAGAGAAAGTACCCCTCCAATATATGAAAACTTGATTTGAGCTTAGACCCTTCTTTTAACATCAAAAGTGTGTTATTTTTTTATGGGACACATTCCGAATGAGAGCTGACCTGCGAATACCACAATACAATATATGTGGTAGTCTTGCCTGTGGTTCACCTTGTTAGCCTTGGAGGAGCTCATGGTGGTGATATTGTCAATCCCTTATGCATTTGAAAGGAGAGTTTCACCTTGGTCACAAGATACAAGTACTATGCACTGAATCCCTTCAGAGACTAAACCTACATTTTTCATTCTCTAGGAGAAATGCCATGTACTATCATATATGTTCTGGTCCATCTACATCAAATGTAATGGCCACCCTGAAGTAAGAAGCAATTTTACAAATAAGAATTATCTGTTATATGCTACATTATTGAAAGAAGGAAATGATACGTGATCTTTGTGAGACAGAGAAAGAGTTTTTGTTGTACGAACAAAATGTCACCAGAGTCTTTTCTTTAGGGACAGCTTTCAGGTGGTACAGTTTACGTTTCATTTGAGTGCTCTTTTAAAAAAGTAAGGGGTCGGCCATTTTATTCACCGTTTTCACAAGAGCGACAAGAGTACAAAATGAACTCTTTCTTTGGACCCCTCTGAGGGCACACTTTGAAAAACATGTGAAAACTTACATTTTTCTTTTGTAGAGAAAATTTATTGTATTTGTAAGAAGTGTAAATGGGTCTTTGATCAGTTGATCCCCTCCCCACTTGGACAGTTTGTACTCTTGAAATTTGATAACCCCTTAATGAGCCTTTTCAGGTGGTGTGTAAATGATTGGGATGTTGTTTTAGAAAGGTCAGTAACTAAAGAAATGCAATCAGGCAGTGACAACAAAGACTTTAAAGGTAAAGGGAATTCAGCATGTGTGGGAGGCAAAAAGAATTACTCTTTAAAGGCTACTTAAAAAGCCCAAATTTCAAAAGTATTAGTTTCACAGGTTGAGATAGGATTGTCATTGGTCCACCTTCTATATTAATGGCTTATTCCATTGCAGAGATGTAAAATGTTTAAGCTTATGCACTGTTTTAAATTGATTGAACAAATTTCAACATATTGTATTTCAGCATAGAAATTTGCTGTGAAGATGGAAGTTGGCCCATTGATTATCTTTTCCAACCTTTGCAATACATATTTTTATAGTTATAGACTTTCTGTATCTTTTAACATAAAAGGCTATTTTACCACAATAACATTCCACATCTGTGATATCATAAGTGGCTCATGACTATTAGAAATGGCAGGGCAGGGGGGGGGGATTTTCTCTTCCCTCTTATTCATTATTCTTCAGTTCCATCCCTTTTAATATTTTAGGACTGATTGTTCAGTACTCTTGCTGCATTGTAAAGCCTGCCACATGACGGAATGGGACACAAACAAACAGAACAGTTGCATTCCCCTGACCACCCAAGTTTTGGTCAGTTTTAAGACATGTCGACTTCGTTGCATTTATTCCAGTAGTTCCACCCTGAAGAAACCTGCTCAGCTTAAATCTGACAAGAGTGTGGGTGGTCTCCTCTATGACTGCATACACACACACAGACACACCCACACACACAAGTCAATTTTACATACAATCTGAGGACCACATTGTTATTTCCTTTGTGTTTACTTCCTTAACCCTAATCTTGACAATAGACTGTCCATTGTTCAGGTCCTCGGTCTGATAGAAAGAGAAGTTTACACACACACTACCCACACACACTACCCAAATGTTAACAATGTGACAAGTTTGACATAGCCTGAAGGACGTTTATGTGATTTTAACCTGTTAGTAAAAATTGATTTGTATCAGATTTAGGCTGGTAGTTAGAGACTTGCTACCATAATTACACCTTTTTACTTTTGGTCAGTGTAGTAAAATTTATTGAATTATCTGTACTTTTGTATCTTTGTATCAGGTTATTTTCTTTTATCACATTATTAACCTATTTCATTGTGTTTTGTTCCATGTTACAATACTTGCCGCAAAGTTTAACAGGGTAATAAGAAAGGTCACTTTGAGCTTCAAGCAGATCAAGATATCTCAGGCTGCAAAGTTAGATCAACATGTCACAATGCGATGGTTCAACATTCTGCACTCTTTTTTGAGTTGGAGCAAGTATATCTAACTTATCATTCTGATTTGGATATTGTTGGCTTGAAACTCATCAAAGGACTTTCTTAAATTTTCTGTTATCATAACTTCAACATAATGAGGCATAATTTGCTGTTGTATTATTATGTATCATTATGGCAGGAATAATTAAAGGAATATTCTGAGACAAAACATGAGAATTTCTTTAAATTAGGGATCTTCTCTCTGTATTGGTGTAAATTCCATCTCAGTAAGATGTTGCATTTGGAAGTTATGAATTTAAAAGAAACTTTTTAATTTACAGTAGTGCATTGCATTATGGGAAATTTGTGATGTCATTCAGACTAATTGAACATCTTTCTTAACTCTTAATAATCTGGACATGTTTAAATGAAATATGCATACACTTTTGAAGTTGTAAACTTTATTTTCACAAAATTTAAGCTCAGTTTAAAATGAGTGCTGTTCGGTGCTTTACTAGTGTCAAGTTTCAAGATCAAATCAAACACTTCAGTTTTTAGAGAACAAAAAAAGGTTTTAGAAGCAATCTGCCTGTATATCATAACATTGTGTCACCTTGAAGCAACTGGAAGTTCCTTTAAACAGGAATATCTGGAATTATGAACTAGCTACGGGTATGGGGTTTGAAGGGCATGTGACGAAAGATTGTTTTCTTCCATTTCATCCCCTTTTGACATACTGATGAATTCAAGAATGTAATTTTAGCCTGAACCTGTTTATCTAAGCATTAAAACATGAAATGACATTGAAAAATATTTTACTTTCTACAATTTAAAACATATAAACGATTAAGTAAGCAAAGAACCACTAACTGAGATAGCAGTCACCACTACAAGAAATTGAAACACCATAGATTTGTGAAAATCGGGTTTTGCTGATTTATCAGTATGCCAAAAAGGGGACAGTTTGAGATCCTCTGAAGTTGTCTCTGGAATATTCCTTTAAAGGAATGGTTTAATTAAGCAAGAAATTAATTTTCATATGTGAAAGAGGACCTAAATCTATGCAATTTGGTGAAACTTCCATTCAAATCGGACATATAGTACTTGCGATATCAGCAAATGAAGTTACTTCGTTTGTGACCAGAAGTGAGCTTGAGGCAAGCAGGGATTATATCACTTCCTCACTTTGATGAGAAATGCTTTGTTTCCCTTTTTTCAGTCTGTTTTGCTGACTTTGAAGTTAATAGGGAAAGAACCTCCTCATGTAAAATACGATGTTTGTAAAATTCTTATGCCTCTCATGCAATCACATCCAGATAACGTGTTATTGTGGAGGAGAAAATTGGTTGTAAGGTTAGAAGAAAAACAAAAGACTGTTCATTGATGTGAGGCTCTGACATCATATGTGCTTGCTTCAAGTTAACTTTGTGTTGATAATGTGGCAACTTTAACTGCTAATATCTTGAGAACCACATGTTGGATTTCAATGCAAATTTCACCAGAATCCTTAGAATAAGTACCCCTCTAACATATCAAAACTTGATTTGAGCTTAGATGATTAATGTTGCAGTGTATTGAAGAAATGAAGGAGGGTTTGTAGAGACAATACCACAGAAAACAAAACTTTGCCTCTGTCAAGAATGGTTTGCTTGATTCATGTTAAGTTCCCATCGTACAGATTCTCTCTCTTTACATAGAGGTATCTATCATTTTAATGGAATGGATATTTAAGGCCAGAATGTATCAACTGTTGGGTGATGCTCTTGGTATATCTCCTAGTGTTATGCGTAATCCCATCCTTGATGACTGCGTTAGCTGTAGAAGTTGTATAATTAGCATTAGCAGTAATTACTTTGCACTACGTGTAAAGGTTGGTCCAGTTTATTTTATTTTCACAAGAATGAAAAGCATGCACTTTAACTGGACCTCTCCCTCTTTCACAAGATACTTTGAAAAGTGTGAAGAATGGTGATTTGGAGACCCCCCCTCCCCCCCCCCAAAAAAAAAACAATGTTGTCATTTATTACATTTTGGAAATGCTTTGACCCTGTCTTTCCCAGTGTAAGATTTTTAGGTGTGTAAAAGTGGTGAAAACATGGATAAACTAGAAGAAAGGTCCAGTCTTATTAGGAATGAGTGAAAATGTCTTCACCACATATTTTGATTAAGTACATTTTTGAGCAGTATTCTGCAGAGCCTGTTTGGGTAACCTTTAAAATACAATTATGTGAAAGGTTATTTTGTTATTTCACTTGCTAAATGAGTGGAAGCCATAGGTATTTACTGGTTTTTAAATATGACACAATGACTAGGGTGACCCAAGTCTAAGATTACTTTATTGTGATGTAATTCACATATGAAACCCTCTTGTGGGACATTCCAAGCACCTCAGAGGTAGCAACAGGGCAGCTTTGTAAATGCATATGCCAGGGCCGGATTAGCGTTGTGTGGGGCCCCGGCACTTTCTATAGCAGGGCCCCTTTTACAAGTTTAACCTCCTTCCCCCTCGCCCACCCGCTTACACAAAATTAATAACACTCAACAGATTAAATTTTAGCTTTTAACCGCTAATAACTAATAGTTGCTTTTACACATTATACAGTGATACATGACAGTTATTATACATTATATGCCAGAGGCAGGGGGCCCCAAAAGCACGGGGCCCCCGGCATATGCTGGTTCTGCCATGGGGTTAATCCAGCACTGGCATATGCATCATGCTGGCCTTGAGGTGACAGCTGTGACTATGACATCATTCTGAAGGAACCCTTTTATTATCCTTAGATAATAGATTAAAATAAGGGCAAAGAAAGTGTTTAATGCCTGTTCACTTTATTAAAGCAAGTGTACGTCAAGTCTAGAAGTTACAAGAATATTTGTTACAGAGGTTGAAGTTCCAAATTGATTCTTCATAGCTTATTCGTTTGCTGAGACACAAACTTTTGAAATTACACTGTAAGTCACTTTATTTGAAGTAGTTGATTGCACAGTTATTTGTGATGTCCTTCTTGTACAACTCCCATTGCCTGCATTTGTTGTCTTTTACAGTCAAAATTGTTATGTGACCTTGGGAAATTACCCTTGTTTTCTTGCATAACATGATTTAAGGAGAAGTCAAGTCAGGTCACTGTAAAAGTAAGAAAGTAGTCACATTTTGAAGTGAGTTGCAAGAGCTGTGGGATATAAGAGAAAACAAAATTGTAATGTTTCTTGTACAAGAGTGATATCACAAGTGTATTGAACAAAATATCAATATTTTATATCTCAGCACAGGATAGTCCTGTGAGGATAGGGTTCGAACCAATGAGATTCATTTTTAACCATTGTAACAGATGTTCTTATAATTTTAGACTTATTCTTAAAAGGGGAACATATACCATGTCATTGCCAACCCTGTATGGGCTATAGGGCGAATCCAGGATTTCACAAACGGGGGTGGGGGTGGGGGCGTAACTCCATGAGGGCAAAGTTTGCACATACATTTACCAAATATACCCAGCCCTGGGGGAGGGTGGGGTGGGGAATGCTGGGGAAAAACATGAACTTTGGACACGTAAATGGCATTTCCTGGTGTCTGGTAATCAAAAATTGTACACCAGCTTTAGGGCCATCTCAGAAAAACAGTGGTTTTGAGAGAGGGGGCTGGAGCCAGGGAAGTCCAGACAAGGACCTGCACCTGGGCTGTACATAAAGCTTTCCCTCTCTTGACTTATTTGAGTCAGCAGATGGCCCTGCAGAAGACCAAGGTACACTATAAAGTAATGATATCAAGTTTTGGCAATTTGGCATCATTTTTAACATCCTGTTATTTCATTGGCAGTTTTTTTTTTTTTGCCTTTTTAGTTACTTAAAGAATTTCGTCCAAAAGGTTAGGCTTCTTTGTAATCTATCTTTGCAATACTGTAGTTTGATACCTTTTTGTATTGAAATTCTGTAAGTAACAGCTTTTTGTCAATATTTGAATATTCAGTGTACTGTCATGCACACATTCATGTAAGAATTCATGTTAATGCAGCAGTTGTGTGATGTGAATATAGTTTATTGTTTTAAGAAGACAGGGGGAAATATGAACCCTTGCATACTGGGCATTTTTATCTAAATTAACAAACATTTGAGCCATTGAAGTAGGTGATTTCTAGTATAACTGACCAATTGCTTCTGTTATGACTGATTGACCATCATTAATAAATGTGATGATTCTTTACTATTTTATCGAAGTTAAGGATATCTTAGTGTGCGTTACTGTACTTCTTAATTCTTTTTCATAAAATTAACAGTTTTGTTACTTCTCAGTTCTCATATTTAAGTTATTTGTTGAAGAGCCAAGTATTTATATTTGGTCAGTTCAGTTTGTTGTCCTAGCGGGGACGTAGCTCCTTCAGGGAGCAAAACTCCTTCAGGAGTAAAATGTGATTTTTCCCCTTGGCTCTTTGCCAGAGAGTCGAGGGGGGCTTTGGAAAAAGTAGTATTTATATTTAGGCAAATACCTGTTACATTATTCCTGTTGTATGGTAGCTCTGTTGTACATGTAATTGCAATAATTGTCTGATTGAGTATTCAGTGAAGTCTACTCTGTACAGAATGAAATAAAAATCTGGTTGTAAATAAAGAGATCAGTTGCTATAGTTTATAACATTGTGCATTCTGGGCTGTAATGTTACCACCAAGTTGGCTCTTTTTATAGGGGACTGCTCTCTGTTCCAAAGTCTCTTTGTGCTGATGTCTCTATATTCTAACAAATCTACATTGAAGTCAGTGTTAGGATAAGCATTAGGTTAGAACCTAGCCCATATCCTAACTTTGATCTTCATGCAGACTTGTTGGAATACAGAGATGTCATTACAAAGAAATGTCGGCACATAGAAGTGTAACTCTTATTTTTAACAACTAGTTTTGATCAAGGGTATGTAAAGTCTCTTTTAGCCCTTTTTTGAAAAATCAGGCCTACTAGGTCCATAGCCAGACAAGGTGTTTCGGAGGTGACAAACCTCAAGGTGGGGGGTTCTTTCAAAGAGAGGGGGGGGGGGAGAGATATGTAAAGATGTACATTGAAAGTTATTGTACCTTTTGGTCTCAATTTCTATGGGGGTAAAACATGGTGCTCCCCCACCCCTTAAGTATGGGCTTGGGTCCCCTCCCATACTTTAACGATTGGTTTCAGCCTACATTTAAGGCAAACCCTCATCATCCCATACTACATTCATTGTAGTATCCCTCAAATTTGAGATTGGGAACATGGTGATCAGGATGGTGGGTGGTATAGTGCATTACAATGTAAGTGACATTTAATTTTGTAGCCAAGTTTTGTTTTAATGGAGAGTCTTTCTCAAATAAATTGGCTTTGAAAAGTGTTCAAAACTTATTTGAGAATTCAAACTGAAACCAAACCATTCCCATCAGGGAGTTTGTTCCTCGATCTATGACTGGTACCTTTTTTTGATTGACAGGAAAAGAGGGCACGAAAGATATTGGAAGTCACTTGAAGTCACTGCTAGTGTTCAAAGTATAATGAGGCAGAGGGAACCAATAGCTCTCAGTCCTGTTCCTGGGACACCATCACATATCCCCAACTGGTGAAATGAGAATGTATCTCAGTCTTAAGCCATTTTCTTGAAGGCTAGGAGGTAAATAACCCTTACTATGCTTTACTTTCTAGCCTTCAAGCACACAGAAAACAACATCAAAATGAGGCCTACATGAAACCAGCCTGCACAGCAGAGCTAGCTAGTCTGCTTACTCATGCTTGTTTTATGATACACAACTGATTTGGTGTCTTCCTGATTTTGGTAAGAGGTTGCACAACCAGCCATGCAGTCTAGGTAGAAAGACAAAAGAACAAACTTGAGGACCAGATGTTGTATATAAATGTACTTTATCCCACTTTTTAGTCTTCCTGTTGATTATGTTTCAATTGTTACATACAAAATCTAAAAATCTTGTAAAAAACATGCAAGTTGCATTTTGCAACAAAGGGGGCATATTTCTAAAAAGCTATTGAAGTGGATTATGTAAACCATCTTTGATCTGATGAAAGATAGATTTGACCTGAAACAGATTTAAGTTCTTTTGTACCTTCCATTCAGCATTTGGCATTTTTGGGATTAAACAGTCACAGATAACTGTCCCAGTTTATTTTGCTTCATCATTCACAACTAATAAAACCTTGAATCACTTAGCAAATACTACCCAGGAAATCCCTGACTTCTTACTTAACAAATCAATCTCTCTATCCAGTAATTTACAGGTTAAAATTTTATTAGCAAGGAAAGCTATCCTGGTCCCTGAAATTGATGTGACTTCCTTTACTCTTTAATCATGTCTTGAGTAACTGTCCTACTACTGGAAAAGATTGTTACAGTGACTGCACAGGTTGTGCAATCTTCAAGGAGGCTCAGAGTATCAGAGAATTGTTAATGGGCCTAGATTGGTACTTGTAATGGCTCCTTGGTAATGAGATCTAATAAGCTCAGAAGTTCAAACCTTGGTCTTGTGTACAATAAGAGATCCTGTGTAAAACAAAATGGTATAATATGCTTGAGAACAACATCTCTTCCTAGATGGATGAAGTAGATGTCAGAATTAAAAACTTTTACCAATGGCAGTGTATTAGTACCTGCTTCCTAATTTACACACGGTCAAGAACAGAGATGAAGAAGTGAGATAGACTTCAATGACAGATTCAAAATAGAGGTAGGGCGTAAAGTATTAAAGAGCAGCTAACACATAAATTTAGCATGCTACGGAATGTCACTCACTTCTACAAAATCATTTGAAATTACTATGGTAATGCAATAGTCAAACGTAGTGGTCCACATTCCAGTGAATACATTGTTCATAACTGTAAGAAGGCTTTAAAGCACTTGCTTGAATTTGTTGTAACAGACGTTTGCATTGATGTCACAGGACATCAGTTTGGAGGAACACAATGAAGCACACATAAGGAATGGCATAGATTTCGCACACAGGTGTAGTAGACTTACGCAAGTATACGATTGGTTGACATAATCAGCTCTCTGCATTTGTTAGTGTAACTTGCAATATGTGCTTTTCCAAACGAGGGAGCACTTTCTGCTCTGTGACATCATATGCATAAGGTCTATATTACCCTTTCACACTAATTTCTCAGCAGGGGTAACCCCTCAATAATGAGGATTCCAATTCATTTCTAAATCATCATTTTGCCTTCCAGATGAGCTATTTGTGACAAAGTTGGTAGTGATCATGTATGTAGAATACTGATGTGCAAAGGTAAGTAGTACATATATGCTCCAGCCCAGAGTTAAAGAGAGTATAACCGTTAATTTCCTCAGTAACATGCAATTCTTGAGTTATACAGCCATATGGTATTAACAAGACCCAATCCGACAACCATCGATGGCATACTATAAAATGCCAACTTGGCAGTACAGGTTTCATGTCAGTTGGGAGCATTCATGTGAAGATTTGTGCTAAATATCCTACAGGCTTCTAACCACCTCAATGACAGGAATATTTGTGATTGAAAATGTCTTGCACAAAATTTAATGTATCCCACCTACATGCTTTCAGGATTACAAATACAGATATTAAATCCAATACAACCATTGATTTCTTATGAAATCAGGACAGAGAAAGAGAGAGTTCAAGCAGAAATCATGAACAATAATACCTTAATAACATGTAGATTAATTAGCTGCAGTTGTAAAATCTGACTGAAAATACATCTAAAGAAAAATACAAACATGCAAAGTAAGTAAAAAACAGTTTAAAGTATGAATCTGCTTTTAAGCAGACCAGCAATTAGTACATACTCACACTATGGCTTTTGCATATTTATTAATTTGCCTATGCTCACATTTGTGAAAGTGGAGTTGGAATTCATAATCACAGAGTTAGGCAATGAGTTACGCACTTGGTGCTTATGCAAACATTATATACTATTTCTCGTGAAAAATGGCATGTACTCGAATTCACCATTATAGGCACTCTAATTATACTTTAGACAATGTACTACTTGCACTAAGAATCTGCTCTTAATAAAACAAGCTGCACAAGAGAAGCTGCTTTTAAGTTAAAAGTACAATAAATACAGCACAAAGAAAGGAGAAAGATACAAAATAAAGCGTCAGAATACACCAAAGTTATAAATATTATGAAGAAAGGCCAGACTATAAAAATACTAACTAGAAAGGAAACTTTATATAAAAGGTATATTCGCAAAGGGTGGAAGTTTGTGCCAAGCATGGGTAAAGGAATCGCTTTTGTCATTGCACTAAAAGTTGAGATACCTCTTAATAAGATCACATATTTCAAAGTTGTCAGCCACATGTGTCAGCATTAAATAGGTGCAGTAAATAGGTGCAGGTCTTTATGAGGGGATATCCTCAAGAATGAAGATCAACCAACCCACGCATATCTTGCATGGAATGGATAAGAAGTATGGACTGCGTACATTAGCCCGCCACCCTACTGTACAGTTCCTTCAGTCTAATGCACATTCAGACTATAGACCTCCTTTCTACTGGGCCCTCTTCTTTGCAACAAAGTTTACAAAAAACTAAGGTGCTAGCAAAGGCATCACTGAGTCAAAACACACAATACTACTTTTAGTTTAATATTTTTAAACAGAAATACACAAAACACCACCTGGAACTTTCCATTCATGTATGATGTAGAATTTGTAGATAATATCTAAGTCCAAAAGTACTTTAGGCCACTCCTTTGAAAAGTGGATGCATATGAATGGCTGAGGTACAGATATTCCCTATGTTACCCTGACGTTGAGCATATTTCGTCTATCAAGGAGGCAGGAACTATTGTGAGAGAAACAGACGTTTCAGGTTGATGACAGAACTCCAATATTATGGTGGGTGTCCCCACAGCCACAGGATCATGGATAGATTGCATGCCTCCTCCCCATCCCTCTCCCCTACACTGTACGTGCTTATTTAAGTTTTCTGGCACTGCTCCTGAATACATTACTAGCTATGGAGTGAGAAATAATGAAGCTACACCATCACAGTGCCATGGCTGAATGAATAATAGATACCACTGCACCCTAATCTTGAGAGAAATGGCACAATTTGTTTTGTTCTTGTATGATAAAAAGCATGCAACTTTTCAAATTCTTTCCATAACATGCATTAACTTCTTTACAAAAAATAAATCTAGAATTGTGAAAATGGTATTGGTCCAAACAAAATCATGCAAATATGAGCCCTCCTTATCTGAGAGAGGAAAAGAAAAACTTTGCACACTAATCCTGAGAGAGCTGCCACAATCTGATTTTGTTTTTGTTTGATTAAAGGCATGCATGTTTTTTCAAATTCTTTCCATCACATGCATTAGCTCCCTCATACAAAACAAATCTAGAATTATGAAAATGGTATTGGTCCAAACAAATCAGGCAAATTTAAGCCCTACTTATCCGAGTGAGAGAAAGAAAAACGTGAGTATAAACTTTTTCTTTAACCTTCAAATTAAAGATGTATCTACAGTTATGTGTATCGTCTACAGCAGTAGTTCTGTAATCATGGAACACAACAGCAAAAACTTTTTATTTCAATGTGTTTATGAGAAGCCAATAAACAACACTTATGTTGTCTTACACGGATTTCAAATTTTTCTTTTACAATTACATAAGATATCACCCATACAAGAATTTCACAAACTGAATGAATTTACAGCCATCGCAACTCAGTCACTACACTTGCAAACACACATCACTTTTAAATAGCTAAACCAGTGACCCGCCTTATCTAGCATTTCATCATATTTTTCCAATTTCACATGACAGACACATCTCACATTATGAAATTAGAATGTTTGAAAAGTTCTGGAAAGGAGGGGAATTGAGCAATATCATTGGTACATATAAACATGTAACTGCATATGAATGTTCAGTACACAGTACCTATAAGTACATTTAAATGCATACAAGTGCATACATTTAAGTACACCTACATATATCATAGTGAAAATTGGTTTATCCCTTGTCGTCCCCCCTCAACCTCCAGCCGCCCCTTCCCCTCCTCCTTCCTTCAAGTCCAACAAAAGTTGCAGCCCTCTTTATTCCCTACCATTAAAAATGGAGACAGCTACAAAAAAGTTATTCCAAGGACTGTGAAAGAAGTATGGCAGTTTCTTGTGAAGCCATTTGTAGTGGACACAGCAAGAATTGCAGAAAAGCCTCAGTGGAATAACATGACCAAACAATTGTTAAGTAGTTCGTATAGAAAAAGATACACTTTAGCCAATCTTTTCTTTCCCAAATACTTTTTCATACAGCACACTCACTCCAATAATGGTTATGGGTACCAAACCCTCCTTCAAAGCACCAAGAACATAGAAAAGGAATGCATATTTTGTAGGAATCATAACCATATCTATGGCATGGACCATTAAAATAGTAGCAAGACCTAGTACCACTGATACAGCAAGGCTTCTGGTAGTTGTATCAACTTTGGACCGGATGTAATGCTTTGACAAACCGGCAAAGAAAAGTGTTCCAATGTCTCGCGAAACGGAATAAAATGGAGTCGTGTTAAGATGGACCCAGGCTTTGTCGGCACACCACTTAGCTGCGAGGGCAATGGACCAATCAGGTTTCAGGCCCATGAGGTACATGATGAAGTACTGATAAAAGACAGCTTGCAGTAAAAACATGGAACCGGTAAAGTAGTTGAGTACCGTGAAAGAATGGACTGGAAGTTCAAATACCAGATTACCTATCAGCATACCTGTAGGTGAAAATAGGCACATTGAACATAATAAGTACCAAGTCAACTGGGGTTCATGGACAACTCTCCCATCCACCAGACAATTTCCTACAGACAAGAGTTTTCCGTTTTCTAAAAGCCAAATTCTGTTTTATTATTATAAAGACACTTGTAAGTGCGCTTTATCTTAAAAAGCTCAAAGCGCATAACAATAGAGCGTATAGAATACAATAAGAAAAAGTGTAAAATAAGATAAAACAAGAGGAAAATGCAAACAATAGAAGTGATAAAAGCTTAAAAATCTAAAAAACAAAAACACAGTAACTACAGCACAGATCAGAACATAGAACAAAGCAAAAGGACTAATTAAGATTAAAACACTCTATGAAAAGGTAAGTCTTAAGGGAACGTTTAAAAGAACTTAAAGAGGCAGCAGTACGTATGTGGTTAGGTAAATTATTCCAGAGGCGAGGTGCAGCAAAGTAAAAACTTCTGTCGCCATATCTATTTAATGATCTATGAGTGACAAGTAAGTTTGTGGAGGCTGAACGAAGAGAACGATTCGGTTTGTAGGGTGAGATCAATTGAGACAGGTAAGTGGGGGCTCTATTATTCAAACAGTTAAAAACAAAAACAAGAATTTTAAAAAATAATGCATTGATTAACTGGTAACCAGTGTAACTCAAGAAGGAGAGGCGTAGCATGGCAGGAACGACTCTGATTATAAATTAACCTGGCAGCATTGTTTTGTAACACCTGGAGTCGACGTAACAAACTGGAGTTTATGCCAAAAAGTAAACAATTTCCATAATCAATTCGAGATATTACAAAAGCATGAACAAGCAGTTTGGTAGCTGAAGGAGTAAGATAATGACGAATACGAGCAATATTTCTAAGATAAAAAGAACAACTTTTGAACTTTTCATTGACAAAACTTTCCATAGATAAAGTAGAATCAAGATACATACCAAGGTTTTTAACTTTGTCAACAGCTTTAATATTAACATTTTCAATATTGAGAGATATGGTGCTTAACCTTGCAAGATTGTGTGAGGAACCAAATAATACAAGTTCAGTCTTCTTAGGATTGAGTTTCAGAAAATTGGTGGATAGCCAGTTTTGCAAATCAAGGATACAAGCCTCAAGATCTGCTGTGGAAGTTTTAACTGGATCAAAAGCAAGGTAGAGCTGGGTATCATCAGCGTAAAAGTGATAATCAATTCTGTGCCGCTTGGCAATTTCAGACATGGGTGAAACATACATGGTAAAAAGAATTGGGCCTAATACAGAACCCTGAGGAACTCCAAACTCAATAGTAGCTGGATTTGAAAACTTGCCATTGATGAAAACTTTTTGAGAGCGGTTAGTGAGATAGGATTCAATCCACTTAAGTGCATTTCCTTGAATACAAAAGCGATTTTTGAGACGATCTAACAGAATGTTGTGATCAATGGTATCAAAAGCCGCGCTCATGTCGAGCAGAGCAAGAAGGACCATTTTACGATCATTAAGAGCTAGGGCAATATCATTATGAACACGTAGAAGTGCAGATTCAGTGGAATGAAATGACCTATAGGCGCTTTGAAAAGGGTCCAAGAGATTATTCGTAGAAAGATGTTCATTAAGTCTATCAGCAACAACTCTTTCTAATACCTTAGATACAAAACTCAGATTGGAAATTGGCCGATAATTAGCCAAATCATTTGGATCTAGCGATTCTTTCTTGAGTATGGGTACAATCAGTGCTTCCTTAAATTGTGAAGGAACGTTGGCCTGTTCCAATGACATGATAATGATGTGAGTAATTGCAGGAAGAAACTGTGGCAGGCATTCCTTGAGCAGCCATGTTGGGACTGGATCAAGACAGCATGTAGATGAAGATGCTTTAACAATAACCTTATGAATTTCATCTTCTGAAGGAAGCTGGAAAGATGATAAGACTTGATCAGTGAGGGGCAGACACTGAGTGATTGTATCCTCAAAAATGGTAATTGTCTTACGAATCTTAACTATCTTATCAGTAAAAAAGGAACAAAACTTATCAGGAAGTTCATCAGGTGAGTACATTAAAGGTTCATTATCTGATTTATTGTTCTTGAGGAACTTTTTTGTGATAGTAAAAAGTTTTTTCTGGTCAGGACCACAATCCTCGACCATTCTAGAGTAGAAGTTAGATTTAAGTTTCTTGGCAAGGAAACAAACTTTGTTACATTGGATACGATAAGCTGCGCGATCAGTTGGGGACTTTGACTTCAAGTAATGACGTTCAAGCCTTCTGCGAAGAGTTTTTGCGTCTCGAAGCTCATCTGTGTACCACTCGGTATTGGGGCGCAGGATGGTAGACCTTTCGCGTTCAGGGGCGTGGTTATCAAGGACTGCTTTAGCTCCTTCATTATAGCAGTCAACAACTTCACTAAGATTGAAACTAGAAGTAACGGGTAGCGAAGCAATGTCATTCTTGAAATTTTCCCTATTGATTGCCCTTAATCTCCGTCGTTTTACATGTACTTTTAAGGGTCCCGGATTCATACAATGGGTGAACTTAAAGGAGATCAGGTAATGGTCTGAGAGACAAGGATCAGACACATGAATGCCGTCAGGAACAAACTTGGAATCAGATGTAATTATGATGTCAAGAGCATGGCCATTGGAATGAGTTGGACCATTTATAAAAACAGTTAGATTGCAAGCTTCCAACAAAGCAAGAAAGTTATGTACATCTGAATCACAGGTCTTATCAAAGTGGAGATTAAAATCACCTCCAATGAGAATGTAACGTTTGTTAACAGATATGTTCACGATGTATTGCTCAAAGTCAAGTAGAAAATTCCTGAAATTACAACCATAGGGATCAGGTCTATAGATGACAGCGACATAAACTTGCTTATCACAAATTTGTAGGTTGCTCTCAATCAATTCAAAAGAGTTGTATCTATTGCTATCAATCAACTCCGATTTGTAAGTTGACTTATATAATATACCGACACCGCCACCAATTTTTTGAGACTTTCGTGGTCGATGGGAAAAGGTGTAACCATCAGGGCATAAGTCGGATATAACAGCATCGTCATCATCATGGCCCAGCCATGTCTCACATAAAAGTAAAATATCCAAGCTGTTATCCAGTGTGAGTTCATTCAAAGCAGTTGATTTATTTCTTACAGAGCGTGGATTAAAGAGACCACATCGCACACAGTTGTCAGAACCATCACAGTTTGGCTTGATGTGAATAAGGTTTTGTTCACGATGGGAATTACAGTTTAAATAGTTTCTTCTAGCTGAAGTAATTACCTGGATTCTTTTCTGAGATTTAGCCCAAGAGCGATGACCTCTTTTAGTTGGCTTATTGGCACAGATTCCAAGGTCTCTAAACAATCTGTAGTTAGCAGGAGAAATCCCATTGACATAGGTTCCTCTCAGAGCAAGTAAGTCCTCTTTGGAATATTGAATAGAACACAATTCCATGGTGACAAAAGAAGTTAGGAAAGTCAAGATCAACAGCTTATCCATGTACAATGAGGATAAAGTCCAGAACAAAGGAACGAAGGAAAGGAGCAGTGAAACTAAAAAAAGCACTCTGGCTGTTTAAAGGATGGCACACTCCTGACATAATAGGCTACAGCAAAAACAGGGCCTAAGCTAATGGTGAAAGTATCACAAAGTCGAAGAAGTTTTCACCAAAAAAATCACTGGAAGGACAAAAATGAACATGAAGATAATAAGACAGGAAAGATCCTGGTATGCAATATAGCAACTCTGTGGAACGTGGCAACAGAAAAAATAGTTGAAGCAGTCCATAGGTTGGAAACAGTGAGAGCAAGAAATGAGTGCAACCAATCAGGCGCTACTCCGTTATTATGGCTACTCCGTTATGTTTTGCAATGTCACTTTGCACATTACTTCCATTGAAACATTGTAGTACCAAAACATCAAATTCCGTTTTCTAATTTTACAAAACGGAAAACTCTTTTGACTCTACAATTTTCCCTTGACAATTCCCACCCCAAACTATTGTAAGTTTTTCCGGTGAGGGAAGTTGTCCGAGGAGTAATTGTTATGGTTGGCAACTGTCCAGGGGAAATGGTCTGGGGTGGAAAATGTCTGGAACTGAAATGTCCCAAAGTGAATTGTCTGGGAGGGAAGTGTTCCGGCAGGAGTAACAAGGAGTGGGGGTAATTGTCCAGTCATAAAAAGGAGACATCTTTGCGACTTAACCAAAAAAGTTAATGACAAGGCAGACAATCTGCTGTGGCCACTGGAAATCTATGTTTTACAATACCCTGTTATTCTATGTAAATTAGGTTACTGTAACTCAAGTGCTGACATTATAAACAAATATACGGTAGAGGAAAATGAGAGAAACAATGTGAAATTATTCTTTTGTCAACATGTTTCATGTTATTCAGATCAGAATGCTGATACATACAACATGACATGACTTTAGAGGTTACCATATCTGGCGTAGCAAATGGGTGGACTGGGTGGACAATGTCCAGGGACCCTGAGGGTTCAGGAGGCTTCCGACCAGATGCCCAAAAAAATCTAAAAAATGGTAACTCTGCCTACCATCTAACCACCCATTACAGACCCGAAAGGAACAACAAAGTTATCAACAACTGCAGAACTGCTTTTGAAGAATCAGGCAAGAATGGGATATCAGATTGAACCTGGATCTGGTAAGTGCAAGGTCTCTCTTACCCTGCACCTCCCCCGTGGAGATTGGGGGAAAATGCATTTATGCGAGGAAAATGCATTTATGTGCTTATGATACCACTGGTTTGGGGGCCCCTTGCTTTCTCTTGTCCATGGGCCCTGAGGGTCTTGCTATGCCGCTGTTTACCATGCCAACTAACCTCAGAGGTATTTTCAGTAACACATTTTCACACTTTTACACAAAGCTCATAACACTCTTTATTTATGCACAGTAGCAGAAATGGCAATACGGCAAAACTTGTACATGGTACCCATGTAAGTTACCTTCAATGACTTGGCCTGCTTATGACCTTTTCTGACTATTTTCATCCATGGTCCTACCTACTCATGGATATTGACTGAATGATCACCTAATACTATAGAAAATAAGAGAAAAGATTGTTTCAGAGATACTTGCCTATTATCAATCCTAAAACCACCTGGTTGGGAAAGTGGGTTGCAATGAATAACCGTGCTATTCCAACTGAGGCCATGAAAACTCCAAAGCAAGTCCAAAGTAGAACTTCAGCCAGGGTTGAAGATCCTTTCGTTCCTCTAGATTGTCTAAGGTGTCTGATAAGTGCCCTTACAATGATGAACCACACAGCAGCAGTAACCATCATGTGACCGGAGGGACTCCCTTAGAAATGCAGAAAATAAAATATAAAGTGAACCTGAAAACAATTTATGTATACTTTGGGTAATTCCTGAATATTAATAAAGATGTCCAAGAGTAAGGTTAAAAAACTTCCAATAAAGAGGTTCCTAAATATGGACAATCAGTAACCTGAAGTGATAAGCTAAAGCCCCCCAGTCAAGAATGTGGTTGGGCAGAACTATGCTTTTGCCCACCTCAATCTAAGAACAAATACCCCTTATTTGTTTCCTCTGTAAGAAATGTAAAAAAAATTGCAGTAATTTACCTTAAAATTTGTCCAAAATGTTGCATTAAATGGCATCTAAGGACCCTCAAATATTCAAAAATTTTCCAAAGAGGGGACCCCTCTTTTAATAATAACACCCCAGATGACAATCCAAAACAATGTTCAGCCCCCCAGTCTCGAACAGCTTACTACCCCTATGGATTTTTCAATCATGACTACTATCTACAGGGATGTACCAAGGATTTCCTGAGTACTGGGTGCATTTATTGTCATCCTGAATGGGAGTCTAAGGTGAGGGGTGGGGGGGGGTTGCTTTCTGCATGTAAAATTTTGAACATTTTATACTGTAAGAAGTATAGAGATTTTGCTGTGCCAGTAAGAAATATAGTACTGGGCAAGGTTCATGATTTCTTAAGTATTGCCAGATGGGCACACTGGTGGCACTTAAACAGCACAGGCATAAGTTATTAAAATGTCAGACACTCTTACCTGAAAACAAACAAGAAATGATAAGGTTATTTTTCTCTAAAAAAAAAAAACTAAATGGCCTGGATGTGTTACGGCAAGAAAAAAGAGCTGTGTCACTCCTTTGGCATCTATTCATTACACTGCTCTTGCCTATTTCTCCAGAATTTTCTTTTTCTTCCTCTCTTTGTTATTTTATTGTCAACTTAAGTGTGTACAACGGCAAAGAATAGCACTTCAAAGGGCCTATCCAGATAGTCCATGGGAAAGAGAAAACTTGGAGACGATAAATACTGGAGAAGATAAAAAAGGGTTATAAGACCCTGAAAGTTGGTTGTGGCCTTGTGGGGGAATTTCTAATTCCCACTGCAAAAGCAAGCAGTCTGACCAAGAGGAATCTAGGCACAAAGATGCAAATAAACCATATACTGCAGGCCTATCTCTCACTACCATGACTCTAAGGATTCAAAGAGGGGACTCCCTATCTATATGTCATTGCAATGAAAACAAAAAAAAATAGTGAAATAACAGGAAGTATTAGACTTGAGCTTTCTTGTGCTGTAACTCAAAAATTGCAAAATTTTGCAAGAAACCTTCTAGTTCTAATCTGGTCCACTCTAGGTCTGAAATCAGTAAACCATCATAAGACACAGCTTACAGTAACTTGACAGTTAAGTGCACCTATAAAATTTAAAGTGTAACATACTAACATCACAAGGGTGCAATCGACTACAAAATTGACTCACCTGCTCCTGTCTCACAAGTGCTAGGGAACTGTTCCACATCTGGTCTGTTCTGATCATTATACAGTTTGGTTTCACGGACCCACCAATACGGCCTATGCCCAAATAACAGCCTGTAAAAACAATTCATAACACCAATGATCACACCTATGATGCAATATCAACTTTTGATGAATGTTTGAATGTTATGGCTAATTACATCACCATCACTAGCACCAACTGACAACTCATGGGCCAGACCACTAAACACTGACAAATCAGTCTGTATTTTTTCCCACAGTTTGCTACAGTATAGTGATTAACCAAAGGTAGTACTCACAAAAGTATCTCTCCTTACTTTCGAGAAGAAAACCTTCCATATCTGCCCTCTCTGTCACTCATTTTTTGTTCAGTTGTACCCAGCTTTAATATCCCTAAAATTTCTATAAAGCGCTCTCCCCTTTACCACCTTTTAACAGTCAGCAAGCCTTACATTAAGTAAGCACCGGGAGATCTGTTTCCCATGGTCTCCCCACTCCAGGCACAGATCCAGGATTTTGAGAAAGGGGGGCGCACACACCACTGGCCGGGGGACAAGCGAGCGAAGCCACAGTGGGGTTTGGGAGTCCTCCCACAAGAAAATTTGAATTCTTGATGTGTTTAGATGCTATTTTCCAGCATCTGGGAAGCATATTTTCCATATCTATCAGCAGAGATGGAAATAAGTGGTATTGCATCCGAATTTGCAATGCAAAGTTCACCCATGTGCGATGTAATTGTCAGAATGTTTCGCATTTTCTGCGATGCATACACAAAAGTTCAACCACTGACGTATACTGTATATCACTGATGGCAGTATTTGCATGACTCTGGTCGTGATTGTGAAGCTGCATGATAAGTCTGATGTACAGCAAACAAACTTCAAATGAGCACAGTATTGAGCAATGTATTGTGCCATAACAGTAGTGTATTAGATCATATCTAGTGCATGTGTGATGTATCATTCATGATCTGATTAGTATATACGCAGCAGTGTGCAATGATGTGTCTGAAGTAGCAAATTCCTGTGTCTAAGAACAACCCTCAGAATCTTGACCAAAACATAACCATTTTATTTTAAAAAGGCTTGAAAAATTATGTAAACCATTAATATTCTAGAAGTGAGATTTTCTGGAACCAGTAACTATGTACACAAAGTTTTGACTCACAAAGAGGAAAGATTTTGGTTCCCAAAGTTGTAGTTCGATCGCACAGACCAGCTGCAGCTTTCTTCATACAGTATGTCCTGTAGACAGTATGTCTCAATGGAGCAAACAGATCGTCCAAATTCAAAGATCTAAAATACCCCAACTGGTCAAAAATTCCCAAAACATATCACTGGCATGTGCAAAACACCCTCAAATGAAAATCTGAAATGAATTTGCAAGCTTCATTCAACTATTTTTCTGTACGGGGCAACTTTCTTCACGTATGCTTAAAACGAGTGGACCGTATCTCTGCAGGTACGCTTCGAGGCAGACCTGCGAGGAAGACCTGCCAGGCTACTGAAACAGGGACCGCAGAGACTGGGGCTATGGGGTATTTAGCCCCCGCACTTTTCCTGCCATGGACATTTTGGGCCACTTTAAAAGACTTTTATTTTCTTGAAAATGTTATGCCGCTTTGATGGTTAGTCCCCGCATTTCAAAATTGGCTCCGCAGTCATGGTCCCTGTGAAATAGTTGTACAAAGAACAACTGTGTATATTCAAACCGGCTACGTACATAGGTATTCTCCATAGCCAGTGTTGAAAATGGGGAATTCAGTAACACAAAACTCCAGGAAAAAGCAGGCTTATGGTTTCCCTCGAGTGTTGTGTGTGTGTGTGGGTGGGGGTCTGTTTAGGGCGTGAATTGGGGATACACACAGGAAAAAATACTAGTGAAATGGGGATACGCCGCGAAATGGGGATATCCCCGTTTCTAGAATGTCTAAAATAATGCAAAGTGGGGTGTCAGATATGTGCCTACAACTTTACAAATTGATCTGAGGTAGTACCCCAATTTCATGTTTTAAGTCCTCATTCATGTGTAAATGAGTGTGTAATTTTTTCGGCATCAACAGTTTCCTGGTGTGTAAACCTGTAATTGTCCCCGATTCACTAGGAGGAAGAGGATGTCCCCACTTTGCACATTATTTGTGTATGTCCCCGATCGGCGCCGTAAACGGGTATGAGTGTGCATGTGTGTGCGTGTGGTGTGTGTGAAGGAGGCATTTTATTTGTTCTGCTTTCAACTGGATATTCACCATATATGGGCCATATAGTGCAAGGTGTTTCAGTCAGGAACAAAAAAAGTTTCGTCGGAAAATATAAAGGTTTGTGTACAACACAAAAGGCAAAAACAAAAAAAAAATGGAACTAAAAAATAATACGAGCGGACGAAAAATTACGTGCAGGCGGTCAAGGACAAACAAACAATTTTTTTTTAGGCCTAATCTGCAGAAATTTGTGAGCAATGGTGCACACAATTAATCATTTTGGTAAAGTACTACGATTTATACCACTGTTTAACAACACACATTAATACTTTTAGGTCTCCTGAAAAAAAAAAAAAACTGAGGATCTTTATATTTCTTGAAGAAGTTGAGGGTCCTTCCTTGGGCTCTTGGAGTTCAAAACCTTGATGAAAACACCGGTATACCAGATTGGAAAGTTTGCTCTGCACGGGGGATTTATCCCCCGTGCAAAAATATGAATTTCGAAGTTGCCTGCCGCGCAAATTTAACAACTGACAACTGCAGCTGCGCAAACTTGTTGGCAGCAACCACCCAAGTTGCCTGGAAAAGGCAATTTCCTGCGATCTAGGAGGTAGTTTTGGCCAAAATTTTCTCATTACACTCCACGCCAACAGATGGTGGCGTTCCGCTTAGATAGTCTTAGCCGTGCAATCCTCTTGGTCATTATTAAAATCCCCCGCGCATCATTGCAAGCTTTCCAATCTGGCTGGTATAACACTTAATTGTCAATGCTTTTACCCTTGAATGCAAAGCAAGGGCCAGTGGGAGAACAAAAGTTAGCAAATGGTAAGAAGAGGTGAACAGGGCCCTTCCACAAAAGTGCTATGCAATCTGAGGCTAATTGCTACACATTTTGGAAAATGCGTAGCAGTACTGCTACGCAAAATGAAATTCTTATTTTCATCACTGTACGAGGCAAAAAAAAAAATTGTTGTTCAAAAAATCGTTGGTCATCGGAAAAAGGGGGGGTGTGCCATGTTTGTTGTAAACTGAAACGTGGAGTCACGGCATCACGCAGTTTACACTAGGTTAGTTTAGGTCCATACTTCATACACTGGCATGGCCTAGATAGTGTCACAGCATCATCACGGATGCCAACATTCGTCACGTTCACCACGTCATGGAGTTATCATGGATTTTAGATATCCCAGATTTTAAGCTACCTTGTCCTCGGCAAGACTGTTTAAGCCTACTACTACAAGACTGTCAAACAAATCCGTTGAACTCTTGACTTTTTTAGGAGCAATATAAAAGACCTAGGCCAGCCTAACATATCATCACACTTCACTGGTGTATCTTCGGCGTGGGCCTGACATGGAATGCACTTTGGCACTTTACAGTGTATCGTTCTCAAAAAACATAAAAGGAAATAGGCCTAGCCTAAATTTGGTTAAGCACTCGAGCTAATTCTGTGCCACTGTGAATCTATATCCACGGATTGCATGGAAGAGTGCCGTTCACGGCAGCGGGCTATTCTTCCTGTATAGGCCCAGCCTAGGCCTACTTGCTCCAGGGCTAACCTGGGCTAGGCCTAAAGGCTAGACACACTGACTGGTCCAGTGTCAGTGAATTGTACGGGAAATGGGACAGGCGTTAGGCTAACGTTACTCTGTAATGGCTTTCTTTGCCTTTTTGGAGTTTATTACTGAAGACTGAAGTTTGGACTAGGCTATGCCTACATTAGGGCAATAGCCTCATGTCAAGTTATGTCATACAAGCATGTAGGCCTATGCCTAGCTTACCACTTCAAGGTCATGTTAAACCATTCTGAGAACACTGCCGCCCATAGTATTTTCAGTCCAATTGCCTCACTAACAAAGTAAACTACTGGAAAATAAATCAAGAAGGCATTGTTTGGACCCCCGAGATGAGAAACAAGCAGAAGCGTTGAATCGAAGCCACTGAATTGCTTTTGCACAAATTCAACGATTTTGATCTCGTGAAAGTGTAGTCCGTCCATTTTCCCTGAGCTACTTCACGGTCTCACGCTGCAGTGCATATCCACCAGTACATGATCACGTACTGTCGGCTTTCAGACTTTGTACTTTACCATGCATTCCTCGTGGTTATGTAATAAGTCTCAGTGACAGACATGCGGTACTTATCTCCGTAGCAGGTGTCGAGTATTTACAGGTCTCTTACGTACAGTCGCTGTGCAAAAGTACATAATACTCGTCTGCCGAGCGGTACGTTTGTGTAACAAGCACCGCACGCGAAGCTTGTAGTCCAGCAAACCAGTTTACGCATGTAATTATGATATAATACCACTCTTCACATGCGACTCGCAACGTGTGTTGACATAAAACTGGGGATCGTAGAAAGCAATGTTTCATAAACACTTTCTATACCAGACCGATCCCAGACGCTGACGTACACTAGAGTAGAAACTCTACACTTTCTATACCAGATCGATCCCAGACGCCGACGTACACTAGCAGGGGCGGATTTAGGGGGGAGGGGGGCAGGGGGCCCGGCCCCCTTCCAAAAATTTTTGAAGTTTTTTTTTTTCAACTTCATAAAACAAATGACTAGGCCCTATTCCAATTAAATAAGCCTTTGTGATGTGTCAGAGTGAAATCCAAATTTGTTCATTATTTAAATTTCTACCTCAGAAAATAAGTCTTAGGTTAATAATTCTGTTACTGATCTCCGGCTGATAACGTTTTGGCTTATATTGGTCACAGTAACTTTTTTTCCGGGTATTGCAAGGGGTTACCATGAGCGCTGTATTGGATTGCTAACTTAAGTCTATTACCGGCCGGGTCCACAGCATTGGGAACACTGCTTCTACCTCAGGCTTTTAACTATAACTTGCTGCAACATTAGCGTCTTCTTTAAGCTTTGTAATTTACTTTAATGAAATGTACTTAGAATTTAGGGTAATATAAGGGAAAAGAAGACTTCAATTCGGGAAACTGCCATCCTAATATGTGGACAACAAAGACTACTCTCCTCTTTCATCCAACCAAAATTTAAATTTCACTAAATTATGAGTATTTTCCAGCCATGTATGATGAGTTTCAAAAATATACTGAAGACATCACCATTTTGCATCTAAGCAATCTTAAATTAACAAAAATGTTCTCAAAGGGGAGGGGACACCCCTCCCCTTAGACCCCTCCCCAGAGAAGCATGTTTCACCCAACCAAAATTTAAATTTCACTAAATTATGAGTATTTTCCAGCCATATATATCGGTTTCAAAAATATACTAAAGACATCACCATTTGGCATCAAAACAATCTTAAATTAACAAAAATTTTCTCAAAGGGGAAGGGACCCCTCCCCCAGGACGGCGATCACTCATCACATACTTTATCCCCTATCAAAATACCCCTGGCACCACCCCTGGTGCACCGCTTCCTCCTTATATCCCTCCCCAGATCAGACTTTTATACAAACCACTATGACCTGGGCCCCCCCCCTTCTGCCAAATCCTGGATCCGCCACTGACTAGAGTAGAAACTCTACACTTTCTATACCAGATCGATCCCAGACGCCGACGTACACTAGAATAGAAACTCTAAGAGACAGAGAGAGAAAAGAGTAGAAACTCTAAGAGAGAGAGAAAAAACTGCAGAAAGTGAAATATTTGAACTCATGATGAAAGTTATCAGGAAATACTCTATAATTATGTGATCTTAAAAAGTTGTGGAACATCCATAGTCAGGGTAACCCTGTGCGAGGTAAAACAAATCAAAACAAAACAAAAACAAACAAACAAAAACAAAAAAGGCTGGAGGGTCAATCAGGGATAAGAATGCTCATCTTATTTTCTTTTAGATAGTCTACAGTTTGCTTAGCAATCGAGTCGCAGTTGTGAAGACGCCGTCGGAATGCTGGAACAGTCGTATTCTTGTTGAGAACATCTAAACCAGTGGTTCCCAACGGGGGCGTTATCGCCCTTCTGGGGGCGTTTGAGCAATTCAGGGGGAGATGAGCGCTAAGGGGGCGGCAGGGGGGCGTTTTGCAAAAATGAGATATTTAATGTTAAGCGGGTTTTTACAACATTTCAAGAGGTGTCCTCTAAAATAGCTCCCAAATTAGCTCACCTATAAAAAGGAGATAAAATGAAATGAAAAGTCGCGTAGGTCTAACAATCCCTCCTCGGGTGCGGTACAAAGTTTGTGAATTATTTCTAATGGCAGATGCCAGGAAATCTCATCCAACAGTGTATAAATTTAAAAATTTCCTGCGGCCGAGGACCCTCATATTCCCATCAGTGCCAATGAAAACTGTAAGCGAAAGGGCCATGGCTAAAAGTTATCCCGTCACCTTTTCTTCGGAATTGCAGTTTTTTCTCTGCTGTTGATAAAGGTGTCATACTGAGTGGGCAGAAGAGACAATTGTAAATAAATGTAAATTAAAGATGATCATGACATTTGCATTCATGTACTATGAAGGAAAACTTTCAAATGTTTTCAAAAATGCACTGTTTTAGGTGAGCTAATTTTTTCTTTCTCATTATTACGACCTGAAGGGCAGCTTGAGTGGCAACTGACGCTGGGCAGTATAACCTGCGGGGGGGGGGGCGGCAGCTGTCCTTCTGAGATTTCCAGCCCTTACTGAAAACATGGTATTCTTGAAAATAAAAATGCTAAAAATACTAAAAACTCCATCCTCCTGATTATGTTTTTCAGGCCCTCAGAATCTAGGAAACCGCATATACAAGTTACTTTTCTCCAAAACTTTCCCGAGGAGGTCCCCAGGACCCCTGCCGCCGACAGGTTCCTATGCGAGTAACTCGCACAAATGAATGAACCTCCTTCCTCATGCAAGATGCATACAACACAGCTGAAGTGCACACAACACAGCTGAAGCCTATTCGTTGAAGAATTTTAGTATTGCTTCTCACTCAGTGTCCGGCACAGCATGTCAATATAAAAGAAATAAATAAATAATATGATAACCTTTAATTTCATGCAGAAATTAATGAGCTTGTTTGAGTACGTTTTAGTCATGTGTTTTCTTACGAAGTGATTTTACTAAATAAATTTTTCAAGTTAAACTTTTCTTCTCGAAGTCTCGGTTTCTAAAGAATGAAGTCTCAAAAAGTGTTTGTATCTTTGAAAGTCCAGAAGACTTCACTTACGCTAATCTGGAACTGATGCATTTTTGACAAAACAGAGCTACGCTACACACCAGCCGACGGTGGCCCTAAAAGTAGCACAAATTTGCATCTTATGCATCTTAAATACACAACAACTTCTCAGCTCTCAAAGAGTAGGTGGGCTTCCCCGGCCCTGAAAAAAACTTGAACAAAAACAAAAAGAAAATAGGCACTAGGCACTAAAGAATGCAGGCTAAACACATAATCAGTTCAATGCTTTGCCAAAGACATCACCAATTTGCACCTACAAAAGAGATCTTACAAAAGGTCATTTCTTCCCGTTCGACCCCTCTTCTTACACCCTTCCTTCAGGACGGCAGTTGGTGACAAAGCCAAAGAAAGGATTCGCCTGGGTGCTAACTATCAGGTACGCTGCCCCTTTGGAATTTCGGCCAGGCTACAGCCCTGGTGCACGGTGGCAGAAGTCTTTCAATGCCTCATGCAACTTAACACCATCCTCCTTCCTCCCACTCACAAGCCAATCCCTTGCAGCATCAAACAGACTGTCCATTAGTAACTATTTAAATACAAACTGGTCTAAGGTGGATTTTTGTAATTTCTTTAGTGCACAGTCAAGGTTATTAGGTAATCGGAAGACGGTGAAAATTTGACTTAACAGTGCTTTATTCTTGATTTAACAATTTCTTAAATAGGCTTACCCTAGACCTTCCGGGGCTGTGCCTTTTGGTCCCCCACTGAAACGTTGCCCCGGGGTCCCCATAAGAGGCTCTCTACACTTCAGCACACGTTTTTGTTTTCATCGTGTCATGCATAGCAATGGTATGTTATAGACCGAGTAGTGGGGGGGGGGCGTTTGTCCAGCCCGATTCGGTGAAAGGGGGCGATGGGCTGAAAAAGGTTGGGAACCACTGATCTAAACCGAGGGAATCATGCTCGTGTCAATTGTTTTTCGATTTTCCATCTGCTTTCAATATACCATACAACCGCATGTTTTATAGTAAGAAAACTTCTCAGTATGAAGGTTTCGAACAGCCTTACTTATTGGTTAATGAACTACGTACTCACAAACAAATCTGAATTTGTTAATAAACTAAGCCCAATTATTGCCTTTCTGATGTAATTAGTTCAAATACGGGAGCCCCACAATTAAGGTACAGTTTTAGCATTTCCTGTTTACTTTGTATACATTTGACGCACGATTCTCTGAAGAGGAGGTGCTCTGAAGTGCTCTTTCATCAAGTTTGCAGATGACATGGCCTTGGTGGGATTAATTAATGATGGTAATGAAAATGCATATCTTAGCCAGACACAATCTTTTGTTAATTATTGCGATTCATATTTTCTAGAATTGATTGTTTCGAAGATAAAAGAAATGCTAATTGACTATCGTCGTTACAAAAGTCGCCCACCCGATGCTGTTATTATCAAGGGGCTGCAGTTGAACGTGTTGCCGTGCTGTAAATATCTTGGTGTTGTATTGTACAACAAACTGATATGGTGAGATCATGTGGACGTGTTGGTTAAAAAGTTAAACCCCAGATTATATTGTCTCCGTAAATTGTCAAATTTTAAATGTTAGTTAATTCTGAGATTTTAGGTCTTTTTTATAATTGTACATTTAGTGGAGGGTGAAGTACTGTTTGATCTGTTGAGGTAGTAATGTCAGTAAAACAGAATTGAGTCGCATTGAAAGCATTATAAAAAGCAGGAAAGTAATTGGGGAGTCTCAGCCATCTGCCAAATCTAGGCCCGTAGCCAGACAAGTTGTCGAAGGGAGGCCAAAAAGCTTCTATGGGTACGAAAAATTTTCCAGAGGGGGAGAAACCTACTAAAATGCATTACAGCAGTAATTTTTTATCTTCTGAGGGAGGGATGTGTTTCATGAGACTGAACGAATAAAGCGAGGCAGTGGTAGGCTGAGACTTCCATGTTTCAAACTAAACTAATACTAATAGGCACCGCAATTCATTCGTCCCACGTGCAATGACGGATGCTTTTTAATGATAACTTACTTCGTTAATTTCGATAATTTAACAGCTTACTGTATTATTTGTGTATACAAACATTTTTATTATTATTATTTCTTTTTAAGTTGATTTGTTACTTTGTTTATTGCCATAGGCGTAGGAGGCGGGGGGGGGGGGTGGGCTGGGGGCTACAGCCCCCCAACCAAATGTTTCTGCGAAAATTCGGGCAATATGCTGAGAATTTTTCGGGCACCTACTGAAAGAAAAATAATGCAATGATGTAGCTAAGGCCACATAAAAAGTAACTTGATTCTCATCCCTGACATCTGGAAACATCTGTCGCCAGGTCCTTTTTCATTTTTTTGATACAAATTAATTTTCAGTGTATTCTTTCTGGGCCCTATTTTATACTATACATCGTGTATCCAGAGTGTTCTTGTCAGTCGGCTTAGCCGGTCGCAAGGACAGGAGGAACGTTTGACTGTGGGATTTGGTGGAGTGATATGGGCCAATATATAAATGCAAAAACCGTCAGAAACGATGTCAGAGATCAGATTTTCTTTAAGAAAATGCACATGGAAACGATGACGTCGGCCCGGGAGGTTTTTATTCATTAGTAAAAGATAAAACAAAATTCACCCGGCGTCCAAAATCAGCCAGGCCGGTGATGAGAATCAAGTTACTTTTTTATGAGGCCTAAAGGTAATCAATAGTTTGAAAAAACACTTCCTTGGTAAATAAGTTCTGATTTAAATTGCACATACATATTCGGTATTAATTCACCAGTGTGTTTTTAATGGTTAAACTTATACTATGATTATTAGTGTTGTATTTAGGGGGCCATTGGGCCATGCCCCCCTCACTGATGCCGATTTTTTTTAGTACCAGCTAAAATAAGTAAATATTTTAACACAAATTTTACTTCAAAGGTAGCATATGTGGCACCAGATTGCATGTAAGGACACATGATTTTTCAAAAATTTTCAAAGGAGAGGGGGACACCCCTTCCATTAGACCCCTTCCCAGGCCAGCGATCACACAACATAATGCATGCTCCCACCCCCATTAGAGAAATCATGGCTGCGCGACTGATTATTATCATTGTTATTGTAACGACTTCCCCCAAATGAAAATCAATATGGAAGGTAGTAACGTGTCAATGTAATTGGCATGCGCTGTGATAAACCAATGCATGCCTATATGACATGTACATGCTGAACGTGCGTGGAGCGGGCGGAAATTTTGGGTTACATTTTTCGGGGCAGCCCCCAAATCAACTTGGAGTCCTAAGCCTATATGTTTACTGCTGTATGTTCAATTTGGTGCGAGTACCTGAATTTCCTTTTTATGGAGTAATAAAGTTGTACGGCTTTCTTACTTAAAAGCCAGGGGAAGACATTAATGCATAAGGAACTGGTTGGATGCCAGAACAACTGAAACTCTCATCCATGCTTTTGTAACTTCTCGGCTTGATCGTGGCAACTGGCAATGCTGTTTTAGCTGGTCTTCCAAAAAAATTGATTGCTAAGCTCCAAAACTGTCCAAAACACTGCTGCTAGAGTAGTACTGGAGATAAAAAAGATATGATCATATCACTCTTGCTCTTCAGTCGCTCCACTGGCTTCCTGTACCACATCGCATCAACTACAAAATTCTGTTACTGACGTGGAAGGCTCTTCCTGGCCAAGCCACTGGATATATTTCTGAACTTATGATGTATCCTTTATACTCCTGCTCGTCATCTGCGCCCCCAAAATGCTGATCTCTTGGTCGAGCCTCGCTTCAAGTCCAATTGCTACGGCGGTCGTGCCTTTTCCAGATTTGCACCCAGACTATGGAATTCCGTGCCACATGATTTACGAAAATGCAGTTCAGTGAGTTGTTTCAAGAAAAATCTGAAGACCTTTCTCTTTCAAAGCGCTTTTGAAGTGCCTACGATATAAGCGCTATTATTGATTTATGATGATGATGACGACGACGAAGCCTCACGTCTACATCACGTATACATTGAAAATGTTCCGTTTTAGTTTGTTACGGCGAAAGGTGACGTCACTCTCCACTACTTCTCACTACCTTGTACGATGACAGCCTGTGTAATTGGTTGAATATATGCTTCAAATGACTAATTGCGATAGCACTCCTAACAATATGTTTATTTAGACTCGAATTTTAGCTCCAACTTCAGCGATAGTGCTCTTAAATATGATAGCTTCTCGGCCTTTTGGCTAACTTGAAGGTCCGTCTGAGGGTCAAGAGGTTGGTCAGTTAAGTTTGTTGTCCTTTTGGGGATGTAGTTTAATGGCGCCGGGACGGTGGGGCTGGGGGCGCGTGCCCCAATCGATTTCAGATTTTTTTTTTGAAAATTTTAAAATGTTAATGATTCCAAAAGGCGTCTAAGCTATAGGGGTAGGTGTGTTTTCGACAGAGTGATGGATCTATCGTCATCGTAGCCATTTTCAATCGCAAATGGTCCTCAGACTATCGCAAATTAGCAAACTATCAAAATTTCCGCATGCTCCGCGCGCATCAAACCTTACCTCAGTATTGTCCTTTTTATCAATAATTTCCAGTAGCAACTCCCGTAGAAGCACAGCAGCAAAAGTTGAAAGCTGTTTACGAGTTCTAGTGTAAAAGACCGGCTCTGTAATTGGCAAATAGGTTTGTTGGGGAATTGAAAATGTCTCGATGCAGAGCATGAATGCAGGTTTTGTCATGGTCAGATGGTTATCTTACCTAATGAAAAATTTCGACGCTCTTTGCGCGCATTCGTCACGGTTTTCACTCCATCTCATGACCACTATTAAGGTTATAATTTATGCAACTATTCTGATCACAACACTTTTCCGAAAAACAGAATTACGTCTCCAACCGCTGTAGGGGCCTATGGACCTTTCAATCTAATTTGTAGCATGATGTGGAAGGTTGAAAGTACGACGGTATATGCCGTTATACATTTTTCTAAAAATTTTACCGAGCACTTCGCGAACAGCCATTACCAGTATAGACTTACTACCAAAAATATTTTCAATTGCTCTTTGTAGTCCTTCACCCCTTTTGCTTACCTATCAGGGAAGTCTAATATCACCTCCCTGCACCTATATTCTCACTCCCAGTCCCCATTGCTGGAAGCTGTTAGTCTGGATTTTCGTTCAAACTTAGTAAAAATACGATAGTTGTAAAGTGTCAGGGTTGTTCCCGTTACACTTTGAAAGTAACTCGTTATGGTTACAGTTAATTACATAAAATTGTATAACGGTTACAGTTACTAGTTACAATGTTGAAAAAGTAACTAGTTACAGTTACTTTTGACTGGAAGCTACATTTCAAAAGTAACTAGTTACTTCGAGGTGAATATACGGTACCTCGGTGCCTGAAATGGAAGGGGGCATGATCAGATAGTAAGACTGGGGGCACATGAGAGGACCGAACCTCCTTTGTGCCGGTTATCCTTAGGTGTTCCCCAAAGAAAGTCAATGATGCCACTCAGCTAAACTTCACTGGGGATTCAGGCAGAGGCTCCTAACGCTCATCATGAAGCAGCGAATCATGATACTGTGTCGGAGCCTACGCAAACTATTGTTAGACGAATATGGTTGTAACCAAAACTTTTCCAGTTACGACAGTACTTCTTTGAGCAGGGCCGTAGCGAGCGGGGTGTGTGTGTGGGGTGTCACATCCCCAATATTTGGTCGCCCGTCGGCAAATTTTCGGTCTGTCGGCAAAAAGAGGAGAGGGAAAGAAAAAGAAGAGGAAAGGGGAAAGGAGGAAAAGAAGAGAGAAGAAGGGAAAAGAAAGGGAAAGGAAGGGAGGGAAAGGGAAGACGGAGAATGAAAAGAAAAAAGAGGAAGAGAGAACGGGCCAGTCTGTTAATTATTGGCAATTTCGATTTTCGGGTCTTCATCTAATTGGCTCTTTCAAGTTGAAAGCCCGTCGGCAAATTGATTATGCATGTGACGGCCTTATACGGCCGTATCAACGGTCGTCGGTGTAATTGGACGAGTGACTGAGTCCGTCGGGAACTCGGGAAAAGAAAGGGAATTAACGGCTTCCGTAACGGTGCACTATTTCGGGTCATATGACATTCTTGAAAAACCACTTTCTGCACATTATTCCTCACTTTTATCATCACCATGGGGAGCAGCACCCGATTACCCATGGAGAGGGTATCCTTAGCCCGTCTTCTAAACCCTAACCTTGACTTCAAACACATTTTGCAAACTTCTGAGGATCCGGTTTACCCACAAACAAAATTAATGCGTGCCGAGCGTGTCTTCCCTTCACTGCAACCTCAGGCTTTTAACTTTTGAAAACCAAAATGAAACAGATATAGAACCCATCTTCAGATCCTGGCGTTCAAAGCATATTTTGAACGCTTGTGTTAAGATTCTGAACACTTTTTCTCCCTTTTTGAACGCCGGACGCCCATCCACTTATCGTATTTGAACGCCTGACGCGTCTAGTGTTCAAATGCTGAACACATACGGTATAGTGTTCCAATTCTGAACGACAGGTTCAGAAGTATAGTGGCATGACGGGAGGAATAGCCTAACACATTAGAATTAACCGGAATCTTTGCATTGGATAATGCATTATGAACCAAAATATACCAATCATGCATGCGACTTAATTTTTTAACGAGAGATTATGCTAAAACCTCAGAGCTTCCGGGGGAGAAGCCCCCGGACCCCCACCAGCGGCCCTAAGGCCGGCCCAGTGTTTTAGCCAGCCCATACTTGAGGGACAATGTCGGATAAACCGACAATGTCGGATAAACGGCGACAAATGTCGCACAAAAAAAAATCTGACACGCAAATTCTACCCGGAGGTAAATTTTGAGGTTCCTCATTAGGGCAGAAATCCACTCAAATATTGCACCATTTGCGATCTAGGCACCTTTCAAATTCCAGAAATTTCCCCCTCCCCTAGGCCATAGATCAGTAAATGACGCATTGAGAAAACGTCCAGGCTAAATCACTGGAGGGCCTCTTGATCCCAACCGCTTAAAAACTATAGCGGCCTGACGAGAGGGATAGCCTAATACATTAAAATTAGTGGGATCTAGTTTGTATTTGATGATGCATTATGAAACAAAGTATATCCATCCTGAGACTTAATTTGTCACCCAGAGATATACTTAAAACTCAGAGCTCTTGGGGGCTTCGCCCTCCGGAATCCACTAGGGGTCCTTAGGCGGTCCCAGTATTTTAGCCAGCCCCTATTTGTGCGACAATGTCGGACAAACGGCGACAAATGTCGCACAAAAAAATCTGACAAGCAAATTCTACCCGAATGTAAATTTTGAGGTTCCTCATTAGGGCAGAAATCCACTCAAATATTGCACCATTTGCGATCTAGGCACCTTTCAAATTCCAAAAATTTCCCCCTCCCCTAGGCCATAGATCAGTAAATGACGCATTGAGAAAACGTTCAGGCTAAAACACTGGAGGGCCTCTTGATCTCAACCGCTTAAAAACTATAGCGGCCTGACGAGAGGGATAGCCTAATACATTAAAATTAGTGGGATCTAGTTTGTATTTGATGATGCATTATGAAACAAAGTATATCCATCCTGAGACTTAATTTTTCACCCAGAGATATACTTAAACCTCAGAGCTTTCGGGAGCTGCGACCCCACTAGGACCTGATACGCTGGACCGCTGGATACGCCGGATACGCTGGACCCCACCAGGGGTCCTTAGGCGGGGCCCTGGACCCCACCCGCTAAAGCTCGTTTTCGTACTACGCATTACCAGATCCGTCGGCATAACATAATCTCCACACCCCCAAAGATAACACCTTCGCTACGCCCCTGTCTTTGAGGGTGGAAATCTTATACTCCCATCACAATTTAGAGAGGTTATTGGCTATTAAAGGGGGAGAGTGTTGTTTTAGCAGTAATTAAAGTCTTCAGCCCTCAAGAGCATAACTATGGTAATACGATGCTCTATATTTGTGAACGGTAAAATTTTAAAACCTCACCGCTAAGGTTGGGCTAAGTGATATTTCCGCTGTGCACTCTAAAGGAAAATAGTACCCTAACGCCCAGCTGATTTTGAAAATTTTCTGTTACTAATTCGAGTAAAATGCAATTTGTGGTCATTTTGATTATTTAAATTTTAACGGGAGAGTAACGGGACCCAAATGTAACGCCGTTACAGTTACTTTTACACAGAATTGTAACTAGTTACTTGCTCCGTAACTAAAATGCAAATGTATTTCGTTACAGGGTTCCGTTACACAAAATGTAACTCGTTACAGTAACGACATTACTTGTAACTCGTTACTTCCCAACCCTGTAAAGTGCTCGGCATCATACTCTATAGTATTATTTGGATGCCAGGTAATAATCATTATATCAGTGCCCCATTTCATAAAATTAATTCAGAGCTTCCAGGGGCACTATACCGGTATCTGCCAGCCTTAGATACCCTTTTTAATGCACAATTAAGCAAAGTAAAAATTTCTTAATAGTCCAAGAATGTTTTTGTAGCCTCCACGCACGTATTTTTACGTAGAACCTTTCCCGAACAGAAGGCAGTAGAGTAGTTGCTTCAGGAGGGTTGTAATTGACAACATACGCTTCTCAAAGAAAACACATATTCTCCTCTTCCACTTAACCAAAAATTAGAATTCATTAAATTATGGATATTTTCCGGCCATATATGATCAGTTCCAAAAATATCCCAAAGATACCACAATTTTGCATCTAAGCAACATTAAATTAACAAAAATTTCTTAAAGGGGAGGGGATATACCCCCTCCCCCAGCTAGGACGGCACCTTTATGTCGTGACTAAAGAATTCCACACTGCTGTATACAATTACAAGGATGCACAAAAATGGTATAATACGCAGGCCGTTCAATGTGGGGGGGGGGGGGGACTGAACTGAGGTGACATGTTCTGCCCCCGGCATCACCAAACCTGACGGCACCACTAATGTAGCTTCCAGTTGAGGAGCAGAGCCCCTTCGGGGAGTAACCTTTGGTTTCGCCCCTTGGCTCTTCGCCGAGTAGAGGCAACTTTCAAACATAGGCGTAGCGGGAAGCTTTTCTAGACTGTGGGGGCTGATCCTTCTTTTGGATCGCCGTCCTGGGGGAGGGGTCTAAGGGGAGAGGGTGTCACTCTCCCCTTTGGAAAATTTTTGGGTATTTGAGGGTCCTCAGATGCAATTTGGTGCAACATTTTGGACAAACTTTGAGGAAAATTACTGCAAATTTTGGACATTTCTTACAGAAGAGACATATAAGGGGTTTTACCTTTGGATCTTGGGAGCGGAAGCATACTTCAGCCCCCCAAATTTTTGACTGGAGACTAAAGCCCCGCAGCCCCGGCCGCGCAATTTTTTTTCCCACGAGGTTATGGGCAAATCATGCCAATGGACCAATCAGCTTCTTGGAAATAGGCCACACCCCTAATTCCAAAATGACAGCTTTCCGACCCTTTCATTGTAATTCTGACACCGGATTATGAAAGAACAGGCCAAATAACCCTTGGCCACATAACCCTAACCCTGAAATTAACCCTAACCATGATTTTGAAACAAATTTGAAAAATTTTGAAAATCAAATTTGCCCATAACCTCGTGGGAAAAAAAATTAGGCGCCCCGGCCTTGTTTCCTTTCCCGCTTCCTACGCCTACGCTTTCGAAAGTAGCTCCGGCCTTCACTGGAAGTTAACCCAGGAGAAAATTCCAGTCAACAACAGGTATTGGGTGTCGGGTATTTTCAGGTACCTGACAAAACCAGGTAAAAACCAGGAAAAATTCCAGTCCAGAAACAGTTATTTCAAATGGTGTCGGGTTTTAACAGGTAGGCCTACCTGACAAAACCGATTAAAACCAGTAAGCCAGATACGCCCAACTTACAAAACCCGACCATCCCCAATAGACGAGTTGGGAAATTAGATTTTGCTGTACCATTGTACTACCACAGATGAAGGCCACGGATAATTGCGCACGGACAAGAGGGCATTGAGAAAGTATTTTTTGTCTTTCACAATTTACTGCCATACTGCCCAACCTTTTTAGTCCACGTTAAGGAGACTAAGTTTATAAAGAACTTTTCCTCTAAAGAAAATTCTCTTTGACCCGTGATTGAAGTCTAGAGAACCATAGTTTAACACTGGAAAATTGAGCGTGATTACACAAAATACTATCTTGCACATGCAGTCTCTGTTGTGGTACACTTTCGTTCCCAGCATGCACTGTATCCCGAAGTTTCCCAACTCGTCTATTACTCGTTGACTGGAATTTTCCTCTGAGAAATACAGTGCATGTTATCATGTTGCCTCCGGCAGGGTTATTCTAGCTGTGCTATGGAAACATCATAGCAGACGACTTTGGATATTGCCTGATATCACTCACCCACCGACACGCAAACTCTTAAAAATGGAAAAGATAAATAAAATGGCTATTAGTTGTATCCTAGTACATTTTTTTATCTTTCATAAGCTGAAGATAGTATGCGTCTGTTTTTATTTCGTTTGACATTAAAACAGTTCGTTCTCGATTCAATCGTTTTAGAGCATTGAATATTGTGTCGGTCTCGTTGTCCGTTCCCTAGCAACCTGATAACTTCACAATGTTTGATTTCAGCCTCCATACACTTTCACACACACTGACTTTCGGCCAAGCATAATCGATAGCTCGTATTACGTTTGTACACTGCACTCCATTGTTGGACAGTTTTAGAGTCGACATGATCAACACTGACTGGCATGCATGCTGTCCTCACACTAGCTGAAGCTAAATTAGCCTAGTGGTGGACAGATATTGAAAGGCATATAACGTTAGGTTTCCACCATCTCAGAATTCAGTAACTTTGTGAAGCGTTTTCCAAACTTTTTTAGTTAACTTCCTAAGTTCCTGGTGCTAATTTTGAAGAGCGTATTCGCAGACGACAAGCGAGATACCCATTCATCTGATCTTTACGTAAATTTGCGAGGTCCTATAATTTCTTCACATTACCGAAGTCGTTGGTGACATCTTTGTGCCTCAGCCGGTGTTTCATAGTTCATTCCAGTCATTTATGAAAACATCGATTCATCTCATCATCCCATAGGACCAGGGGATTTCTTTGGATTTTAATTCGCTTGCAACAGCTTGGCCTAACGTTAGGCCTAGGCTGTTGTATTTTGAACATTTCAAGCTTTTGTCACCAAAAACTGAAGTAAGGCTGTAACTTAGTGGAGAGCTGTGTTAGTGTTAGCCAAGGCCCTAGTACTACTAAGTTACTACTAGGCTAGGCCTAGTACTAGTAGTAGACCTGAGTTGTTTGTTAGAGGAAAGACACCGATCACTCGCCCGGCCGGCTGAATTCTGGTCATGGGAAATCCAAACGATGGCCCGATCCAACTTGCACATGATCGTAAGTATACAAGGCCAAGTGATATCATGTGAGTCCTACAATTATTGTGGCAATAAAAATGTGAAAACATTTAGGCCCCTAGGCCTACTAAAAGAGCATTTACTAAAACATTTAGGCCTACTATAAGAGTAAGTTCAGAGTTTTATGAAACAGTTTAACAAACACAGGGTCAGTTGTTAGGTTTATTATGGCTGATAAATATTACAATAAAATAGGTAAAGATGTAATAATTTGTTCATTCTTCAACAAACCTAATACAATACCTGTGCATTCCTTTCTTAGCAACTCCAAAGGACCTTACTCAAAGTAAACCTGTGAATGAACTGTCATTAAGTGGCAGTTATAGATTCCAAGGGTATCCAAATGGATATTTTGTAGATGCCAGGAAACCATTGCTGGGGAAGCCAGCAGAAATACCAGATCAGTATCACAGGAAAAGGCAACATTTTGTGAAAGGTATTTATGATTTTATTGAATTTGCATGTATGCTTTTATACCAAGAAAACATATTTTGTGTTATTAGCTACTGTACTATTTGAAATTTATTTTATTGTTGGAGTATATACTCCATATGACTCGTTCTTCAGTGTATAATAACATCAAAACTGACATCAGTTGGTGCTTTTATTGGATTTTTATTGGATCAAAAGAAATTTCATGCAGAGCGTGCAGTAGACATTTACAGGCATTACTACTTTCCATGTATACCGTAGGAAGTCATCTGTATGGTATGCATACTCTACAAAGATGAAAGTGTGTTAAATTTGTCATGTTTCTCTCATTGTGGCATTGCCAATGGAACATACATATTCAGTTCAAGACATGCAGTCAGACCTTTGTTTCAGCAGAAAAATGATCATGTGACTTAATAGCATGTCTACACTTGGTTTTTGCTGTCTCAATAATTTCAAGCTATTGAACATAAGGTTACTACAGTATGTAATTGTGACTAACCTGTGAAGTGCTCTTTGTACAGTTCAAAGAAATGAAGAATTAAAGTTGTCCAGCTATACCCATGGTCAGTTGCACATATTCAGGGCAGGAGGGCAGGGGAGTGGGGGGGGGGGGAAGACATGAACAATTTCAGGATTGGAAAGGCCCACTTTCATAGACATAACATGGAGATAGGTGGTACTATATACAGCTAAAATATGTTGTTAGTGACAATTTTGACATAGCTGGGCTTCAGGAACCAAGTCAGTTTGTGCAGTTTGCTCTACTGAAAAAGTAGTGGCATAGCTAAGTTGGAAGTTGGGGGTGCAATCCCCCCATTCACCCACACCCTCAGGAATAGATGAAAAATTCATTAATGAATTTTCTATTTCTGCTTATACTATATGTGACATAATGTATGTGCACTGTTTGTACTCATGTTCAATATGTTTGTCAATTATTTTCAAATTCATGTTGTATAGTGCAAAAAATGAATTATGTAACTCTGTCACCTTTAGGCCAACCAACAGATTGTCATGTTCCAGCCAATGATGAGACCCCTATCATTGACAGTATGTACATCTCAGCTAATAAATGAGGATCTCACAGCTTTGTGTTAACCTCATATTTTGTTTCACTGTTGTTACAACCCCAGCACATTGTCTTTCTACTTTTTTGAGTTTTTTCAGCATTCTTGTTTTTTTTTTTTATGTTTATTTTTTATGCATTATTTGTATGATATTTTGTTTGCTATAATTACTGCATGCATTGAAATAAAAGCAGTGTGAGGGCATAGCTTGGGTTTAAGGAGGGGTGTGGCAAAATAAGTGGTGTGAAAACCCTTGAAAAGATACATTCCTGGAAAAGATATCCATACAATGCTAAATATTTCTCCCATCCTCAATCTATTAAAGAAGAAAGTTACTATGTAGCTTTCCTTCACACTGTGCTGTACACATTTAGCTGCAAAAAGCCTTGTGATCATGTCAAATGTTTACTTGAATGTTTGAAAAGATGTATCAAAATATTACATGGAAAAATATGATTCCAGCCTCTTTTTAACTGGCCCCTTTGTTCTAAACAGGCAAGTAGCAATATACTAACTTGTGAGAGCATCCATAATTTTGAAAATAGTGAAAATTTATCAAAATCAAATGAAGAGCTACAGTTTATAGTAGAATTTGTGCAGCTTGTTTATGTTGTGAGAAAAGTTTGTTTTATGTGCCTCTTTACTTTCTCTGGTGGTTTAGTTTTGCTTTGGGAAATCACCTAATGGGATATGGTTCTACTAACATCATCTTTGTGTTTTATATCCCACCCCCAAATAACATTTTTTATGTGAATTTCATCTTAACCTTCAGCAAAACCATTACAGAGCATACCTGTACTACTGTACATTATGTCAGCATGTAACATGATTTTATGTCTTGAACCATAAATCAGGTTTTTCCAGCTGCTTGTATGTTGTACCAGATAAGGACAGTATTTTATAACATACATGTGTGAACCAAAGGGATAGTTAACATAAATTTGATTATGTGACAATTTTCTAGTTTTATTAAAACCTTGACACAAGTGGAAATGATTCAGTCTTACAAGGCTTGTTAAGTTTTCCTTTTATAATGATAAATTCATCAGAATCCTATCATAATAAAGTATTTTGTTCATTTGTGGTTAAACTTAATTATGGCAAATAAAATTTTCTGTTGTAAAATTACTCCCTACCAGTGCTACCACATGTAGAAGAAAAACAATATTCACATATCATATTAAATTGCTGTTTTAAAATGTGAATGAAACCCTTAATTGAAAACAATGAAAGCAAAATAGATTAACCTAGCCGGGAAAAATAGACTCCAGCTTTGTTGATTGAAATACAGTACTCAGTAATATTAAACAGGTCGGAACCGTGTTACATGTAGTTGCAAAGCCAAGGTCTGCTAAGTTTGTTTTTCGGAAAGATTTTGGTAAATCTGCCTATGAAAAAAATGGGAAGCGAGGAAAGAGAGAAAGAAAAATAAAACTTTGAATAGACTATGTAACAGTGTAAGCAGATGCAAGTCTTGGCATTAGTAAAGTAAGCATCTTGTATAACTTTTTTACTCCATCCCTGCCATCCCCCATCATCATCCCCACCCCACAACCCCTTCATATACACATACTCATACACACTGAGATTCTACACTCTCACCAATTCTCTTTTACCTTCAGCAACACTTGCTTCAGCTTAGTTTGATTTGACCCTTAGAAAATTCTGTAACTTTCCTTAGTTTGAAATTTGATAATTTTAATGGAGCAAGACAACATCCCTGGACTATTAAGTCCTCTCACTCAGGTCTGTAGCCAGAACAACCAATTTGGGGGGCACATCGATGTTGGAGTTCCACCGGCTTGGGGAGGTGTCTAAGGGACCCTCCTCTTTGAAAATTAATGCCTATTTCAAGGACTCTAGATGCAGAATGGTGTGAGATTTTCCATATTTTCTTCTTATATTTGTATTCCAAAAATGCTGGTCTCATAATAAATTTTCCCTCCTTCAGTGCAAGACTTTTTATTGAAAAATTGGGTCCCCTCCCCATGGCTATGTGTCTGCTCCAACTGCTACAGTAACTACAGTGAATGTATAAAGAATATACATTAATTTGTACGTAGAGAAGAGATTGTAATGTACTGTTTTAGTTCAAATGCATTTAGAGCTTCATCAAATTTTCAGGTGGTATTCAGTTTAAATTAAATTTGCAACTGAATCTCACATAGAAAAATCTCTAGTTGTATAAAATAAGATTATGCTCAGACTTCCTTTTCTTGTTATAAAGACATGCCATAGCAATGCCAGATAGAATTCCAAGTTTTATGTCTCTGTATAGAGTATATAAATATTATCAAATTTGATGAAGCCCATGGGGCTACCAAGGAAATAAGTGATTGTGTATGAACTACAGTATCAGGTCATTTCAAGCAGACCATTTCATTGAACTTACTTAATTACTTCCTGCAGTACCTGTAAATGATTATGTTTATCCAAACATAGATTTGAGAGGGGATACCATTTCCCCTTTTTTTTTTTCTGTCACTGGCAAATAGTTTAACATGTCATGAAGAAATTGTTTGCAATATGTGTGTATGTGATATTCTGTGGTCGGACAAAAAGCCTGTCGCATTGTCCCTAAAGAATGCTTTAAATTGACCAAAACATCTGCAATTATTTTGCTTTTCCTGCACATTGTTTTGTCCATTGTGTATATTTTTTTATTTTTTATTGTACAAATACTGTATGCAATATGTAACTTGAAATAATGATGATATATTACAACTTTTCAGTATTGCATTACTTTAAGTACTGTACATTTGTACGAAATGTCTTATAATTAAGCAAAAAACCAAATCACTGTATTTGTTGCAGAGTTAAGTAGAAGTAACATGATACTGAGAGTGAAAGGCCCACATTATGAGTTACATCAAATTAGTTGTATATTGTACGGTGGCACAGCTGCCAGGATTTGAAAAGTGTGTGTGGAAGGGGTGGGGCTGGTGGGCGTGGGGCTTGGTGCAGGCAGAAATTTGGAGGGGGGGGGGCTAAAAGTGGGTAGACATGCTGGTGTACACTGTATCTGTGTACATATGTGGGCAGTGTGGGGTGAGGTTGGAGGGCAAATGCATCGGCTCATGGGGTGTTTCCCCATGGCACTTTTCCTACTTGGTAGGGCCACTGACATTGCAAAAAGGAGAAGTGAAGTGAACAAGGGCGGCAGAGGCCCCTGAGAATCTTTGTAATTTAAGTAGAAGTGCAGTCTTGTACTGCTAAAGTGAAAGGGATACTGTAACTTTTTCTTAGCCACAGTAACTTGAATACCAATGTTTATACAGTATGCAAAATTAATTACAGGTTGAACTGAAGTTAAAGGAGGCACAGCTGAGCTCTAAATTTAAAGGAAGATTTACTGTACACTTACATTTCTCTTTAGGTAGGCCAAATGCAAGAGCAACAGGAGGAATCAGCTATGGATCAGATATGCTTCCAGAAGCCCGCTCAGTTCCCTCACCCAAAAAGACGCCATTCTGGAATGAGGACAGAACGTAAGTCTTTAAAATTTATCCCTTCAGAAGTTCTTGCCTAGATGACCTTCAACTGATATCACTTTGCATTAGTTCCAAGCATCAGCATTACTGTTAGAGTACGTAAGAGCATGTCTTCTTTGACTATCAGGTTAATTGTAAACACAAAAACAAACGTAACATGTGGGATACAGTACATTTACAGAAAATATATATACATGAGATTGTCAGATGGGGACAAAAGATAGAAACTTCACCAACATAGATGGAAATCCTTGGGGATAGAATGGGGAGGATATGTCCCCCACACTTTTTGAAGAGGATCCTATTTACAGTACTTTGGAATTTGCATACAGTAAGCTTTTCTTCAAGGGCTCATTAACCAGGGCCCCACCACCACCCGCCTTCCCCTTCCCACTAGTTCACACTAGCATAAGAGATATCAGTGGCTATTTCTTGAAAACAAACCTAGTTTACACATGTTTGATCTTGTATTTACAATCATGACCTGTGACGGGAAAACTCCCTACCCCAGGCCCCACCCAGACAACTTCCACCCATGACAAATACCCCTCCAGACTACTTCCCCCACCAAAAGAATTGGAATTGTCCTGGTCTGAAATTATCCAAGGGGAAATTGTCCAGGTTGGCAATTGTTCAGTTAGGAATTGCCTGGGGGAGAACTGTGGCAGGGTAGTTTTCCAGTGGGGAGGAATTTTCCAAGTGGGAGTTGTTCGGAAACCGCATGACCACCGTCCATAGCTATCTGCTTCTCATTTAATTACCCTAGTGATGGTAGTGCATGAACTTTTTCAGCAACAAACAGGTCATTTCAAGTAATTGATCCATGAATGTAGACTAAAGTAAAAGATGCAGTGTACTGTAGTTGTTCTACAGTAGTTTAGCTAAGGGGATAGTATGTCTTGGGGGAGTGAAAAAATATACCAACCAGTATTAACATAGGCAGTGGGATTGCACAATTCTTGCACTTTTCTCAACAATGCAGCAAGTTTTAAAATGGCATCAGTGCCTTCCCACACCTGTTGAGGAAATCTGTTCATAAGAAATATTGACTTTTAATGTTGCAACATTTTGAGGACCCTCCTTCGAATCAAAATCCCTCACCAAATTATTTTGAAGGAGGAAATTTTCCCCCCAAATTTTGAAAGCTAGTGTCAGCACTGATTTCAACTCTGTATATGAAGGCCCCAATGCAATGGTGGAGCCCCCTGAGCCTCCCATGGAAAATTTTCTGGCTATATATTACTGTTGTTGCAGTATACACAAGTTGGTCTACAAGACCTTACAATATGCACAGTGATGTCATTATACTTTGTTGGTAACATTTTTTGTTCTTTGTTTCACAGATCAGCTGAAAACCGTAAAAAAGTTAGACAAGCACGAGAAGCAGAATGGGACGTATCACTCTATAAAGAAAATCAGCAAAAAAAGAGGGCAGACACATTTGTTGAAAAGAAAAAGGTACATTTCCAATTTGGTAATATAGAGATGATTTTATAGACTTAATAGAATTGATTGCAATTTGATTAGCACTGCACTTTTGCATTTGTTTATGAAGATACTGAGAAAGTACTTCACGAAACCATTCAAAGATTTCGGTGATGCTTAGGGCATATAGAAAGAGGTGGATTGAGCAGATACGCCCACTGTGTTCTTTCTTTGCATGGTGTGTGGACCTCTTCCTTATAATGGACTACTTTATTCCTGTTTGAATATTTTGTTGCATTTATGTGTCCTATTATGCTAAATTGTTAAGTGATGAACTGTTCATAGGTATAGGTAGCTGTTCTTAGGGGGTGGGGGAGAACAGAATGGTTTCCCCATCCCTTTGAGAAGAGTTTTATTAAAAGTTGGAGCATCCTTACAATGAAATGTCAGATTTTGTTTAGCATTTGAAGTGCATTAATTGATGATTTTGATATTCTATTGGTAAAGTTTGATATATTTTGCAGAGGGGACAAATAAGGGGTTTTTGTCATTCAAAGGGGGGGGGGAAGGATAGGCATACTTGACCACATACCCCATGCCCCCTCTCCCAGCATTTTGACTAGGTCTGCTAAAGCCGAACCCAACCACTGTTTCCTGTGCCTGTTTATCTTTTGATATAAATACTTCCTAAAAATTCTTAACATACTACATATTTGTGACCTGGAGTGCCCATACACTGACATGTATTTCTGTACTGGGAATGGAGGTAATATCCAGTTAGTGGTAATTAGTAGTTGACTGTTCATGATGCATGGTGCATTGTATTACAACCTAACTAATAATTTGTGTTAAGCACCAACAAACTTAAACACAAAATTTTAAATAGGGCTATTGTAAGATTTTATTTATGAAAAAAGAAAGAAGGAAAACAAAAAGAAAAAGAAGGTTACATCTTTCAAAGGGGAAGTTGAACTTTTGGTCACAGCGTTGGGTAATATTATGACAAAACTTTATTTTTGGTAGCAAGTGAAAACTCAGTGGTTGTGGTAGAAACACTGATTTCCACATAGAACTGTACTGTATGTTCCATTGGCAATGCCACATAGAAAGCAATACTGATTGTGAGGAGTGGTATAGTTGGAAATATCATTTTTGTTTCACAGTAAAATAGAAATATTGATGTAGTTTATGATACATTTGTGATTTTTGTAGGACCTTCAGATGCTGATTGATTACAAACCCTGGGGAAAACCTGGAGCTGGTGCTCCCAGGAATGAACATAATAACAGACGAACAAAGAAAATGGAGCTGAAGGAGTTGGAAAGAGGAGAAGAAATGGTACGTATGTAACCTGGTAACAATTTATATCTAAGAATATTGTAAAGAATTGTGTTAGGATTGAAACTTTATTTTCAATTCATCAGAAATTTGTGAAGAACAAAGCCACACCAGCAGCATTTTGCACAACCTTGTGCAGTTCTGCTGCACTCTGTATTGTATTTAAAGGGTTATTTATGACATTTTCATCCATTGGTAGTGCTAGAAATTAGCGAGGGTAACAGAAAATTTGTCCCTACAGTCCACAAAAAGCCCTCCAAAAGTACAATCACTACCCTTTAATTTTTATTGATGGACATTTTTGTCAGTGAATAGCCAAAAATGGCCTACTTGAAATAAATTATTTCTGCCCCTCTCTGTTACAAAATATATTTGTTCTTTGCAATTAAGATGCTAGACTAGTTTGTATAGTATTTGCTGTCATAATGAAAGGAACTTAGTCTGCATGAAAGCAACTGTTACTGTTCAAATATTTTGTGTCGTGTTTTGTAATGTTCCTGCTTCAAGTGCATAAAAATTCAGTACCTCTGGAAGTACCAGGAAATGGCATGAAATGGTATGCTGTGTTGATTCTCTTTCTACCGTCATAAGTTTGGTTCATATGTGATTTTACTTGTCATAATTTCTGACACCTTTCTGTACAAAAAAGTAGGATTATAAATTGAATTGTTAATACCAAGAGATAGTCTGCATGGAAGAAACCCTCAAATAGATTAAAAAAATACAGTTTAAATTTATGTCCTTTCTTCAAATGCAAGCAACTTCTCAATTTCTATGTTGGTATTATATGTGTTCTCATTTTATCTACACCAGTTAGTCAATGTTATTTCAAATGCCGTTTCCATTCCTGAGTACTCCATGTAACCATAAAAGTATGAGTAAATGGAAATGCTTTGACATGATGTTGTTAATAATCTTTTGCAGCAAACTTTCATCAAATTTGGTCAACCTGGCAATGGGGCACCCTTAAGAACAAGCTCTGGAACAGTAATCACTAATCTGAAAGCAAACAATGACATTCGGTTCAAGTCCGATGTGAAGGGGCTAAGCAAAGCTGTTGAAAATGGAACTCGATACAAAACAACCAGGCTGAAAGGAGAAGAATACCACAACCAATTAGGTAGGTTGTCTTGATGATTTTGTTTCATATTGGTGCAATATTTTGCTGTTCTGCATCAGTGTTTTTATCTTTGTCAGTGTTTCATTGTGTTTGTTTTTTGTTGTAATAGGGTATGCTGCTACAAGCAGCTGTATTACCAGTGGAGGTGGAGTTTCTGCATTGTGTAGTGGTTCCCCTCACTGTCTCCTGTCAAAATTATTTTGAGGGGGGAAGGGGTGGCAAAACCATCCACTGGTTTCTGACACACTCCCCCATTTGCACAATCCAAATAAAGGTGTGTGGGGTATTTTAGGTGTTGCCAAACCTGGTGGTGATATAGATCATTAATTCTACAAGGTTTACAGCTAAGTTTAGCTTAAGTAAGGTCAGGAAGGCTTTATCAGTCTTGTCAAGAACACTGCATAGGTAGATTTTGCTTGGTTTTAGGAAGTTTCTTTGAGGTATTTTAGCACTTATTAGAGGTATATGATTTTTTTGCAGCTGATCTTGCTCAGAAAAGGAAGATTGAGGAAGGCAAGCAAAGAAAACATGAGCTTCAAGAGGAAAAGAAAACTGTAAGCATTGATTTTGTCATAATGATATAAATTTGCTCATTATTGTATATTTCTATGTGTTAATGTATTCATGACTTGTTAATGTACTCATTTGCATTTTGTGTACTCATTCTTATACCCTTGTATGTGTTAATGTATGCATATGATCATGTGTATTAATGTGGTCACTACACATTAAAGTACTTTGTACCCTTGTACATGTAATGTATACATGTAGTCATGTGTATTAATGTAGTCACTACACATTAATGAAATTTTGTAGATATCTATGTACCTATTCAGATCATTTATGTGCTCCTGAACATGTTACTATACTCAGCAGTGTACTCATTACACAGCTAAATCCATACCCAATCTTGTAACTAAGTACAGTAAAATTGAGCCATGTTGCAAATAGAACTGAAATAACAGAATAAATTTTTCTGTTGGTTTTAATTTTAATGCTCTGTATCACGTCTGGACAAAAAATGGCATGGGCAATCAAAATGAGAAACCTTTTATATTTTTATTCCTTTCCCTTTTTTCATTCTAGTGGGAGTATGATCCGTATGGAAAGCCTGGTGCAGGGGCTCCCATCAAGACTGAGTCTGGTAAGCTTCATATTGAATACTTTTGCAAACCTATTGGCCATATGATGGTACACCTCCCCCACTCCCCCCCCCTCCCCCCCAAAAAAAAGAAAGCAAGCAAAGTCATCCTGTTAAATGGTCATTAGCAAGGAGCTTGCGTACGTAGCAGATAGTACAGCATATTCCTGGTTCAGTCATATCCCTAATGCATGCCCAAGTGAACACCAAACAAGTTCGTTTGCATATTTATAGAAATATGTAGCCCTAAGACTGGTTGATTGTTTGTGAGTAGTCAAGAGAATGCAACATGTGGTCAAGTTTAAATCATGCAGTAGCCAGTGCTGGTCACAGAATTGGTATGTCATGGTAATACCCACTATCTGGTAGTACCTACTGCACAGGTGGTTATGCAACACAGTAATGATCGGACTTCTCAGGTTTCAGTCTTCGTTTTTCAGTTTTACAACTGACTACTGGAGTGCACACACTCACTCTAACCAATAGCATGAATAATGAGAGAGTACATGAATAAGTCATGATGGTTATGAAGTTTGCATCCAAAACTGGACGCAGTCCTCTTGGCTTGGGCAGATGGTAGCTGGTCATCAGGTTGTAATGGCAACTGGGAGAAAAAAAACCCACATATGTCAGGCAGGGTTATAACCCAAGCACTTGTGAAACACATCAGTGCAGGGCAGTGCAAACCATTCTGCCACCCAAGCCTTCCACATCATTGAAGCTTACATTTACCCATTGTGCATTTACCCATCGAAGCTTACATTTACATTGTAACCCCATGTAACCCTGTCATTTGCCTGATCACACTAATGGTGATTTCATCCTGTGAAAATTTTGTTTTAGATTTCACACCTTCCTGATGTTAGGAATCTGACATTTTTTTGGTAGAAAAATGAGGAAATGTGTTTTTTTTTCAGCTGAATCATGCATTACTTTAATGTCCTTACCTCTGTCACACCCATACCCTGGCCCTCAGCATCATGGCAAGCAATGGCATGCCATCTGCATTCATTATATAACTTCAAGATTAAGTTGGCAAAGTATAATACTTGTTGTGAAGAAATAGTTATCAATGCATAACTGATTAAAGGGAGAAAGTAGTCGCCCCAAGTTTATTATCAAAAATCTGCTAAACCTTACAGATCTCAGCATATATCACTCAAAGTATTTTTCATTATGTTTCTGTATAAAAACATTGAATATTGAGGGTAAATTGTGGAGTTATTCTGCAGTAATTTAAAAATAAATAACAAAAATATTGTCACTTGATTGAAACGAGCCATTCCTGAATTAGGATGATGGGGGACACTAATTCAAATTGAGGTCACTGCATTTTCCCTTTGAGGAAATTCAAGCCAGAAGTACTTTTAGTGGAGTATAACTGAAAAGTGCTTTCTACCCAAAAGCACTGTTTGAGTCTTGAGAAGTGCATGCATGTGTGAAGTCTGCTAATGTGCAATTGATTCTAATGTACTGACATGGTGTCGTTCATGGTTCAATTGGCAGGTAATCTAAAGATAGGCAGAAAAAAGACCCTGGTCAAAGATGGTTATGAAATGAGAGAGGTAGAATTCAAAATAACAAACAGAGATAGAAAGAGAAGAGAGTGTAAGTTTTCCTTAGACTTGTATTGATCGCTTACTTTCTTGTCAAAGTCCTGTCTCTTTTAATCTTGCAAATTTCTTTGCAGAAAGTTTTTGTTAATTTAGTTTTAAACTTGCTTTTTAACATCACAAAAAACTTGCTACTACCTGTGTTGCTAAGACTTGCTTGTTAGACAACAAAATACTAACCACCTGTGTTGTTACAGAGTTGTTGTATCAGACAACAAAAAACTAACTACCTGTGTTGTAAAATACTTGCTGATCTAGACAACAAAGAACTATTAGTGTTGTAAAACATTTGCTGATCCAGACAATAAAGAACTACCTGTGTTGTAAAAGACTTGCTGATCTAGACAAGGAACTGACATTGTTCTAAAGCTGAAAGACTTGCTGGTTGAGAAATAGAACCTTCTTCTACCACTAGAAGAGTTGGTAATTTGACATCAGATAGCTAACTACTGTTGTTGTAAAAGACATGCTGATTTATACAACAAAGACCTAATTTACCCTCTTATGGATAACTTGTTGATTCAGACTACATGGAACTAACCAACCTTGTCAGAAAAGGCTTGCTGATTGTGGCTCAGTGCAATAACTAACCACCTTTTCTAAAATAAAACAATAAATAAAAACTTGTTACTTTAGACAACAAATAGCTAACCAAACTTTTCTGAAAGACTAGCTGCTTTGATCAACAAAGAACTAACCTTGTTCTAAACTTATTGATTTAGAAAACAAATAACTAACCACTCCTGCTTTAAAAGACTTGTTTATTAAGACAACATTTGCTAACTGCACTTGCTCTGGAAGACATGCTGATTTCGACAGCAAATGACTGATACCCTCTGTCTGAATCATTTTACTGGTAACTACGATGCATTTTTTACCTTTAATGTACAATGTATGCCTTTATATTTTTATCTTTTGTAATAAATCACTGGAAAGATATTTAACCCTTGAGATTTCTTTAGTGTTCTGTTCAATCAAAACTGTCATATCTGTTGTGAAGTTGATTCTTCAACATACTTTCTTCTGCCATTTTTACAGCCCTTGGAGAACCTTTGAATGACAACAATGTAAGTAAAGTCTTTCTGATTGTACTGGAGCGAAAACATTGAATACTTAAGAGTAAACACTGAATATTTATGCACACCTGTAAAAAAGTACCCCCTTTTGTGTCTGTGAAAAATATGGTCGGGGAGATTTTCCAGAAAAGTTTAAGTTTTAATATTTAACTGGGCTCATGCCTAGTATTGTTTCTTTCTTCATAGGAATTGTATTGTACATAATTTTTTCATGCATAGGGGTATGGGACCATTTAGATTGGGGGGGGGGGGAGCACATGTTTATAGCCCGAATCTCTAAGCCTATGTTGAAGAATTTGGCTGAATTTCTACAGATTCTGCCAGAATTGTGGGGTTTTCCAAAAATTTGCGGGGCACAGTGCCCCCATCGCCATGCCTGGTGTGCCTATGCCGTAGCATACCACATGAACTTTTTACCATCTTGCTGCAGGGAACTTCGTGGGGAATACTTCAATTCTGTCAAATATAATCAGGATTCTTAAAACTTGAGAACTATACTTTCATAAAAGAAATCATTGATTTTGTATATATGCAAATTTAGGATTAAAACTAATTTGCCAGGCAAGGTTTCAATGGCAAGGTAATATGATGTATTAGCTTTACTTCTCTAGGCCTAGAAAAGAAAAAGAATTTTGTCAACATAACCAAAGTCAGGAAAATTCATGGAGTTTTAGGTGCAGAGACTTTGTGGCTTTCTTTAAATGCTTACAATGCATCTTTTTCCGATACATTTTTTAATCGAGGATATCATAGATCTTTCATCATTCGGTCATGGGAAAGTCATAAAATTTTATTGTTCTACAGTACAGAAGCCAGTAGCCCTGCCTGAGGGCTAAATCTTAGGCTTTTGAATATGTTAATTACCATGATCACACTTTAGGCTTTTACCCATCAAATTACAGGAAACAGGTTATGAACCATGGGGAAAAGGGGCTGGAGCACCACGGTATGACAGCAAGGGAAGTCTTAATAATCGCTTCAAGTGGTCTAATCCTAACACAGTTCAAGAGTACCAAGATCCAAGTGTAACGGTAAGTATTTAAAAAAAAACCCATTATTAATTCATTATTTTCCAATATTACCCTGTGAGTTTTATGTTTTACTTGACACAATAAACAATTCTCTTCCTTATTGTCTTGATTTTTGAGCATGCATTTAACATTGAATTGCATTAAGTTGAATGGAAGTTTCTGTTTCTGTTAGGATTCTCTTTGCACAGACAGTCTGTGTCGATTGCTTTTGCTGTTGTACCAACAATTTAATATCCACCCATTATGTTTGTTGCACACATCATAACACTGGATTATCAAAAGAGAAATTGATAAAGGAGATTTTGAAAAAAGGAGCGAAAAAAAAAAAAAAAAGACATGAAAAAATGAACAGAAAAAAAAAAAGACTGCTTTGAAGGAAATTATGATTGAAAGCTAAACAATCACAAACATAGAAGAGACTCATAAAGGTGATTGGTCTTATGCAAAACAGAGTTTAGTTTGTATCAAGCTTTTAAGTAGAAGACAACCAACAAAAGAAATCATCTTCTGGGAAGTGTTAAGACAGTAGTGGCTACTGTCTGAAAGGCTATGAGGCTAAGATAATGTATTGTTAAAAAGAAGAGAAAATATACCCACTAGAAGGTGGTCCTGAAATGTTTCAAAATATTTTTTTCTTTCCATAAATAGTGGGCTACTCTCCATACGAAGTCTGATGGAGGTGGTGGACTGGTAGTAGACGAAAAGGGAGAGAGGAAGACCAAATTTGCACAGACTCTGGTAGTTGACAAGGCAACAGGAGGTAAAAAACATTGTAAATTGTGGTTATCTCCATTAGAGTACACTGCATATTAAGAATGGGACATAATGGCAGATGTGGTCATTGTTACCTGCAATAGTGGCCTCCATGTTAGTTCATTATTGGTCATTGAAGTTTAAGGTAATTGTAATGAAAGTAATGTTAGGTTTTCTTGGAACTTGAAGGGACTAAGCAGTCACCCCAAATCTATTTTGAAACATCAGCTAAAGCTTATAAACCTCCCTCCTCTTATTTCACTTTCCAGTACCTCTAATGATATTTCCAAACATAGACATTGAACAATTAAAAAATAAGGAATTGTTTCTGCATGAATTTAACAAGTTGGTAACAAAAATTTTGTCACTTGATTAAAAAGAGCCATTCACGAAATAGGATACCTAGGTACACCAATTCAAATTGGGGTGACTGCATTTTGCCTTGAAGTTCAAAGGCTCTCACTGCATCCACAAAGGATCTTGCCAGTTGGATTGTATTTTAACAGCTGCCAATCTAGGATTTCTCGAAAGGTGGACCCAAAGAGAGGACTGAAGGTGCATTTGGTCAGATACCTTCATATCAAGTGTGGTTTGTCGTTCAAGTATGTTTCCATGGGGATGCCCACCCCCATGATCCTCATTTGGAAATTATTTCTCTGTAGTTACTCATTGCAGAAGGTATCCCTTTAAATTGTTTTGAAAATATTAACAATGAAACTGCATTCATACAGTTTGCAAATTTAATTTTTTTTTCACAAAGGAATTGCAAATGGTGCTTATCGAACATCAGGTAATTGGAAAAACAACCTCTTTTGTGCTTAGCACTGCTCTCAATCAACAACACTCCTATCCTTTTTTTCACATTTTTATTCTTACCCCTACTGCCATCCTTCTGGACTTATCCCCTTCCTCATACCCACCTTTTTCATCATGATGACTTACTCTACCCTACCCCACCCACCCTCATCCTTTTGTAGTTACCCCTTCCTCATACTAATCTGTTTTTATCTTGATTTTGTTTGCTGTGAGGTTTCATGTTTAACTAAAGCTCAAAGTAATTTTGATGTATGCTGTCATCAGTGTGTGACAAGAACTGTTTCATGGATTACACATTTCCTAATTTCTCATCATTTACCCAGTGTTAGAGCTTACTAACTGAGATCTTACCATAACTCATCTGTTCAATTCATCTTTTACCAAAATAAAAGAATTGTTTCATGTAATTTTTAACTATGGCAACTTAGTTTTGCTTACTGCCTGAAGTGCACAAACCCATCTTTTCTGTTGCATGATGATTGCTTTACCAAAAATCATTATCAGTGATGAAAGGGATTAAAACTTGAGAAAAATTGATTGGGGTGAGGGTTTTAATTGTGGAAGGAAAGAAGAGCAACTAGTACAAGTAGAAATTTGATTACTCTAATTGTCACACTTTTAAGTTTAAAATGCTGGAGGTTGTTATTCAAACATTTAATGAGAAGTGAGGTAATTTGTACTTCAACATTAGAAATGAGTTAACCCATTATTTGCATCCATATTTTGCCTGTATGGGTCTTTCAACTTCTGTAGTGGAAGCAGTCAACTTCATGCCATATGTAATTCTAAAATGTATGCAACCCCATTTACAATGTGTGATGCAAACAACATACTGCCAATTATGATCACTTTGTTAAGTCATAGGGGTGGATTAATGTTATAATGGAAAGACGGCATCTAGTGGGAGTGGCATTTTACTACTTTAAGGTAAAGGCAGGACTGCATTGATACCATGTGTTGAGGACTGTTCAGTTTCTATAAACCCTTTGGCTATATTAAGAGGCAAAACATGTTGACTGTAATTTTGACCTAGAATGTATTGGTACATCATTTCGTTATTACAAGTTTTGCTGAAGAGGCACTATTAATACAACAAAATGAAAAGAAATAATGACATACTTTATTGAAGACATAATTTATAATTAATTTTGCATTTTGACTTTCATCAGAGGCACTTGCTCAGGAACCTCAAGTAACAAATGACCCAAGCATGTTTAACCCCTGGGGTAAACCTGGGGCAGGTGCACCCATGACAGACAGTAAAGGGAACATCGTAGCTGCAAACAGGGGGAAAGCCTACATGGACAAGATGGGTATCCAACCAGCCAAGTCAGCTGAAGTCAAAGCAAAGCAAGAGTACCTCCATACTCTCAGTGAGTGGTTGCTTAGAAAAGAATGTAAATAGACCAGGGAAAATAAGTGACCATCCATTTGTTTTTCATCATTACAAGGGTAGAAAAATTACATTGGGGTGGGGGTGCAAAGACCAAAGGTAGCTTTTTTGGAATGGAATAAATGGTGAGGGTAATTCTATTTGGATGAAAAGTAATTTTTCACATGTTTCTGGGAGGGAGATCTGAAGAAAGTTTGGCTTGCACTCTTGTAAAAGTGATAAAAAACTGTGTGACACCTAAGTTAATAACGTCATTAAATAATGCCATGGAATACCACAACAACTGTCAAAGTATAAGTATCACAAGCATATGAGGTAGGGGGCTGGGGCACACTGTGCCCACCCCCATTTTTGGACAAAAACGTAGGTAATCAATGGAGAACCATGATATCATGCTTGCTTCAAGTTCACTTTTGGTAAGAAATGTGGTAACTTTAGCTGCTAAGGTACCTTGAGAACATAGATACCTGTTGCATGAAAGTTTGACCAGATGCTTAGATTAAGTTCTTCTTAAAACATGTTAAACATAATTAGGGCCTCCATTATTCCTTCAGAGCTTTTTAAGATGTTCAACCTATATCTGACTCTATTTCATGTGTTTGTAATATTTTCATTTTTTATTCTGATCAGAGGATGAAATGATAGGTCAGCAACAACTGAGGTCTAAAGAAGAAGCTGAGCTTAAGAGACCGGGAAATGAGGTAGCTTCATGGATAAGGAGTAAGGAGATTGGTTACCCTAAGAGAGACCCAAACACAGGCAATCTTCTCCCAGAACACTACAGGGGAACCTCGGATGTTACACAACATGTAAGTAGATAGGAATTGCAACATCACCAGTAAAAGTAATTCCAACAAACAGTACTTTTATTTTTCACTTCTGTTTATGCTGCCAATAGCATAAGTTGTGACTATGCAGCATCCAAAATACACAGGGGCGATGGTCCATTAGGCAAAGTCAACCTTAAAAAGATTTTGAGGAGTGAAAAAAAAATGCCAAATATTTGGAATGTAGCCCTCCTTCCATCATACATAATTGTCAATTAAAACTATCTAAAGAGCCCTCGATGATCACTAAGTAGCCCTGTAAACTATGTTGGGCAATGTTTTCCCAAAACGTGCAAAGAGCCAATCTGAGAAATAATTAAATTTTGAACTCTGTGACTATGTGAGAGGAGTGCTGAATTTAGTTACATGAGTATAAAAAATACCATGTATTATCAATAAGTGTTCATTATAAGTATGGAAACACATTGAAATTGTTGGGGTGAAAGTCACTCAAAATTGAAAATTTGTCACAACTTTGGACATTGCTGTAAAAGTTGTTTATGATTGTATACCAGATATTTATCTGAAGAAATAATAGTGTAATTTCTCTTTGTTGGTAACCTTCACAGAAAGAAAGTTAGTTATTGTGATTAACAGTAATTTTGTTGCACTTTTGAGTTTCCAAAGTTATTCATCGCAGAATTGTTAAAAACCCTAGGATTACATCATATTAGGAAACATGTTCCACACTTGTGTATTAATTTTATCAGCTTATGTAGAAAAATTGTATGCTTTTCTAGATGAACTTATCTCTGTCGAAACAAGACACAACTGCCATCAACTATCAGTTTGCATAAATGATGTGTTGTTTATTGCTTTGTAGCAAATGGACATCCGTAGACCAAAACAATTGCCAGGTATGGATGATCTTCGTAGTAGTCTGGAGAAACAAGCTGCAGAAAGACACTCTCATTTACAGGCTGAAAAACAGTTGTCAAGGGCAACATCTGTTAAGGTAGGACTCATCACAACTGTACCTTTAAAATGTATTGCAAACCTTTATGTCTTGTTTCCATAATGCATGACAAGAACTTGCTTGATTCTTCTTGAGTCATTACTCTCAAATTTTGCTGCTACCTGAGATGGCTCCCCCAAAGGGCAAAGGGGGAGGGGGGTAAATGTAATTCCCCTGAAGATTTCAGATCAAGGTCTCAATTTTTAGCTATCTTTTAGCAAGGTCAGCCCTGCTGTTCAGAATATCAAGCCCCCCACTTCTTGAGACAATTTCCCCCACCTCCTCTAAAAGACTGTTTTGCAACCGCCACAGCTGCACAGTAAGGCTGATTGATAACACTGATGGGCTTTCTACTCAGTCGCTTTCCTATCTGTTTTAAAATTCCAACAGATTGCCTCCTTTAGGCTTCAATGACAATGGATTTAACTGACCAGCATTATTGGTTTCTGAAATTTTTAATCAAAGATAAAAAAATGTTTCCCGTTAGCTAGCCTGGTTGTAGAAACTCACCTCTCGTGGAATTTGAGAACTTATCATTGGGTATATTCAGGGCATGTTGTCAGAAACAAATGTACTTGTCAGTTGTGTGACATTTCTTTCACTGGCCTTCAACCCTTTTGTTTTCCTCATTTCAGCATCATGAGACTTTTGACACATTTTGGAATAAGCCTGGGGCTGGGGCTCCCAAGACAGATACAAGGAGATTAAATTTAGATATGGAGACACATGCTCAGGTTTGTTTTATCATTTCATTGTACAGTCTTTTGTAAACATGGTCAAAACATGGTCCTCTGCATTACATTTTTTGTCTAGAATTATGTGCTTGCTGTGGTCATAGGAGATAGTCTGAGCCTTTGTAAGACCATGTTGGGAAAGTGAGTCAGGGTTGGGGCAAGGGGCAAAACATAATTTCAGTATTACTTAGAGTAGCAGAATGCAGAGAACTCCAAAATCTGGTATACATTCATGTACACATACATTTGCTGTGGTTTTTGACATGACAGGTATTTTCATTGCTTCGAGAATAGTTTCAAGTCAAAGAGTGCTACATAGAAAGTTTGTATAAAGTTTACAGTTTAGAGTAAAATGTTTCTTATAGCTTTTCTGGATGTTTTATTGCAAATAAAGAATATCATTCGTAAACCAAAGGAGAAATAAGTGAAACAGGACCATATGTGGTATTTTTACCTTTTGCCAGTTATTACTGTTTGTTCTAAATGTTGTCATTTTCTAATACCCAGGGTGGTCACATGGACCAGCCACCTTGGAAACAGCCAGCTGCTGCCCCCAATGTCCAACAAAGATGGGTGCGAACTAAAGCTGTGGAAAAACGTTTTGAACCTCCATCAAATGCCCAGTCGACAGTAAGTGACCTTCTCCTTTCACAAGAGCAGCATATATAATACATCTGGGCAACACACTATGGCCCCTGCAAATTGCCCTAAGAGAGGTATTGAGAGTGAAAAAACACCCTACCGCTTCCTATAAAATTGCTAACACAGGCAAAAACAGCACCTGTGGACCCCAGAGTTAACCTGTAAGGCTGGAGATTTTTTTTTTTCACAACATTTGAATAGACCCCTTGTGAAAAGAGAAAGAAATTGTGCAAATACCTTCCTTGATGTCGTGGATGGTTCAGATCACATAATAGAGACACTGAAGTACGGCTGTTTAATGTCCAATCAATAAACTCTCTTTCAGACCAATTCTGACAATGTTTGATACATTGATAAATTTTCAAAGTCACAAAATTTCAGGCAAATTATCTGTCCCCCCCCCCACTGAGAAAAGACTATGGTGAAAGAATTTCTAAATCTTTTAATGGAATGCCTTAATTTTTTCTAGGGTGGGTAACAGCATTTGCTTCTGAAGCAGTGTGTACATGTATTACGATAAAAGGAGAAGAAAAGATTCCAATTTCAATAAGATATACAAAAGTAGAGAGCAAACTTCTAACTCTCATGCTACAGGCCTAATCTTCCTGTCATGGCCGGTTTTTGAAATATCAGCAGAGCCCATTTTATCCATTGGGCAAAAGGGGCAACTGTCCAGGGCCCCTGGCATGTGGGGCCCAATCTATTGTAAGACTATGTGACTGTAAAGAAGGGCAAAGTTTGCATACAGGATAAGTTTGAAAGGTATCATTTTACAGTTCTCTTTTAAAATGTTTGGTTTGCCTTTCAAGCAAATTGCAACTTTTGTTTTGTTAGGGGCTCTATCTTATTATTTTGTCCAGGTCCTGTAATTTGCTCTAAACAGCCCTGGATATCCCCATTCTTATGGTTCCCTTGCTTTTCATATGTTGTGGCCCTTGGGCCCAGTAAGAGTTCATGCCCTCATTGCACCATCTGGTCAGCAAGCTTTGAATAGTTTTTCTTGATTTTAACTGCTAATGTGGCCTGGTCTCTGCTGTGTAGAGTGGAATCTCAACTAAGACACACAGCACAATGTTTAGACACACAGTGTCAGGGAATTTATTTGTCATGGAATTTGTCCTTGTTTGATATTGATCAGTTAGAATAATCAATGAAGCTCTGAAGTCAGACCAGTTTGTTGAAAGGGACAAGCTGCTTATAGCTTTGTGGATAAAGAAATCAATACAGTTGTTCTCTGTTAATGTTACCTGGTCAACACATTGATCAACAATGTACTGCTTGGGGGAGCGGACTGCAGGTTGCGTTATCTAGAAAAATGATAAACCTCGCTTTATTTCAAGTTTTGTATTTGAAGAAATTAATTGGCATGAAAGAAAAATATATCTGAAAGTAAATCCATGTAAAATTTTGGAAGTGTTCTCAAACATATTTCATACCCAGCATGGATGTAAAAAAATCGGCTAAAATACAGCTGGGGCTTACCCAGAGGGGGAGGGAGACATGTCCCCCTTCAGGCCCCCTTCCACAAATGAATGAGATAGCAAACTCTAGTGTAAGTTTATAAAATAGCAGTTTCCTCTATTAAATCTTGCCTATGCAAAAGTTACCTGCCCCATTTTTGTTACCCCAAAATAGTGTCTCAGTGGCTGCCCTTCTAAGTACATGGATAACTGTGGCACTAGTAGTAAACTAGAAACCCCAGTTTGTATTGTTCAAAAATTAAATTTTAAATTATTTTAGAATATTTCAAAGTGCCCATTTATTGTCTGATGAATTCTTTTTGTTTTCTCCTTTTGCTACTCATTCAGATATCATGAAAAAATAATTTTCTGAGAATTGTTTAGCTGGACAATTGTTCCATTTTGTTTTGTTTCATCAGACTTGATTTTTATTCTCTTTTCCTTTGCAGCAATCCTATGAGGTCCGGGCACCCTGGGCTGTGTTTTAAAATTTCCAGTTGTACCTTGTTACTTGTCCATGTGAAATTTCAGCTGAATGTGATAAATTATGTACCGTCCAGATATTATTTACTTCTTGAAATACTGTGCTGTAATTGTAAAATGTTTGTAAAACAGTGCTGTTATAAGCTTGCCTAAAGGTAAACTTGTCTTTTCGTGTTTCATGTTGGTGCTTTGTCATTATTGCAATTTATTGTAAAGAAAATGTAAAAAATATTCAATATGAGAACAACCCACCTCTAAGAGAGTCTTCTAATGTACACTTAATTTTGAGGTTGTTAGAAATGCTATAAGCTAAATTCAAATATGTGTGTGTATTTGGCCATTTTACATTTCGTCTGTGGTTTATTTAGTTTTGTCTAACCCAGAGGTTGTACTTTTACACGTAGAGAACATTTGTAAGGAATTTCGTATTTTATTACTAAGGCCTCTGTATATGCAGGGTGAACTGTGAACAGAGGCTGATTACTGTGTGCTACTTACGAAGTGCTTTATTACATTCAGATACATTTTGCATTTTATAAATGCATTTTAAAACTTAAAAATTGGATACCAACTAACATTGTGTATAATATTTATTATTAACCAAGGTAGTAGGTCATTTTATTCTGTAATTAAAATGTTGGCATCTTAGAACAAGACCATGGAATGATATTAAAACTGATACCTCTTTCCTTGTGATTTGCTGCATCCCAATGCTTGGGTCATGTTTTCATATGTGATTTGCCTCAGTGATATCTGGCCTGAAAAAGGTTACAATCTCTAGCCTAGAGTATCTTTAAACTGTAGTAACTGTAATACACCACTACATAATATGTAGCAGTGAGGCAGAACAATATAACTTGTATCATAAACTTAAAGCTTTGACCGCCAAAGTTAGTATGCCTGACAAATTTCTCCTGGGGTGTATGTCTGGGCGAGGGAGGATGTGCTGAGGCTGATGTTGCCTATCAGTTGTATAACTTTACTGAAGGATACTGGTCTCAGGAGAATACGTCACTTCCATTTTCTCATGAGTGTGTCAATAATGAATATACTTATTTTGGGGGGCTGGGGGTGGGGAGGGGTGGGGGTGGGTCTTTCCTGTCGATTGATAAGTGATATACATTTACTAATGAAGTATGCTTCTCTCAGGAATCTTGTGTCACTTCCATCTGTGTTGGTTAATTGCATTCCACATCCTTCCATCCCAGTGAGTGAGAAGTTGCCTGCTCAGTCTTTCGTATAATACACAGTGGTGCATATAACAGTATCTTCCTCCTAGTTGTGTGAATTGAGTCTGTGAATGCTGCCTCCTTAATGAATTTGAATAGTTGGAGGGTGAGTCTATTTTGTCCTAAAGTTTCTTTCTGTAATATATTTTGCACAAAATTTTATCCATCTTTACAAATTGTGCTTTCAAATTTATTTGCTCTATTACTGGAGAGTTTATGTTTTTATGTATTTATGTATGAATTTATGAACATTGGTGAGTTGAACAAAAGGTAAAGGTTATGGGAACTATAAGAATATTGATTATGGGATTGTAAGGAGATTGAAGAACCTTAGTACACTCTTGACCATGTACTTACCACCAATTGACTGTGGAGAATTCCAAGCAGATTCTGCAGTCTTTTACTTTTGATTCATTTCATGCACAATAATTTAAAGTTTAGATGACATACAAACTTGCTCAAAACTTCAGATTTCAAAATTATATGCAAAACATATTTTGCTTCCTTGAAAAGCCTCTTTAGCTGTTGTAACTGATTGGCGATGTACACATTTCATTTATTGATTCCTTGCCGAAGGCAGGCAAGGAATCTATGCGATGGTGATGTCGTGTGTGTGTGTGTGTGTGTGTGTGTATGTGACGGCTTTGCTTGTTTACACGATATCTCAAGAAGGGAAAGTTGGACAGTTCTCAAACTTGGTACGTAAATGGCCCATATTGAGAGGAAGAACCCAATTGTTTTTGGTGGAGGTCAAAGGTCATCTGGGGTCACCGGGGGTCAAAATCTGAAAACCTTGTTTACACGATATCTCAAGTTAGAAAGCTTGGATAGATTTCACGCTTGGTATGTAGATGCGTTGTGGTGAGAGGATAAACCCTATTGTTTTTGGTGGAGGTCAAAGGTCATCTGGGGTCACCGGGGGTCAAAATCTGAAAACCTTGTTTACACGATATCTCAAGTTAGAAAGCTTGGATAGATTTCACGCTTGGTATGTAGATGCGTTGTGGTGAGAGGATAAACCCTATTGTTTTTGGTGGAGGTCAAAGGTCATCTGGGGTCACCGGGGGTCAAAATCTGAAAACCTTGTTTACACGATATCTCAAGTTAGAAAGCTTGGATAGATTTCATGCTTGGTATGTAGATGCGTTGTGGTGAGAGGAAAAACCCTATTGTTTTTGGTGGAGGTCAAAGGTCATCTGGGGTCACTGGGGGTCAAAATCTGAAAACCTTGTTTACACGATATCTCAAGTTAGAAAGCTTGGATAGATTTCATGCTGGTATGTAGATGCGTTGTGGTGAGAGGAAAAACCCTATTGTTTTTGGTGGAGGTCAAAGGTCATCTGGGGTCACCGGGGGTCAAAGTCTGAAAACCTTGTGTGCACAATATCTCAAGGTAGGAAGCTTTGGTAGATCTCATACTTAGTATGTGGATGTGCTATGGTTAGAGAAAGATACCTATCGTTTTTGTTGGAGGTCAAAGGTTATCTGGGGTTACCAGGGGTCAAACCCTGAAAACCTTACACGATATCTCAAGGTAGGAATCTTGGATAGATTTCATACTAAGTATGTTCATGTGTTATGGTGTGAGGAAAAACCCTATTGTTTTTCATGGAGGTCACAAGCCATTTGAGGTCATCAGAGGTCAAAACTGAAACTTTGTAAACATGTCATTACAAGGGAGGAAGCACAGACAAATCCCTTCTTTTTTTTCATTTTTTTGGTTATTCAAGTTTTAGTTCAAAGGTCATGTGACATGAGCTGACATGAGAAGAGGTCAAATTGTGACCACATCATAAAAAATGATGTAGTAGAGAAGTATAAATTTGATGGATGAACCTCAGTGTAGCAAAGCACCCTCCTTTCGGCAAGGAATCACTAAGCCTTTTGGCTTTCTGGTTACTGTTATTATTGATGAGGTACATAGTATGAAGAGAATAGTTTATCCATTCCAAGTGCTCATTGATACCATATCTCATATGTCTTCCTGTTAACGTCAAGTTTGATCAATCCTTTCAGAGGTGCGTTTTCTCAAATACTTCAAGGTTACCCTTCCGCCAGCGTCCATTCTCAGATTAGCAGTCATCTTTTGCTAATTAGTGCCACTATTAGTGTGCTGTGCAGAGGAGAAGGTCCGAACATCTGTTGCTCGGGGCGGGGGATTTGAGAGAAAGAGAGTGGGGGAAAAGGGGGTCAATTAAGGAATGGGAACCTCCCCACCATCTCCACTTACCTCTGGTAATATCTGAAATCGTGCACATACCACTGATTTGATCATGATGTGCCTTTCTTAAACTTCTTGTATCCATCCTCAAAAATTAAAAAATTAATAGTTTCTGTTAAGGAAATTTTCACCAAAGTGCCATGTAGAATAAAAAATGGAATCCGTTCCTTGATATCTTTTATACTTGTCCCACACAGAACGTCTTTATTGAGGCTCAAACCAAGTTCAAGTGAGTTAAAAAAAAAACAAAATAGGTTAAATTAAATTTTGAAAAACTTAAAAATATTAACTTTTAGGTCAAGTCCATTTTCTGTGCCTTTCTGGATTTTTTTTTTTGTAAAGAGATTCCATATGCATGTCTACTGATTTGATGTAATATAAAGATGGCATGCTCTTGTGGATTTTTTAAATTGTATTTATATATTGCTTTTATGCAAGACATGCTCTGTCATCCTATTTGTAAATCAGCTTGTGTGATGTCAAGAGAATTTTCCTCGAGGAGTCAATAAAACAAGTATGTAAAACTGACTTTTCTGTATTTGATTTCATTTTTTTACCACCTGTTCTGATTAGGGCATGTGCAGTACAATTTGCATGTAAAAATTTGTATGAAGGTTTCAGCTTTATGATTATTTCAGTAATACTGCAGAAGTAACCTGGTCTGTCAATTCAGTTAAAACTTTTCTTTTTTTCATATATTCATTACCACATCCATGGACACATAAGGATACTAAATTAAATTGTGGGAGTTGACCCTATTTCCACAAAATTGTTGTATTCTCATTTCCACAAGTTTGCCAGAAACATAACAATTTGGCCTCCCTAAAAATTACTAGTTGTATATTCATGGGTGAGCAGTTCAAAAGAAGTCATCTCAAGACACAATTGGTACCCCAACTAATTACTGGGGACCAACTAACCCTAAAGAACACATCTATTACAAGAATGTAAGCTGGGCTTCATATTCCTCATTCTCTTGCATAAATGTGATGTGCATGTTCAGGCAGCTTTGAAGCTGCAAAGCCCTTTCTAGGAACAGTGTAAAATCTTGTTTGACTTTGCCTTAACAAGTGGCACCTCTAGGATTTCAAAAGTGTGAGGGGGGAGGCATGTTGCTCCTTAAAAATGTATATGATTTTACAGGAGTGTGGGGGGATGGGCAAAGGCCATATGACTGGAGGGAAATGCCCCCATCCCCCTATACCCTGGTGCCATTACCCGTTGGTGTCAGGGAGTTTATCTAATCTTTCTTTTATTGATAGGTGGAAATATACTGAACTTTTCTTCCCAGGTCTGATCAGACTGAACCGCAGGGTTGCCAGTTTTCTTTTTTCCCCCGCTAGATCATGCATCAGGATATCTCAAGAATTTCTAAGATCAAAAGTAAAGCATATGATGTCTATGCTCTCCAAGATCATAAAAATAAACGTAATCCTTTTGATGATACCTGGAGCTGTATGGTATTCTTTCCACCACACAATGTTCATATTGTGGGTCCTCAAGAGAAGATGGGTTGAGGGGATAGGGGGAGGGAGTGGATGGGAGAAAGGTGGGGGTGGAGTCATGTTGAAGAAATGTCATTGATCTGGAATACTTGACAACTTAAAACAAAACATTTTTTGTGAATATATGTATGCAGAGATTTTTAGACTACTGTCCATCATGAATGGGATCATAGACGTACCAGCTAGGGCTACCCTGAGTAGCAGTACCCCCCCCCCTCCCATGTGGTATTTTAGAGTAAATTTGTGTCATTTGCCTGGCAATACATGTGCTTACAATTTCAGGCAAAAGACTTAAGCCTGCCCAAACGAAATTGGTCTTGTAATGGTGGTTGTGATTTAATTAGACCACTGTTAATTGAATAAACAAGAAAGACACAAAGATGTACAGTAAGTTTCTCTTATCTGTTTTAATCAGTTTTTACAGAATCCTGACATTTGATAACCTTCCATGATTGAATATTTGGTCTCCATGACCAGGCAATTCTTCTTACACCTTACATATAAACACTATTTGGTGAGTAGAGTTTCACAAACCTGCCCATGCACTCATCATGATTTGAAAAAATGGGATGTGACTGACACGATGGCAAAGACGTACATACTAAACAAATAAGGGAATACCACACTGGACAGTGGCTGTGCCTTGTTTGGGTCTAGTACTCATAACACTTGATTACAGGCACACCAGATACTCCTTCCAGTGGGGTAGGGGTCGAGGAGGGGGAGGAATGGTGAGCTGTTTTTATTATTACATCCTGAAAAGTGAAACTGAAAATACAAAAAAATGAACATATGGTCATTAACCACACATCATCTTGGGGAAAAGAGGGTAGAAGGACCTGTCTCCCCCTGCAGGAGAAATTCCAGGTGGAAATTTCCAACTGGTTCCAACTGGGAATTTTCCAACATGGAAAATGGGGCAGTTCCAACTGGTTCCAACTGGTCTTAACTGGTCCCAACTGGTCTCAATATAGTCCCGTTGGTCCCAACTGGCTCACTTGGTTCTTACTGCTTTCAACTGGCCTAACTGGTTTCCAACTGGTCCAGCTGAATTAATGCATTGCTTACATTGTACAGAACTAGTACAGTATCTTTTGCTTATAGACTACTTATAATAAACTTGTCTTAATTAGGAAGTTCAAGCCCATGTCAAGCTATATAGACTAATTCAAAATGCTGTCAAGTATGTGCTTTTAATTTAATTCAAACAATAACCATCTAACATTATATCAAGTTCAATTTTTGATCATTAGAAAAACAAAAACCTTAAAAATGTAAAGAGAAAGAGTTTGTTAAGGTTTAAGTTATCTTAAGTTAACTGATTATTAGAGAGTCTCTCTTTAAGACAGTATTCAAGGTCACAAAAAGAAAAGGAACAAGGGGACTTGTAGGTTAGAGAGACTGCTGCTTTATTCAAACCTGCACCACTCACCACAAACTGAAGGAATGGTGCTAATGAAAAATCATTAACACAATGCCATTTCACATTTCTCCATAAGTAAAAAAGGTTTTGTCCAGTGTAGGAAAAGTTTTAATCATCATTCATTTCATATTAAAAGAAATTAAGGTTTCTCCATGATGTTAAAAATTAAGTTTCACATTTTCCCAACTAAAATTAAAGTTTGGCCAAGGTAAGAAAATGTTTTAGTAATTAATAAAGCACAAGTCATTTTACAGTACATTTTCCAATTAAAAACAAGGTTTGTCCATGGTAAAAGTGTTTTTTTGGAAAATATCTTTTCATATTTTCCAAATTTAAACAAGATTTCACCTATGACAAAATGGTATTTCCCTCAAGCCCTACAGTTTATCCACGACTCCACGGGGAAAAGGTTAAGGCGTTTTCTTAGCACACAGCCCTCCTAGTGTTTAGTTGACACACTCCCTACAGTAAGTTACTTTACATACATGAAAGGTTGATACAGAGATAAATGTTTTGTCTGACTCTTGTATTCTTCTGTCCTGATATTGCCCACCATGCAAAGGAAATGATCGAAATCAATGACAGTCCCACTATTCTCACTATCCCCCCCATCTTCCACCTTCATATAAGTATTCAATCTTTCAGAAACAATGTTGAACTGCAATTTTGAACAGGACTGTTTGATATTATGGACTAGCTACTTCAAAAGGAATGCAAAGCTATATAGGCAGCCAGCATTTTCTTGGAATTTGCAAGTTGGTACAGTCCATAGATATACTTGTAGGGAACTTCTGGAAATGCTGTGGATTCAAGACGTTCTATAGTTTGTCCTCCTACTGCTTCACTTAACATCATGTATTTAAATACTGTAGCCCTTAAAATCTATGAACTCATTCACTCCATAGCAAGACACATCCAAAGGTGTCCTGAATTTTATGCATATGAATCAACATCAGGCAGCAATGTACATATACTACTCTATTGACATACATATACTCTTACACCTGCAAACAATGACAGAGATCACATCCAATTTCACTATATTCATGAGACCAATCTGATATTACACCTCTCGACGGTTGATTGGTTTCAAAACATGAATATTCATATTGCACAACAAAGCTTCAGCTATAACGTTCACTTTTTCACAGTGAGTCAATGGGATTCATGCTATCATTTTTATGCGGGCGGGAGTAATCACACACTCAAACCCAGCTGATGTATGTTAATTGGGTGCTTCTGAAACAGCATGGCTGTTAATCAGACTTGCTTCAGTTGACTTTTTGTTGAATATTAATTGTGTTTGTTGTGACTGCATGTATATATGGATAGTTAATAGCGTAAAGTTTTTATGCACTTTTATGAAGCATTCTTGCTTAAGTTTATGGATGTTCAGGTTAAGTGTGTAGCCAATACAGGCCCAGAAGTAAGTACATGTCTGCCAAGTGGACAACACAAGCACCCACTCAATTCCAACTAGGCCTGCATGACCATGGTGCATAGGAATATAAGAAGCTGTTCAAGACTGGGGGACTGAACATTGTTTCAGACTGCTGCCCAGGGGGAGGGGTTTAAGGGGAGGGAGTGTTCCCGGGTGTTCCCTCCCCTTTGGGAAATTTTCTTAATATTTGAGGGTCCTTAGATGCAATTTGGTGTAATGAAGCGGCCTCCGGTTACTGAAGTTGTGTTGCGTTGGTATATAGGTTGCGTTGTTTCCTTCTTTATGTACATTCTAATTCGTTTTGAGAGGTTACGTAATAAGTTATCTGTGCTCCATTCCAGGGAAGGTTTGTGTTCGTGCGAAGGGAACAGGGTGCGGAGTCTCACTTGCCGTTTTGCTTTCGAGTTGTCAAGGGTTGTGTTCTTCGTAAGAATTGTAATAAGTTTTTTCAGTTGGCCGGCTATCTTCTGTAAACCTAAGAGGTAAAGTGTGTTTTTGTTAATTAATATTGGTTGCTCTCTGTTAGGCAAGTCACAATATTGAGTTGGTCGCATTAAACCTAAGTTCGACCGAAAGTACGGCCCTTTCTAATTATTTTTCCTGTTATTTTGCGTCCTGCATACTTGACTTCGCCGGGGGCCAGCCTTCAGCTGCCCCAAGCAGAACCCACGGCCCCACCCTGAGGGTGTTAAAGTAACATATGTTGGACAAATTTTAAGGAAAATTTGATATTTTTTACACATGAAACAAATAAGGGGTTGGATTGAGGGAGGTAGAACATACTTCTGCCACACCACACCTTTGACTGGGGGAAAAGCCCCCCCTGGCTGGCACTTCCTACACCTATGCTGTGGCATGTAACAAGCACAACACCCAACTAGACCTGGCCATGGCATATTAACAGGCACAATGCTGCTGTTGGGCAAATTGCATATGGGGCCATTTGGATCGGGGTGGGGGACCTAATTTCTTTGGCACAAATCTCTAAGCCTATTTACAGGTAGGAGAATTTTGTCCAAATTTCTTCAAATTTTTCCCAGACTTTTAGGTTGTTCAGACATCCCCACTCTTATGCCTAATTATGTTTTAAAATAAGTAGGGCCAAAATGTTGAGGATTGAATTATGAGTCATGCAACAAACCTAGATTTGATTTGCTCGCCTTTGTAATAATTTGTTTAATAATGGTAGTATTCTGACACATCTAGATTTCCCATGAATAAAAATTGATGCATATAAAAATGACAAATTGCCATACATGTAGAAACATTGCCCCACTAAATTCAAATGCTCATGGTATATATTGTGACTTTTTTCTGTATGATGCATGTAAAAAGGTATGTACTGAAGAAGTGGCGCCTTATAATTCCACTCTTTATCAATGGAAATTTATTTAACATGCTAACATGTTTTGTTTTGAGACAGTACTCTTTAAAACAGGGGGAACCTTTTTCTTATACAGGGCCATTTTGATCTTCACCATCCAATCTGACCTGCAGATAGCAAGGGTTTACAAAGCTTTCCCAATAAGGTTCTGAACAATCATCAACAGGAGTTAACACCAGTCCCTGACCAAACTATTCCTCACTGAGTTTGGTACAGCAGGCATACATGTGACAGTGTGCTTCATGTCCAATATGCCATCCACATGTCTTTCATGCAAAGATGCAACATTATTTTTGCACTTACAATGTATACAGTTCTAACTCCAAAGATTTAAGTGCACACTGAGAAACAGAATCAAAACTACAGTATGAGGTGTTTCCCCGCCAAAAGGTTGTACAGTTCAAAACTTGTCAGAAATTCAGTATTAAACAAAACGAGACAAACTAGAATAAAACCCATATACACACACAGTAATTGCCTAGTGTAATAATGGCAATGCACTTGGTATATAATCATTTCGGACTTTGCAAGTTTTAAAGCATTCATTTGGCCCCAGGTCCGGCACCAATGGGGGGGGGGGGATTTGTCCCCAGTCAGAAGCTCTGCCCCCGATGCCCCTCACTCAGCTCCTGAGGTGGCCTGACGGTTAGGAATACCCTAATGCATTGAAATTATTTGGGATCTTTGCATTGGATGATGTATTACAAACAAGACATCCTGATGCTTAATTTTTTACCAAGAGATATGCTTAAAACCTCAGAGCTTCCAGGGGCTTTGCCCCCTGGACCCTCACCTGGGGCTCAAATGTGGGCCTCTGGACTCCAACCACTAAAAGGTATAGCAGTCTGGCGGAAAGAATAACCTAGGCCTAAGTTTGTACATTAAAACTATTTGGAATCTTTGCATTTGATGATGCATTGTGAACCAAACTATATCCATTCTGAGACATAAGTTTTCACCCAGAGATATGCTAAAACCTCAGAGCTTCCGGGGGCTTCGCCCCCTGGGTCCCCTCTGGGGCTTTGCCCCTGGACCCACCAGAGGCCCTAGGGTGGGCCCCTGGACCCCACCCGCTAAAGCTCGTGCTCTGCAAAAATTTTTTGCCCCCCAACATTTTGTTTTGCCCTCCATTTGGCCCCTCTCCCCACTTTTAAAATCCTGGTTGGCCCTGTTATACAATATATAGCACAATCTGCCTGTTTGGTGGACACATATGCCGCTAGAATCCAATAGGCTCGTTTAGCCAAAGTTCCCCGGGAAAAGGCCGTTTTCCCGGGTGAAAAATAAAGAAGTCTTTTGTCGCCTGATGGCTAAATCCTCCTATTGAATTCTAGCCTCATGGACGGTGATGTACATATTACTTACGTTGGCCCCACTTCTTAGAATGTGAACGTCCAACCTAAAAAGGTACACTCAACACCTGCTGTGAAGGTTGTGATGCAACTTTGTCGCTGGTTTTTATCACAGGAAACGATGTATGGAGTGCAGTGTTGACTTCTCATTGCAGTACTGACAGTAGATGCGTACATTGTAATCTGTGTGGTACAGTATAGTACGCATTTCTGACTTTGCAATCTGCAGTCCCTCTCAAGGTTTTTGCAAGGTGGGCATGAGCGGCTCCTAAGTTTTCCCTTTCGGGAAACCAAACAGAAAAACAAAAGTACAACAAATGAGAATTAACAACAGTGCATGGGCTTTTTAACTGTGATGGGGGTTTTTTGTCGGTTAGTTATTAGATGAGGTTTAATGTCCTGTGGGAGTGCATGACTGTTCCACAGAACAGCTAGGGCCTTACTATATAGGGCTTTACTATGTTAACTGAAAAATGAACTGCAAGCAACCCTACCAGGGGACTGAAGAACAGAACAACAATGTCAAATTTATCCCTATGAGGATAATGACATAGCGTCCCTATGTTACACTGGCCCCTTTGCTTGAACAGGATTGTGCTGTATAAAAGTGCGCTGGACTGAGTTACCTGGGTTAATTGGAAGCATATGTCCAATTTAATTAACTGGATTCTACAGTGATCTTCCAGTGCATTACATGTACAACCCCGTTAGCTTTGTTGATAATCATCCCCGAATAAAATAGCTTTACTCAGGTGTCACGTGACCTGAGACTCAGTATGTGGACATATAATGTCTGCATACAAAGAGTCCTAACGGGAATTGCACACATATGGAATGGCTTCTGCATTGACATCACTTTGACCCCAATAGCATTGAATACAGAAATCTTTAATGGCTTAAATTCAGTAATTCATTCATGGCTTCTAATTCAGTAATACATCATAATTTATGTTTGTATTCATGTGGGCCCATATGCAGCTTTAATTTGCAATATGCAGGGGGTTTGAGTTTGTGAAAAGTACATGGACCTAAAACATGTAAACAGTATGTAATTAGTTGAACGTACACCACCATCCAGTGGCGTACGTAGCTAGGATTTTTTTCAGGGGGGGGGCAAGACCTAAAAATTTCCGAATTTTCATCTGAAAATTTCTGATTTTTTTCTTCTTCTATATTACTACAACTCAAGTTGAATGGTTTACATTTCCCAAAGCATATTACACTTAAACAGTATTATACAAATGGATATGCATTTATGCAATACATACTTCACATACAATTGTGAATTTAGGCCCAAGCTCATTTTACCACTAGGGCTTTGTAGGGATGTATAAGTTTGTAATAATCGCCGAGCGAAGCAAGGCGTGAATTTTTTTTTTTACATCTATTTGAAATTAAAGCCTCCAAATCCATTCATTTACCCAAATGTGTTATATTAACTTAATATTTTTTCTTATTTTTTATGTCGGGAAGATAATTATCTTTAAAGTGTTTTCCAAGTCAATAATTAAAGATATTTGTCAAGTCTAGTATCAAGGAATTCTTGACAATTTATTGTGATCCGTAAAGTGCAGGTCATAGTATAAATTATTTAGGCCTGAATACAGTCACCAAAATCTTAAAAATTGTATTCACCTATTATCTTCACGGAGTAGGAAAAGAAAACGATATTTATAAATAATGACCATAAAATGTCTAATAAAAATAAATTCTATTGAACAATTAAGTTTTATTAAATGCCGAGCATAGCAAGGCAAAGAAAAAAATGATTTCATTACATTTTGCTATATTTTGCCATATGCATAAGTTCTATTAGATGCCGAGCGTAGCAAGGCTTAGAAAAAATTGATATTTTATTACATTTTGCTAATAGTTTCCTAAATATAAGGTTTATTAGATGCTGAGTGCAGCAAAGCATAGCAAAATTTGATATATTTCGATCACTACATTTTGCTATATTTTTCGGAAATTTTTACCCTTTTTCGGAAATTTTATAATGTTTAGCTATGTTTGGGGTATTTGACAATTTCTGAATTTTCTAAATTTCTGAGCCGGGGGCGACTTCCCCCTCTGCCCCCCCCCTGTTACGCTACTGCCACCATCAGTTGGTGCACATAGGAGATCCAAAGAAAATTTTTGCCAAAAAATGCACCCTAGGAAATGCCAGAAACAGCACTATATAGGCAATGTAAGTCAGGCTTCTAAACATTCTCTTATATATTCCCTGCTATATATAAAAACCACCCACTTAAAATTTTTATATTTGTAATTCCAGCAAATAGCCTATGTTCCTAAGGTAATGGTATAAATTACTGTTTTATGAGAAAAATTATGCAGGCCTGTAGCCAAGGGGGGGGGGGAAGCCCCTTGGAAAATTTTCCCCAAGATCAAAAATGACCATTGACTTAATGCATTTTATTATGTTTTACCCTACTGAAAAATATTTCCCCTCCCTCCAGAGCTTTTGTAATTTTGCATCTTTTGAATTTTCAAACATGCTGTAAATCCAAAAGCATTCATCAACTGAGAAGTCTGATAGCCTCACACTAAAAATATACTTTGGGGTGATATGAGTTTATGTCCCGGAAAGGGTGAATGAAGAAATGTTTATTTGATAAAATCACTGAAGCCTTAAGTTCCAAAGATGACCACAACAGTCGATTGTGAGGCTTTGAAAGTCATACCTGACATTGTGTGAGGATTACTCTAAAATGTGAAACTTTCAAATTCATGCATAGCTCAGTATCATGCAGTGTCTGATCAAACATGATTTGGCTATAAAAGTTCTGGAGGGATATGATACCTATAACTGAGTGTTCAATTTAATATACTCAGAACAATGCATAGGAGAATTCAGAGGGGCAAAAGCAGTGTTTTGCAAAACTTTTTAATGGAGTTGAGAGAATTAATGGTTGACACCAGGGGTGGGGAACATCTAGCCCAGGAGACGTACTATTTGGTCCGGCCTGGAGAGGAGGACAAGTTCATGAACATAATTTCTGTGACACTTGAAATTCAATTTATAGTAACTTTACTTATCTACTATATTATCCACCATAGGCTAAAATAGACCCTGCATGATGCAGCTTCTGGTGTAGTACTGCATCACATGTTGCACAATTAGCATGTATTGTAAAAGCATGTCTTTATACACATGAATCATCCAGTAGCGTAACTGAAGGGGGAGGGGTAGGAGGGCGTCCCCCCCCCACTTGTCGTCCTGGTATGGTTTGTCGATCGGCACATTTGCTGACCTTGTCGGTACATCCGTTACAGTTATTGACTGAATGATGTTAATGCATTTTCAGTCAGCATGGTCAGGATACCAGGGCTGTCAACTCTCACGCATTCAGTGTGAGCTAGTTATGCATTTTGGCACAATCTCACACTCTCACGATGAAGGAATTGTTTCTCTCACATTTATACATTTTAACAGTTTATTGCCACCAACTTCAAAATCGAAATATCTACATATGATATACTGTAATGATAATTTACCGTTGGTGGTATGGTGAAAAAATTCATGCCAACAAAAAACGCCAGCTATCACGCTACCCGAGTTCCTTCAACTGATAGTCTGCAGTGAGCTGACAGTTGTGCAGTATTCAGTTTAATTAATCCTACCACACTGCAGCTAGCTCCTTTTCAACCCAAATGTGAAAAATTATGTCTGCGTCCACTGGATATATTTATATTCAATTTTGGGCTGTAGTATAAAGGCCTCAGGATTCCCATTTTTTCGTAGGCCTATTTATAATGTGAACAAAATGTCTCCTTGAAAATTTCCAGGAACATGAAACATCTAAATTTGCTGGCAATTATGGGCATGCAGTAATGAGGCACAGAAATTGCCATTTCTTGTAATCTAGGGGTATTTTTGGCAAAACCCCCCTGGAGGGACGGTCTGTGTGAACCGATGGTCGTGCTTCACATCAGTATAGTCTCACAGCAAATCTCACTCTCACCATGCAGTCACTAAAAGTCAACAGTACTGAGATTGTTTAATTTATTGACAAGTTCAGTATCAAGGTTATGATTTGATTGGCATACACATGACTGTATGAACAAAATGTTTTCAATTAAGAAACAATTTTATGAATTTTTAAAATTATACTACTTCATATGGTCACAGTATTGGAATTTTTATTTTGTATAGTTTTATGAAATAACAAGGTAATATGGGAAAATAATGCAAGAGTTGGGATGGATGGAGGGGGGTCACAGGTAAGGGGGGACTTGAGTGATATCCGGCCTTTAACTAAGTGTTGGTTCATTGACTGTATGCTGCCAGTACATTTACCTTATGTCAGTGCCCACTTCTAGACATCCCAGTTACGCTACTGATTTACCAATTTAGTGTGAAATTTATTTCGTTCTTCACCATACCAGTTCTGGTGGATTGCATAGGTAAATCCCGCCTCCTCCCTCCAGGGGGTTTGAAAATAAAGCCGTGAATATATACCTTTGCAATGTTGTGTGATATAACTACATGCATTATTATGGTGCCTTCAAGGCTTCAAATCGATATTTTTTCAGTGCACTTCCTGCATGTGCTTTTTCTGAGTTGCTTGACTGCCATTTAATACTTTATACACCATGAATGGGCATGCAGTGAGTGCAAGCTATGATCAGCGAAGGGCCGTATATACATGAATTCGCATGGGGATGTGAACTGTTTTGGGACTGTGACCAACTTAGTAACTTTCCCTATTTTTCCATGGGAACAGACAAAAATCAGGGCATGCAGGTAAAAGATCAATTAACTTTTTGACTAACTGGATTTGAGACGGACTTTTTGGCGTACAGAGACCGACTTACAGATTTTCACGGATGCGGGGGGGGGGGGGGGGGTCATCCCCGGTTTTTACGCCCCTGGCTAAGATATTTAAAACAAATGACATTTTGTGATATTTGCAAGCTGATCAGCTTCATGTGTTATAAGGTCATTCAGGCAGAGTGTAACAGATTAATGCTATGTACAGCTATTAATCCCTATAATTTTGCAGATACTTTAGAGCTGCTTTTGGGGATTTTGATTAATTATCATCCATGACTAAGCAGTTTTATTCAGGTGTCACATGGCTAGATCAGGTGTCTGTCTGTAAAAAGTAATGGGTATGTATTCTACTCACGTAACATGTTTCCCATTGGAGATCTTTTCGTTCCCTTGGCCTATATAGTTGACTGGCCTGCAAGCCAGTGGCATAGCCCGGGGAGGGGGGCCGGGGCCTGGGCCCCCAGATATTTGTCAGCCCCCCATGATCTTTTTTGTCCTAATAAAATGTGTAAGAATTAAGAAAAATTTAATGTTTGAACGGAAATAATCTTTGAAGTATTTACTTAAAAAATGTGTAAGAATTAAGAAAAAATAAATGTGTGAAAAACACATTTTGCGCATGTATGAAATCAGCGTACAACTTTAAAATGCCTACTTTCACAAAATAAGGTATATAATCTGCACTTTCATTTAATTTGCATATAATTCACTTGGACGATGAAACGAACGCGTCTCAACGACAAATTCAGATGTGACATTGTCAGGTTTAGACCCTTAATTTCTGCCTTTTGGATGGCTGGTTGATTTACTGAAAACAGTTGGCAACCATACACTGAAGATCATTCTTACATGCATGACCATTCCTATCAGGGGCGGATTTAGGGGGGGGGCCCAGGGGGCCCGGGCCCCCCCTTCCAAAAAATTTTGAAAGTTTTTTTCAACTTCGTAAAACAAAGGACAAGGCCCTATTTCAATAAAATAGGCCCATGAGATGTGTCAGAGTGAAACTCAAACTTGTTCATTATTTTCTACCTCAGAAAATAAGTGTTATCTTAATAACTCTGCTACTGACTTTCAGCTGATAACATTTTGGCTTATATTGGCCTCAGTAACTTTCTCTGGGCATTACAAGGAGTTACTCATGAGCGCTGTATTAATGGATTGCTAACTTCAGTCTATTACCGGCCAGGCCCACAGCACTGGGAGCACTGCTTCTACTTTCAAGGGAATTTCAGAATTCTTTAATATTTAGACGAATATTTTCGACAACATCAGGCTTTTAATTATAACTTGCTGCAATATTACCCTGTAGTAAGTGTCTTATTTAAACCTTGTAATTTATTTTGATGAAATGCACTGTGAATTTAGAGTAAAATTTAAAATTCATTAAATTATGAACATTTCCAGCGATATATGATCAGTTCAAAAATATGCTAAAAACATCACCATTTTGCATCTAGCAATCTTAAATTAACAAAAATTTCTCAAAGGGGAGGGGACACTCCTCCCTTTAGACCCCTCCCCAGAAAAGCATCTTTTACCCAACCAAAAATTAAAATTCACTGAATTATGAACACTTTTCAGCCATATAAGATCAGTTCAAAAAATGCACCACAGACATCACCATTTTGCATCTGATCAGCCTTAAATTAACAAAAATTTCTCAAAGGGGAGGGGACCCCCTCCCCTTAGACCCCTCCCCAGAAAAGCATCTTTTACCCAACCAAAAATTAAAATTCACTGAATTATGAACACTTTCCAGCCATATAAGATTAGTTCAAAAAATGCACCACAGACATCACCATTTTGCATCTGATCAGCCTTAAATTAACAAAAATTTCTCAAAGGGGAGGGGACCCCCTCCCCTTAGACCCCTCCCCAGAAAAGAATCTTTTACCCAACCAAAAATTAAAATTCACTGAATTATGAACACTTTCCAGCCATATAAGATTAGTTCAAAAAATGCACCACAGACATCACCATTTTGCATCTGATCAGCCTTAAATTAACAAAAATTTCTCAAAGGGGTGTCCCCCTCCCCCTTAGACCCCTCCCTAGGACGGCGATTACTCATCACATGCTTTGCCCCCTATCAAAATACCATTGCACTGCCCCCCCTCGGGGCACCCCTTCTCCTTAGACCCCTCCCCAGATCGGACTTTTATACAAACCACTATGACCTGGGCCCCCCCTTTTGCCAAATCCTGGATCCGCCACTGCCTATGGTATCATACACAAAATATGCCATACAGAAAGGTACTGCATGCGAATAATTCTTCTATCCGTAACAAGTATGTCATGTCTCCATCTCCTTGTCTATGACAAGTGCACTGTAGATCAATTGTTTTTGACAAGTCCTCTTTTTGCTAGTTCACACTGGCGTCCGGGCGGATGTGTAAAAATTGTCAACAAGGTCCGGACTTCATGTGTTTCCCACATGATCCCTCCTTCTGCTTTGTGGGTTAAATAGTCTGAAAGATTTACTGGTGGTATTAGGTCTGACCAAGTAATTATACCCATGACTCATTTTGCATCTGGACACAATTGAAAACTGGAAAAATTTCCAAAGGGAAGGGACACCCTTGACCCCTACATCAGGAGAGTGACCTATGTCCTCCTTGCTAGAAAATAAACATGGTAACCCTAGGTTGGAGGCAAATGGTATGATCTAGGGATAATTGTAATTGAGTAGTGGACATGTACGTAGCCTATGGACAGGGTGATGGACAAATGTAATAGAGATATACTACTAGAAGGTGAATATGGGAGAATTGCAGGCAGAATAAATGAAAAGGGATGCATAATTCAGTATGATTCTTGTATTATCTCAGCTCATATGATATCCACGGCCGTACACAGCGGGGGCGGGCAACTACCCCCAGAAATTTTCAAAGTGCACTGTTTCCAACTTTGACAATATTAGGGATGTACCGCATCTGGAATTTTAAGATCCGGCCGGACCGGATTTTACCGGACAGTACAAACTATCCGGCCGGATTAAATCCGGCCGGACCGGATTTTTTCAATAGGAATCTTATAACTGAAATCAGGGTCCAAATAAAATAGAAGTACCAATGGTACATAATGGCAGAGGTGTCAGCAGGCTTAGAGATCACCCATTAGGCATTAAGAGTAAATTTTAATGATCAATACACAACTCCAAGTCTACAAATACTGGAAAGGGATCATCTTTTTCAATGAAGGATTAGGTCTACAGTATTCCCTTTCCCATCCCATCCAGGTAACATGAGTGATAAAAGTCTGTTGATTTTGACCTGCATGGATTTAAGAGACTTCAATCAAGTCACTTATGTGTACCTTTTGTTTTTGTTTTGTTTTCATTTTCTTTTAACTTGGCATTAATTCAAATCATTTCTTAATTAAATGCAATTCAGTATTAAATTCAAATGTGTGACTGAGATAATAATGCACTTGTCAGTTGTAACCACAGTCCCCCACACCCGGGCATAGTGGGGACTTAGGCCGGGATGTGATTTATAGCAATGTAACAAGTGTTTGTCCTCCCTGGCTACATTTGAATAAAGTCCCGGTAGGGCAGGGCAGCATTTCAATGCACATCCCCCGCTAACTTCAATACAATGGCCCCGCATAGTTGGCCAGCAATTAAACGAACACGCAGTATTTTCATGAACGCAAACCCTGGGGTAACTACCAGCCCATTTTTTTGCAATGCACATCCTGGCTAAAAGTCCCATTACATTCCCCCCATAGTGGGGACAAATTAAACTGCACATCCCTGGCAAAAATGGTGCAAAAGCCCCGCTATGGCCCAAATATGGGGGCCGTGGTTACAATTGACAAGTGCATAATCTCAATCAGAAACTAGTAAAAATTAAAATAGTTTCGAAAGCCTACTAACTTGTTATGGGCAGGGCCTGGGCCCCTGGCATAAATTTAATAAAGAGTTAGCCTCTGAGATTTTGGGTTTTTGGGGGGGTTCTTTTTTTTTTTTTTTGTTTTTGATTTTGTTTTTTTTTTTTTTTGAAAACTAGATTAGACCCCTCATCCAAATATACTGTACACCTGACACCAGTACAATCTTCCAGCATTCAAACACAAATATCTGAAGTGAAATTTCCCTTAACATATGTTTTAAATATTATCATACAGGGTGTATTCAGTAGCTACTGTAGGCTTGTTCTGAAGCTACTACAGAATTGATTGGTCAAAGATGACATAATTCAGTTTATAATTTCATTTCTTCTTTCAGTAGATCAACATTTTCTTTAACAACACAGGTATCTGGTTGTGCATACAGTAGACTATTTTATCAAGGCATGTAAATTGGGAGCGGTCTTTCTTAAATAAATGTAATTGGTGGAATGAGAAATTTTCTTGGTGTGGCATGCCCTGTTGTAGGGGATAATGTCTATAGCCCTTGCTCATTGATCCCCCAGCATAGTCCACCATCTCAGTGGTCCAAAAGGGAACTAATGAGATACGGAACCAATGGGATTTATGATTATCTTTATACAAATTTTGTTTCATTTACAAGCAACTAGGAATCACTGAGATGTTTGTGTTTTTAGTTTTAACCTTAGTTGGTACAACTTGTGAATGGAATGTACTCCCTTCCATGGGAGGGACTCATTTTTGAAAGATAATCCCTTGTACCCGTCTCTCCAACCCCCTTTGTGACAACACTGGTTTAAATTAGTTCTTTTTTCTTGAACATCTCTTAAATGTACTTGCAGGGCATTTTACTAATGATTCACAAAAAGTCCGGTTCCGGCCGGATTTTTAAAAAAGTCCGGCCGGAACCGGAACCGGATAATTTTTCATTATCCGGCCGGATAGTCCGGCCGGACCGGATATCCGGTACACCTCTAGACAATATACAGAGAAAATGCATTAAAAATATAACAAACAGCTGTGATTGTAATGATAGACCTTAAACAATTTCAAATAGGCAGATCAAATGATCAATATTTTCATGCCCATATCTGTACACCTCACCATCATTTACAGCTCTATTAGGATGTATTTCTAGCCTACTTTTCTAAAATTCTCGCGCTACGCACGATTATGCATAGCTGCAATGTTGCTGTTGTTGCTATAGGTAGCTTCAATCATCAATGGCTTAAGTAATTTCTCACTAGTTAACACAAAACGTTTAAAACCATGCCAGTTAAGTCCTAAAAACGTTTTATGACAAATACCACTCCTTCCCCTCCCTTAAACCCTCCCCCACAACCAAGTTCAATGGCTGAGGTCATGCTTCACATCATATCCACCACGCTCTCAAAAATGACTTATGTTGCACTTAGTCACAACTACTTTCGGTTTTCCTTTGCTGAAATCCCTCAAATATTGCACCATTTGCTATCTATACGTCCTCCTGAAATTACAATTTTTTGCCAAGGGGGAGGGAGACACCCATTCTCTTTAGTCCCCTCCCCCAGGCCACAGATCAGTATAATGCCCACTTTTTGCTCCCCTAGCAAAAAAGTGTGTGTGTGGCCTTGTGTATTACCATTTTTCATGGACTGATTTTTTTCCCATTATGTGACAAATGGCAGACATGAGATTTGAATTTTAAGGCTGGGCACACACACAGCTTAAAACATGTGGGAAGTGCCGTTTCCGGCCATCTGGATGGTTAATGTGATGCCAACAATTTTCTTGCACGCTCCGCGCCAACCCATGGTGGTGCTCTGCTAAGATAGTCTTGGCAAGCCTGACTCTAGGTGGTGCCCCATTTGTTACCTAGGTCCCCCCTAAAAATTTCATCCTAGCTACCCCCACTGCAAGCTATCATATATGACTGTCAAATGGTCTGTTAAAACCAAAGGTTCACTGCCTCTGTTTTAAACTGCCGTTTTGGTTGTTTAAAATTTAATGAACACCAACAATCAAAACAGCCAGTGAGACTTTCGACTAGTGGCCTGGTTGTATATAGGGGATGAACTGCATAGTTCTGAGTTAACAAATTCCCTTCCCCTTTGCAAAAATTTTTGGGAGCTGTACTTCCAAAATAGTGCTATATCATTTTATCCTTTTCGAGGTCCTTAAGTTCAAAATTTTCATAATTTTAAGAAAGATATCAAGAAAACTAACATTGGTGACACCTCCGAAATAAGAAGAAAAATGATGCACAAAATTTTCGTAGATGCTCAAAACCGAATTTTCTGGTCACTTCACGCATGCACCAAGGATTGTCTCAGCAGGAGCTACCCACCCCTTTCCATTTATTGCTGAAGGAAATGCAAAATATATATTGGTCATAATTATAATTATGAAGCACCCAAAGCCCCCTGAGCTGCATTCAAGCGGGCTTCTCCACATTTTTCCTGCTAGCCCTGGATATGCAGCCGTCAGATGTACATTGTGTGGTTACTCCAATTTGAAGGCTTCCTCAGTCACATACCTGGAAGGTAGTGTCTCAACATTAACTCGTATTGGGCAACATAAGTGGATTAATTTTTAAGCTCAGGGCAAACATTAACATGATCAATCCACTGTACATCCCTTTAATTCACACCGCCATGACATGAAATCGTGAGTGCACTGCAGGTGAATGACATTTTGGAGATGGTCAAATGCTTCATTCTAATGGTCACCTTTTTATAAATACCCCTGAGACTCTGCATGGGCTGCATCCCTGAATCACCAATGGAATGACCATCATCTCTGGACCCCACCAAGGCCCTACAGTGGGCCCCTGGGACCTAATAAAGCCTACTGGGGGCACGTACTGCATGCCACAAAGATGCCTGGAGTGACGCTTGCAGTTCTCCATTTTAGTGTGCCCCTCTGGTGGATCGCTTAGACCCCCAGTGCCACCACTGAAGTCTGGCGACACCACTGTACTCTAGCTGCCCTTATGAAGAAGCCACTGGTTGTTGTGCTTGTATTTGTTTTTTATGTATAGCACAATGCATGACTGCCCGAGATGGTTTCTATAGAACACTATTTGGGCATCTCTGTAAAACATTATAGGCTACTAGCCATACTCTTACTGTGCTATCCTCTGTGGACCATTGATTGGGGAGGGGGTTGTTGTCCAAAACTCCCAGATGACAGACTTGATTTTCAACCTCCCCTAACAAGATTTATTAGAGCTGCACACATGGGCAGCAATCCGGGAAGGGGGAGGCATGTTCCCTCAATATTTGAGAAATTGCTCATTGACTTTGATTTTTCACACTGTAATTTGAAATGCTGTCATCCCCCCCTCCCCCAATGTTGAGAAAAAATCACCGCTATTGGCTGCACATGCTTACTAGACCCTCTCCCCCAGGAAAGCAGTCTGAAAGAACTTCTGCACTCAGTTGAGAACAGCCTCCTTTTTGAAATGTATAGAAGGTAGACATGTACGACTGGGCTAGGCCCATACTAAGTGAGCAGATCTAAACTATCGATCCTATAACCTTTGCCCTCTAATGTATGCTTAAGGTACTTCAACACTAACCTTAGTGTCTCCCAATAATGTGTACGTAACTGTCCAAGCAAACTTTGTGATGATTTTCTTGTTTTCAAATAAAAAAACAAGCTCTCGGGACAGGTCATCCACAAATAATAAAAATTCGTGCAATAAGGTTACTGTAATAAATGGATCAACAATCGAGTCGTATAAGGTGACTGACGAACGGCGGTATGACACATTCACGAGCATGCGTTCTTTGGACGTTGTGACGTAGGTTTCCCGTTTGTTGGTCCAAAATTCATAAAAACAGAAATGACAACATTTATTGGCGGGAAATTTTAAAATAAGACATTCCAATATATTTCAAAACTAAGTTCACTAGTGATGGGAGGAAAAATTAACTTTTCTGCGTAATAACAGGGGTTGTAATTTGAGCTGAAAACCTTCACTATATGCACAAGATGATTGCGAGGTCCTATTATATAAGGAATACTGAAAACACTTTTTTGATGAGATTCGGACGGTAGTGTTCACACATGGTCCTATCCAGATTGCACTGGGGGGCGGATAGGTTCCTCCCCAATGTATCGCCGGCCTCCAGAGGTGTGAGGGGGGATGTTGTCATCTACAAAGCATGCTGAGCATCACTGTAGGTAGAAGGGAGCTATATGGATGCCTGATTGACGGTGCCTGCAAGAGTGGGGTAATAACACCGGCCACAATTCCTGAATGCCTGGCTTCATTCTCTTGCTAATTTTTACAATTGTGAAAAGAATTAGCGCCCTCTTCCAAAACTTACATGACCATTTTCCTCAAAAGAACAAGAGCGCCACCAATTTTTATTTGGTCAATTTTGTGCTGCCAGCGTAACAGAAATGTTTGTTTCACAATGGCGTATTTTTGTCACTGCATACTCGAATGACCTGACCAAATTTTCTTTTGGTTGGGTACAATGCATGGCCTTGGGAAGTAAGAATGGTTGTCTTCAAAAATGAGTTGTATTTCTTTCTTCAGTTTGGTTCCTAGATGGAAATAAAAACTTGTATGAATTTGCATGTTTTTGAGGTGAGAATAAAAACTGTTTTAGTTCAACAGTGGGATCAAGAAATGACATGGGCTCATGTAGGACCAGATCCATATTTGCTTGAGCTTCTTTCTTGTCATATTTCTAACAACTTTAGAAAAATTTTATGAGGAAATTGTCTTTGTTGTAATACCGTGACAGGCCTTCCTTACATTCAGGCCTGTAGCCAGGCTGGGGCACAGAGGGCTTTGCCCCCCATGCCATGAAAAGGCCTCCAAAGAAAGGCACACTTCTAAATTCCCAATATATGGGCCTTTGATCAGGTTTTTAGCAGAATGTTTATACTCATGCACGATCAATAGAAGGTTATCACTATTGCAACTGCTGGTTCTGCTTTTCTGTGTAGAGCTGTCTGGGCCGGAAAGATAATCCACTTAAGAGAGATCAGAATGACAGGAAATGAGTCTATGGTTAGAGGACTCAAGAAATAAACATTACATGCAAGGCTGCACAATTTCTGTCAAAATCTGTAAGGGGCCTTGCTTGCATGACATGCTCCCCATGTGGACCGTGCCCCTCCATACAGGAAATCAATAGAAAATAAAATTTTAGTACACGTAAAGAGTGGCCCTGGTATGACACTATAGGTGATTTTTGAACAAAAATGATCCCAAAAGGAGTTTAATGATGAACGTATTTTGTTCTCTGTAATATTGTTCTAAAATTACAAAAATTTCTGTGCGCTACGCATGCTTTAATCTTCATTTACATATATATAGCCTTAACACCCATTTCAAATATGTTGGCTTAATTTATAGATGTACAGGTTCCACATTAGGCTATTGTTCTTTCGTGGAGGTGTGATTTCCAGAAAACACAAGATTGAATCCATGAGAAGTTCCATACTCTTTCTCTTACGATCTGGAAGATTCTTAATTCACACTCAACATAATGATAAACATTTCTGTAAGAAATGTTTATAAGTGTCTCAATGTCCAGTGTCCAGGGGTGGTGGAAGGGGGCATTCCCTCGCGACCAGTTGCCCGGCATCTTGGTTTTGCTCTTAAAGACAGACACTCATCTACCCCAAATACATTTTGGTTTGAGAAAGCAAAATTCTCAGTTGGTTATTGGTGAATGCTCTCTGATTGACATCACAGCTCACAATATAGAGCATGCGTAGAGAATATTCTGGTTACATATTATGGCCTTGTATGCCACCAGGATATGACCTTAAGCAATAAACTAGGTTTGTGTCTGCACAAGGAGGGGCTCAAGACAGTTTTGCAAGGAGTAACTTAGTCGGGGGGAATTGAAACCTAATTAAAGTTTCTAACTTTCCTTAATGAGAACCAAATACTTTCAATTTTTCTTCAACAGAACCCCAAATTTTTCGTCGGTTGCCCAAAATTTCTTGTTCAGCATCTTTTCTGTAACCCTTTGCTTCAGGTGGGGCTTCGGGTTGCTGGACCTGGGGAGCTTGGTCCCTTTGTTGGGCTTATCTTTCCACCATGTACTCTTGCTGAGTCTGCAGGTTTTACCACAGTAAATGATTTTCCTGCAAAATTTCCTTGGGCTTTGCATGCAATTCTCACAAGGGAAGTTATATCACCCATAAACATCATTAGCACAAACATTTCAGTTAAATATTCTAGCCAAAGCTAGGTGGATGCTTAAAGTTAGATCCCAGAGATCAAGGGGCTTTCATGTAGTAATCTAGTACCTTGAGTAACATTCATAATGCAACGACTATATGGTTTGAAACTAAATTTATTCATACCACAAATTTATTTTTTCTGTTCATACAAAATTTGTTAGTAGAAATACAATAATGACCATCTGAATTGTGAACTGTGAAGAGATTGGTGTGCACTCACTTGTCATTCAAAGTCCTGCTCAAAGCTCCATGCTAGTGTTTCTATTTTGTTTATTTGCCACACATTCAAGGAATTACCCTCTGGGTCCTAACAAAGTCATACTGAACCACACCAAGCCTGCCTAATGGCAGGCCCTGGTCCCCTGGCTGTTTGCAAAGTAATCAACTCTTCCCCTGCGCTTGCGGAGCTGAAGAAGCATCATCGTGATCATAGTCTTGTTCCCTTCACTTGTGGAGACGTTCCATGTCTCAGTATTGCAAAGGGAGGGGAAATTTCCATCAGAAGAGTGACATTTTCATGTGCTTTGCGCATATGTGCACACGTAAAACCAGTAACTTAAGCTCTCTGTGGTAAACTTGATATATCATCCCCTGTAGCTCCTGCAAACTGTAATCATATGGTGGCACTACTGACTACAAACAATCTTCTTTGGTGCCCCTCATGTGTTGGTGCTCCCTATTTCAGAATTCCTGGCTATGGCATGAGGTATTGGTCTCCTTAAAACTACTAAAAACCTCTTTCCCCTTCTCTATAACATCAATTGCTGCAGAGACATTGTTTATTTCCTAATCAAGCATGTAACTCTTGGAAGGAAGAATGGAAACAGGATCCAGGCTGGGTGATGGAGATAGCCTCGGGCGTTAGAAAGTGACATATAATCCTACCCCACGAAAGTCCAATTTTTGGGGGTCGGAAATCTAACATTTTTAACGGGGTCAATACGGCATGGGGCCTGCTTACATTCAGGTCATATTTTACAAATGGAGAGAACAGTCATCCCCAGTATATTATCCTAAATCTTAACCAGAATGCAAAAATGCATTGAGGTTTCGATGATATATGTTCTATTCCAAATAATGCCATGATGTCCCATATCTTTCAGTCAATGGTCAAATGCTATCTTAACATGTTGGAAAAATACAGTTTTGTGTTCCTATTTAATTTTGGGAATTCTTGGGAAATTTGCAGTTTGACCTCTGGTGACCCCAGATGACGATCTTGGGAAATCTTGGAAAATTTTGCTCTTTGACCTCTGCTGAACCCATATAAAACTCTTGGGAATTCTTGGGAAATTTTGCTTTTTTACCTCTGGTGACCCCTGATGACCTTTGACATTCACCAAAAACAATAGGGTCCATCTTTTCACCATAACACATCCACATAGTACTGTAAGTATGAAATCTATCCAAGCTTCCTACCTGGAGATATGTGTTAACAAGCTTTTCAATGTTTGGCCCACGTTGACCCAAGATCACCTTTGACCTCCACCAAAAATGATTGAGTTCATATTCTCACCACAATGCATCCACATACTACGTATAAAATCTATTCAAGCTTTCTCACGTGAGATATTGTGTTAACAAGGTTTTCAGTGTTTGACCCTCGGCCACCCTAGATGACCTTTGAACTCCACCAAAAACAGTGGGGTACATCTTCTGACTATAACACATCAATTTACCATGTATGAAATCTATCCAAGCTTCGTACGTGGAGATATCATGTTAACAAGATTTTCAGAGCTTAACCCCCAGTGACCCCAAATGACCTTTGACCTCCACTAAAAATGATGAGATTCTTGCTCTTACTATAAGGCATCTACATACAAAGTATCAAATTTATTCAAGCTTCCTACATCGAGATATTGTGTTAACAAGGTTTTGAGGGTTTGACCCCCAGTGACCCCAGATGACCTTTCACCTCCACCAAAAATGATAGGATTCTTCCTCTTACTATAAGGCATCTGCATACAAAGTATGAAATTTATCCAAGCTTTCTACACCGAGACATCGTGTTAACAAGGTTTTCAGGGTTTGACCCCAGGTGACCCCAGGTGACCCCAGGTGACCTTTGACCCCCACCAAAAACAATAGGGTTCTTCCTCTCAATATGGGGCATCTATGTACAAAGTTTGAGAACTGTCAGAGCTTCCCTTCTTGAGATATCGTGTTAACGAACTTTTCAGGGTTTGACCCCCGGTGACCCCAGATGACCTTTCACCCTCCACCAAAAATGATAGGGTTCTTTCTCTTACCATAACGCATCTACATACAAAGTATGAAATTCATCCAAGCTTCCTACCTTGAGATATTGTGTTAATAAGGTTTTCAGAGTTTGACCCCCGGTGACCTCTGATCCCTACCAAAAACAATAGGGTTCTTCCTCTCAATATGGGGCATCTATGTACCAAGTTTGAGAACCATCAGAGCTACCCTTCTTGAGATATCGTGTTAACGAAGTTTTCAGGGTTTGACCCCCGGTGACCCCAGATGACCTTTCACCTCCACCAAAAATGATAGGGTTCTTCCTCTCACCATAACGCATCTACATACAAAGTATGAAATTCATCCAAGCTTCCTACCTTGAGATATTGTGTTAACAAGGTTTTCAGAGTTTGACCCCCGGTGACCCCAGGTGACCTCTGACCCCTACCAAAAACAATAGGGTTCTTCCTCTCAATATGGGGCATCTATGTACCAAGTTTGAGAACCATCAGAGCTTACCTTCTTAAGATATCGTGTTAACGAACTTTTCAGGGTTTGACCCCCGGTGACCCCAGATGACCTTTCACCTCCACCAAAAATGATAGGGTTCTTCCTCTTACCATAACGCATCTACATACAAAGTATGAAATTCATCCAAGCTTCCTACCTCGAGATATTGTGTTAACAAGGTTTTCAGAGTTTGACCCCTGGTGACCCCAGGTGACCTTTGACCCCTACCAAAAACAATAGGGTTCTTCCTCTCAATATGGGGCATCTATGTACCAAGTTTGAAAACTGTCAGAGTTTCCCTTCTTGAGATATCATGTTAACGAGCAAAGTGTCACAACCACACACACACACACACACACACGCACACACACACATACATACACACGCCATCATGACTGCATAGGTTTCTCTTATCATCGAAACCAAAAATCTTTCATTTCACTCACAAATATCTTTCATTATGTTTCTGTATAAAATCATTGAATATTGAAGGTTAATTAAGAGAATGTAAATAAAAAAATATCATCACGGCTAAATACAATCAGTGACTGCACTTTCAAAGGCACAACTTGAAACGGTAGCTACACTCTGCTTGGTTGGTCAGTATATTGGATGAATGTCATGTGGGCATGGCTGTGCACAGGATTTTTTCAGGGGGTGGGGGCAGAAGGGACTGCAATATTTTCAGACCTCTATCTAACATCATGTTTAACTTGCAAATGGATTATTCCATACATCTCAATACAAAGATATCATGTCTTACCTTGCATGGACCAAGAGCTACAAATATTAATTTACCTGCCTCAATTGGACCAAAATCAGATGGCAGTCTGAAGACTTAGGAATTTGGGGCTTATGGTAAAACATAAAAATTCTTCAAGTTCAAGAAATTAAAAAATAATGATGACATCAGATCACAGAACCTTTAAAGTCTTATGTCTATTTTTTCAAGTTAGAGGATGAACAACACATTTCAGGTAAACATAAAATTGCATAAATAAAATTATCCCTCAGCCTGATCACATGCAACAATTAACCCCATTTATGTAGTTGACAGAGGATATAGTAAGTGGGATCACATGGTGGTTTCCAATTCAGCATGCTACAAACAACATATGTATCCTGCAAATACTACACAAACCTACTTTACTAGTACACACATGGTTAGCCAGTACAGATAAGCCATTTCATTACCTTTGAATTGTAGTCCCCCTCCCCCCACTCTTATGTGCAGAGGTGTTGTTTGTGGTAGGGTATTTGGCAGTTAACTGGCTTGGGTGGGTCACTTGACTCTACCCAGCCCACAGTCATGACTGATTTAGGCCCAAGCTTAATCAGTATTCTGTATAAAATGCTTCCTGGCCTCATGTTGCCATTTTGACTTGAAAACTTTGGGTATTCCCTTTGCCCTTGCTCCTAGGGCAAGCTGCCACTGCCGTTTGTGGGCATGTTTAAAAGTCTAGCAATAGAATTTTCAACAGCTTATAAACTGCATGGACCCTATTCTTTGATATTCTGTTAATTAAATATGAAAATGAATTATTTAATCATATTACAAAGAAGACACGAAAATTCAATGAAGCAAGCCCTCATAATCTCATGATGAGGGAAAATTCTTGTTACTTGATCATTGTTTTAAAATAGCATTACTTAATAGCCCTACAAAATCCTTATCAAAACATGCAAACAAACTCTTTCATAAATTAATGCACTAACTAATGGAATGACTCACCCCATTGGCCTAAGGTATGGTCAGTTAAAGGTGGGTTACTGACAATACCAATGTGACTCACAGTCACCAAGCAATTAAGCAGTCACTTCTCTTCAGTCAGACACTTAAAATTGCAAACTGTCTTGGGTGAGTTATGACAGGGCCATAGTCTGCAGGGGGCAGCCCTGAGATTTCCAAACCATAAATGAAAGTTAGCCTACTTGAGAAAAACACAGAAATGCAGTGAAAATTCCGTTGTCCAAATTATGATTTCAAGGCTCCAAAATCCTGGGAAATTGCTCTTAAAAAGTTTTTTCCCCAAATTTTCACAGGGAAATCCCCGGACCCCGCCATGGATGCGTTCTTATCTGGGTTTCAGTCTCTGCCTGATGAACAAACCATATTCCTCCTAAAAGAAGCACGGCTTGAATACACCACAATATACACTGGCTAAAGATTAAATAGCCAGTATTACCTTTAATTATTAGCTAAACTCAATGAGCTTGTAGAGGATCTTTTAATTTACTAAGGGCATGAGCAGTCACCGCAAACTTATTTTGAACAACAGCTCAATATCACAACTATCCCCTTATTTTACTTCAAGTATCTTTCATGATATGTTTGAAGATAAATGTTGTATATTCAAGGTAAACCAAGGGGTTAGTCTGTACGTCAATTTCTTGACTCAAGTGAGAAACATATTTTAACAGGATTCTCAAGAGTCATTCATGAAATAGGATGTCTGGGCACATTAATTCAAAATGGGTTGACTGCATTTCCCCTTACAATGCTAACTTCCCTCCTTGAAATCTAAATTTGTTTCTAAAGCATGGAATTTAAAAGGATAGAATACTTACATGGAACCTTTAAGGTCTCAGATGTACCATTTCCCCCATTTTTAGCAAGGCCTAGGCTATGGCTGCACACCAACTGATGACGGCTACCCCTGTATCATAGTAAGAGCACAAGGTGAAGCCTGCAATGGGCACCAGCCTTGTGGGGGTGCCATGTATGTCACAGCAGATAAATTCAGTAAATGATTAAAAGTTTATGTTACGAGTCCAATGGCAAAGTTTTACCAAAGATTACACCACTGTGGATCTAGGAATACTTAGAACATGGAGCTAATACCCTTCCGAAGGGTATTAGCTCCATGCTTACAACAAGGAAAATTTCTCATAGAGTAGAGGTGTACTCTATCCCCTTAGGCAATATCCCTTTCAATAACACCTAACTGGATAGAAAGAAACCACTAAATAACTAGGATTCATAAACATATAGTCAATTCATCGCTCGACGAAGCTTCGGAAAGATGGCACCATTTTGCATCAAAGCCACATCACATAGACAAATTTTCTCATAGAGTAAGGATGTCGTCCCCTAGTCCTCAGTCTGCTGACCTAATATTTACATCTTTCTGAGGCTTCCCATAGTAGGTCAGCAATATATGCCATTTGCAAAATTGGGTTAAGGCATTGCCAAAAATTTTGCCTTGGTCTTGATCTTTCCCAAACTCACCACATATTCCGGTAGGTAATTGATGTCTAAAAATCATGAGTATGTTTGAGAGTCTTCATTCTAAGATTATTTGCACTTAAAAATGGAAAGGTTTATTGCATTTGCGCACCTCGCCTCAATTGATTACCTTAAGCACGTAAAATCCTACCAAAAATTTGGTACTTTTGACAAAATTTTGCCTCTTATGCAGAAATCATTTGTTATATTCAACCAGCTCACCTGACATTTGATTAAATAATTTTTCTTTCCCGTGACGAAGGTTTTAACTCCATTCTTTTCGGAAAGTTCTCATAAATCAAGCAAATTCCGGTCCTGTTTTTGCCAACTTGAATAATCACCCCTTCTCAATGGCAAAGAGCAGTGTCAGACATGGCTTGGTCGCACTTTTGTCAGTGCTTTCAACAGCCAGTATGCGCTGCTTAGCCATCTCGCATGGTGAAACAAAGACCATTTTGTTCTCTTTCCGATGATAATAGACAGGTTACTATTGGAGCGGAACATCTCGTACAATGCCTTCCAATCAAGGGACTTTTTCTTATAATTTTGCCCTCATGAATATCGATCCCAGTGATGTATCATCTGTTACGTAATAGAGTAGCTATGTTCGCAAACCAATGTTGTGGGTGTTCACTCATGCTTGTCAAAGTAAATTAGTTGATATCTGCTGCGCTGTGTGTCTACCCATAGCAATGAGGACTTTCTGCAAGAATAAGGGCAAAAGTTTTCAATAGCCTATGTGTCCAATAAATGTTCAAAAATTTTGATTTAAACAAGCTGCAATCCTGTTTTGTCTTTTGTAAACATTCTTTAAAGCTGTTAAACCTTCATACTAGGACAACATCATTTTAAGTAAACTCCATGCATATTGCTGTTCAATAGCTATGCCTACTTTCATACACACGCACATGCGTATGTAGCAACAATCACTGTAGCAACGCATGCAGATGCATGCTACTCTCACAGTAACATGCCGGAAAACCCATGAACGTATAGCCTATACCTAGTTCAGGGAACAAAGGTATGCGTGAGAACTAAGCCTGGGTAGGCTAGGCTAGTCGTCACTTTTCTTAGACAGCACCTGCCTTCCGTGCAGCCACAAAATATGAAGAATATCACTAAATAATGACAATTTGTAAAAATATAATCTGTTCAAAGCTATGGCAACGATAGTACAATTTTGAACCTAAGCAAGGCCTTAGATGTATCCCTCCCCTCAGCACCCCTCTCATTTGCAATGGCATGCAGAACATGTGAAAAAAGAAGGGTCCTCCTGGGTGTTAACTATCTGTAGGCATATACCATATGGCACTCCACTTAGATAGTGTCATTAACTTTCCCCCTAGAGATTTTGCCCAGGCTACAGCCCTGTACTACTAGTCACTTGTTACACTGTATATATCCATGATGTATGAAACTATGAAAAATGTCAGCCAGAATACAAACTGTGCATTGTGTCTCAGACTCATGGGATTGTCACCTGACATAAGATGTCAATCACAGGATGTATCATTTAAGATCACTCAAAATGTGCAATGACCATGCCTAGCACACTGTGGCACAAGCTATAGTTCATAGGCAATTTCCAAGCAGAGGTGAAATGCAACATATCCCGCAACCTAAAGCACATGTTCGGTTCATCTGCCCATTTCTTAACATTGAACATTTAATGCTTAGATGTCCTTGCATGCTTTTTGGTGTCCCAAAGGGAAAACATGTAAGGATTCCATATCCATAGCATTGATATATAATGACAACAGGTATAGTGAAACCCCACGAAATTGTAATTCTTTATGCTTGGGGTTTTGCAAACTTTGCACATATACTTGGCTATAACAATATGCTGCATTGCACAATTTTTAGTTTCTTGAAAATCCCAGTGCCTTTAGTCAGACTGCTTGAGGCAATTCAAAACTCTTGGAGAATACTGTAGCAAGTCTGACATTGGAAAGCAAATTATTCGTGCTCCTGTAGAAATACTTAGCAGTTACATAATGTACAGGCTTACATAATAATTTATGATCCAAAAGCCACCACAAGCACAAAGTCACAATCTGACTAAAGGGCAGATTCTCAAATGTAATGATGTTTGATCTTTTGTGGGTGGCTCTCTATACATAACCACTCATTATACTTTGAAACACTGCATGAGATCATCTATGGCTCTTAATTTTTAATCACGACAAAATTTCCATTACTGAATAGTTATATCCATGGGAATTAACTTCCCTTTTAAGAAGAATGAGAACAGAATTTAAATGATATTATGCTTTCATACAAGTGAAACAAATTACAAGTTGCAATAACTGACTAAAAAAGCAGGTCTATCTACTAATGTAGTTTATGATGCCATGGTATGGAAGGAAACAGGTTATTGTCTCTTTAAGTGACATGAATAGGTCTGATATCACATGTACAAGAACAAAATGTTAATAGCAGCAATACTTGACTTCTAAAATCTGTTATAATAAATGCAAATCCATTCTAAACAGTACCACCACAAGGCTGTTGCCAAAGTGTAAAGTATGAGTACATACAACTAGTCTGAAGAGAAACAGGACTTACACTAAACATTATCCTCAGTGCTAGCAGGCTTCCCATTACACACAGAAATTTACAATGCTCACACATAGTAAAGTACAGGTGTTTATATCTCAGTGCCACATGTTTCATCTATATGAAAATTTTTTGAAGTCTGGTAAGTATACTAGATGTACTCGGGTGGCTGGGTGCTGGCAATTTCAGCACAAGAGCATCAATGATGCAAGTAGCTCAGCTATGATTCCCTGACACACAGTTACTGTTATGCAGTTTCATTAGGGATCAAAACCAAGGAGTCACAGACAGTCATAGAAAGTCATGATCTAGCACCTTCAGTGCTATAGATGTTAATAGTCCCTGCTATGGCATATGGGAGTTGTCAAGCTTGCAACAACTTTTTAATATTTGTGGGCATAATACTGTTGGTAAAATGAAGTGCAATTTACCACAAAATTGTCATTTGGCCAGAGTGTTCAGTGGAAGTGGATGATGGGTTACCACTGGTGTACTTTGTGTTGATGTTAAATGTCCTTTGAGGTCACTGCAAAAAAAAAATGAAGTGCTGACAAAATGAAGTGCAATTTATATCCCAATTTTTCAGGCCCATCAAATAATGATTCCTATGGTAATATATATGAAACAAAAACAAAACTCCTGTGGAAAAGCACTGGCACTGATTTCACCATCTGACCTTTTGCAGTGATCTCAAAGGACATTTAACATCAACACAAAGTACACCAGTGGTAACCCATCATCCACTTCCACTGAACACTCTGGCCAACTTCAATAAGATTCTGCCACAATCCCTAAGCTTTTGCTTGATTCTACTGGTTGACCCCTCTTTGACCCAATGACCTTTGACCTTCAAAAGTACAACTTTGATGACCAATCATATACTGAATACTCTTGCCAACTTTTACAAGATTCAGACAAAACCCATAGAAGTTTAAAGCTGTTGCATGATTCCATTGTTCAACCAGTTTATGACCCCAAATGACCTTTGGCCTTCTTCAGAAGTGCAACTATGATGACGCATCATCTACTGACCACTCTGGTCAACTTTACAACCAACAGTAATTCAAGCTTTTGCATGATTTCAGTATTTGATCTATAATGACCCAAATGACCTTTGACCTACTTTAAAAGTACAACTTTGCTCACACATCACCTCCTGAACATGGCCAACTTTGATAAGGTTTGGATATTACCCCTAGGAGCTGAAAGCTTTTGAGTGGTTTCACTGTTTGACCTCTCTATGACCCCAAATGACCTTTTACCTTCTTCAAAAGAACAACTTTAAAGAGGGATTTGCATCACCTTAAGTATGACTTTTACTTGGTGGTAAGCCCCGGCTGCCTAGCCCATAATTGTCTTTACTGCTTCTCCTTGCGCAGACACGAACATAGTTCACTGCTCAAGGCCAAATCCTGGTGAGCATAAAAGACCCCATGTGTAATCAAAACATTCTCTGTGCATGCTGTGTAATATGAGCTGTTCTGCATCTTTTGAGTTTTGTAACTCTGATGTCAATCAAAGAGTAGTCACCAACTGAGACTTTTGCTTACCCCCAACTAAAAGTCATATTTGGGGTGATGCAAATCCATCTTTAATGACCCGTCACTTACTGAAAACTTCTGTCAAATTTGAAAAGATTCAAACATAACTTCAAGCAGTTGAATTGGCTTTTGTGTGACTTCAATCTTTGAATGTTCATGACCTCAAATGACCTCGTGACATTCTTCAAAAGTACAACTATTCCTGACCCATCATCCACTGATCACATTTGATAACATTTGCATGTAACCTCTAGGAGTTAAAGGCTTCTGAATGATTTCACTGTCTGACTTCCATATGAAGTCAGACAGTTTTTTGAAAATAGCACCCGAAACTGAAAGAAAGTGTCTCTGACACTGGAGTACAGTCAGTGTGGGTGCAGGAGCAAAACACGTCTGCCTGGCGGCAAGATCAAGGGTAGCCTGCATGGTTCACTCTATTTGTGACGTCATTTGTTTGGAACTTGGCGCTGCTTATAAGTCATGAGTGTATCCACTATGTACTAAAGCAGCACAGTACCTACTGTACTTGCGTGCGTGCATTGTGTGTGCGTGTGTGAATTGAACTTGGCCCATGAAGAAATATATGAGACCGCGTACGTCTCAATTATTGAATGCAGGGATTATATGCACACGTTGTTGTTGCCATGCAAGAGAAGAATAAGGCTAGGTAAAACAGTTTAGACAGTTCTTCAAGAGAAGTAAGACATCAGAGTTACAGAAAAAAACAGCCAAAATTTCGTGATGAGCCACAGTGCTCACAATGAATGAATATGCTGGTTTCGATCTGTCCTTTGCACGTACAAAGTTTCCAGAGGGGTTTGAAAAGATTGACCCTTTATTTCGTATTGTCCAAATGGTGTGGCATTGTGGGTAAATTTCAAAACGGTGATCACAATTTTCTCCTTTCCGAGGGAAAATGATTTTCTCCCAAAAGGGCCTGCCGTATTGTCCAAATGGTGTTGCATTGTGGGTAAATTTCAAAACGGTGGTCACAATTTTCTCCTTTCGGGGGAAAATGATTTTCTCCCAAAAGGGACTGCCGGACAGCCTGAGGGTGATCAAAACAGTTTTGTCCCACAAAATGCCTTTATTAAAACTTCCCTTCAATATACCTTCTAAATTACTATAAACTCATTTGACTTATTCTTTTACTTTTAAACTGAATAATTTTTGTTAGTACTCACGTTTTTAACATATCTGCACAATTAACTCCCATAATTTAAAACTGTTACTTTACCGTGACAAATCTACCTTTTCAGTTAAAGATTATCTTTTAAATACACTAGATAACCTTTTCACATAACAGGATAATCATAGAAAATATATCATTTCTTTGTACAGGCAATAAAAGGCTCCTTCCCTTGAGAGGAGAATGTTTGGTTTTGTATTTAAAATGAAAAATATATAAAAATATAACTAGAAAGATAATTCAGATAAATTTGATAATACGTTTTTGTTAAACAAACATTTCTTTTCACCTCCAAAGCATATTACAGCATTGAATATTTTCATTCCAAAAGAGTTGTGGTATCAAGCAATAAATTTATTAACACAATGAAGGGGATGTCAATTCCAAAGAAAGTTCAATTCCTATATTATATCAGGACTACAATAAGAATCTCACCTTCTAGGTAACAAGGAATAAATGCTTTACAAGTGAAAGTGGATTCTAAGCAAGGCCCAATCGAAACTATCTTTGATATTTTGTAAATTTGTGTTTAGTTGATTGCGATGTAACTTTACACAAAGATTAAATATTTACAGGAGTGTTTTACCTTTGTCAACTATCAATAGACTAAATCTGCACATTATGTATACAGATTTGAAAAATGAAGTATGTAATTACTGGGTACATTCTTGAATCTTTAATAATATCTTCCATTGCAGCATTTAACTTGCAAATGTTACAAAGTCTTGGTCAGATTCTACTTTGTGTATGTGATAACCACGCTCAACATTAAGCCAGCAGTACCTGGTATATATTGTCACTGAGTGTACAAAATCATTCCCATGAAACTATCTTCATCAGAACTCAAAATGCAAGTGGGAGCAGGGACATAAACCAGGTGCCTTGATGGATTTGAATGCAGTGGCAGAGCACGGAAATTTGGTCAGAGGGGGTGAGAAGGGCCTGTAGGGGGACTTCGAAGTAGGTAGATGTCCTATGCCCCAATACAGCAAAAATCTAAAAAGGGTGCCAACAGGCAATTTGAGTCTGTCAGGGAGGGCATTAGTGAATTGTAAAATTCAAGGAGAATTTCTCCCTGCTTTACCTATTGTTTGTAATAGTTATCTTCGAAATGTCTTCAGAGGTGCTTCTATTTCAGTAAGAGGAGATTTGCAAGAATTTGCGGATTTTCAAAGCAAATTTTGGGGCGACTGCCTACTGCCTTTAAGCTTCTCCATGACCCTACATACCCTGTTGCTTGTATGTAAGTACACAGGGCACTATGTCTTTCCCCATCAAAATAGTGTCTTCCTACGGTCCACAAGAGGACTACATGGATATATGTATAAATTTGGGACCAGCAATGAGCAAAAGGCTAAAAGTCATAGGAAACTATTCTTAGCTCGGGGTAGGGACGGAGTATGGGGAATATAAAGCTGATCATTTTGGACTACAGTCCTAGTGTCCTTCTCCTCTTTAGAAATTTTTTGAATATTTTGTGTCCTTAAATGCAATTTGTTGATACATTCTGAGGCCCACTAAAAAAAAAATTTGATGTATTTCAGAGGCAATAAATAAGGGGTTTTGTCCTTAAAATGTAAAGGGGGGGGGGAAGGGAAGAGGCATAAAAAGATAATTTTTATCCTAACAATTTTTGTGGATGTGTAGCCCAATGCCATCCACTTCCTATGCTGTTGTTACAGCAACTTATACCCCTTGTGGGCTGTAGAATATGCCCACGGTATTTCCCGGTAAGGACTTGCACCATATTCGAGCTGTATTTGAACCAAACTTGAACTTGAACCGTATTTGAAACTGTATTTAATATTTACCTTTTTATCTAGTTGACACTATATAACACATTCGAGTTGGTGTGTCGTTAAATCTCATCTAACTGACCAACTACACCACTATCTGACCAAAGGGGCCAGTATTACATTCAAACTATGCATGTTCAGGACACTGTGTCACTGGCCTTTCAGATGTTAAATTACAGAAGATTAAATTTTTGTCCTTGTTTTGCACCTGAAATTGTGTAGTTGCTGTTGTTAGTAGATTCACTTGCTTAGATCATACTTACAGGGCAAATGCCCCCCCAACTGGAACCATCTCACTCCCCCACCCCCATCCTCATTTACATTAACTTACACCAAACAGGATTTTCAATTCAGAGAGTGAGCACTTTTGCCCGAAATGCTAATGCACACAAACCAGAATACAGGGGTGCCCCAGTGCCATCAGATGGGTTTGCAAACTGGGGGGTGAACTATTTGACTCTGAGATAAGGGGATGGTGGATGATGAACCACTGGGCATTTTCTGTGGTAATTTTCAACATTCTAAGACAAAAAAAAAAACCTTTCAACTAAAAATTATTGGGAGGGCTATAGCTCTTAGCCCTTTGACACAGCCTTTTACCTGCAAATAGCAAACTATCAAACTGCGGTGGGGCCTGGCATGACCCCTTGCCTTACACACCTTATGCTCATTCATGTATATACTTTTTGTCACACACATATCAACTATTTTGAAAAGTTTTAAATAAATTGTTACATGCATCCAAGATGCAATGAGTAACCTTTAGTACTGTATAGTGGGTAATTTTCATGGGGGTTAAATTTTCGCACTTTTCACGACCAAGTATCTGATCGCGAATTTAAGACCCGCGAAAGTACTTTCGTTAGTTTGTACAAGACTATGTTGGTTGCCTGCAAGAGCGAATTCTTCACTCAGCAAATATGTAAACAAGGTACAGATTCGCCAAAAATTAGCCTCGCAGAAATTTCCCACTAAATAGTATGCATATATTAGTTAAAAGTTCTAAAACATGATGTAGGCCTAAAAATAAAATACTAGGAAATTTAGGTGATGTTTCATTATAAACTTATTATCTAGTATAGACTAATCTTTTTAGTCTCCATGCATGTAATGTATGGGGAGATGATACATTGTACTTCACCTAACATCAAAAGTGTGTGTTAATACCTGGCTCTGAAGATATGAGTTTATATGCCAACCTTGGCGTAAACAAATTGAGTAACTACAAAATTGATTCATTTTCCAAAGTCACCATATTAAATGTCAAGAGACTCCCCTGCTCCCTCCCCACAGTAAAAAGAAAAGGACAGATAAAAAGAAAAACAAATATTTTGGTGAACAGCACAATTACTAAGGGATTTCATACTTTCATACTTCAAAAAAGAAAAGGACAGATAAAAAGAAAAACAAATATTTATGGTGAACAGCACAATTACTAAGGGATTTCATACTTCAGTAGCGCTGTGAAACTATGGAAGTTGACCATGGTTCCACTCTGAGCTATTTCCATAATTGTCCCAGAAGAGCAAGGGATGACCATAAATGATTCTTGTAGCTTTTATAGGGCATGAAACTTTGGAAGTATAAACCAGCCTTCAGAAGATCTAAATAAGGCCAGTCGGTGGCAACTGTGTAAAAATGTATTAAGTCAATGGCAACTTGAAACTTTCCACAGGAGCAAAAAAAAATTTCAGGGGGCTTTGTCCCTCTTGGTTACAGGCCTGCGATGTCCACTCACATCCCCCTTCTAGTCATTTAAATCATCACTGAAGCCTAGAATGTATGCAACATCTGTTTGTATGGCAGCCCTGTTTTTGGGGGTGGGTAAAATCCCTTTTCAATACACTGTTCCAACAGGTAATGTCTGAAAACTAATTATTAGTCAATATGTTGCCAATTTGGATATGCCTCTCAAAAAACAAAATGGACCTGCATTCAGTCCTTTTTTGAAAGGATGAGAACTGGTTTTGTTTTTTATTCGGCCCAAAGTACAAAAGTTTGAATATTTCTAGCCACCTCTGCAACTGAATAAGCTATGAAGATATAGCTGAGCCAATGACATGTTGTGTTGTGCTTTACAACTGACATAAATAACAAAATGAAATTATACCAATATGATAATTATATATTTCATATTTCTTTAATAATTATCTCATCATCCTAGCTAGTCACTATGATGCTCAGAAAGTATATACGAATTCTTCAATGTAGTGATAATGTCATAATCACATTATAACACATGTAATGTGACATGTGCTGCATATAGGCAGTCTAAAGTAATTAATACATCATCATCATATAAAATACCACCATTAAAATTGTGGGACTTAAAATGTTGCATTTCATTTATAAAAGTCAAGAACATATTTAAAGCAAATGTTATCACAACCTTTGAAATGGGTATTAAATATGGATACTGCTATGCCAAGACACACTGGTTGGAGTTGGGGTAAGTGCCTTTCACAGAATATCACTTTCTATGTGAAATATTTGGTCTGTAACATCCAGTTGAGGGCTGTAGCCTGCTGGAGTGGGGGGTAACTACCCCCTCCCCTAGGAGATTTCCAAATTGTAAATGAAAGTTGGCCCACTTGGGAAAATATTTTCACTGCCCAAATTATGGCTTCAAGGCCCCCCAAACTGAACCATGTTATATAGAGCACGCTGAGTCAATCATGGGAAGGATACAGCGCACTGAAACCTAAACTCGAAACCCAAATTAACCAAACATTTACATCACAATCAATTATGATGCTCTAGTTGCAGTGTTTGCACTAGGTCTCAGAATCTAGGGGGGATTTCAGATTTTTAGTGGGATCTTGGAAAATCTCATATCAGCAAAACGATCAATTTTTCCTCATTTCAACAGGATGCAGGGTCGTAGCCTGGGCGAAATCCCTAGGCGGAGGAGGGGGGGGGGCAGTTCATGAGACTATCTAATCGGAGCACCAAGTGGCTTGCCTTCAGATAGTTAACGCCCAGGCAGACCATTCCTTTTTCACATGTTCATTGGTACCACGGCCAGAGGGGAGTGCTGAGGGAAGGGATACATGTAAGGCCTAGTTAGGTTCAAATTTGTACTATCGTTACCAAAGCTTTCAACTGACTATATTTTTACAAATTGTCATTATTTAGTGATATTCTTCCTAGTTTTTGGCTGCACAGAAGGCAAGAGGTGCTGTCTAAAGAAGGGGACATCCTATACTGTTTGAGAAATTTTTGTTTATGTTAGATGGTTTGGATGCAAAATGGTGCTATATTTCTAAAGCTTTGTAAAGCGTAGAATTGATTATGTGTTTAGGAATCCTCATTATTTAGTGACTTTTTTCTATCCTGGTAGAGTGTAATTGAAGGGAATACTGCCTCAGGGGAGGGATGACACCTCTACTCTTTGAAAAATTTTCCTTGTTCTAAGTTTTCCTAGATCCAAAATCGTGTTTTCTTTGGTAAAGGTTTGGGCTGATAAAATGATCTAAATTTTTAATTATTTAGTGAATTCTTCGGCAGTGGCATGCATGATACCCCTACATGGCTGGTACTCAGTGAAAGCTTCCCCCTAGCGCTCTTAGTACAACACTAGGGGAACCACCACAGGTTGGTGCGTAGCCGTAGCGTATATAGGCCTTGGAAGAAAATGTGGGAAATGACACATTTTAGACCTTATAGTTGCACCTAAGGCTGCATTCTTTACTTTGAAATTCTATGCCTTAGAAACAAATTTAGATTTCTAGAAGAAAACTTAGATTTGATTTAAAGAGGAAATGCAGTCACCCCGATATGAATTAGTGTACCGGGGCACCCTATTTCATGAATGGCTCATGAGAATCATGTTACAATACTTTTCTCACTGAGTTGAGAAGTTCACATAGTCTACCTCCTTGGTTTACCTTCAATATGCATTTTTTCTGTTCTAACATATCATGAAAGATACTTGAAGTGAAATAAGGGGATATTTGTCAGAATTAGCTGTTGTTTTCAAAATAAGTTTGCAGCAACTGCTTTTGCCCTTTACATTAAAAGTTACTTTATAAACTTACGGAGTTTAGCCAATAATTAAATGTAATCATTGGCTATTTTATCTTTAGCCAGTGGTGTATTGGAAGTGGTGTATCTTGTAGGAGGAAGATGGTTATTCGTCAGGCAGAGAAACCCACATAAGAACGCCTACATGGCCAGGGTCTGGGGACCTCCCCGGGAAAATTTGGGGAAAAAAACCCTTTAAATGCCATTTTCCAGGTTATATGGGCCTTGAAATCATAGCTTGGACAGTGGAATTTTCAGCTTTTCAGTAATTGTTTCCAAGTAGGCCAACTTTCAATTTGGAAATCTCAGGGGGCAGTTGCCCCCTGCCCCCCCACAGGCTACGGCCCTGAACGTGGCGGACTTGTTACTTGCATGGCTACATCCCATCGAAGCATTCGTGTGGTAGTGGTCACCATCGCCACTTTGGTGTAGTAACACGACACCATAACAGTGGGACCTTACTCACGAGTCACCATTAGGCATAAAATACCATACATGCAAGAGTTCCAGAATAATTGAGTTCTCTGGTTCTGTTTCAGCACAGCACAGCACAGACCATCATCACCGGATGGTAAGTGTGGCAGGATAAGATACAGTACACACCTGCCTCCTAATCCTGTTGCCGATGTCCATCTACGATCACACTGTAATATTTACTGAGCAGTCAGCACCATGTCCTTATCTGACTTCCTCAATACATAGAAGAATCCACACAACAACAGCACTCTTTGAAACTTGTTCACATCACAAGTCACAACACATAAAGTCACAAACATGAGTAAAGAAACACAGATTCAGTCAAAAATAAGAGGATCGGGAATGAAGCGAGTTAGTTAAGTCAAACTTGGCCATCTAAGTAATGCTTCTGACTTGCGTTGGCGACAAGTCATTTGTTGCAAGTCCAAGTCAAGTTGCAAGTAAATCAGTGCAAGTCCAAGTCAAGTCACAAGTCAATACAAAAATCGTAAGTCAAGTCACAAGTCACGAAAAAAGTGACTCGAGTCAGACTTGAGTCCAAATCATCAAGTCCAAGTCAACAGCCCTGTTTTCCAGTCATGTATGCTCAGTTCCAAAAATATCCCAAAGATAGCACTAATTTTGCATCCAAGTAACCTTAAATTAACAAAAATTTCTCAAAGGGGAGGAGGTCACCCCTCCCCCAAGATGGCACCTTTATGTAGTGACAAAAGGAGGATCCCCACTGCTGCATACAAATGCAGGCCGCATAAAAAAGTACAATTTTTGCAGACTTTGGGGGAAACTGAGGTGGCATCACAATATGATCTGTGGTGCCCCCCATCACCAAATCCTGGGGGCACGCTTAGTCAAACTGTGATTTGCACCACAGATTTGATCTTGAGCACAGGATCTTACCCATACATGCAAGCAGGAAATCTAATTTAGATCTATATATAAAACTTGCATCTTTATAGCTAATTATGTGCAGATTGACCACTAAGGGCTAATTCTCCCAGAAAAGAAAAGTGGATTGTGGCTACACTGGTAGTAAGAATCACACACTCTATGTTGATTTGCTCCAAGTTGTTTTGTGATACATGACTTTGACAACACATTTTACTATCCCACTAACTGCATTTACGTATTTAAAACCTATCTTTTTTCTGTGGAATTCAAAAAGGTATTAATTTAAACTTTAATATCCTAAAATGGGTTAAGGGGAGTCTAGAAAGCCCCCCCCCCCCCCCCCCCCCCCCCCGCTTACCTACCTGGCCTCCTTCACAAGAGAAAGATGAAAAGATGAAAAGAAAAAGAAAGAATGTAGAAAGGAAGAAAAGAGGTAAACAATAATAAAAGTTTCTAAAATTTATTCAAAATTAACCTTTCTGCAGGGGTTGGGTGGAGCTTCTAGTTAAAATCATGACTTTCAAAATGCCATTGAACAGGGATACTTTGACACTTGGAGGGTAACTTCGTTACCCTCAAAGAAAAACATCCTCAGGTTTTGAGACAATTAAGTTCTGTATCAATTGACAAATTCTAGTCAGGCTTACTTAAGATTGGTAATACCTGTGCCATATTGGTGTGGGACTCTTGGGTTGAAGACAGCACATCACTAATTAAAGGGAATTCTCCATGTAGGATATTACCCTATGACTAAACACTAGATCTATATTTAAGGGTCACACACCTATAAAAACCATCTTGCTTAAAGTGAAGCCAAATTTTGGTTGTTGGAATTATTATATTTTTTTTTTGGGGGGGGAGGGGTCCGAATGAAAATGACAAACAAAAGATCAGCAATTGCAATTCATGTCGCTGTCACAGTAGGCAGAGTTTATTTTAAATTCCTGTATGCCTTCCAGTGATCTTTTTCTTTTTATTTTGTTTCAATGATGAATGACAGTCCATACCACTCAATACCACTTCTTAAGGAAAACTTTTATGAAATACTTTCTTGCTGATGTAGTGGACTATTTAATTACATGTAAAATGTACTTTTCCATCAGACAAGCTCAAAGAGAGAAAGTATTTGTGCAATGCAACATTTACTTGTCTGGGACGATGGGATTAGCAGGGGCGGATCCAAGGGGGGGGGGGGTTTAGGGGTTTAAACCCCCCTTTGAGGATTTTTTTTCATTTTGTATAATATAATGTTTATTTTCCCCGGTATATTTTGAAGGTTATTTTCAATTACAACAATGCAATTAACATGCCATAATTATAAGTTTGCTGACAGCGTATTTTTCCTTCTATCGTCCCGATTCTCTCTCATTCAAAATCCCTATAGAGTCGGTGAGTCCTTCAAGAGGAGGTCCAGCTCTAATCTTGGTTCCCATATGCAATGAAATCGCATCCAGTAGTGCCTAACTCTGTTTTGAAATATGAGAACGTGACTCCAGCTTTTCGCTTGTACTCTCGCTGAAAAATTCAAATATTGTGTTGACTGAAAGTGGTTGTCGTTGAATTGGAATCACTTAATATAATCAGAAATCGAGAAGGCTAATCATACTTTGGACATCAGTTGGATGTAAAGACGTTCAGGGAAAATTAGACTGTTCAGTTGGAACATACATCTAAAGAAGTTACCATTGTTCTGGAAGGTATTATAATCCAAAATTGGCTTATATACTGAATCCCTTTCATTTGTTACACAAGATATATTCCTTTTTTATCCAAGAGTACGTTATGACCAAGATCACGTTTAAACATTATTCCATACAAAAGAGTGGGTGTTTGCCTGGAGTTTCTTGCATATGGGAAGTCCCAGTGACCTGTAGGCAGTATTTTAGCAAATTCGTGCCTCTAGACGACATGGTTGTATGTACATGCAGCAAGGGAGGGTATCAAAAAAACGTAGTTTCCATGGAAATGACAAACATACAAAGCATGAAACATGAAGATGGCCTAAGTATAGATTGTAAGGTCTGAGAAAGGTCAATTTTTCTTGGTTCACGCCACGCAGTGATGGCGCAAGGTGGGGGACAGGGGGGCCATGGCCCCCCGTCGGGGAAGTTTTACAGTTTTTTACAGTTTTTACAGTCGGGGAGTCTTAGTCGATACGGTAAAGTGTGTAGTCCCCAACAGCGACAAGTCGCCCCGACGGTTGACCTTTTTTTTGCTCTCAAGAGCAGTGGAGCCAGCAGGGGGGGGGGCATGGGGTGTGTACCCCCCCCATTGATTTCAGAAAATTTTTTTTGAAAATTTTAAAGTAATCTCAAGAGGTGTTTAAGCTATAGATTTCCGTAGGGGGTAGGGTGAGGTGTGTTTTCAGCCAAGTGATGGATCTGTGGTTATCGTTTTCAATCCCAAATGGTTCTCAAACTATCAGAATTATCTCAAATCTTTCGCAAACTATCAAAATTTTTGCGCGCTTCGCGCACTCCAAACCTTACCTCAGTGATATCCTTGTCAATAATTTCCGGTAGCAACTCCCATAGAAGCACAGTAACAAAAGTTGAAGGCTGTTTACGAATTCTCAGTAAAAGATTGGCTTTGTGATTGGCATATAGGTTTGTTGAGGAATTGAAAGTGTTTCGATGCAGAGGATCATGAATGCAGGTTTTGTCATTGTAATCTTACTGAATGAAAAATTTCGGCGTGCTTCGCGCGCATTCGTCACGGTTTGCACCCCATCTTATGGCAATTATTAAGGTTATAATACATGCAACTATTCTGATCACACTTTTCCGAGAAACATAAGTACATCTCCAACCTCTGTAGGCCTATGGGATCTTCCAGTCTAATTTGTAGCATGATCTGGAAGGTTGAAAGTACGTATTTGCCGTCGGTTATACATTTTTTCAAATGCAGCCATTACCGGTAGGCCTATAGATGGTGATTGTTAATACACTTACGACAGAAAAGCATTTTGAAATGCGCTTTTTAGTCCTACACCCCTTTTGCTATACCTAGAAGGTGTTCGTCTGGGTTTTCGTTCAAACTTAGTAAACATACGACAGTTGCAAAGTGCTCGGCATCATACTCTATAGTATCATTTGGATGTCAGGTAATAAGCATCATGTCAGTGCCCCATTTTATATAATTAATCCAGAGCTTCCAGGAGGCCCTATACCGCTGCCTGCCAGCCTTAGAAATACCCTTTCATAATGCACAATGAAGCAAAGGAAAATTTACGTAACAGTCCAAGAATGTTTCCGTGGACTCAACGTACGTATTTTAAGTAAAATCTTTCCCTGAATAGAAGGCATTAATTAAAGTAGCCAAAAGTGGGACTTCAGGAGGTTTGCTGACAATATACCCTTCTGTTGGACAACATACTTTCCTCTTTCACCTTACCAAAAAATAGAATTCACTAATGTTTGGATATTTTCCAGCCATATATGATCAGTTCCACACGTATCCCAAAGATAGCACCATTTTGCATCTAAGCAACCTTAAATTAACAAAATTTTCTCAAAGGGGAGAGGGACACCCCTCCCCTTAGACCCCTCACCCAGGTCAGCACCTTCATGAAGTGACAAAGGAAAGATTATCACTGCTGTATACTATCGCAGGGACGCATACTCTCCTCTTTCACCTAACCATACTCTCCTCTTTTGCTTAACCAAAACTTAGAATTCATTTAAATTATGGATACTTTGCAGTCATATATGATCAGTTCAAAAAATATCCCAAAGATATCACAATTTTGCATCTAAGGAACCTTAAATTAACAAAATTTTCTCAAAGAAGAGAGTACACCCCCTCCCCTTAGACCCCTCACCCAGGTCAGAACCTTTATGCATGAAGTGACAAAGGAAAGATTATCACTGCTGTATACTATCGCAGGTACCCATAAATAGGTACAATTTATGCAGACCTGGGGGAAAACTGAGGTGGCATTTGGATGTCATCTGTGGTGCCCCCCAATCACCAAATTCTGGCAGCGCCCTGCTCAAGAGGGCAATTTCCCTTAATAGAACCCAAAATTTTCGGCGTGCTAGGTGCGAGGTAGAGTCACTCCAGTTTCTTCAGTACTTCCATTCTACATTGCTAGATAGCACAAGACCTGTCAAACTTAGCAAGTAACATGTAGGTAGAGTACGCAGTTCATATAGAGGTCGTTAATTCCATCCCATATCGCAAAGTCTACTTGCTGTTGTCTTGTGTGTGTCATGCGTTACGGTCAGTTGGAAAGGAGAAAAGTTTGGGTATTTCATAGGGTAGTCCAGGTGGTTTCGATAAAATGTATGTTATCCCTGATATGGTCTACAACCCCTACAGTTTTTCTTTTTTCTTTTTGTTCTTAATGATTACATATAAACAAAAAAAAAAAAAAAAAATTCGCGCGCTTCGCGCGCTTTGCAATTTTACGTTTCAGATTCAAAAGTACACTATCAGTGCGCAACTCGGCTCATGAAGTATTCAGTGATATTATGCAAAATATGCCCTGCAATGACTTGGAATATTTAGGCTCCTTCATATCCCCTCCTTACCACCCCTTTGATATAGGGGCTGTCGGAACTTCGGGTCACTGCATGATCCGGCCCCCTGTCGGGAAAATCCTGCCGCTGCCGACCTGGTCGGTTTACTTATTTTGGCTTTCAAAAGGGTCATTTCTGCGATAAAATCCAAAATTTTCGGTCCACTTTGCCCACTCTTCCTCAGTTCCGTTACTAATAACTAAATATAGTACAAACCCTTTCCACCTTTTCAAGTAACTTAATATAAGTAGAATACATGGATTTATGTAAATGCCGGTCATTTCATCTTATTTTGCTAAGTTCAGCGTAGGTTATGCCCGATATGCCCCAACTGCCTTGACAATTGACCCATATATATATGCTTCAAATCAGTACAGATTCTTTTTAGTGTAGGCCTATCCAAAAAATTTCGCGCGCTTCGCCGCTTTGAAATTTCACAGTTTAGATTCTAGGAAAAACGATAAATCAGGGCGGAAATATACTATCTCTAGTATATACAAATATTATGAAATATATGCCCCGCAATGTCATAATCTAATACACAAGTTTTCTTCAAATCCCTCCTCACCAATTCCTTGACGACATCATGGCTGCCAGGGCTTCGGGTTGCTGGCCCGCCGTCAGGGAGTCTGCCGCGCCCCCCCCCGTCGGGCAAATCCTGGCACCACCTCTGGCGCGGGGCCCACCGATGGTCGGGCTACGCTTAGATAACGAGGCAACCAAAAATCCCATGCATGCAATTAAGCCTACCAGTTTAATTTAAAGCCCCATACCAACATACTTTCAGAAGATTTCGAAAAGAGACTCCAAGTTTTCTTTATTGAACACAAGCGAGCAACTTTGAGTGAGTCACTGTGAGTGCTTAGAGAGAGCACAACAAATGGCTGAATGCTCCGAACTCCTGACGCCCAAGATCGTTATCGGGCTGTATAGCATGCATCTCTCACAAGGAGGGAGACAACTTTCTGACAGGACATTTATCATAAAATTTCTGACACAGGGAATTTCAATGAAAGCTTGTTTTTATACGGATCAAAGAGCCTAGGAAACGCGTGGGAAATGCCATTTCCTGTAATCTGGGGGTCTTCTGGACCAAAAATTTTCTCTGTACGCTTCGCGCCAACTCATGGTGGCACTCCGCTTAGATAGTAACTATATCGCAAAACCCCCCTTTAGTCAAAACCTGCATCCGCCCCTGATTAGTGTTAAATTTCAGCCCTGATAAATGTGAGATAATTTATTTTTGGCCCACCCAAATAGTGCCAAAAAGCATGATTTCACTAGTAAAATATGCCACTTTTTTTGGGGGGGGGGGGGGGGTCTGAAACAAATTAAAATGCAAATTTGCATTTTACAGCATTAAAAGTAGGCAGTAAGTTTGACTAGGAATTATTATTTTTAATTTCTAGCATTGTGATAGAGTTTTCTTTTGTGTGTTTTGCAGATGGCAATTTACTGTGACAGAAAACTTGTTTCAGTTATTTTTTTGTGAAACAGTTTTACCAGCTGCAAAATCCTCTATTGGTGGATATTTTTTCATTTGATCATAAAAAGTGAATTGATAACAGTTACTTTCCCCCATGAGGTAACTTTGTCCAACCCAAAAATGAGGGTCTACATGCAAACATTTAAGATGCTCCTTAATTTTTTAAGAAAAAAAAAACAAGAAAAAGTTGTAATAATCTTAGGACAATAGGCCTATCATCAGATACTTTGCAAATTTGCAAGAAGATGCATGCCCCAAATAAAAAATGTAAGACAAAAAAGTGGGCCAGGCTTCAAATATTTCTGCTCCATAACAGTCAACTGATGTGTAATTACCTTCACAACTTAAGCAGAAACCTGGCCCTATGGGGTCGGTGGGTGACACGTCACTTCCACACAACAACAATATCACAGTTGGAGTGAAAACAATGTATTGCATGAGTGTGTTCCCATATGGTCAAACTGTAGTCAGTTGTTGCTTTCATTCCAAAGTCGGTAGGGTAACAGTGAAAGACCCAAATGACCGACCGACCGACCCCATATATTTCCAACGCTGTAAAAAAAGTACCCCTGAATCCAAGTGAAATACACTGGAATTAATTGTAAGAAAATTAGAGTTTGTGCACTTGATCCAGGATAACTGAAATGAAGAATGGTAACCTTAAAGAAAGAGGCACTTAATTCAAGTGTTTCTGCCATATATTGTCTTTAACTTAGATGGAAACTCTTACATTGAGTTGTTTGGAAAAGAGCTCTGTCCACAGTTTGAACTCTAACATGAAGGGATGCTAGCCTAAATGAAGAGGTTAGAACTACCACCACTCCACTTAGATTAAGTTGATGGTGTGTATCCCCCACTGGAAGTATGCTTTTTTTTCCAAAAGTCCCCTGACTCTCTGGCGGAGAGCCACTGGAAGTAAGAGGGCGAATGATACAAGAGGAAGACCAAACATATGTTATTAGTAGGCCTAGCAATTGGGACTTTATATTTCATCAATTACCCACACTTTGGATATAGTACGTGTAAATAATTTTCATAAATTTAAATTAAACCCATTAAGATATAGTGTATGGTTTAAAATTATTTAAGGCACAGTATAACAGAACTTTAGCTTTTTAACCCTGACAAAATGAAGCACTTAAAAGCAAAAACTATCCATGTTCTAGTCTTTTTTTGAAAGAAATGTGCTCAAAAGTTGACTCCTCCCACTTTACTACAGCTGAAATGTTTTGGTGTGGCTTAGCCAATGATGTCACATAGGCCTACTGACACTTATTTTAAGAGAAAAAACTATACTCTTATACGAAGAGTGCATTGGATCATGAAGACACTTAACCCAAGGGATTGTACTTAATTTCAGTAGACTTAATGTTATTGCATTTAGTTTAAGTGCCATTTTTTTACAGTGAACCCCCCTACCTCCTCACATTGGTAATGATCCCACTGACTCAGTTTTTCACACAGTAAATTTTGCTTCAAGGGCTCTTCATTTCTGCCCCTGCTTGCCTTCCCCCTCCCCTCCTCCCACCGCTTCCTCCAACTTTTTCACACAAATTCCATAGTACTATGTGTCAGTGTTCGGAAGCAGGCGCGGATCCAGGGGGGGCCTGGGGGGCCCGGGCCCCCCCCCTCGCCACGAAAAAAAAAGACGAAAGGAGAAAAAAAGGAAGAAAAAGAAAAAAAAAGAAAAGGAGAAAGAAAATTAAGAGCAAAAAATGAATAAAAGAGTCTAAGAACGTATTCAAAGTATATATTTCTGTAGGGGTTGGGTGGAGCTATAACTGGATTATCTCTTTAGATATCTTTCAACGTGGTTGGCGACGAAAGGAGAGCTACAATGTTCGAAAACAGGTGAATAGCTGAGTAATGATCCTTGAATTAAGATCTAAATAAGTAAACAACGTGACATATGCAGTATGGGCCTGGCTAGCTGCACTGAAATTTAGTAACAATTTTGTGTTAAAGAGTGAAATTTTTTGTAATCTAGAGGGATTGAGAGGCAAAGTTTTCTCCATACAGACCTTGCAGAATGAATACAGAATACAAGCTGTCAGGTGACGTGCTATTGTGCACAGTGGCACCAGCTGTTGCAGGCAAAGTAGCGGCGTGCATACCCTATTCGATTTCGAAACTCTGAAAAGTTTAAAAATGAACTCAAAAGGCTTCTACGCTACAGACAGTCGCGTCGGCACAGTGGGCAATGGGTGACGTGTGTCCCCCTCCCCCATCGATTCTTGAATTTTTTAAATGGTCCCAAGAGTCGTTTAAGCTACAGATTTCTGTGGGGGTGTAGGGTGAGATGCAATTTTTATGATTGGTCTATTTGTTCTAACCGTTTTCTTTCACATACTGTTCTCAAACTATCATAAGCTTTGGAAATTCTTGACAAATTGAAAATTTTCGCACGCGCCGCTAGCGTCAAGCCTTGTGTCAGAGTTGTCCTTATTATCAATAGCTTTCAGTAACTACTCACGGGGGAACAAAGGAGCAAAAGTGCCTTTTAAGAATTCTCAGTCAGAAGATTTGTTTCTGAATAGCAGGTTTTGTCATGGACTAATATTTTATTCAAAATTTTGGCGCGCTTCGCGCGCATACGAAAGGGTTTACACCCGATTTCATATACCATTGACAAAGCTATGACGCAAGAAGTTATTCCAATGCAAACATTTTTCTCTAAAACGTACATCTCTTTCTCTGCAGGGCTCTCATCATTATGGGATCTTTGACTAATCTAGTCTAGCACATGATTTGAAAGATTGAAAGTACGTAATTGCCGTTGCTTATTTTCCAAACATTTTACCGCGACGTTCAATAACGACGAAAATCTTTTCTGAAACGAATTTTGCCTGTCCACCATCCCTCTTGCTATACCTAAAAAGAAGGTGATACATCATATCTCCTCCCATATGGATGTCGGGTAGACAGTGAGAATCCCGTTGGTTCCTCTTTTGTATACTGTAACTAATTCAGAGCTCCCGGGAGGCGCTATACTGTTCTCTGTCAACCTTGTATATCCTTTTAAAGTGTAAAGGAAATATTTTATTATAGTCCAAGAATGTTTCCGTGGACTTCACGCAGGTATAATTATGTGTACAATTTTCCCATGGGCGTGGTTCATGGGGGGACGGGGGACGCGTCCCCCTCACTTTTTTGGAAGGGGGGACATCGTCAAGAAGTTCCCCTCACTTTTTCAAACATGATGGAAGAGACTGCAATTATACCTAGGAAAACGAATTTTTTAGAAGGAAAATAACCTAAAAATCCTACACTTTTGTTGCACCAAATCGCATCTGAAGGCATTCAGTTCTAGAAAAATTTTCCTTAGACCCTCCCCCACGCCGACGATCACAACCCCCACTTTTGGAGATGGATCCACGCCCATGATTCTTCCTGGGACTTAAGGTTTGAAGACAATATATTGACCGTCTCTTACTTCCCTTTTTCACCCGAACAAAAGTTAGAATTCACTAAACTGTGGACATTTTTTAAACAAACAATCACTTCAGAATGACCCAAAGATACTACCATTTTGCATATAGGCAGCCTTAAATTAACAAAAATTTTTCAAAGGGGAGGTTAAACCCCTTTGCACTCTCATGTACTAACAAGAAAAGGCTCTCCCACTCTTGTATATAGCGTATACAAAATCCCACTGCCTAAAAGGGCACGGTTTAGCAGTTATCTGCGGTTCCCCCAATCACCCACTCCCGCCAGCACCATCGGTCATAGATTTCTGAAGGTACTTCCCCTTAGTAATTCATAAAAAAGGTAATATATCATCTCTCCTCCCATATGGATGTTAGGTTGTGAGAGTCCTGTTGGCCCCCCTTTTCAGTGTACAATTAATGCAGAGCTCTCAGGAGGCTCTATAGCCTACCAAAAATTTTCGGCGCGCTTCGCCCGCAATTGTTTATGCTTACGGAGAAAGGTACGTTTGTATTGAGTGATGGATTTATTTTGATCACTTTTTACCAAAAGTCATTTGAAATCTTTCACGATTTTTGCAAAGTCTTCTCAATATTTCTTGATTTTCGCTTGATCTGCGCACTTTTAGCCTTGAATTGCTTCTTTTACTATCAATAAGGTCCCAAACGTATTCGCATTACTCATCGGTGGGGTTCTACCATAAGCCAATTATTCGTGTGCACAAAAGTGATTTCAGAGGAGCCAGTATTGTAAGGATGTGAAGCAACTGATATTCATTTTTTCACCTCCTCTTCTTATGAGAACTGAAAACTTAGTATCGAACCCACCTTCTAATTGACCACAAAAGGGAATTGACACCTTTAGCCATAGCAATGGTTTTAAATGTAAAACCAAATTTTCGGCGCGCTTCACGCGCAATTGTTTCATCTGACTTCCTATACCCGAATACCGTATAACGAAAATAAAACACTCATTATGGCAAAAATCATTTCAAGTTCAAGTTTTAAGATAACTTAGATTCTCCGGAACTTCTGCAGGTACATATAGTAACTTATACCGAGCCATACACATCAAATTCCATGCAACATGAAAAGGTATAAAATCTCACTGACATAAGAACTGGAGCCGATTTCTGTGCTCTTAAAAATGCAATATTGCGAGAGCTTCCGGGGGCTTGGCCCCCTGGACCCCCACCGGGGCTCCGCCCCTGGACCCCGCCAGGGGCCCTATCGCGGGCCCCTGGACCCCACGCGTAGGCACTCGCGCTTCGCGCTCGTGGTGCACCTTCGGTGCACATGGGATTTTCCATCTTAGGCCCCCCCCCTCAAAATTTCTGGATCCGCGCCTGTTCGGAAGGAATTGAACCTGGGAGGGAATTCCCTCTCTAGAAATTTTTTTGGGAGGGATTTTCAAAATCAAGGAGGGGGGTTATCACTTGGTAAAGATACTATTGTAATTTAATGTGTGTATTATAATTGTAGTTACGATCTCAGCTGCAGAAAAGTGTGCAGGATTTTCCCGCATAAAATTTATTTTTGTGCGGGATTCCAAAGACAAAAGCGGGATTCATGCAATCCCGCACCTTAGCGCGAACACTGCTATGTGCATTGTTTTTGAAAATTTGGGGGCTAATTCCTCTCTTCTGCTGAGCTGTGATTATACAAATTATGAAAATTTTGTAACTTGTCAAGCATGGGGCCTTCTAGTAAGTTCTACTACTAGGTTGAAATGTTCAACATAGGCCAATACTCAATAGGCCTAGGCCTATTTGGAAATTACTGAGCAATAATCACGCTTTTAATAGTTTACATTTTATTAAAACTGACTGCGTAAACATGTCTTGACAAGTAATTTGTCTGCCCAAGAAAACTGTGAATTACTAGTGCCTGTCTCAGTTTTCTCAAAAATGTATTGCAGAAGAAATTAAGGTAATTGCATGCTAGTATTTTCCAGTGTTGTAAGGAGTCACTCAATTTTGCAGTTGAGTCAAGTCATTTCCTTTCAAAGTTTCAATGTGACTCGAGTCATTGTATTAATGAGGAAAATTATGATACAATTATTCGAGCCATTTCCCTTTTGAAAATTAATGACTGGAGCCATGACTCATTGAAACACTGGTATTTTCAACTTCTGAACAAGATCAAACTATTTAAACCTTGAATGGATTCTATAGGATGATAATTAACGCCTCACAGTTCAGCTTCGGCAGTTGCATGACTAACTTAACAATAACAGTTCCATAAGTTAGGCCAGGGCCAGGAAGCTGTTATTTCAAAATAACACTGACTCCCTGGTTTGGCATCTAGCTTTTGCGTTGCTACAGCATGGAGACTGAGTACTTTGTGTTAGCCTAGGCCTAGGCTCCCGTCGGGTTCCGGAGGTGGGAAGAATTTGGGACATAGCCTAGGCTAGGCTAGCCTTAGCCTAGGGTACCTAGGCCTAGTTCTCACGTACACTTTGTTCCCTGAACTTGTATGGGAAGCCCCAAAGCTTCCCAAATACTAGGTCAGCAGACTGCGGACTAAGGCTAGGCCTACTGTTTTTTTCTCAAAGCCGTTACCTCAACTCTTTGATGAAGACGCAACTTGCGAAAACCAAACGTTACTCCCGCTCGACGTAGTTCTGCTCCCCACAGGAGCTAAGAAGTCCCCTGAAGGATGAAGGGACACCAAGATCTCAGCCCAAAACGGTAACACCTCTAGGCGCTTGCTAGCGCAGCCTAGCTAGCTAGGCAGCGCTCGTGCTCAGCTCTGCGCGCGCTGCACGCGCAATTTTTTTCCCACGAGGTTATGGGCAAATCATGCCAATGGACCAATCAGCTTCTTGGAAATAGGCCACACCCCTAGTTCCAAAATGACAGCTTTCCGACCCTTTTACTGTAATTCTGACACCGGATTATGACAGAACAGGTCAAATAACCCTTGGCCACGTAACCCTACCTTAAAATGTAACCCTAACCATGATTCTGAAACAAATTTAAAAAATTTTGAAAATCAAATTTGCCCAAAACCTCGTGGGAAAAAAATTAGGCGCGCCGCACTGCACTGCATGCATGCTTTGGCTGAAAAAGAACAGACATTGTATGTAGGCCTATACCATGCACCAGGGTGAAAGGATTGTAACTCTCTAGAGGTACGTAAGTTACTGTATTAGCAGACCGACCCTACGCGCACTGAGCTTTGTGGATATGAACGTATAATTAAGACAGAGCTAGAGATCCTTAGAAGCGATTTTCTAAGGAACAATTGACGTCACATCCACTGATCGTTTTCATTGGAGGAAAGTTTCTAAGTGAAAATACACCCCACACTACGACAACACACTTTCAGGGTAGCTTGACTGAAGTGTAGCAACAAAAAATCAATGGGCAAAGAATAAAAGTCGTGAGCAAGAAAAATTTATGTCGAACTTAAGTTAATTTTTAGTGTTTTTTTCTTCTTTCTTTTGGCTGGATGTAAGAGAAGAGAAAGAGGTGTCTTTAGAGGGAATATTCCTCCCCTTTTAATTAAGAATTCTTTTTATTCGTTGGTTAAAATGCAAATCTCACTGTCATAACTGTTCTTTGACGTGATGGGGGTGGGGGATGGGGGTGAAGACAGTACGTCACACCATCAATAGTCGGTACAAAGCAAACTACAATAGGCTTCAATTAAATGTCTCAAATACTATCTCAACACTGGGGGTTATTTAATGTAATACATCTCCCTTGCAGGTTCGTAGCCAGGTTTTTGGTGTGGGGGGCAAAGTCGACTTTGTCCCCAGTCCCCATTCTTGACCGCCGTCCTGGGGAGGGGTATAAGGGGACGGGTGTCTGAAGGGCTTAGATTCAAAATGGTGCTATATTTTTGCTTCTTTTTATACTAGATCCCAGTGTTCTCTACAGGGGCTTTTACAGGGGCGCATGGGTGGCGCCAGGATCTGCTAGAAGGTAGAGTACCTTTATAGGGAGAGTAGCGACAACTTAAATTTGGACGCCATTTTCTTTCCATTGGCTAAGTGTCTAGCATACCCTGCACAATGACTCCCGAGTAAGCGCTGCGAGTTTAATTTTTATCGTTTCTAGTGACTATGAAATGGGGGAGGGATTGATTATCGTGTGACAAATCTTTTGGGTCCCAGTCACAGTGAAAAGGGTCAGGAGAGGGGATGGCCCTTGGGGCCATATCATTAGTTCCAATTTTTTATGCCTGGCACTTATGAGCGATCATCTTTTCCTTTTTACTAAAAGTTTTCAACATTTGTTACGTGATGTCACGGTGAAGAACCATATGACTGGGAATTATGCAATGAAGTTCCGGGGGGAGGGAGGGGTGGGGATTGAATGGCAAGAGGCCCCTGCACAAGAAGGGCCCAAACACTAAATAGGCTACACCCTGGTGAAAGTTTTTTGACACCAAATAGACATTTTGATGGTATAATGTATCAAATTCAGAGAAGAGGATAAAAGGTTTCCTCTGTTTACACAATATGGCCCATGGGGTCTCTTGGCCAAATTATAGGGCCCTAGCTATAGGGAACCCTAGTGCATGAATCGAAAATACCTTACTTTGACTTATCACTGGATCTATTCACTTCAGGTGGATAATAGCTAGGCGTGAATGCTTTAAACATAAGGTCCAGAATACCAACTAAGGGGTTGGTGAGGGGCGATTTGAAGAAAACCTATGTCTACTATACCATGCCATTGCGGGGCATATATTGCGTAAAATTTGTATATACTAGAGGAACATATATAGATTTACCGTGTTTTCCGGAATCTAAACTGCGAAACTGCAAAGTGTGCGAAGCGCGCACAAATTTTTTGGGTAAACCTTCACTCATCTGTACTTATTTAAAACTTATATAGGTCAATTTTCCGGGCAGTTGGGCCCTATCGGACATAACTTACATTGTACATCCCCTTCGGGTCACTAGCCGTACCGCACGACAGACATAAAAGAACATTAACTAGGTTTACCGAAATGAGTTGAAATTGTGCTATATTTAGCTATAAGTAACGAAACTGAGGAAGAGTGGGCAAAGCGTACCGAAAATTGTGGGTTTTATCTCAGAAATGACCCTTTTGAAAGCCAAAATAAGTAAGCCGACCATGGGTGGCGACAGAATTTTCCCGAAAGGGGGCTGGCCATGCCAGCGACCCCAAGTTCCGACAGCCCACTATGCCGAGGGGGTGCATGGTGAAAAGGGGATTTGAAGGAGCCTAACTATCCCATCCCCTTGAAGGGCATATTTTGCATAATATCACTTAATACTGCAAAAGCCGAGTTGCGCACTGATATCTTTCCTTTGAATCTGAATTGTGAAACTGCATAGCGCGCGAATTTTTTTGGCAGACTTACTCACAAAAAAAAAAAACAAAAAAACAAAAAAACAAAAAAAAAAAGAACAAACAAACAAACAAACCACACAAAAACAAAACAAAACAAAAAAATATATGTAATCATTAAGAAAAAAAAAGAAAGAAAGAAAACTGAGGGATGATAGAACGTATCGGGGATAATATACATTGTATTGAAACCACCTGGACTACCCGATGAAATACACAAACTTTGCTCTGTGAGTCGCTCACCAACTGACCGTACAGCATGACACACACAAGAGAACAGCAACTAGGCATTGCGGTATGGGATGAATTTACAACCTGTACATATACTGTGTACTCTGCCTACATGTCACTTGGTAAGGTGGACAGTACTTGTGCTATCTAGCTATGTGGAATGGAAATATTGAAGAAAATGGAGTGACCCTACCGTGCGCGTAGCACGCCGAAAATTTGGGGTTCTTATTAGAGAAATTGTCCTCTTGAGAGCAAAAAACAGGTAAACCGTCGGGGTCGGGGAGACTAGTCGCCGTAGGGGACTGCTTACTTTATCGTATCGACTAAGACTCCCTGATGAAACTGTAAAACTTCCCAGACGGTCGGGGGCATGGTCCCCCTGCCCCCACATGGCGCCACCCCTGGAGGGGCGGCTCACTCTCCGAGTGAAAAAGACATTGAAAACCAATACTTTTTCGGGATTTATTTATTTTGTTTCAAAATCAGGATTAGGGTTCGAAAAAAGGCTAGGGTTCAGTCCCCTAGGCATAATCTGTTCAGAAAAGGCGAAAAAATCCAGAACACTGTTTCCAGAAGCTATGATATCTTTAATATCCAAGGTTGACTTTTTCGGAGGCCCATTGCCAATGCGTCCTACATAAAAAACATGCCGTCCGTTCTGCTGCGGATTTCATCGTCATTACTCATCCCCGATCCGCATACTCGTGTTTTTGTCTACTGTGTATAAGCAACAGGCGCACGTATGACCAATTGAAACGTCGAATCATCGATAGTTTCACACCTTCCCGAAAACTTTGTTTCAATAGTTCTGCTAATCCATTTCGTCTTAGATTTCAGTATCATAAAAAGATCACACTTGTGAAGCCAATATTTCCCAATAACGCCCCCGGAATCTACCCTCCACTCCGCCCGACCAACTTCAAATCCCTCTCTCCTCTCGCCGTTTTTTTCTCTCCTTCATTTTTTCAACATCGCCCATAGCGTCCCCCACTGTCCAGAAATTTCTTTGACGTGTTCGACATATTCGTTCACAACCGGTCTTGTGTTTAATGCCTTCCTGCAGGTGAGGGCGTGACCACTTCACCCCTGTGGTTGAACCCTTTTGAAAACCGGCAAACATTGTGAAATAGTTTGGTTGTAGCACAAGTAGCATCTGGAAAGTTTTTCACGTGATGTCATCATCGCATGCACCATTGACGCCGTACTGCTTAAAAACCTCTTGAATGTTAACAAAGTTGTATGTGTAAACAGACAGGGATGAATCTCTGACCAGGGAGTTGTTATTCCCTGGACCATTTGTGATGAGCGCATTGAAGAGACTATACAATAGCTTCAATATCGGAGGGACCCGTTGCTTCTAGCTAGCAAATGCAGAATTTGTGCTCAGCAAGTCCCAGAAAGAAAAGTGTATAAACATTACAAGAAACGCATGATCAAAGCCTCTCCTTTGCCGATTGCAACTGGAATCCTGTTTACTACATAAAGTATATACCTATATTACGTCAAAGGCTATTTATCCGGGCCCTGTATGGTCGAAATTACCGCCTTTTCTGGATTGTCACCGTTGACATGCTACTTTATTTTTCGTTGATATGCTCAGTATCTAAAGTAAGCTAAGATTTGAGTTTTGCATATAAGACCCGACTTAAATCAAAATCTCACACAGTTTAATTAAAAGCCAACATTTCATTTCGATTTCCAGCCTCGTAGGAATTAGATGTTTGACAGGTGGGGGGGGGGGGCAGACCAGACGCGATTTCTCGACATTGACCCCCTTCCCACACCAAAACATCATTTTTGATCCTTTTTTTTTCCGGTTTTAATTTGAGCAACAGAAAATAAAAAATTCAAAGAAAAAGGAAACAACAATACATATTATATAGCCATACATGGTTATCACACCCCGTGCCAATTACATGCGATAATTGGCCGTATTGCTACCCTTCCATATTGATTATAATTTTTGGGGAAGTCGTCACAATAATAACGATAATAATCAGTGGCGTAGTCGAGATTTCTCTCAAGGAGGTGGGGGCATGCATTATATTGTGTGATCGCCGGTCTGAGGGAGGGTTCTATGGGGGTACCCCTCCCCTTTGAAAAATTTTGAAAAATAAGGTGTCCTTACATACAATCTGATGCCACATATGCTACCTTTAAAGTAAACTTTGTGTTAAAAGTTTTACGTATAGTGGGAACTAAAAAAAAATCGGCATCGGTGAGGGGGGCATGGTCCAATGGCCCCCTAAATACACCACTGATAATCATAATATAACTTTAGCCATTTTTAGGGGGACCAAAATGGCATTTGGCCCCTCACAAAAACAAATATTGAGGGAACCATGGCCCACTGGTCCCCGAGTTCCTACGCCACTGATTTCATGATGAAAAAGGTCATTTTCGCGGATATTATGAATTATAAAGAGATGATTTCTACCTACCGTTTTACTAATAAACCTTTTCAATTATTGCTTGCATTAAAAAAAATGTCAATTTTTTATTAGCTATACCACTGAATTGTCGATACGGGTTACATGGGGAAAGAGCATAATGCTTTTAAGAATTAAAACCTTGGGTGGGGACCTGCTTATCCAAGAAGAGTCTGTGGGGCATGCGCATGCAGTTAAGTGAAAGTCTCCCTCATTAGTGTAGTGTTCAACCAAGGAGGTCACGCAAGGCAAAGCAAAGTCTGCTAGTTAACGGGTCCGTTCGGGGGCGCTTCAGTCCGGCGTGTAATAGAGTACCTTTAGGTACTCTAGCGCATAATAGAGTACCTTTATAGTTATGGAAAGGTACTCTAGAGCGTAACAGACTTCGTCGGCTGAGCGACCGATTTTAGAGGCGAGCCAAACTTAAATGTCAAGTGGGAGGAAAGCCGAAGTACCCGGAGGAAAACCAACGTTTATCGAACGAGATCTGAACCCACGCACATGTGAAACACATTGGTGGACACTATACCTGGAATAGGCCACGTTCATATGGTTGTCTCTCATTATGAATGTAGTTATGGGACTAAATTAGGGCCTGTGAGGCTGACGTCTGAGGAACGCACAGGAGAAAGTTGCTGTCATCATTATGTCAGTGTTCTGCTATATTGGAGTAGTTATGGGAGGTTAGTTTCATTCTTGTCTCTCTCCATATGCGTAAACCATATGCGGACCCTGGACGCTTTGGGGCTGCTGTCTGGAAAAACGTACTGGAGAAAGTTGCTGTCATTAATGGCTTAGTGTTCTGCTATGTTGGTGTAGTCATTTAAAGTTTTTTTTTTTCATCCTTATCTCTCTTCATATGAATAAAGCATATGAGGGCCCTGAGTCCTTTGGGGCTGCTGTCTGGAACACTGTACAGGGGATAGTTGCTGTCAATGGCGTTTATCAAAGAAAAAAGTTCTTGCCTCTCTTCATATGAGTTAACCATTTTGGGTGGGCCATTTAAGGTTGCTGTCTAGGGCCCTCTACAGGACTAAGTTGCTGTCAACGATATTTCAGCCTTCTACCATGCTTTTATAATCATTCTGAGTAGTATTCTTTCTTGTCTTTCTTCATGTGATTTTCAGCATTTTTGAGCCCTCTGTTTTGGGCCCGTAGGCCAGTCGTACAGGATGGTCTCCGGCAGCAACACCGATTCTTCAGTTTTAGAGACATCCTAACCAGTAGCGTGTTCAAAGGGGGGGGGGCCAGGGGGGCACTGGCCCCCCACTTCCGAAGTCAGTCGGGGGAAAATCCCTTAGTCGGGGGATTTAAGGGTTAGGGGAAGAGAAAAAGATTGAAGAGACACTGAACACTCAACAGGGATGGCGCCAGGTGGGGGCAAGGAGCCCCATCGGGGAGTCTTAATCGATACGATAGAGTATGCAGTCCCCGACGGCGCCTGAAAGAGGACAATTTCTCTAAAAAGAACCAAAATTTTTCGGCGCGCTACGCGCGCTGTACAGTCACTCCAGGATCTTCAGCAGTTCCATTCCACATTGCTAGAAAGCACAGGTCCTGCCAACCTTACTACGAAGCATGTAGGCAGAGAACATTGTTCATGTGGAGGTCGAAAGTTTCATCCCATGTCGCTTAGTTGCTAAGCTAGTTGTTGTTCTTCTCTTTTGTGTGTCATGCGGTACTGTCAGTTTGTGAGCGACTCACGGACCAAAGTTTGGCTATTTCATAGGGTAGTCCAAGTGATTCGATAAAATGTATGTTATCCCCGATATGGTCTAGAATTTTTCATTTTTTGGTCGTTTACCAAAGGATAGAGCTCTTCCAATCGCCCTCCAGTGAATAATCAGACAGGATGCTATCAGTATCAATATCTGGCCCATGGTGCAGGTAGGCCTACTATCATAAAGTTCCCTTCGCCCTTCACGCTAGTCACTTTAACCATCTGTAATGGTAAATAATATAGGTTTAAGGATGAAACAGTGCTGTTAACTTTTGCGATCATCTCAAGCAGCCTTCTTGACTGGCCTAGTGATCTTTAACGTACAGTTCTGTCAATGCACATGACACATACTGTAGCACACTGCAGTTTACGACGCATAGCCTGGATGACCTGAACTCTCCGACATTGACATCGAATTAAACAAAATCTGAAACAAACGAAACCTGATCAATAAGGCATGTAGAACCAATTTACGGCGGTCTTATTACCTTATATTGCAGGAGCTTCCGGGGGCTTCGCCCCCTGGACCCCCACCGGGCCTCTGCCCCGGCCCCGCCAGGGGCCCTGTCGCTGGCGCCTGGACCCCACGCGTGCAAACTCGCGCTTCGCGCTCGTGGTGCACCTTCGGTGCACTTGTCACACTCCTCCATGTCAGTCGGGGGAATCACAGGTTGTGCCCCCCCCACCTTCGAAATCCTGCACACGCCACTGATCCTAACATCATCAGATCATCAAACCTTTTGCCTCTTTTCATGTGCTTAAATCAACGTGGCTGAAGGTGTAGACCGGGCTGACGGTCTAATCTGTGGTCCGTACTTACGTACTATTTCGTTTAAACGAAATAATATTTCCAATAAACGAAATAACACTTTGTTTAAACGAAATAATATTTCGTTTTAAACGAAATAACATTTCGTTTTAAACGAAATAATATTTCGTTTTAAACAAAATAGTTTTTTCCCCTGACGGGCTCCGTACTGTAGCCTAGTACGCTTCACGCTTCCTGAAGAAACTCGCCCGCGTAAAAATACCTCTCTGCTAAATCAAACAAGCTTTCTGCAACTGACAGGCCATTAACTCTGTTTAACATTAAAGGATTAGCATTTTGCAATATTTCACAAGATGGACTCTACTATCCATCTTGGGCCTTGCACTCCAAACTCCTGAACACCCTGAAGGTACCACTAAACGAATATCATTATGGCAAACCATCAAGATTGTGCAAGAGAATCGGTGAGTACGAAATTTGCAGAATTTCATAAAAAGGGCTACAGGGTCCACATTGGACCTTGGACCAAAACATCCAGAAAACTATAAACAGTTCACTAACCAAGAGCATCATTATGACAGGCTGCCAACTCTGTTTAACATTAACTGGAGGACAGATTGACTATTTTGCAATATTTCACAAAATGGACCCTTGGGCACATCTTGGGCCTTGGACCCAAAATTTCTACACACCCTAAAGGTAACATTTACAGAGCATCGTTATGACAAACCATCACCTTGTACAAGAGAATATGTAGGAGGAAAAGCATTTTGTATAATTTTAATAAATTGGTCATAGGGTCCACATGGGACCTTGGACCAAATTTCAAGAATGACACAGACAGAACACTAACCAGGCATCATTATGACAGGCTGTCAACTCTGTTTAACATTAACTGGAGGAGGGGTTGACCATTTTGCAATATTTCACAAAATGGACCCTACGGCCCATCTTAAGCCTTGGACCAAACTTCTTGAACGCCCTGAAAGAACCACTAACAGAGTAACATTAGACAAACCAGTCAACATTGTACAAGAGAATCTGTAGGAGGAGAAACATTTTGCAGAATTTCATAAAATGGGCTAAAGGGCCCACATGGGACCTTGGAACAAAAATTCCTGAACATCCCAAATGGCCCACTACCCCAAGGAACGTTGTGCTCAAGTTTCAAACAAATCCATGAAAGCATGTGGGAGGAGAAGCATTTTGAACAACTGTGGACAGACAGACAGACAGACAGAGTGACGCCGTGTGATCACAATAGCTCACACCAGCATGCTGGTATGAGCTAAAAAAAAAAAAAAAAAAAAAAAAAAACGACAAGTTTTTGCCGGTCTCGAAGCGAGACCGGAAAAATTTCCGAGACCCCAAGGGTCCGAGACCAAGACCGAGACCACAGACCGGTCTCGAGTACTATATCACTGTTTCCGAGATGTCTGGCATCTGGTTAACTGTATGCTTCATTCTGTGAAACACGTGTTCGGCTAGCCCAGCCGGCCAGGGTATGCAGCACTGTATGTCAATGAAGTGCAGTGGGAGCAGGGCCAGCAACTCCCTGGTGAAGTGTGCCAAGCAATGATAAATAAGTGCAAGACGGTAACGTGCGCAACATGGCGAAAGTTGCTGAATTTGGATTTGAACACTTCGTTCGCAGTGCATGTGGCGGCAAAGACACGGCGCTTTATTAGGCTTACTGTATATGGCTAATTAATGTATGCCTGGAACAGAGAGGGTTGTACGTAAGAAAATTAGGTTTAGTTCGAAAACAGCTTAAAGGCAGTAGGCAGTCGCCCCAAAATTTGCTTTGAATAAATCAGCAAATTCTTGCAAATCTCCTCTTATTGCATTACAAGCACCTCTGAAGACGTTTTGAACAGAACTATTACAAACAGTAGTCAAAGCAAGGAGAACTTCTTGAATTTCACAGTTCATTAACAAAACATTGTCACATGATCAAAATAGGCCATTCATGAACTAGAGTGACGGGGCATACTTACTCTGATTGGGGTGACTGCCTATTGCCTTTAAGTCTGGACAAGAAAAGACATTCGCCGATTAACATTCTGTTTATTTAAAGATTTTGATCAGTTTTTATTTAAGTATCTTACTCAAAAGGGTAACTTGACGGAATTTTCATTATTTTACCCATTACTACATTCTACATCTTGTAACATCCATTCTGCAAAATCCGAGTCTGCAGTCTGCAGTCTGCAAAATAGTCACGGTACATAGTACATCCGTTCTGTAGGACCATACACACAGCCTGAGATATTTTGCTCCAAACAATTATCTCTATGGCTAACCCTGAGTGGGCGTAATAGCTGTGGAGATTTTTCGGTGTAAAGTAGATGTCTACTTTTCCTCTTCATGTGCGGCATTTTCCATTGATTATTAATACCTGAACATCTTCGCAAAACCATTTGCTTCGCGAGAAATAGTGAGTGATAAAAAGAGCTTTACAAGCTTCCGTAGGAAATAACACGATATTTCGTATTTAGATTTTACCCTTTATTACCTTATTTTTTAACGTAACTGTTATACAGAAAGTAAGATTGTGGTCTGAAAAGTAAGTATTATTTCAAAGATTTGAAAAATAAATATAAATAGGTAGTATTTATGTATCAAAATTTAGGCATATATATCTCGGTAGGTCGATCTTTCCTTCAACACGCAAAACTATAACATTAGGTCCTGTTCTCGACGAAAAGGGACGGAAAAATGTGCTTGCGCACCCTGTTGTGCAAATGGTTTTCCTTACGGTAGAGTGTAAGGGACATACCATAAACATTGTAGCCTGTCGCCTAAGTCAGGTGTCTTCTGTTGGAGAATTGCCTACGTTTTAAAACGTAGAAGTGACAAGTACAATTTGAACAATCTTTCTCTGACGTTTTACGAGTGTAATAAAAGGTATGACCATTTTTCTTGGAAAAGTATGGCCTTCCAACCAGTTGTCAATACAAGGCATAGAGCAGGGATACAGGTTCCTATATACTGCTCTATTGATCCTACTCTATTATGATGTAAGGGCTGACAACACAGGTCTACGGGCCATTTTTTCAAATTCTGCTTCAGGATCGTGGTCGGTAGATGCTCAAGTTTGTCCCGGTTTTTTTTTATCTTTGGAGAAGTACTAGCATGTGGTAGTGTGGGGAATGGGGGATATATAGCCTTATTCCCCCTATGGAATTGGACGTGGGATACTGTGCACTATATTCCACCCCCCCCCCCCCCCCATGAAATCAACTGTGCAGATTCGGAAATCATGTTAAAATGTAAAGTTAGTTATTAAGGAAACTTCATGTAGGAAATATTCCGGACAGTTGTCATAGTATCATGTTGCAAGGCCTGGGAAAGGGTCATTCAGTTTCTGGTGATCTTGGGGGTATTTTGGCCAAAACTTCTTTGTACGCTCTGTGCCAACCGATGGTGGTGCTCTGCTTAGATAGTGCCACGAACTATATCCCCCTCCCCACTTTCAAAAAAAAAAAAAAAGATTGCCGCCCATGGTTGCCATTAGGAGCCACTTCCCTAAAGTTACTTTTGACATGGCCCACCACTTAAAGTTAACCCCGACTTGGGACAGCCAGTTCACACTACTTCATAGCTTTTTGCCTGTTGCAGGTTTACTATTTAGCTTCAGTATATGTGAGGGTAACACTATGATTTGCAACTCCGTGCACTGCCTCTTTGTTTCAAGTGGTGGAGGGGAAAGTAAGGTACAACTTTTTTTTTCGTTTTTGTGCGTGGGCTACAATCATACCCTAGTCCCAGTTTCTTCCTCCGAAAGACATCCACTTTTATTAAATTGTGCTGAACAAAAGGAAGCCAGTTAATTTCTCACTGGGTACCTTTCTCTGAGAGGTTAACTCCAACATGCAAAAAATGTGGAACCCAATTGACCACCAATATGGAGCATGCTTATAATGACAGGAAATTTCAGAAAGACTATTTGCAAACATGACAACAAATGATCTTATTCTCTCTTTTCATCAACTTTATTTAACAACACATGTATTACTGTGCAAAACCAAGGTGAGGATACTGAGAAGATGGGAGTGGGGATGGGGGGACTTACAAAGTGAGTGATATGGGATATAAAGATTCAGGGTACAACAATTTCATCAAGCTTATGTTTCTTGTGTTAAAGGACTTCATGACTTGATCAGTGCAAAAAATTACAATGATTTGAATAAAACTGCTTGAAATGCAAAAAGTCTGTTACATATACAAAGACACTTTCCAACTATTTTTCTCAGGTAACACATTAATAGTGAACAATTAATTTTCATATCACAAAGGGTAACATAAGAAAATAAGTACAAAAGACAGTAAGTGAAAGGATTTCAGATTTGATGGGGTGGGAGTGGGGAGGGTGGCAAGTCACCATGGCCCTGACATGGTCCACCTCTCCAAACCCCCAATTTCTCTCCCAGAAGTGGGAGGCGATGGCCATTATGAAACATTTTACATCCATGAATACAAAATGGTAAGAAACTAACATTTATGGATTGATTGTTATCAAAGTCACTGCCATACATCATGAACACTGACAGCCATGGGTGGAAAAACTTGGCAAACTGGGAGGTTCCTTCCTTGGAAATTTGGATATTCAAGGGAAATTTTAGCAACTGGAGGGAAATTAACTTTTTTGTACATGAAAATGCATAACAATTTGCGGAAAATGATAATTTTTCCAGCCTTGTTGACAGCTTTCCTTCCATCTAGTGGATCTAGAACTGGTATGCAATGAAATCCCAAATATACTCCATAACAGATGGTTTGCCCTTACAGTAGCCAAAGTTACCCCCAGAGAGATGTTGAGGAGGGTAAAGAAACGGGGAAAGTTATGAAAATCACCCTCCCACCTGGGCTATTATCAACAAAACCTGCATAGCCACTATGAATGCCAAACAGACCCCTAACAATACAATTTGAACCCTGGTATGCAAATATATTATAATGAGGTGTTAATATAAAACTGACATAATTCCTTCTCACCGAGTTGAGATAATTTCCACCCATTACACAAAATTTGAAGTAGCAATTTTCTCTCATGATCATTGGAACATCAACATTACAGGGGACAGTATTTGTCATGCAGAAAATTTCTTACTTTCTTACTATCAAAACCATGGTTTATAGAAAAAGAATGATAGGCAATTCAAAATCGGTTAATGTGACTCTGTTTTCAAGAACAAAGGTTCTCACGGAAAGAAATCAACTGGTTTGTTGCTCATGAATAATTTTTTCAACAAACGTTTTTAAATTTACAAATGATGCAACATTATCATCTCTTGTTATGTGTTACATGTGTTATATATTTGGGAAGAAAAGCTATTGCCAAAGTGTACTAGCAAATGAAAATGGGTTTTCTGTTTGTGCCATGTTGATACAATTAAAATTCAATATTTCCCTCAAAATATAAACCCATCAACTAACTTCATGGCTTGGAATTTTTTTTATATTTCTAATTATATTATGACTAATGAAATCTTTGATAAAAAAAAATCAATTAGGACCCAATACAACCAAGAAAAAAAATCAAACAATTACTAAAGAATGCAGAAATCTGAAATTACAGCTTTTAACTTCCTGAATAAAATTTCCAAAACATGCAAAGATGGTTTGTTAACTGGTCCTAAAGGTGAGGTGCTTCAGTCTGGCACAGAACTAACTTTATTGTCTAGACAATTGATTTTAATAGCAGGCCAGGCCAGGTATGAGGGAAGCTGGGGTTCCTGAAGAAAGACCCAACAACCCAAGAAGAATTTGAACCCAAGCATTTGTGAGAAACACTGGTGTATGGCAACATGAGTCACTCAGCCACTTGAGGAACCAGCTCTAGTAAAGGTAAGTACACACTCTTTGTAAATGGTTTTAGCAAACTAGCTTCTTCTCAAAGACCCCCTACCTCACTGCCAGTAAGTAAACGAATCCTGCAATATACTAAAGCAGGGGTGCCCAACCTTTTTTGACCCAAGATCTACTTTTCAAGTAGCCACCCTCCCCAGATTTACAAAACATACACTGTCAAACAGTTACACACAGAAAAACTTTATTTTTTTCATTTTTTCCTACACCCCTTGTGGTCGACTTGGAATCAGTCCGTGGTCTTCCAGTAGACCGTGATCGACTGGTTGGACACTCCTGTACTACAGGATCCATGGTCTGATATAATTGTCAGAAAGTATATTACAATCTAGGGTCTCAAGTGGCAGTGCACCAGCTGCAAATGGCCTGCGATGTGCATGTAAATGGCTTGTGAAATACTGTCAGACACCCAAAAATTGCTTAGAAATCAAACGATTTGATTGCGTTTTGACCACAAAGACTATTTACTGCAAAACCTCAGGTAAAGCTGCCCCATGGACTAAAAAACTTGAGAACTCCTGCTACACTACTACCAGCAAATATCTTAGATGGCTTTCACTTCATATTTCATTTCTTAACAACTGTAATGATACTAATAATTAAAACACATACTACACAAATGGGAGTTGCTTTAGCTCACAATCATTCTTCCCACATACAGTAATTCAGAGGAGAGCTGGATGAATTTGTATAAATACTTTTCAACTTAATAGCACACAATAATAAAAAACTTACAAATAATGATAATTACACCACTTATACAATAATTACCAGTTTTCCTTTGACAAATGAATTTGGTCATATCTCAGTGCACTGCTAGAAAAAATTAACAAACATCTGTATTAATTTGAATGAAATGGGTGCAGCCTCTTCTCTCCAAGAATTTTAATAAAAAACTTCTCAATTCAACTTCCATGGTGTTTGGATATTTTATGTGAGGTAGAAAGGTCATCTGTTCAATTCTCCCCTCCAAAGAAATATTCAACACTTCACAGTAAATCTTCATGTGTAAAAAGTGACCAGTCTGTCAGCTTTTAAACTGATGTTACCAAGAAAGTAATATTAGAAATGGATACCACTAGATTAAACTCCAACAGTGTAAATATCATAGGCATAGGAAGTGTGGTACTGTGTATGTGTGTGAAGAGGGGGGCACCCAGTGAAAAATGTGGGGGGTTAAATATGCTTCTTCCCACTCCACCCTCGATGGACCATCTTTACTTGTCCCGTCTGTGGAATATATAATACTTTTTCAATAAAGTATCAAACTTTTTCAATAAAGCTTACTGCATGTAAGGACACTCAAATATTAAAAACTTCTTCCTTAGGACCCTCCCTGGGACAGCAGTATAAAATGTACCCCCCCCCCCCCCCCCTGCAAAGTACAACTTCCTATGCCTATGGTTAGTATAAACAAAACTTTCAAAGCCACATGCAATTAATTAAGCCTGACTGAACTTATGTTCCCTGTCAGTCCTCACCAATAATAATATAAGAATTGACAAATACATAGGCACTCTTGTAGGTTTTACATCAGACAACTTGAGCCATAATGATTTATGGTACCACATGTAAGATCAAACAAACTTTTAGTATATCGAGTTCCTACCCTATGAATCAGGCTCTTCTCCAGCCTGCAAAGCAATGGCCTGCGGAGCAGACTCTGTAGCAGCCTTCCAGAAGATGGCGCTCTCTCAGAAATCATGATACACCCCTATATATATTCTATACAGAGTCTGCAAACCTTCGTCCAGTTTTCATTTACGCGAATCCCCAAAATGCGGGATAGATTATTATTCATAAGAAGGTCACATGGCGTTCACGGTACTGACTATTCATGTTTATCAACGGCCTGCGACGATGCACATATAGGAATACTTCTGAGGATACGGTGACATCTTAAAAAGGTACGTTATTATCATGTATAGGCTTAAAATCGAGCTAATCCTTGCAGTGGAAAGTCAAGCCTAACGTTAGGCGTCAACAGTGGCCTGTATATAGGCCCTCGCATGGACAAGACAACGTTCCTTGCTAAGCTGTATATGTAGACATGTACATAGGTCATATATACAGCTAAGCCAGTAACTATACAGTAAATATAATAGCCGTACTGCACTGCATAACGTGTATACAAGTGAAAAGAGTTGTCTGCTGTATGTAGCGAAGAAACCGGTCGCTCATGTTGACTCCACCCCTTACCAACGCTGATGACGTGTGCATTAATTATCAAGAAGTTATTTTTGTCTCGGAAATGAGATTGGCTAGAAAGTTGGCAGGCTATTGTATTGTATCAAACTTCGTCTGTATAGCCTACTGTACATTAGTGGTAAGCAAATATTAAGAACTGTACTTGTAGCTGATAAAACTCAACAATAGCCTGCTTACAGCAGGCTAGCAAAGCAAAGGTGGTCTCCACAACTAAGGTATCTCACTCATGTAGGGACAAACTGAATTGCCAACTAAGCAGGCTTGACCCTATTGGCTACTGGCTATCGTGTCAATGTGCTGAAACTGACAAATTAAAACAGGGTAGGATCCCACAAGGTCAATGGGGGTGGGGTATGTAAGTTTGTGGGGGTAATGTAAATGACTCCATCCCAGGATCCCCACCAAGGGATTGCCTCTTTACAGGATTTGGGGCCAACACAATGGTCACTTGAAGTAACGTCAAATCCTGCAATATGGTATATGTCATGCCTTAAAATGATAAAGCCAAGGAGATAACTGTGAGTCACATTGTCAAGACAAACAATACTTGGAGAAGCAGGATCTGTGCTCTACCTTACCCCATACCCCCCACCAAACTATGCCCCTATCCAACAGTTCAGTGTGGTAAGCTCAGTAATAAATAATTAATGAGCCACATTCATGTTTGCTTGCAAATAAACCTGTCATTAAATTCCTAACAGTGACCAAAGCTTACGATGTGATATCTATTTTCTTGTGTTTTCTTTGTCATTCTGCAGTAATGCTTCTAGACTATGCAGTTGTAACCAAGTCACTCTATTTGTGGCACATAAGTCAAGTCAGCTACACCAAATTTGGTGACTCTAGTCAAGCCACTGCTTCAGGTCACTGTGTTCTTTAATGGGGGAGAATCCACAAGGATTTCTCAAGTCAGACAATTTTAGGTTCTCATTCAAGTCACAGCTTGACTGAAGCTCTGACACTAAGAGTTATCAGTTCACCATAGTCCCTGTTTACACTTCATGTAACAGTGCTCTATTTCAACTAGAAATCCTGAACTTGCAGGCAAGTACATCGAAGCCCATGACTGTTGAAACTGTTGGTAGAGAAATACCAACAATATCACACAGCAAACAGATTTAGCCATACAGTACGTTCAAAAGCTGCAATTATACCGTATGACTAGTCTACATTGCATTCCTAACGTTAGGACTGTAGGCAAAATGCAAATCTCTTCCTTAATGCTCCACCTAGTTCCTTGTAACTTTATGAGCTTGATGGCTCCAGTGAGACTAGTCCAGGCCACCTAATGAAAGGCCTCAGGTGGACGTACCCGATCTGCCGCAGCTTATGATTTACTTTGAATCGTAGTAGCCCCCGAAGCCAGCGCGACAGATTCAAGATTGTAATGCCGAAGTCGAAAATGCACATGAACTGAACAGTTTACAGTAGGCCTAGGCAATACACAATTAGTAAGCTACTACTTCTACGCTGTAGTACCATGGATGATTATATCATTATAGTGTACCATGCCATTAACTTGGAGAAACTACGAAGCACTCCCAACTGTTTGCGAGCCACAGACAGATGGTTTGTTTACTATAAACCTAACGTTAAAAGTTACATTAGCGCTCCTATTATTCCAACGGGGCAAAAAACGGACGCTATCGTTACTGTAACAAAGCAAACTAACACGAAGTTAAAACGAAACTTAAAATTACCTTTGGCTAATGTTATTGACTGTAGATTGGGCTATATATACTACTTACTAGGTAGGACAGGACACATGTACGTATCTTGTTTGTATGTTGCCAGGTATACATACGGTATACACACCGCGTTGCACTTGCACATCGCGCCTTGCCTGGGCACGTCACGTACATGTATAGACAACTTCTGTTGCATGTTACATGTGTAAGTTTTACGTATATGTATCCGTCGTACACTTGGTAAACGTTAATATTTTTCCAACGGAAATAGGGACTAGAAAAATGCACTTCTTAGTTGATCGTTGATGTTTAAAAGTATCGAAAACATGTTTGAATATTATTTTACGATCATTATAATTATTAGCCACTCGATCATATTAAATTACACAATCTATTAAGTATTTTCGGTTAGGTGGTTGGAATTTAGTAAGCAGCATGCATTTCGTATGCGTACCTGTTCCTATGCCGATGCGTCCATGTTCAACGTGTATTCTTGATGACGGATGGATTTTGAAAAAATTGCCATAGGCCTACGTGTATACTGTACTTCATGACGGATGGATTTTGAAAAATTTGCCATACGAGTATACGTAGACGGATGGATTTTGAAAAATTTGCCATTTCGCGTGCGTAGCTGTTCACTGTGCCAATACGTTAATGTTGAACTTGTGTGCACGAGAAAGTATACCGAGCCGGATAAGCAGTCGAAAAAGTCGTGTCCCGAAAGCAATCCCTACAATCGAAGCTGTGGGCTTCGATTAATGAGAGGTTCAAGGCTAGTATTTTAAATTAAGCAAGGTATGCAATGACAGTTTCATTTATTTTCGGTAAGGTTATGTTCCTGCACATTAGTTCCTAATGAAACACAAGTTTTAGTGCTACCTAGGTTTCATTGGCAAGTGATGCACCCAAGGTTATAGCCTTCAAGGACACCAAAATGACACTTATCCATACAAAGCACACTAAACTTTGATTATGGAGACTTTTGGTCGTCTCTTATGATCAATGCTGAATACAAGTGGTCTTGCATCTTCTGCATCTTTGTTTCATCCTCTTATATTTATTTTTTTATCTCTACATCTCACGACTCTGGTTTCTGTACATCGTCTTCTACTGGCGGGGTGGTTTTGTCTGTTTCCTGAGATTCTGATGTTATTGCACCTTCCCCTTCCTTCTCTTTGGAGTCTTCTCCTGTAATTTACAGCAAGACAACATACAGTATTGAAATAACTGAAGAATTTCCAGTTGAGTGACACATCACAAACAATGTGGTCCCTAACAAAAGCATACTTTTGAGTGCATTACTGGCCTGCTGTATGCCTTCCCCAAGGGTAGGGGGAGGGGGAACTCTGGGGCATTTCCCCAAAATTGGTTAATTTCACAGACAACTAAGGCCCAGAAATTGACTAGCTGAATGAGGCCTGGTGAGATGTTGCTGTGGTCACAAACTTACCCAACTGTATGCTATCTTTGACGTAAGACAGCAAATATTAGTGTTGTGCTGATATTTACAAGTCTCTGATACTACTGATACCAACATTTCAAATCTAATTATCTCCTAATGCCAATCCATGGGTGTCAATCTTTACTCGAGTGTGTGGGAGGGGGGGGGGGGCATGGCCACTCCTGTCAAAAATTTACTGTGTAAAAATCTTAAGTCAATGAGTGTATTTCCAAAATGTGGGGAGGGGGGGGGGAGTGTCCCTCCTGTCCCCCCAGGATTGATAACCGTGTGCCAATCCGATATGGGTAAGAAATGAGGGTACTGTACACTACACCATGGGCTTTTGGGCTGTTGGGAACAACCATAAAGTGTTGTGTCATCCAAGAGTTAAAATATTGGAACTTACAGCAAACATACTAAAATATTTTTTATGAAGTATAGAACAAGAAATATCTATTAGGTAGTATCTGCATTTTACATGCATTTTTCTAATGCCTGTAAAATATTGGCTGTTACTGATTGCCTATAGTCCGTCCAACACTACCAAACATAAATCTCAAGTTCTTTACAAGCACATGTGGTTACACCAGTCCTACTTTGAACCAGAAAGCCTAAGGGCTTAGTGATTCCTTGCCGAATGGGGATGCTTTGTTGTACTGAGGTTTATCCCTCAAATTTATCTTCCTTGACTACATCATTTTACGATATTTTAACAATTTCACCTCTGCTGACCTCACATGAACTTTGAACCCCACCAAATATAACAAAAAAGAAAAACGAAAGTGTCTTGAAAGGAATTCAACTCCAATGGATCTTGGATCTTGAAAATTCTTGGGAAATTTTGTTTTTTGACCTCTGGTGACCCCTGATGACTATCTTGGAAATTCTTGGGAAATTTTGCTTTTTGACCCTTGGTGACCTCAGATTACGATCTTGGGAATTCTTGGGAAATTTTGCTTTTTGACCTCTGATAACCCCAGATAAAGATCTTGGGAATTCTTGGGAATTTTTGCTTTCTGACCTCTGCTGACCCCAGAGGACAATCTTGGGAATACTTGCGATATTTTGCTTTTTGACCTCTGATGACCCCATTTGATGATCTTGAGAATTCTTGGGAAACAGCTTTTTAACCTATAGTGACCCCGGATGACAATCTTGAGAATTCTTGGGAAATGTTGCTTTTGATCCCAGTGACCCCAGATGACAATCTGGGGAATTCTTGGGAAATTTTGTTTTTTGACCTCTGGTAACCCCAGATGACCTTGACCTCCACCAAAATTGATAGGGTTTTTCCTCTTAACATGGCAAATTTATATACCAAATATGAAAAGTGGCTGTCATTGCTATCTTGAGATATCCTGATTACAAGCCATTTACAAGTTTTCTGTAGTTCAACCTCTGGTGACCTCAGATGACCTTTGACCTCTACCAAAAATAATAGCGTTCTTCCTCTCAACATGACAAATCTATATCTGCCATTCCTATCTTGACATATCCCATTTTCAAGGTTTTCGGTCTTTGACCTCTGGTGACCTCAAATGACCTTTGACCTCCACCAAAAACAATAGGGTTCTTTCTCTCAATATGACATATCTATATACGAAATATGAAAAGTGTTGGTCACTCCTATCTTGAGATATAGTGATTACGAGCTTTTTGGCCATTTACCTAAGGTGACCTCAAATGACCTCTGACCTTCACCAAAAATAATAGGGTTCTTCCTCTCAACATGATGAATCTATATACCAAACATGAAAAGTGTCGGTCATTCCTATCTTGAGATAGCTTGATTACGAGCCTTTTCGGCTTTTAACCTGCGGTGGCCTCAAATGACCTTTAACCTCCACCAAAAACACTAGGGTTCTTCCTCTTGACATGACAAAGCTGTATACCAAATATGAAAAGTGTCGGCCTTTGCTATCTTGAGATATCGTGTTTACAAGCCGTTTACAAGGTTTTCGCAGATTAACCTCTGGTGACTTCAGATGACCTTTGACCTCTACCAAAAACAATAGGCTTCTTCCTCTTGACATGACAAATCTGTATACCAAATATGAAAAGTGTCGGCCTTTGCTATCTTGAGATATCATGTTTACGAGGTTTTTCGCAGTTTAACCTCTGGTGACCTCAGATGACCTTTGACCTCTACCAAAAACAATAGGGTTCTTCCTCTCAACATGACAAATCTATATACCAAATATGAAAAGTGTCGGTCATTGCCATCTGGAGATATCGTGTTTACAAGCCATTTAGTTGGTTTTCGCAGATTAACCTCCGGTGACCTCAGATGACCTTTGACCTCTACCAAAAACAATAGGGTTCTTCCTCTTGACATGACAAATCTGTATACCAAATATGAAAAGTGTCGGTCATTGCTAACTTGAGATATCGTGTTTACAAAGTTTTCGGTATTTGACCTCTGGTGACCTCAAATGACCTTTGACCGCCACCAAAAACAATAGGGTTCTTCCTCTCAACATGACAAATCTATATACCAAATATGAAAAGTGTCGGTCATTGCTATCTTGAGATATCGTGTTTACAAGCTAGGCATCACGTACACACACACACACACACACACACACACACACATACACGCATACATACATACACACACACACACACGACATCACCATCGCATAGATTCCTTGCCTGCCTTCGGCAAGGAATCAAAAACCTATAAGACTTCTCTAATTTGTAACTTGACAAATACTTTGACAAATCAATTTCTTCAAGGATGTTAAAAATATATATTTCATGTGAATTGGTTGAACTTGTGATAACTGCAATTAGGACCTCCAGATCAATTCTGCTATGCTCATATCATTACAAAGGATTGATTTTTCATGGCCAAATGACCATTTCATGCCTAAAGTACCATTATTTAACTTTCAGACAAGGTCAAATTTGCAGCATTTGGCCACAAAACAGTTAAAAGGTTGCCCTGCTGCAGCCTTCCCTTGGCAATAATATTTCAACAAAGCTAAGTGGCGATGACCTACACATAGTATAATACAAGCCATTACAGTGTTGGGTCCCATGATTGCTAGCTCAGTGATTGCTAATTCATTACTTTGCATCCATTAGCAAGGTGCTTTATCTCAATAACCTCTTTACACCTAGGTGTTAAAAGGGCTTTGAGGGATTTAACCTGCTGCTAGGGTGCAGAATAAACTTCAGTTGCTTGGAGAGATTATCTTTGGGTCAGCTTATTGTCAAGCACGAAAAATGTGTGCTATGGTATTCATTAAGGTCGTCTTAAAATAAGCATCTTATAAATGGAAGTGTAACTGCATTTAGTATAAACAACTTTTGTTCTGGACCAAAAAATTGTTTTTTTTTTTCTCATTTCACCTTAACTTCTATGAACCAAAAGTTTCCATTGCTAAGCCACCACCCCTCCCTTCCCCCTCTGACTACCAACCCTATCATTCTTACCACTCACCTTTGCTCTCTTCTTCCTTTTGTCGAGCTGCTTCCTCTGCTTCCTTCTGTTTTCTCTTTCTCTCTTCTTCTTCTCGACGTATTTTCTCTGCCTCAGCTTTCTTTAACTTCTCCCCAAGTTCCTTACATCGCTTTTTATGAGTAAACCAGTGCAACTTCTGACAGCTTTGGTTGCAATACCGCACCTGACCAAAAGAGTTACAGAACAACCTCTTCAAAATGTACCCTTGGTTTACTGAGAGCCACTTTAATGGTTGCATAGTATTTCTTTGTGTAAGGTTATGTGCAACGTACCTCATGTGATGATGGCCAAATCAACAACAAAAAAAAAAAAAAAAAAAAACAGGCAAAAGCTATGACAAAAAAAATTGTGCCTCAAACAATTAAATTTTCTGTGACTTCTTCCGTTACATTTACAATTTTTGAAGGATAAATATACCTTCTCGTATAATGTGGAATAACATAAAACAAAACACTGTTTCCACAACAGTTCAAATCACACTTTCAATATGGAAACAGGTGACAAGCTCCCTAAGTTCCAATCTATAACCAACAATGTGTAAGCATTACTAAGTAGATGGCTGACTAAAATGCAGAAGTGGAACAAAAGGCAGTCCCAAACTTGAATTTTTTGTTTGTTTGTTTTTCTTCAGGGCTCAGATTTTCACAGTATTGTTAATTTAATTCAACATTTTAATACAACACTATCTGAGTATTAAAGACAGACACCCATCACCCGCCTACAGTTTTGGTTAGGGGTAACGAAAATTCTCAGTTGGTAACTGCTCTTTGATTGACATCACAGTCCAAAAATTTAAAAGATGCAGAGTAGCTCACATTTCATAAAATACAGAGAGAGCAATCTGATTACCCATTTTGCCTTGTAAGCTCACCTGAATACTGGCCTTGAGCAGAAAACTGGTTTGTGTCTGAACCAGAAGGAGCTTAAGACACTTTCAGGAGGGGCCAGAGGTAACTAAGTTGGGAAACTGGAACAGCCTGTGATGAGGAAACTTCTCCTACAAGCATTTTCAATGACAAATTAAAGTAAAAACATGGGTCTTTCACATCAAGTCTTGATTTTGAAACTCACAACATTCTTGACAATTGTGTAAAGGAATTCTCCACCACACAATGGATTATGAAGTGTCGTTAAATCCCATCTAATACATATTAGCAACTCACGTATTTACAAGCTGAGCACTTCTTTTCTGCTTTAGGTTCGTTGCAGGCACTACACAGATCCTCAATCTCAATGCTTCGTGTTCCATTAATACTTTGGGTAAGCATTACTAATGCTGATGGTTCTCGACCCTAAAAAGGGAAGAAAAATATGAAATAAGTGAGAAACCTTTGGACACAAACAGCTGAGATCTTTAAAAAGAAAACCAAGTAGTTGGTCAAAGGTAAACTTCATTTTTTTGTCTTGATTTTTATTCAATGGAAAATTAATTGCAGGTGATGTAATATTAAAGGAATGATCTATGAAAAGTTATCTTTTGACCAAGTATAATCACTTTCAGAATGAATCAAGTCACTGATTCTTCTGCCTTTAGGCCAGTTTCTATTCTAAATGTATCCCTGCCATATAAATGAACCTGACAGGGTATAATGGCAGAGATTACTATAGATATTTCTGATACATATGGTTCATTTAAATTTTGAGAATTGGTAACTAGCCATATGGTTGCTCACACTATCACTCAAAAGCTATCATTGACACTATTCAACCATTATCTTTTAACACATCTATGTTTTGATGTCTATATGTTCTGTTACTATAAATTAACACTTGTGTCACTGAGCGACCATCCTCTGTTTTTTTTTTCCATCTAACGCACAAGAAGATATAACTAACTCTGGTCTTAAGCAGGCTTTGCATTTGAAGACAGTTTTCCGGAATCATGCATGAGTGTTGTCAATTCCCCCACAAGAAAATATGTTTGGGGAATTCCCACACAAATGTCAGGATGGGCCCATTCTGCAACATTTCTTTACTTTCTGTCCAGAACGCAGAATTCTAAAATCTTGCAAACTGCATATACACTAAGTTCATGCAGTAAAGCATTGACTCAACTACATTTGACATACTTGCCATACTGAAATCCCTTGAACTATGTTGCATATGCTAACTGGTCCTTTGTACTGCCAATAATGCAACTAGTGTGTTGCCTGCTGTGAGTGATGGTTCAATACCATACGTGTTACTATGTATAATCTCTCCGTAGGATCAGACTACTCTCATACAAAAATGATACTAGGGTAGACTCAATGTATTTGCATATATAAATAAGTTAGGATACCGTATGAGCTAGTATGGGTATTTGTGCAAGTCAAGATGTAGTTTTATGGCTAGGATTATAACTTAAATATGAGGATTAATTGGCTGCAGTAGGCCTATGGTTAGGCAACAGGAAAGGGTAAAGTTGTGTGCTGTTGGTATGTAAGTTTGTTTGTACCCTAGACAGATACCTCATGTTTCTAATTTTTCATGTATCATGGTTGGAATCTCCCCCCTCCCCCAAGATTCAAGATTCTTAAATCCCCCCAAGATGTTAGGTCGGATCCCCCTAAACCTTTGCAGCTGGTGCTAACCCTGGTCTAAGCCTTTAACCACAACTCCAACCCTTAGCCATTTGAACATAAAGATGTCCAATAAAAGGTGTCTGACCAATAGTAGCCAAGTGATGTTTTCACAAATGTACTGTTATGATAAAAGCAACCTTTGGCAATATCTACTTTATGACTGCTTTAAATTGGAATCATTCCAACTGACTCTGGCTGAAATTTGACAATTAACTCCACAAGAAGACCAAATATTTTGGCTTTAAAGGTTTTGCCTTAAGAAATCATACTTGAAGGAGATAGTCATCATAGGAAGTTGTCACTTTCTTACTGTAGAGTTATAACAGGGAACTGCTATTTGAAAAAGAAACTCCCTGGTTGTGGTAAAGAATATAAAATATATCCAATGTGTTAACAACAATTTGAAGCCAAGTTGTATGCATTGTCTGTAAGTCTCAGCCATTTTTTTTTCTGACAGTCCTACAGGATCTATGATGAACACAAATACAATTCTAGCAAAATTATTTTTGAACTGAGGTGCTTTTTTGCTTTTAATTGCATCATCACGGAACTGACAGACAGAGAATAGCTTCCATCATTATTCAGCCATGCAGTTTTACCAATAAACTTTGGCCAAACTTTCACTTTTCCGAAGTATTACACATTACTAGACATCACTTGAAAAAATAAACAATTGGGTGGACAAATAATTCATGATCTACAAAGTGAATTTCTTTCTGTGAGAACCATGGGTGTCAACAGGTGGGGAGGGGTGCAAATGTCCATCAACAGGTGGGAAGGGGGAAGGACATGCCCCCACATTTGAAAGTGGAGGGGATGCCCATCTCACTTATTTCCAAAACCCTAAAGAAAATAGCAGGCACATTTTTGATTCCATAGCTTGTAATATAGCTGATTTACTAAAATCAAACTCGAAAATTGTGGAAACAGCCATTTAAGTGGATTAAAATCGTGGTAAAATTCCTCCGATTACAAAGCAGATCAACTGACCTCCAAATTTTTCTAGTGTCATTAGGTGAGTCTCCGATCCCTTGCTTCCACTGCTTCGTGATTTTGTGCTTGCAGTAGTTTTAGTCAAGGTCATGCCCCTCCCCACCCCCACTTTGAGAAGATGTTGAGTCTCGGTAAGAACCTTTGTTCTTCAAAATAAAGGTATCAAACTACCTTCTTTGAAATGCGTATCACTGCACATCCATAAATCATAGTTTTAAAGATGTGAACATATACTGGAGCCACAAATACACTTGTTCTTTGAAGTTCTAACTTACAGGTTGGGTATCTGCTAGATTTCGTACAACCTGGACAAAAAGCTCACTGTCATGGTAGGGGAACTCCCTGATGGCATCTCGGATGAACTTCTCCATCCCAATAGGTACTCCATCGGATTCCCTCTCTTTCAAGAGTCTGGTTGTCACAATGAAAGGAAAATAAGTTTATATGTTTGAATGAATAAGCAATTCACCTTAATTACCTGTTACTAAAACAGACATATATAACATACTGTAAACAGAACATGAGAAAATATTGCTTTACAACTTAGCAGAGTGAATAAAAACTGTTTAGCAACAAGGATTTACAGGGTCAAAAATTGTCACCTGAACCCAGCTATTTTGTCTCTTGGTAGCAGTCTACACTTTCAATTGTTACACTTAATGTTTACAATATTGCAACTATTCCACCAATCTGTGACTAAGGGGAATGGCATTAGCTGGCAATGCATACTGCTGTCTTGGAGATAGCCAACTCTTATAACGGAGACAGCCAAATTTATGCAGGATGGCTTCCTGAAAAGGCAATACATTGCTAGGCACAGCTTTCCAAATTGAAATAAATCTGACATTGTTCAGCTTAGAGACAACTTTAAATCTCAATGACATTACAAGCCAATTTATACTAGCTAAAAAGGCATAACATAAATGCATTGCATTGAAGGAATCACAAACACAACACTTTTCAAACCAACTCCCAACTCGACCTCACCTGTGGAGCCAGTGTGATATGGGGGGCGGGTGTTTCATACTCAGCAAGTGAAACTGTAAATTTCTGAATCCTGGCTAAGGGCCCTGCCTAGGAAGCACCCAACACTTCTTAAGTGACGAACTACTTTTAAAGTTGCCAGCCTGCCAAGATCAGCCAGTCCAAATGGGAGCAAAATCTTCTGATAGCCTACACACATATTTCAAATGCACACAATGCACAGATATGGAACTCAAGATGGAATGGAAATCAGTTCATGATCTACTGTACCACATGGTTGAGCAACCCTGACCTATACCCACTCTATAAACTTACTAAGTAGTCAATGTCAACCCTTTAGTGTTACATTCTAGCAAGAAGTCACAGGGAGCACTCCTTCTCTCTTGTTACCAACTCACACTTTTATGAAGCCATCGATCCCAACATCTGTTTTTTCTACGTCCCATTTTCGACAGGCTTCTAGTACTTGAACGAGGTAATGCATTTTCAAAGCCAAGACATCATTTGTTTCTGATGCTTTCATCTGTTTCTCGCAGATGTGTTCCAGGACTTTTGTTATCTTTGGGGTCTCATTCACCAATTCCATATTTTCTTTCAGGAACAAAGCTAACTGCAACAAGGATGATTGCATAATATGTATATTTCAATAGCTTGGTCCTGGTGGTGGCAAAAGGTGGTATAGTTGAATGTATGACTACAAATGCTGACAACCTTTTAATACCAATAGCATGTTCAGGATTTCCCTCAAAATATTTTTGAGAATATCTGAATTAACTTCCAATGACACATAATAATGCAGCCATGGACCAGTAGCATGGTTGTTAATTTGGAATGGTAAAGTGAGTAAGTTTGAAAGAGCAGGTTTTGTGTTTCAAGGGGGTGGGGCAGGAGGTATGGATTTGTATGGTTTCTCTTAGGTGTGTTATAAAGCCATAGATCAGAAATGACTGGGGGATGTATTGAAGAAGGATATTCCCCTCCATATCTACAGTTCTGTCCAGGGAAAGAGGCTTGTATGGGAACAAAGATATGGAGGCTAACTGCAAAACACTAACTGTAATTTACAAAATTTCAGTTGCTATTGTGTAAATATGTAAGTTAAAGATTTTGTCGAAATTGATCCCTTTCTTTACAAACAAACCATCATATACTCCAATCAGAAATGACAAGGGGAGGAGGGGAGGAAAAGGTCTCTCCTGTACTTCTGAAGAGACGGGAAGAAATTTGGAAATCTCAACAGATATCCCTTTTGCAGATGATATATTTAAATCAGAAATGGGGGGGGGGAGGGGAAATCTCTCCTGTGTTTCTAAGGAGAGGGGAAGAAATGGGAAATCTCCACAGATATCCCTTTTTTTCAGAGAAAACCTAAGGTCTATCTCCTTCTGTCACAGTACTGCCTCATTGATAGCACTGCATGCTGTTGGGAGGACAGATTACAAACCAAAACTTCACAACTTCACAACTGAGCAGGGTCAGGTTGAGGTGTATCCTCCGTAAAATAGCAGTTAACAATTTCTGAATATGAACAAACCAGATGAATAGAACTTTGACCAAAATTGTTAAATTGGTTAGTGTTGGTCATACTGGAGTCATGCTTCCTTTACAGAGATTCTTTTTAATTCTTGGCTGCAAATATACCATTTCATTAAAGTTTGAATTATTGAGCTTTAACATTGAAATTGACAACATACCTTGACTGGACTGACATTATTGCACAGAATAAACTTGTGAAGGGTGGGTGCCAAATCTGTACGTAACTTTGGTTCCTTTTCAAACCCTAAACATGAAAATTGTTAAAAACAAACAGTACATTTATTTTCAATGCTGAAACAACTTCCATCAAATGAGACTTCAAAGACAAATAAATTTGCATGCAAATTAAAACTCATACATATATTCATTTTCTAATTCAGAAAAGGAAAATCTTAAGCTTTCAAAAGTTTCTTGTAATCCTTTCATGATCCAAGACCAACAAAACTTAAGATTTTGCATACACGAAAAAACTCCAAATCTTACCACAAATTCAATTCAGTGACAGGAGGTAAGTCTCAACATACATTGTATTACTGCTCAGAACATAAACTCTCTGTCAAAGGAATTCCATCAAATTTTGAAGAAAATGGGAATTTATACTGTAGAATCAAAGTTTAATAAATGGATATTCCACTCACATTGAACAAAGAGCTTATGTGAAAAAGAAAACAACTTCCAATTCATGTCCTCCAAACCCTGTAGCAGTACTCCCACTCCTAACTCAAAATATCTCATTTTGAAGATTACCTACATTTGTCAAAAAATACCACCAGTTCTCACCAAGGTCACAGAATGGTATGTAAAGTAGGCACGTTGCCTCAGATTCCTTTTGTTTTTCTTTATAATTGAATATATTTCCACACAGATCTAGTATAAAACTACACAATATGTAGGGTATAGCAACGAAGTTGTTAAATATTCCCTACAGGAGTGTCAATATCAAAAAGAAGTGCAACATTTAAGTCTGAAACTGAAATACAGTTAACTATGCATGTTCATAGAGCAAAAGTGGGCATATTCACATCTTTCTGCACAACTGGACAATCTGTGAACATTTTTTCTCTTGTGCAATACTTCTTATATTATCAAACTTTTTCACTTACTGTAAGTTGTAAATGGCCTATGCAGTAGACCCAGTATTACCTCAAATGTCGAATGAACCATAAAATCATATCTCCTCTCCTTTTTATCCCAGTATTTTACCATTGTTTGGCAAATTTGCCTTGTATAAATTCAATGAAATCATGACCAAACAATTTCTCATGTTTTAATACAAAATCCACTCGAATATAAACAAAGAAGGATGACTACATTACTTTTCCCTCTAAAGTTTAAATGTTTATCACAATTTATTCCTAAATCCATTGCATGATGCCAGTTTTCCTGCAAATATGGCAAAATAATATGACTGTCTCATTAATTCAAAAAAAGCAACTCCCAAAGGGCCTGGATATAACAGCATTTCCTCAAACTTCTCATAGGCAATCTCCTAGACAGTGTGTCATCACAAGTGGAGAAGTAATGGAATGAATTCAATTGTGATTATTGATCCCCAACTTAAAACATGAAAGAAGTTAATCTGAAATGAACTTGACTGAAAGGCCTTGAATTGCATCACACTTATAACGAGACATGTAGCCATGCTTTTAGCATAAAAAAAAATGTAAAAAGAGAAATGAATACAAATGTACTGAAAAGAAGGAAATACTGCACCATTTGGTATCTCAGACCCTTAAACAAGAGAAAATTCCTTGAAAGGGAGGCAGACACCCTCTTCCTTACAGCAGCAATCCTCCTGCATCAATGCCCTCCCTCCCCCCTCAGACAGCCCAATGGTTACTTTGACTACCAGCCTGCTTACTGTCACAGACAGTTGTAAAATATTTTAAATTTCCTTGAGCCGGTTTATCCGAGTCCAAAATATGCTAGGGACACTCATTTGCATATCTAACAGCTGGCAATGTAAAAGCCCGCGTTTACGCACATAGCAAAAGCATCCAAGCGGAAGGCTCTGGCGTGGGGACTGTAACTCTTTTGGGAGAAGAATCGCATAAGACTGGAAAAGCAACGAGGATTGTTGGTTTGGAAGGAGCGCCAAGGCTCCAACTCTAAATTGTGTAGAATGAAGTCGCCGAGGACTTTATTCAGCCGCTGGGGGCTACTAAATGGTATTAGGAAGAACCAGGTTAGGTGCCGAGACATAATCTGGTTCTTGCTTTCTTTCATTCTTTCATTCCTCGTTCTTTGCTGTATCACTGTAAATACACGCGCCAGAATTGTATATCAATCTTCGTGCGTCCTTTTTCTGGCGTCAATTTATGGCGACTTCAGGCCGAGTTGTGACACTTACCATGGGGCACCGTGTAGTAGTTCAACTCATCACTTGGAAAGAAATTTTTTATCACAGTAACACATTCGTGCTGGCCGACAAATGCTGCCATCTGACAAGCGTTCCTGCCAACTGAATTAACGGGTGATGTCTTGGCACCGGCATCAAGCATCATTTTTGTCACCTCAGTGTTTCCTAGAAACAGGAGTAATTAATGATACCATCAACTGACAGGCAGTAAAATTACTCCATTTTGTTTTCTAAAGTCCTCATATAAGAAGTAGGGTAAATTTCTATTACTTGAATTTTTTGTTTTCATTCATAAGCTTAGGCCAATTTCATCTCTTCTACAAAACAAGGACAACCTAAGTGATCAACCAACACTGAACTCATGGTTAACAGAGAGTACAATACTGTAACTAATGACTTTTGCAGAATTTATTCTAAAATGTATGAAATTTTACATTTCATTGCACTTGACTGACACCATACATAGAGTCTAGAGCTCTTTTAAAGTGAAATATCAGAAATACTATTTCATACTAAATCACAACACAAAACTGATAAAGGCCAGTGCACAGACACATTTGCAACCCAAAATTTTTTCACGAACTGACTGCCATCCAGTCAGTCCTGGTCGTGACCAAATCAGGCATGTGATAATCAATGCTTGATATTCACTTTGGAGTCAGGCAGTAGTTGCTTTGCATAGGGGTTGAGTCATGTCAGTATGAGACAATCACTTGACTGCAACCCAATTCGTTTGAAAGGCAAATGAAGAAGCATAGTGAAATCAGGTGAATGTTGTAGAAAGACAAAATGGTGGCGCCCATATGGATGCCGTAACCAATGAGGAAGAATCACATTAGTCCATTCCACTCAGTGTGAGACAAACCTGCCAACTGATTGTAACCCAACCGTACTTCACAACTACATATCCAAGATTGTCTCCAATTCAACCCAAATGAAAAGTCAGGGTGATTATCATCTGGTTAGTGCAGTATGTGCCTGCTTTAAGTATTGATAAATTACTTTTGGGACCACATATACTGTATTATTCACAGCTGCCAACATGACTGCATAGGTCCTCTCATTATCCATACCAAACAGGCACAGAATTACATCTGTTTTATTTCTCAATTACAACACTCCAAAAAGGAAGGAAATAAGTTTAATTTCAGTGACAGGAACAAATATTAAAAAAAAAAATCAGTTCTGATGAGCTACCCATACCAAAGATATCTGTAGTACATATAAACATTTAACAATTAGCTGCCTAATTTTAATTCTGATAGGTCCTCATTTAATGATTCAACTATTAGCTGAATAAATTTCAATTATGATAGACCCCACCTCACCCCAGAAACCTGCAAAATGACACATGGTTCAACCATTAGCTAAATAAACTTCAATACTGATAGCCCACCCCACTCGAGAAACATGTAGAAGGCACATGGTTTGACATAAGCTGCATAAATTTCAATTCTGAAAGATACAATACCTGACAAAGCAGCAAACATAAGGGTTGTGTAGCCGTTCTCATGTTCGTTTTTGTTCACATCAGCACCATGACTAAGCAGAATCTGGCACATCTCAACATTGGCTTTGAAAGCTGTATTCTGTAGAGGTGTCATACCATACTGCAAAAAAAAAAAAAAAATGAAATGCAAGCTGTGGTACATCAGTTTCATTGAATACAGTAAAGCAATGATGAAATCTTTGCCATGTGATCATGTCAACTTTCTGAATATTCTACTGTGTTCTGAACTTCAGATGGGCCTTCCAATAGCTGCAATGGTACAGTAACTATAGGTGGCCCCATGCTTCATCCAAAATACTGTATCTACAAACCAGGGTACACTTTTGGAAAAAGTGACCCCAGTCCATGTAAGTCGTTATATTTTTACTTTCACCCACGCTCCAATGTCCTGCTTCATGCTGTACAGTACATTTGCTGGCAAATGAATTTCTTAAGGGGGTGAAAGCCTTAATAGCTAGATCAGTGGTTCTCAAGAGGGGTGCCAGAAAATTCTCTAGGGGTGCCAGCATAAGATTAAATAAATCAAGAATATACAATTATTTTACAATGTAACTAGTAACTGCATGTCTTGTTACTATTAAAGTTAGAAGACATGGGACGTGCCATCTCCTGCAATCTAAGGGGTGTGTTAGCCCCAAAGTTTTTTGGACACTCTGCGCCATCTGATGGTGGCGCTCCACTTTAGACAGTGTTAACAGGGTGCCACGTTATAACTCATCACTACCTACAGTAGGGGTGTCAGATGTCTAAAAAGGTTGGGAACCACTGAGCCAGATAAAATCACAAATCTAAGAAGTTCCTTTCTGTGAAATTTTGATATTTGGAAGGAAATGTGGATTATTTCATACCTTAAACTTTGCCAAAAAAGTGAAATTTGACTTGTTTGCAGGGAAGTACACACTTTTTCCAGCCCTGAAATCCGTACTGATCAACTTACGTAGTCATCTGCATATTTTATTTGAATGCTTTTACTTACATCATCCAGACAATTCACATCCACATCATCTTTGGAAAGTAATTCTTTCACCACCAGAGTGTTGCCTGCAAGAAAATAGTGCAAAACATACTTGGACGTAATTTTCAAACTTTGGTGTAAAATAATTCTGTATGACACCCACTTCCAATGGTGCAGGCCTACAGTAGCTGCTAGCCTGCTGCATCAGAGGTTCCCCTGTGTATGCAAAATGATCTTTATTCTTCCTCAGAAATTCCTTCAGACCTAATAAGACTCTTGTGAAGTTGTACACTTAGCGTCACCTGGAAATCATTCACTCATTTTTACAAATTATGATGAGCAAGCCTTAAATAAGTGTTATGTTTTTAGATCAAACTGCTGGACAGCAAGCTAAACATTAGAAGAAATTGTAGTAATCTTTAGATTTTAAACAAAAAGTAATTCATGACTGTGAATAATGGCACACTTTCCCTGCAATGAATAAAGATGAAAGCAGTTCAATCTTTAAATCTGTAGGCCTACTATATTACTGAAGGCCTTTAAATCACATTATTGTAAGATTTTTATAAACTACTTTGCAAGAATGGCTATGCCATAACTGTATCCCACTTAAAATGAATGGAACATTTTAAAGGACCTATTGCATCATCCTAAAGATATTTAGGCATGTGATCATATCTCTAAATAGAGATCTCTCTAGACTGGGGCTGAATCATCTCTGATTTTTTTTTTCAAGCCAGGTTCGGATCTCACTGAAACGGTTGGGAACCGGTGTCCATAATGTGATGCTAACTCAAAGTGTTTAAGTCTTAGTTGTCATACTGTACATACAATTTAAAACTTGCAACATAAATAGAAGACTTACTACTGTAGATGCAAAAACTGTGAAGGAAATAAATTAATGATGAAACAAATAGTTCTAAGTTGCAATGATTGTTGTTGCTGTTAGTAAATATATTCTGATTATTTAGCAAAACGATATCATTAATGGCTGCATTTTAATGGTTATAAGGTGAAAATTGTAACGTTTCTAAATGAGCTATACTATATACCCACAGAAATGGATTCAACTTCATGTTGACAAATCCATTCATAATTACCTACATAGTTAATATCAGGGTAAAGGTACTTTCATTTCATTCCAATTTCTCAAATGGTTAAAGAAAACAGGATTGAATCACATCTAGGGCTGTGACCGTTTAGCGATTAATCGCTAAATAATCGCATGTGTAATAAACGTTTAGTACAAAGCTACCAGCGATTAATCGCAAAACCCGTTTTTCCGTACGAAATAAAAAACAATCTGCAGTCATTACAGAAAATTAGATGTTCATTTTAACTCTTTTTGAAAAAGTGAACACACACGTAAACATACGACATCAAAGTTGAGCTTCCATGAGGATCCGTGTTTGAGGTTCATGGAAACTATGTCCCCCTGACGTCACTGACGCATTTTACCTATATTCATCATGTTCAAGAGTACGTTTAAAGTCTCTGTGTTGATGATCATAGGTACTCGCGATTAATCGCTAAACGATCGCAAAATTTTGCGATTAAACGTTTAGTAATTTTGGTAAACGTTCACAGCCCTAATCACATCAGATATAAAGCCCATGTTGCAACAAAAATATTTGTTTGAAATAAAGGAAAGTTAACTAGAGAAACCACCTGACATGATTATTATGAAACCCACTATTTCAAGATTCAAACAATCTCTCCACCTTTTGCATGTCCAGTGGAAAATACTTCAAATTGACCAATCAGAGCGCATGTTCTCGTTCACGTCCAGAGAGTTTGAATTGCTGTTTGTACAGTGCCATGTAGCGATGGCTTCTGTTGCATCATTAACTGCCAAACCTTAAGGCCTACTATACTACATGCTATTACAGGCTTCCATGCCCTTGGAGCAATAATTCATGCATTGTTAAATGGAGAATCAACGTATATGTAGTTTCCAAACTCTACTATAATGTCAGATAATGAACATGTTGGTGTACACGTGCTAGAATACAATAGCCTGAAAACTTGCTACTGCTTGGGCTTAGCATGATTCATGTAATCAATTTAACTGGTGAAGCCTTTTTTTGCTTGTTGTATAACACTAAGTTGTTAACTAAGCTTGTTAGACTACTAGTTTGTAGTTCCTGTGAACTGTAATTAAAGTACCATAGCATGATAAAGTAAGTAGTGAGATTGAGTATATATATTTTGACAGTACTTAATGAACTTTAAGAGTACGGCAAAGTTCAACTTTTGTTACAGCACTAATAGTAATTTCAATACTTTTTTCTAGGTATTACATTCTTTTCATTAGGACACTGGTTCTGGAAAAATGAAACCGAGACCTGATAGCAATGGTTGGGAACCAGTGTGACCAACTGAAATGACTCAGCCCTAATGTAGACATGTTGTGTTATTGGCCCACAGTATAAAGTGTAAACAGGCTTTGGCTACATATTGCAGCTTCACATTTCTAACAGTAGTTTCTTATTTTATTATATTAAAGTACCTCCAAAGGCTTATCCTTGTTCACTTCTGGATTCAACCATTTCACCAACTTTCCATCTGGAATTTTAAGTCTTTTAACTTACAATTCACTTTAACCATGCTGCAGTAGGTCTAATGCAAATTTATCAGGTCTTTGGAGAGGTTCAAACAATAGATTAAACTTTATTTGCCTAGGCCTAGGCCACTGGCAGTCCTAACGTAATAAAAATATGTTGTACAGTACATAGCCTATATACTGTACATATATGTAACAAGACAAGGTAAGAAACTTCACAGTGTTTTGGCACCCACTTCACGAAACTGAACCCTAATTTTTATGCCTTATCCTTAAATTACCTCTTTCAAATACACAAGAATGTTCCAATAACATTCTCAGAGTATAAAACTATGGAATACCGTGTCACAGAAAGTAACCACTTTTATACATCTTGGATGTGGCATCTCAGTGAGTTGAAGCTCACACTGCTATTTGCAAGCAACAGTCACATTGTGTGATCACGTATACATGCAGCAGTGAGGCTATGTAGTTGAATCTAATGAGGTATCCAAATGAAAAGTTCAGTGGGTATTAAAGGCATTGTCTGGTGGCATTTTGTGGTGGTCTTATATGAAAGATGAAAATTTTTCATTACATGTCATCCAAACCCCATATCAAAACTCCATTCCTAACTCAAGATATCTCTTCCTAAAGAATGGTTACAGTACTTTTAATAAGAAATACCTCCAAGTTTCCTCAAGGTCACAAAACGTGATCCAAAGTGGGCAATTTGCCTCTGATTCCTTTTGCTACTCTTTATAACTGGCTACCTTGTTTGTCCTTGAAATCTGATGCCGTTGGAATGTTTAGATGTTTTTCTGTGTTGATATAGTGAAAAACTGTTCCATACTTATGGTACAGCAAATAAAGTTATGGAATATTCAATATGATGATATCAACATTATAAAGAAATACAAAAGCTACATCAAATCCATTTGCCCAGATGACATCACAGATTTCCCATCATGCACCAGGGAAACTGAAAATGTAGTGTTTCTTCAAAAATTTGTATCTTCCGAATGCAAGATGCTATTGAGATGGGGTTTTCACTGCCTAACACAAAAAATTTTTCTGCTTTTTTTGAAAGCATCAAATTTGGTCACTAGAACATGCTTTTAAGTTATTTGAGGGTTTGAAAACTGTGAGGTGAAAAGATAAGTGATGAGAAGAACAAAGGATAATTGTTGCCAAGAACAGAGGATAGGACATTCCATATTGTCCTGCAATGGTGAAGCTGGATGGCGAATGCTATTTATGCGGATCTACATGTCACTGTCCTACATGATGCAATCCTCGGATCAGAGAGGATGGCAAAGCAATAATTGGAAATGATGAAGTATACATTGAAATGATAATGAATGCAATCGAAATATAACCATCAGTGTTCGAAATAGAGGGGTTTTACATGCACAGATGCATGTTACATTGGCACTGTGCATGTAAAATTCTGGCTGTGCATGCGAAACTTTTCTGTTTTACAGCCATTCTCAAAGGAGAATTTTAGTTGTGCATGTGCATGTAACTTTCAATTTCCAATTCGATCTCTGATAACCATATAAGCCTACATTACAAGCACAGTAGGATGGTAGCAGATCAAAAAACATATTGTTGCCAGCAAGCTTGTGCCAGGATGCTTTGCGACATGGACCACAGTGGGGACTCATGAGGGACAAGGCTATTGCTGACTCCAGGTGAACATATTACGTTACCCTATCCAAGCAGTCCAACCATGGTTAGAGTGCAGCATAACCAATTTTTTAATAGATGGCCAGAAATGATATTTAAGTGTAAACCAGGGTTGTTAATTCGGAGATCCCTTGAAAGTATTCCATATTTTCACAAATAATAGCTGATAACCAAGTTATTTTGGTGACTTTGACCACTTTGACTCTAATAATGTATAAATTGCAATTCCAAAATGATATGCTCTTCTCATACTTCCAATTTACATACCAGTAAAGGACTATTCTTTCTTAACAATAAAATGGAATTCTGAGACATGGATGAATTTCTATTATGAAGGCCTTTGAGTTGAGAAATTCAACTTGCATGATTGTTAGATGGATAGCCTAGATAGATAGTTGCCAAGCACATTGGCAAGTAATGTAGCAGTATGTAAGTCCTCCCCTATCCCTACCAGGAGAAAGAGGATATGGACAGGGCCTTATATATAGGACCTTAGCACACTCAACCATGCATGATGCTACGTATTTTAAATCATAAATGTATTTCCATGCATGTATCTAACCTCTGTACATTTTCGTAATTGAGCAAGATAAACATCTTATGTGGAAAGTTACATAATTTTCTTGGCTAGGCAATAAATAAATGTCTTGTTTATGGACATCTCTGTAATTTATAAACATTCACTTTGGCTAAGCTATTCAGATCTGAGACTGAGTGAGAGTGAGACAGTAAAATGCTTGCCAGTGAAATCAAGGAACACACATGAACAGTATTTGCATTGTATATACCACAAAACCAGGGGCCTAGATCATATTTACATCTTCTTCTTTTGAAGAAGATGTAAATATGATCTAGGCCCCTGGTTTTGGTACATATCTTCACAAGTTTTTTCTTTATGTCTGATTGAGTTTATGCAAAAATTATGGTATTCCACAATGAAGGCTAGGCCTTACTTTGTGGTGTAGGCTACCAAGTACCATACATGTACAAATCAATCTACTTGATACCGTTATTTGTAATACAGCTGACGGGACTCGTTGCCTCATCACACTGCACAAAACACACACTACCGTTAGACTAGCATACTTACCATTCTGAACATTCTCGAACAATGCGCGTTCCGAATCAGAAAGTTCGCCTTTCTTCTTCATGGTTTTCACCTTGCAAAATCCAGGGAGGGACAGTTTTCAATCCTTATTTTTGAGGAAATCAGAGCCAGATAACTGACGAAGAAATCGCGAATTATTTCGTCGGCTTTTGAGAGTCCTTTTTCGCGCGAACCTTTGAGGAGCAACTCTACCGGCTCAAATCACGGAGGGCCAAGGTACACCACTGATCTATCTGCATTTAACGTATGTCGCTACATACACACATTACACAGTTACAAGTAACGGTAATGCAGTGTGTTATGAACGTAAATAATAGCCATGTGTGGCAAGCTGAGGATGGGGATTTTAAACACGCGTATACGGCTATAGTTCCTATTTTTAAACCAAAAAACTGATCCACATGATATACCGACTACAACTCTTACGCATGCCATGCAGGCTAGTAAAGTATACGGCTACTTATAAACGCCATCAGAGATGTGTAACTCCATTTTCAATGTCCTTTCCGAAATGCCCCCGGTTGGTGGAAAAAAAAAATGTCGCCTAAATTATTTGAAAGCTTGACTTGCTGCCATTTATATTGATTTACGAAGTCTAGACGGGAGGTGGAGGCTGCAGTCACATATTTTGGTCCCCCTTTCTTCATATCTTTTAGATCTTGATGCTACATTTTGAGTTACCTTCATAGCAGGTGTCGAAAATATAACCTCTTTGGCGTACATACTCTTACGAGTGCAGAGCGGCCAATACAGGTGTAGGAGTAATACACGTCCGCCGGGCGGGCAACATTTTGAAGAGCTTTTGAAATACAGTTAAGTTTGATATGTTTCACAATAGAGACTAGGGGTATCACTGTTGAAAAGTGGGGAAGAAGCAGACTTTAACACCCCCCCCCCCCATTTTAACTGGAGAATTTCACCTGCCTCCTGCACTACAACTTAAATTTGGAGGCAGATCATAGTTTCAAAGCAGTTATAAGCAATGTCCAAATTTTTTGTTCTTTCATGATTTCTTTTACACAGAAATTACAGTATTTAATTTTAGTTTTTCTTTATTCTTGCTATTTCCAATAATTCATCATTAAATTTTTTTTTGGGGGGGGGGGAGGGGGGAGGGGTGAAATGGTTTTCTCAATTTATCTGTTTTTCTCTCACTTGTGAAAAATCATATAACATGGAGAGCCACACTGGACAATACAAACAAGCTGAAATAAAGAGAAGAAAAATATAATTATGTGATGGTTCACTAAATTGGTTTGTATTTGCACACATTGAGCATGCATCATTCCTGCAACAAAATTGAAGCATTATTGTCTTCCAAAAACTGCATTCACTTTTAGACATGCTATGAATATTTCATGCAAACACTAAAGCCAGGAGCACTTAAAATTCTTACAAAAAATTCATGTGCAACATGAGTTTCAGATAACCTCTTTACTACCTAAATTTTCTCTTTTTGAAAATGAAAATATTAAAATGAGAGATAACAATGGAAGGTTACACTACTAGCAAATAAAACTAACAGCTTAAACAATAATGAGTACAAATTAGGAAATATTAGCTGCAAATGTTAAATATACAAAACTACATATGCAAAATGAAATAACCATGGTGTATACAGTTTCAACTGCAGACCGAGTTCCATCTCTCCCCAATATGTTGCAGTCCACTTAGTTGCCCATACCCCTCCCAAAGATGGAAATTTGATCTCCAATCTCTCTTGTCAAAAATTTCTTCATTTAAAGATCCTTTTTCCAGTAAAAATCTCTAGTCATACATCCACCTCAAAACATATGATTTAAAACCGATAGTGTACACAGTACACATATACACCATAATCTTAGCAATTTCTCTACTGCCTTCCCCAACCTCTAATTTCAAAACGATGCAGAAATAGCTCTTTTTGTATGAGAGACCCAAAAGACCACCTTACTCTCTTTGTATACCCTATCATCAGTCAGGCCTGGCTCTCTATTCCCCTATCCCCACTACTATCATAGAATTCCTTCCAAGAAGAATATTTAGTTACTTTTCACCCGCCCTCCTTGATTTAATAAATCAAAGCCAGGTTGTCCCTACTGTATCAGAATCTGTTCCTTATCTAAAGGCATCACAAGACTTTAACTGTTTTACTAAATGACTCATGTATGAAGGAAAACTTGTTACTTCCTTAATATGGAACAACTTTTGTGGGGACATTTTTCCCTCAAAATGTGGACATTTTTCACACTAGTTCTCAAACTGTTCCAGTAATTCTGAAGGGCTTAAACAACTTCTGGTTCAATCTTTATTACACTGACATTGGTATGTCGTAGATGTATACCACGGAACTTAATTCATTTCAAAAACAGAGAAAAGACAAAAAGTCTCATGGCAACTGTTTCTCCTGAGGCTGCTGAAGACTGTCACACCCATAAAGCCATATCTGCAAGTTAAACACATATTCTAGCATAACTTCATGATATAAAAAATGGTGGTCACTTGCTGCACAAGAGGACACACAAAAAAGACTGAGTCACAAATTTATCAAAATACCAGTCAATCTCCTTTCATCTTTTCATGCAAATGTCTTCTGGTAATCATGGCACAATTGTACAACAGCTTTCAAGTTTCATTACACTCTGTTGTGTTTGACCTTCAACAAGCAAAATTGTACTGTGCTTCGTCACACCACCTGACAAATCATGTGACTTAAAATTGACCAATCCTGCAAACCAAAGTGGAAGACTTGGAACTTTATAAAAGTACACTGCAGCAGATTTCACTACATATTCTCAACACTTTCCTGACACAGACTTGAAAACCACTCTCTGACAACTATCTAAATCTCCCATCACCATAGCAACCTAAGTCATAAGCACATTTTATTCAATTATGTGAATATTCATCAAATGAACACATTCATTCAATTTTATATCATGCAGTCAACAATCATAAACAACTGAAATCACATTTCCGTGTAATATTTGTATTTTTCTTCAACCTCGGATACTCCAGTGTTTACATTCTTGTGATTGTTAACCATAGCACTTGCATCAAAGATGTCCTCAGCCAAGAAAGCTTCATTTTAGGATGCTAGCAGTCAAGTGCTGCATATTTAATGTGCACTACACACCTTTTCAGTACCAACTGGTCACTTGAGGTTTCATTTTGTCTCATATCATCAAATTTTCAATGAAAACAGAAGAGCACCAGTATTTTGACCAAACACATTTTACATGAATATTCATGAAAGCAACATATATTACTCTACATATAACCAAGTTCAAATCAAAAAGTCTGCAAGAATTTTTTTAACTTCATACCTGAATACAGCAATGAATTCAAACTGAAAACTTAATTTCATCAAATGCACAAAGGAAATGTAAACCAACAATACGTACTGGGCAAAACAACTTCATAATGTCATATTAAAAGTATTCCCTTTAACTGAAAGAGGGATGCCTCAAAGAGATTTTAAACTCTTCCCTTTGCTTCATACATGACAGAAATCTTTTACACTGATGCACATCCCTTATTTGGTTACATTAATACTCTACACATTTACCCATGTTCTCATCATGGCTAACTTGCAACTTGGTCAAAGTTTTAAGACAGACCAGTGCCTCTACAGACCCAATTACCCCATTACCTCATAAAGCTACTGAACCATACCATATTTTATTCTCAGACAAGGCCACGGGCAAAGACATGTGTCACCCAATCCTTTATTTTTTTTCTGGAAAGGGTGAAGTGCCCAAAATGTTAAATATAAATGAAGCATCATGTCTTTAGAATATCAGCAAAAAAATTCTATCCAGACAATCAAAAATACCACACTGGAAAGCCTGTCTATTCCAATTATATTTTCGAACAAAAAGTCAGTAACTCCACTTAATATTTACTATGATAAAAATAACAATATTAACAGTAATGATAATAACCAGAATGCAAAAATGCATTGAGGTTTCGATGATATATGTTCTATTCCAAATAATGCCATGATGTCCCATGTCTTTCAGTCGCTGGTCAAGTGCTATCTTGACATGTTGGAAAAATAATTTTAAGTTCATATTTGATCTTGGGAATTCCTGGGAAATTTTGCATTTTGACATCTGATGATGCAAGATGATGATCTTGGGAATTCTTGGGGAAATTTGCTTTTTGCCTTCTGGTGAACTCATGAGACGATCTTGGGAATTCTTAAAATTTTGCTTTTTGACCCCAGATGACCTTTGACCTCCATCAAAAACGATAGGGTTCTTCCTCTTACCATAATGCATGTACATACTAAGTATGAAATTTATTCAAGCTTCCTATCTTGAGATATCATGTTAAAAACATTTTCAGTGTTTGACCCCCGGTGATCCTAAATGACCTTTGACCTCCACCAAACATGAAAGCATTCATCTTCCCACCATAACACATCCACATACTACCTATGAAATCTATCCAAGCTTCCTATCTTGAGATATCGTGTCAACATGGTTTTCAGAGTTTGACCTCCGGTGACCCCAGATGACCTTTGACCGCCACCAAAAATGATTGGGTTCTTTCTCTTACCATAACACATCTACATGCTACGTATGAAATTTATCCAAGCTTCCTAACTTGAGATATCGTGTTAACAAGGTTTTCAGCATTCGACCCCTGGTGACCCCAGATGACCTTTGACCTCCACCCAAAACAATAAGGCTCTTCTTCTTACCATAACGCATCTACATACTAAGTATGAAATTTATCCAAGCTTCCTATCTTGAGATATTGTGTTAACAAGGTTTTCAGAGTTTGACCTCCGGTGATCCCAGATGACCTTTGACCTCCACCAAAAAAAAATAGGGTTCTTCCTCTTATCATAACGCATTTACATACGAAGTATGAAATTTATCCAAGCTTCCTACTTTAAGATATCGTGTTAACAAGGTTTTCAGTATTCGACCCCCGGTGACCCCAGATGACCTTTGACCTCCATCAAAAATGATAGGGTTCTTCCTCTTACCATAGCACATCTACATACTAAGTATGAAATTTATCCAAGCTTCCTAACTTGAGATATCATGTTAACAAGGTTTTCAGCATTCGACCGCCGGTGACCCCAGATGACCTTTGACCTCCACCAAAAACGATAGGGTTCTTCCTCTTACCATAACACATCTACATACTAAGTATGAAATTTATCCAAGCTTCCTACCTTGAGATATCGTGTTAACAAGGTTTTCAGAGTTTGACCTCCGGTGACCCCAGATGACCTTTGACCTCCACCACAAACGATAGGGTTCTTCCTCTTACCATAACGCATCTACATACTAAGTATGAAATTTATCCAAGCTTCCTAACTTGAGATATCGTGTTAACAAGGTTTTCAGCATTCGACCCCCGGTGACCCTTGATGACCTTTGACCTCCATCAAAAATGATAGGGTTCTTCCCCTTACCATAACGCATCTACATACTACGTATGAAATTTATCCAAGCTTCCTATCTTGAGATATCGTGTTAACAAGGTTTTCAGAGTTTGACCTCTGGTGACCCCAGATGACCTTTGACCTCCACCACAAACGATAGGGTCCTTCCTCTTACCATAATGCATCTACATACTAAGTATGAAATTTATCCAAGCTTCCTAACTTGAGATAACGTGTTAACAAGGTTTTCAGCATTTGACCCCCGGTGACCCCAGATGACCTTTGACCTCCATCAAAAACGATAGGGTTCTTCCTCTTACCATAACGCATCTACATACTAAGTATGAAATTTATCCAAGCTTTCTACCTCGGGATATCGTGTTAACAAGGTTTTCAGAGTTTGACCCCCGGTGACCCCACATGACCTTTGACCCCCACCAAAAACAATAGGGTTCTTCCTCTCAATATGGGGCATCTATGTACCAAGTTTGAGAACTGTCAGAGTTTCCCTTCTTGAGATATCGTGTTAACGAGCAGTGTCACAAACACACATACACACACACATACACACATACACACACACACACACACATACACACACACGCACATACACACATACATACACACATACGCCATCACGAATGCATTGGTTTCTCTTATCATCGAAACCAATAATACTCTAGTTAAAGCAAAATATGTTGTGTGCAAATATACAATGCTCTTCCTGTGGGAGGGGTGTAAAGGACCCCAACGACAATCACGAATATATGTTACTATACGTCTGTATTTAACATGCTAACCTATAATTTCTCATCACACTTAATATTTTGTACAAAAAATGTCTGAAACATTTCCATCATAATACAGATATCAATGTAGAGAATGTCTAACTTTAGTGTCTTTTTGAGACATAAAAATTGTAAAACCACAAAAAATTCTGAGCACATGATCTGTTCTACATCAATAACACAAACCAGTCCTTGAGACTGAGATGGCATACTGAGTTTTACAACAATACTGCATAAGTAATTTAAAGTTGATGAGAACTATTGCTTATTAAGAAAACTCTCACCAATAATACACCCTTTCTTGAAAGTTTCATCACACCTAAATTACTGACAAAAAATATTATTTGTACACTTGAAAGAAAACTGTAAGCTTTTAATCAACCCAAAACAATAACTTTGCTGTAAATGCTAAATCCATGCCATTATAATACATAATGTAGTAAATAAATTAACAAATGTACTATGAGAGGTAACTTCTCTACATTTTATTCCGTGTAGGATTATGTCTATTAAATTTCATGCACAAACAAATGAAAAAAGCATCTCCCCAACAAACACCAGTGTGACCTAACAGTTGAAGTTCCAGTGACTGAAAATCACTATAACTTGTAAAAATACAATAGCAAAAAGGAATCTACTTGTAAAAACAAACCCACACGAAAACCCTTACATGGATAATACCAGCAAATGATACGAGACCGTACAATCAAACTTGACAATGAGTAAATGCTTCTCTAAAATGTACATTTCTCTAAAGCTAAAAATACCAATGGGTTCTTGAGAAGCTATCGCTCAGCTGACATGTTTTCCTCTGGGTCATCAAGGGAGAGATTGTGAACCTGACTTTGTGTCTCAGCTATCCAGCTGTTGACTCTTTCAGTGGTGCTGACCTCTGGAGCAAGCAGCCCTTCTTCACGTTCTTCATCCTCATCCTCTTTGTCTTCGTCTGCTGCCTCTTCCTCCTCAATGTTAGCATAAGACTGATCCTGCATAACCAGCTGTTTCTTGTGCCTGTCTTCCACTGTACAGGCCGACGCCTCTGAGTTGCTCTTTTCCGTAGATCCATCTGGAACTAATGACCCTGAATCCAAGTATTCATCTTTCCTCATCTCTGAGGGAAGGTCATCCAACCCCCGGTCAGGCTGATCTTGCTCTGCAATGTCTGGTCCACAAACTAGGTTTGACTCAAGGTCCAGATCAGGCTCAGGTTCAGGGTCATTTTCTGAGATTGGTTCAGATATGAAGGATTTAAAGGATATACCACTGCAGTTTGAAATGTTGCGGCGATGTCCCAAATGTTTGCCGATGTTCTTGGCATTTTTCATTTCAATGTCCCTTTTCTGGGCCTGAAGCAATATTTGATACTCCTCACGTGCATTGTTGGCCAATTCTATAAGCTGTTTGAAAGTTTCCTGTTGAAAAATCATTTCAAAATCACATTCAAGCATCTGGACTCAACTACTAACAACACAGGTAAGACCTGAATCATATCAAGGTGCATTAAAAGAGGCCAGATGAAATGCACCACCTCAATCTGACTCTTAAAAGAATATACAAACTGTAGACTTTTTAATACAACTATCTTTGAGAAACTCATCTGGTGAAGGGAGGTGGAGGGAGCTGTCTAGTCACACTTTTCAGGAGTATCTTTCTGTTAAAGAATTAACTATCAAAACCCTCAAGGCTTTCAGAACCTGCATTCAAGTCTGGACTGAAATAGCATCAGGCTGAATGGCAAAAATAGGGGCACTGGCAAACAAGGACATCCTTTAAAATCTGGTCATAGTAAGGACACTTCTTACAGACCAACCTTAAAAATATGTTTGTATTAAGTTGAGGGTGAATGAACCTGTACTATCCAGAGAGAAAGCACCCATGTTCCTACTAAAGTTAAGGTGCAGTTAAACTTGAACATTTCAATAAAAACCATTTCACATTTCTTGCTATTAACAACTTAATTACATAGTTGTGACCTTAAACCTTATCACCCATTAAAAGGTATCCCATGTACTGCTTACCATGCATACAGTCTACATAAGTGAAAATGTCAAGTATGATCAACATGCAATAGCTCTCCAAATGTCCTCCAATATCGTACTGCAAACAAAATATGACATTATGTGAAATGGGTCTATATCTGAATATACCTGTAAACCATCTGACCCTCTCCTGACACAGATCTACAAAAGGAATATTCAGTGCTTGACACAGGCTGGCTATTTAGTACATACCTCGGCTCCATTGTAACTGAACACACCAACCACACTGACAGGTACAATCTTGTTAACTGCTCGACCAAGGGCACTCCGACAAAGTGCGAAGATGACAGGTACATCTTGTTCTTCAGCTGTGGTTGTTATCTTATTGAGAACGTCATCAATACCTCCTGAAAGAGACAAAATAATAAGATAAAAGAAGGCATTCTGTTAGAGTTTAACTCATCCCACTGACATACTTTAACCTAAAACAGAGAACATTAAACATGTAGCACTTTCAACTCTAAGGAGAGTTACATATAGTACTCACGATTTTTAAGACAATATGTCAAAATGGGGAACCTGCAGCTGCCTCAGCCAAGCTGCAGCTACTACAGCCATGCTTTGCTGCTTTGCTGCTTTAAACACAATAGTAGAATTTAATAATTCCTGCTATTGTAATGTGTACAGCAACAATTCATGGATGCAGCAGCTGCAGCCTGGCTGAGGTAGCTGCAGCCTGAGGTTTTGACATGGTGGCTAGGGCAAGCAAACTAAAAAGTGGTGCGCAAGGTGCCATACAACAGGTATAAATAAAAGTAGGAGAGTACAAACTAAAGGAAAATCAGAGGGGAAACAAGTTTCAACAAAGCAAAAGACTCAGAGAAATGACTTTTCCTTGCAAATCCCAAACACCCTTCACATCAAAAAGGAGCACAGAAGTAAAGTCAATAAAAGGACTCATTCAATGAAGGTTTCAAAACATTTTTTTCTTCAAGAATAATAAACTGCTCTGATATTTACATTTATAATCTATCTACAATCAAAACTTATGACAAAGATCTGCAATTTTTGCATCATTTCCTTACCTTTTGACTGAATTTTTTCCAAGTTTGGTGAAATGACAATGCACTGAATCTTCTTCTTCTCTAGATGCTTGCTGACTTCTCTAAGACCCATCACAATCCTTCTCTTCGATTTAGCCTAATGGAAAGAACAGTAAAACATTGAGAAGACAAAGATTTCAATACTTATAATCTTTTTTTAGGGGGGGGGGTAGGGGATTGGGGGATGGGGGGTAAAGATGGCATAAATGGGAAGACTTATGAACTAATCATTTTGCACACACATCTGACTGCTTTGCATCTTACTACTTAAAAGGAAAGTGAAAGTTTCATTTTGTAGCAATCTTTGAAATATGAATAGTTTTTATTCTTGAAAGTCTTCATGTAGACATTTTCTGAAATTTCTCCAGGCATTTTCTTTTTTTCTGATAATCATCATTAGCTGTAAAAGTACTGTAACTGTATGCTGTTGGAGTACCAATTATTGGCATATCCCTACTGCATTTATAGTTTTCCCAAGTCATACTTAGTTTAAAGGGGATATTGCATCACCCCAAACACATTTTGGAATATCGCTGTATCTCTATTTACAATTAGCGATTGTGCTTTGACATTCATTCAAACAACAGCTTGCCTCTGATTGGTAAATGATGGCTTTTGCAGTCACTGAATGTGAACCAAATGCATAGCACACAGCTCACACACAATATGGGCTTGAGCAATTTAAACTCAGCACAGGCTATTACAGATTTGTGAAGTGCACACAACAGGTGCTATAAATTGGTGGAGGGGCTAGAAGCTAACTTGGTCGGGATAATTTCTACTGCCCAAGGCAAAATCATTGACCCTTTCACTCCAAGTCAGAAACCATCACAACATTATTTATTTCTGACCTTTATGAAACAAGACTGTTAATGAACACTGTGCATATGGCCTCCTCTTTGCTACAAATGCCAAGCAAATAACAACCCAAGTGTACAATCAATCCAAAATCTTTCTCCTTGGACAACCAACTAGAGAGTTCCCCCTGGAACATTTCCCAAACTGGGACCTAAAACATTTTCCCAAACTCGGTACAGGAACCCACCTGTTATTTCATTTCATTTCATTTGTTTCTTCGTAACGAACAATAATAACAATGATTACGAGTATTATAACAAGTTATAAAGTTACAAGCAGGTTACAAAAGGAAGTACTCTAAAAACCTTGGTAGGCTTATTGAGCAGATCACTCCCTGTAAGAAATACAAAAGCAGAAAAAAGTGAACATTATTGTGTTATCCTTTTTTGTCTCACTAAGGTAATCCAGAATACTTCCATCTATATACTTGAATCTAATTGATACCAGTTAGTGTAATAAATACCTTAGCAGGTCCATCTCTGTTATACTGTCGCTCCTGAAACTTTACCAAAGTCTGCAAAAGAGTCGTACAGCAAGCATCAATCTCCTTTGTGACCATCTGTTTACAGTATCTGAAAAAAATCAGAGGCAAAATTCAGGTGGGTGCTTAAATAGATCTGAAAATAAAACATCTGATTTTTGCATTTAGACAGTGAACAAGGGAAAGCAATGGGACTTAACTCTACCTTCACTATTATTACAAATGTAACTTACAAACTGGTGTAAAGATCAGAGGCAAAATTCAGGTGGGTGCTTAAACAGATCTGAAAATAAAAATGTCTGATTTTTGTATTCAGACAGTGAACAAGGGAAAGCAATGGGACTTAACTTTACCTTCACTATTGTTACAAATGTAACTTACAAACTGGTGTAAGGCATGAGCAGGATTACTTAAGAAATCTGCTGGAGGAAAAAGAGAGAGGAAAGAAGCCCTGCTGTGGTGCATCCAAGTCAGGGCACAAAATGTTTGTGTATAATTTGACTAAGCTGTGCTTGTAACTCAACTCATGCTATCCAAAATACAGGTGTAACATGACACCAGCTGTCTGCCATGTAGTGATTTTTATACAATAAAACCTTATCCTGGGGAAGTTTGTGGTGTGATTATAATGTAACTTTTTAAGGAGGAAACCTTTCCAGCAATAGTTTGTGTCATATTAAGGCAACATAATATTCTCAAGAGAAGAATATAAAATAGGTACAACCTCTATGCTTACAAAGAATCCCCTTCAACACAGAAATGTGAGGCACCATGCCAAACCAGGTCTTATAACTACCATAGGACCCACTGAAATTAAAGGACCAACGAAAAGAAGAGAATTAAAGCTTTCTTTTGACGCCAAACCTATAAGTACATGACTTTCTTATATATTTGGGAGGTTGGGTTACAATGGTCTAATGTTAATGAAAACATGAAAAGAAACTTGCCTAAGTTGACTGTCCCTCATTTCCACACAGACTGATATAATACCTGATCTGACTTGGTGCATCACACATTTTCATTCATGTTTCTTCAAACTCATCCAACTACTATAAACACTTACTCTCTAAATTTGTTACTGTGGATACGTTTCATTGCAAGGACTTCACTTTGGGAGGAGCTGCTGCCATTCTGGGTGGGTGAACCCATCCCTGGGGACAAGGGACTAAGGCTGAGGGGCTCAGGCTGACTCAGGGGTGACATATCGCTATGAGACGTGTTGATGGAGAGTGAGTTACGGTCACTTGGAGCTGTGAATGGTAAAAATTGTAAGAAAAATAGTAATGATCATGATGCATACCACTACTCAATGTGATGAGACAACAAAAATATAAAATGAAATTACATTATGGGAACTGTAAACTATATTATTTAAGTCGATGCATATGACAAAGCAGCATGTTAAAACATGACAAAACAAAAAGCATCATCACAGGAATTGTTAATTCTACCACCTCTAGCCATCTGTTATTGAGAACCCTGCAGTCTGATTGGTTAAACACTAACCTGTTATTCTCCAACATACTGTCAGTAAATGTAAACACCGATAAAATGAAGTTTTTCACACATTTTTGTTGGCAGAATAGAAATAAACCACATTTGTCGGACTATTGTTGTCTCATAAACCGTCTTGACTCCAAATTTACCAACTAACGGACCTGCCTTCGCCTCGTCTGTAATTTTGCTAAATCTGGAGTCTCAACGGTTTATTCACCAAGAGTAGTCTACCAAATGCAATTTATTACTTAAGTACAATGTCATGGGTACAAGTATACGAGTATTGTCTCTCGTTGTGAGTACGAGCATGTCTTATTCATGGGAATGAGTACAAAATTTTGCATTAAGCAGCAACATACTACTTTCAAATCTGGTAAGTACTTGTAAAAGTACAAATCTATTCTCATAATTACAAGAACAGGCAGTATGTCAATTCATGAGTATGGGTTCATACTCACAAGAAGTCTGCATCATCACATCTTGTTCCGTTTTTAAGATGTAGCTGTCTGTTAGCTACAGGGGCTGCCATTTGCAAATTTTGGACTTGTAGTAAGCCTGTTACAATGCCATACAGCCACAACAACTTGGGTCATTTTTGTAGTAGTTCTTTCTTAAATAACCCTTTCATGCAGTTAATTTGGGGAGTATCTTTGCAAATAATTTACTTTTAAAGTTACACATATTGAGAGAATGATAAGCCAATAAATAAGAAAAAAATTGTCAACTTGACCTAAGAAAAGGAAAAAATACACTGGAAATTGTTCCCAATTCTGTTGACGTTTTGACATTACAGACTTGCTTCAAGTCCTGTACTAGTAATCCTTTGTATCCAATATCTTGATAATCAAAGAATATTTTGATTTGCCGTTCTGACAATTTTATAGCCTGTAAAATCATCATCTTTAAAAAAGTATTACTTTCCAAAGTTTATCCTTAAATCTTCTAAAGAGAGATACCTTCATTTTTGAGAACATCTGACATTATTTACACTTGAAGCAACCCTGGAACAACATAAACAAATCTTTTTTTTCAAAACAAATTTGAAAACTTACATCCCTGTAATACTGGGACATAGAAAGGACTGTTGATATGAAGACTGTTTTTTTTTTCTTTTTTGAAATTCAGGAAAAACTGACTGTCAAAAAAGTTTCCTTTGAATAACGTGAAGAGGTATACTTACCATCTTGTGAAAGGCCCAAGCTGCTATCATAGCAAACTGAATCTAATTCAGCTGTGGACTGGGTCAGGGCACTGTTGAAAAAACAGGACATGAACTGACTCACATTACGAATGATAACAAACTTGTTTGCAGAGGTTCTTTTGAGATGATGAAATTCAGGGACTTTTATTATGTTTATTATTAAAATCAAATGTAAGCAATGATGGCTTGATCAGTCTATAAGTAGAAATCATTTCTAACAGCTATAGTGATAATTTACTGCTAATAGTGATAGCCATGGGTTTATTTATCAGGGTCCACTATCACAATCATTGCTAAAACCCAAACTGTACGAGAACTAACTCTGCAACAGATTCCAGGTTTAGCAATGGATGTGGGTATTATCAATCATTGCTAACCCTTAGTGATATTGCCCCCAGATCTTTTTTAAGACTTAGGAGTAATCCATTAATGATGGGAGGACAAAATACTTTTTCATTGTTTTAATATGATACATATTCCTCACGAATTTCATGCATACTAACAATATAAATAACCACTGAAAAACTGTCACCTGAAATACAAAGTGTACATGTATTTCGCCAATTAATTCAAGTGCTCACACTGCTCAGAAGTATTTCTTTTCCACAACTACAGATACCAACATGTACACGGCGCAGAAAAATGTAGCAACTTGATCTTAAATACAGTAAATGTAAGGTTTAAAATTTTCTTAACCATATGGCAATTTTCCCAGGCTTCACCCAAAAATCAAGAACTTTCAAAACTATAACAAAATCCCAGACATTTTCATATTTTCCATGCTGTCTGGGAAGCCTGTATAAGATTCTTACAGGAACTGTTACCAAAACAGTTTACAATATGCAACAGCACTATAATCTTGTAATAAATATGTATTCAATTATATCTGAATGTCTGAAATATAAAACTTGCTTTAAACCCTGCTGTACACAACAGAATTTAGCTCTCAAAATGCCTTGCATGTAACATGGCTCAGCTGGTTTCTTGTTTGTACGTGCAAGTTTACGTGTGGGGTTGTTTTTTGACACACTTGGTACTTTTCTTACTGTGTGTGATGGACCTGAGCATTAGGGTCACATCCGTTTCTTATTGTGTGTGCAAAAGGCTGAAGCACCAGAGAAATAACCTGAGCCAAGTGACACAAAGTTATTTGCTGATTTAAGTTTTCACTATGTAGGACAGGCTAACATGCGGAATGGTAAAACGGTAAGCCAATTGCTTCCTTCTGTCAAGTGGATGGATACAGTGCAAAAAAGTGCCACACACATCACAAAACATGAAAAACACTGGGTGTTTGAGCAGCCATGACAGGCTTAAATTTGACAAAAACACATGCGCACTTGTGCTAAACCAGTTGACTAATGTGACACCCAAGACAATTTGTTGAGCTAGTTTTTCTCATACATAGCAGGTTTATACCTACTTCATATGACAAAAGTTTGTAAACAATTTCCAGTGTCAGACAGATACGTGTCACTCCCTCACATGTAAACAAAGAGATGGAGTGAAGGCAATATCAACATGGTCAACAGATACCACATTTTGGATATGTTCTGACCTGACAATTTTTGCTTGCGGTGTTCATCTTGTAAAGAACATAGTGAATGCAGTAGGAGTCCATGAATCTGTATAAATAGTGTTTGAATTATGTAATACTAAAATTATCTATAAAACCTGACATGTTCAACACAAAATCCCAACTGTTATCAATTCTGACTTTTTGGCGACAAATGGTGAACTCACAAGGTTGTTACAGTTCAAGTTTTGACACTTATGTACAAGATGACAGCAGGTTGTGAGGATTTAAGTTTTCACCATTACATGCTCATATGACAGAAAAGTTTCAGGTGCATGATGGGAAGGTTACAGGGCTAAAACTACACCCAACAAAGCAATAAATTCAAACTCACTCTTCATTATCAGACAGTTTTGATGCCTGTAGGTCTCGGATTCGCTTCTTCTCCAACCTCTCGGCCATAATGACCTTTTTCATGGCACTTGGCTTTTTCTTCGTAGGATTTTCTTTCACCTTGCCTTTCATGACTGGTGCTGAGGCATCCAGTGGATTTGTACCAATGGCCTAAATGGTCAAAGGACAAAACAATCAAAACTTTGGCTAAACATTTCTTGAAAAGTTGGAGGAATGAGGACTGTTATGACCCAAACTGGCAAAAGTGGAGTTAAAGGAATGCCTCTCTCCCAAACCACTGTACTTCATGGCTTCTGTAACTACTGCATCTATTGAAAAGGGATATGTTCCTTTTGCATTACCATAACTACAGCTTTCTAAAATGGTACACCAAAAGCAAAAGCACAGAGCAAGGAGCTAATGCACAGCAATAAATGCCCTCCATCATGCTGAGCTAACAAAACTTCTAATTCAGCTCCTCACTATGACAGAGCTATCAGCAGGAGACCCAAACTGAAGAAGCAACCAAGAGCTTCTACTCAGACTTCCAGGAAAAAAAGAGTCAAAAAGTGTCATCAGTGTTCATGGGCTGCACAGGGCAGAGGAAGATTTTCTAATAAGAATTACAGTTGACAATGAAATGCACTTGCCTATGGTCATTTTGCTGAGTCAGCATTGGGTGACCATGTGGGTATTCCCTCTCAGAAAACAAAAAAGTGAGAATACAAAAAGGAACTGATAATTCTTGAAACTAATTCACCCATCCCTATTACTAGTCAACATAACCACAATGCAAAACAGTGGATTCACTCTAGTGATTCCAACAAAGAAAATTCACTTCTCTCACCATTTCCAGCACAACCTTTGACCTTCCACTTTATAAATATCTAAATGAAGAGCTGAGAGCAATTTCAGTAGAATTCCTCATTAGCATATTATCATCACAATTGAATTCAGTAACTTTTCCTTTTATTTTTAAGAAATAAACAAGTTTTTCCACAAACATATTTATAAGATGAAGCCTACACTTTAGGGAAATCTTCATCTTGCTGAGAAGCACTGATATATGCCAAGTTTTAAATTGCATTTGGCATGATAGGAGGTTGTGGAGACGGCGCTACATATATGCATCTTTATTATACTCATGTCAACAGCTCTTCATCCCTAAAAGCCACTGAATTCTACAATGTGTCACCTGCCTGCCCTTTTATGACTACGACTCCCCCCTCCCCACACCATCCTCCAGCCCTAATTTCATTAGGCAGTAGCCTTTGTGTTTTGATTTTTAAGTTGTAGAGTGATAGGTTTGGTTTCATGTGCTTTGTTGTTTCAAAAAAGATGCATTTTCATTTTTGGTGACACATGTTGTCATTTTATAGAAAAGCTTTACAATTCTGAATACCAAAATAGCTGACCTCAAAATACAAAGTGCTGTGTGACAGGCTTGAGTAACTCCACTATTTGGGGGAGGAGGGGGGGGGGGGAGGGTCAGGTACCTGCAGTTTTATGAGTAACATTACTACCCATAACATCACAACTGATACAGGAATATATATCACTGCTGCTATCACCTGTAGATTACTGGCCTACATATGAGTATGAAAACTAAGTCTTAACTACAGGCTCCTCAATGGCTGAGCAGTCAAAACTGCTAAAGGCAGTGAGTCCTAAGTCCTACAGGTCAGCTAAAGGGAAAACTTGTAACTGAATAAACAAGAAAAGACCAAACAATCCAGTTGTGAGATATAATAGTTCAGCAAAACTAGTGACAGAACACAGAATGCAGGACCAATATATGATATTTGAGCATATTCATGACAATATTGAAATTTCCCCAAAAGTCACAATTGCATGGAAAGCAGAATCTCTACTTAAATTCCTGCCAGTTGTTGCAACACTGAGGTAAGTAGAGTTGGAGAAACTGCCTAAGCCTACTGTAAAGCCAGCTTACCTTCCTGTGCACAGGCGTTTCCCTGCTAGGAATATGACTTCCTCGGACCCCTGGTCCACTACGTACTTGACTGGCATTCCACTGGTGACCAGGAGGGCCCACATTTTGTTGGTACCCCATGACAACTGGTTGTCCTCCATATGGTATACCAGGCCCATAATGCATAGGGCCCTTATGTGCATACATCGCTTGAGGGGCAGGCTGTAAGAAGATAATAACACACAAGACCAATATTTTACATTTAACATTTCTTGTCAACAGAGATACAACAATAATACTTTAAACATATTAACTGTCATTGCATCCCATAATGGTACAAATCAGGTTTCCCTGCATTTCATGGAAACACAATTCCCAAATTTTTTCCTGAGTTTTCCCTCATGACTTTTTAGAATTCCAGAATAATTATTTCAAAACATTTCCTCCTTGACCCACTTAAAAATCAAAGGATCCAAATGACCAGGACTTTTTTCTGACTGGAAAAAGGCAGAATTCTTTTCTAGGTTCTTCTATACTTTGGTTGTATAAGCACAAAATTACAAAGACAGAATTTATGGTTTTAAGGTAAACATCACATTTTTCATGAACTGTACCCAGACATTGGATATACAATGACAGAACATTAGCACAACATGATCATGTATGTTTAACCAATTCACAAATTCTGCTATGCATAATAGCATCATAGCATGCTTGAAAATTAGCTGCACACACTAGAATTTGAAGCTCCATTTACCTTTTGAATTATGAAATAACATGGTCAGCTCCATTCTTCATACAATCTAATCTATGACATACAGCAAGCAGAGGTTGAAAAATCTGGTGCCAATATACCTGAGGACACCCTCCTAGATGTACAAGCCAACAAAATTTCATAAAATTCCATAACAGAGCCAATGAGAATGCCATGTGCTTCCCCAATGGGGCAATAATGCTTCCGAAAAACTGTTCAATCCCTGAGAAGACCTCTCTCAACACCAATAAGAGAATTTTCATTTTAACTACTTCATTCATCTTCTAACATTTAATGTCACTTACGGGTGGAGGTCTGGTAAGGACTGCGCCAAGGTCAAATTCAACCGGTCTCTGACTTCTCTTTCCAGATTTTTTGGTGGTTTGAGTCTGTTCAGCTGCAATGTTCTGGTACTCCTACAAGAGCATGAATATATGGAAAATGACTTAGAAGAAAAAGTACATTAAGAAGGAGGGTTTATGAGAAAATTTGTTTTTGATATGGAAAAGAGAAACTAAATCTACACATTTTAGTAAAATGTTCATCCAGTTCTGATGCCTTGTTCTTAAAATGTTGGCAGATGACTTAATTATAATTGTACCATACTGTGAACTTGAGCAAACAGGAATGATAATATCTCCACATGCTGAAGAACAAAGCTTAGTTTTCTTTGTTTTTCAATCTACTGTTTTTAACTTGGTAGACAAGAATCTGAGCTTTGCATGGGGACTGTAATTTATGTAAAATTCCCATCCTTCTTTTGCATTTACATTCTAGTTGTCAATTTTTAAGAAAAACAAAACAGCATGGATTCATGTGAGGTTACCATGTCACATGTGCTTGCTACAAGTTACCTTTGTTTCAAAATGTGATAAACTCATCTAGTAATATCTCGAGAAACAAAAATAGGAATACCATGCAAATTTCACAACAATGATTAGACTTTCACTACTGCTTGATCTGTACAACCTATGTAAAAGTGCCAGCAGACCGAGAGGCTCAAGTACAGAATTGTACTTACAAGTTCATGTATAAGTTCAAGTACAAGGTAATGAGTATGCTTACATACTTTGTATACGTCTGAATGCTACTCATGCTCTCAACTTTTGTACCTGTGTTTCATCACACCAAACTTAAACAGAATGACAGACAGAGTCACCATCCAAATAAAATATCAATGTTGTGAAAACACAGCAACCTTAAAACCCTTTGAAACACAAAGAGACTCTCAGAGCATACAGGCAAAACTACAATATGGGCACACAATGTACAAACAAAAGAGAATGCATTGAACAGTGACACTAATGGTCACGTATCTCTTGATCAGAATAATTTAAGAATAATGCCATCTGTCTGTAAATCAGAAACACCTAAGTAGTTACCAACTACCTTCAATTTTACCTGAGCAGGTTTCTTAGAAGGGTCACTAGTTTTCCTGCCTTTCTTCCTAAAGTTCTTGATTCCCTGGTCTTCTGATTGCATCATGTGACTGTTTGGGGGACCCTCTTTATCACTAGATGTGTCTGAGTCCACCTGCAACATTTGAAGAGAATTTTTGTACCACAAGATGCTTCTAAATCATCTGTTGTAAAGTACTTAGATTTTTTTACAAAGAGAAATTTAGCAATTTCTTTCTTTCCCAGCAGATGTCAAATATACACCTCTTTTACATGAACATATTGTAACACCTGCAAACAATAACAGAGATTATGCAATATCACTACATTCAGTCTAATTTGAAGTTACTTTCTGACATTTGATTGGTCTCCCTATATAAACATTTACATTACAAGGAGGATCTGTAACGTTGTTCCACAACCTTTTCGTGTTTACACAGTACGTCAATAAGACTTCTTCATAAGAAAAGTTTTAAGTGAGAGAAGCCACACACTAAAACTTCATTGACTTTGATCGTGTGAAATGTACTGTGATCAGACTTGCCTTAGCTGGAACTTTGTTGACTATTTATGTCTTATGCTATGTTTTCATCATATACATGAATTTTAGTTGGATAATCTATACACATATTGTGGAGCAATTCATGCAAAAGTTCACTATGCTGGTATTACAAGTGCAGCCAGTATAGGTGTTACAGTAATATATGTCTGCCTGGCAGGCAAGGTTAAAACATATCTGAAAATGTATTTTTTTTTTTTTCAGAATATCAACAGATACTTTGAAGCAGGAGTTGTAACAAAGCCCCAAGTTACATTTAAGTCATCCTTGGTCATGCTTATCAACCATGATTTGACAGCCAACATTTTAAATTTTGTTTTCTATTTTTTTTTTGGGGGGGAGGGGGGGGGGGGAGGAGACGGGGCAATGCTAACAGTTTTGGAAGATTTGAGTACCCAAATTTTTATTTCCTTATTTCCTAAGAGAATGGGGGAAGGGAGAGGGAGAGTTCAATGGGTTTGAAGAATACCAGGGTGGAGTCACCATATTTTGAACATGCATTGGGAAATCCTGTCTATACCCCAAACAATGCCACAAATTCATCACCAAACAGTAGTGTCCACTAAACTCACCTCATTTGGTGACTTCTTCTGTTGAAGAATATTGCTAAATGTGAGATTCTGCTGATAATTTCCATACCCTTGATGGAATGGTGCTGCCACCATGGCAGTGGGAAGCTCAGGATACTCATTGCTGTCTGTGATTTGTGGTGGTGGGTGCTGGTTCACCTGAGTCAAAACCATCTCATTCTTTTTCTTACCCTTCCGGGACTTTTTGTTCTCTTGACGGGCCCTTATTCCACCTGTTTCTGACCCATGGGGTAATACTGGCTGACTCTGCATAGGAGGTATCTGACCATGGTATACCATAGGCTGTGGGGGTGGTCCCACATTGTAACCATGTGGGACCATTGGTGGGGGATGAGAAGGTTGGTGTGCACCTGCCACAATGCTGGCAAAACTACTGGTTGGGGTCTTGATAGGTCCACTTTGCATCTGGGTAGCCATCACAGCTGTAGAAGGTGGGGCAGGCCACTGCTGCTGGTATGGGATAGTATGGGGTGGCTGAGGGGTATACCGCTGGGATGCCACACTAGCATAACTTTTGGCAGCAGAGTCACTGCTCTGAGATCTGTCACCCCAGTCTCTTCTCTCATAACTACCATCCCTTCTAGACACAGGTGGATATGCCCCTGTACCACTGTACCCACTGTCACTATCTTGTGGTCGTGTTTCCTCCTCTCTGCCTGATTCACTTGATGAGTCACCCCCATCTTCTCCGGTCTGGTTACCAGTGGATTTTGTGACAGCTTTGGGTAATGGTACCAGTTCCTCAACCGGTCTCTCTGACAGTGTCTTGTTTGCGATATGTTCTGGGAAGTCTGATGGAAGAACCAAAACAAAAAAAAACATCCAACACCTAATGTAACAGTTTCCCGAGAAGGCAAGCATTTACATGAAAAGCAGTCCTAAAACAACTCAAAAAAGTGGAAGTATCTTTGACTACTTCTTAACATGTAAGAGGCAGGAACCCAAATGGTTGACTCTTTGATGGGATGGAAGGCGGGGGGGGATAGAAAGATAACGAGTCAAAGAAAGTGTCATATGTTTCACATCAGACTCTGTGCCATTAGTATGATGAGGGATAGGGGAGGGTTTAAGCAAAAATTTACTTTTCATATGTGAAAGAGGAACTAAATCTATGCATTTTGGTGAAACTTTCATTCAAATCGGACTTGTATTACTCCAGATATCAACAAAAGAAGTTACTACATTTGTGACCCAAAGTGAGCTTGAGGCAAGTGGGAGTTGTTTTACTAGGCAGCTCCCTGATATCACTTCTTCACATTGATAAGGAATGCTTTGTTTCCTTTATTTCTTCACTCTGTTGTGTTGACCTTGAAATTAGTAGGAATAGGACCTCCCCATGGGGGATGTGAAGTTTGTAATTTCCCCATGCCTATCATGCAATCACATCCCCATAACATCTGATTGTTGAAGAGAAAATTGGTGATAAAATTTAAAGAAAAACAAAAGACTGCTCATTCATGTGAGGTTGTGACATCATATGTGCTTGCTTCAAGTTCGCTTTGTATTGAAAATGTGACAACTTTATCTACTGATATCTTGAAAACCACACATTGGATTTCAATGGAAATTTCACCTGATTGCTAAGAATAAGTACCCCTCTAATAAATCAAAGCTTGATTTGGGCTTAGACCCTTCTCTTAAGGAATATCTTTGGTGGATTTCAGTCTTTCCTATCCTCATAATCAAAGACATACTGCATTTCATAATTTTCTCCAGTTCTTCTTTCCACTAAATTTACATAATTGAATAGGGGAGGGTTGGAATTAAGGCATGCCTTTAGTGGATTTCAGTCTTTCCTATCCTCACATGAAAGACACACTGCATTTCATAATTTTCTCCAGTTCCTATTTCCACTAAATTTAAATAATTAGAGGGAGGGGCTAATTTGTACACAATAATATGTACTACATATGGCATCACATGAAAGAAATCAGTTAATAACCTCTGTGATTTGTTACAAGCACACATGTATAACCTGCATGAATCCTAACAGGCATGACAGGCAGGGAGTTACAGGCTGGGTTTGTAGAATTCCCTGCAGCAGAATATGGCAAACTCATACATGGGTAAACGAACAAAATATCTCAAATTTCTGGTATCTAACCCCCCCCCCCCCCCTTCCTTTTGAAAGGAGTCCCTTACCCTTATATGAATCCCACAGATATGTGAGTGTATCACAATTGCAGTTTCAATATTTGGCAGGTTGTCAGACCAAACTCAAATACAGCTTTGTTTACTTTCTACAAGTTTTACAAATAAAGGTATACAGGGTTCATGTCGACTATTTTTGTAGTTTGCCATGTAAAGTCAACACCATTACTCACTCAAACATTGATGTAAACTTTTGATAAAGACAAAATAGGAGCTGCCAGATCAGCATTTAATAACTTAACAAACTTACAAACATTAAGCAAGCAACATCAGGGTTTCACAGAAAAGTTGCCTAATTATGTGGACTTAACATTAAAGAGAGGCAAGGTAAAGCAATGGTTCACACATTCATGGTAAAATTGTTCATGTATTCATCCTAAATAATATGGTGAGGGAAGAAGGCTATGGAAGGGGTGGGTACTCAAGTATTTGTAACTATTACTTCAGCTATATTCAGTTGTTTATAAGAGGGTGCATGTAACATAATATTTCTTCCTACTGACCTGTCTGACACTCTGCATCTGTATAAACCACCGTCTTCTTTTTGATAGCTTCAAGTTCTGTGTTCACAGCCTCACAACCTACATTTGAGTGATCGTAAGTGTGGCGTGCACTCCTCTGCTTGTTACCAGTGTACTGCTGTGAGAGGAAAGTACAACGTATGAAAATGTTCAATCATTAATATTCATATGTACTTCTACCTCACAAAAAAGTCACAAAAGCTAAGAACTGTAGCCATAAAAGTATTGTATACATGCTCCTACCAAAGGGATAGAGACAAACCAAGTCAGAGAACCAACCACATGTGCCCCACACACTTCCAGCCATGTCAAAAGATTGCCTTGGCAAGCAAAATGAACTTCATCAGGAATGGAGGATTGTCTGTGTAAAAGTGCCCCCAAAGTTGAACAAATAGCTCCCCCACCCTCACCCATCACTTTTTCAAAGCTTCCTACTTACTAATCTCCTGTACATTTGATCTAATTGTAGAATTGATAAGCCATCCGACATGAAGTTGTAATTTGAAAGCCATTAGCTTCCTGCATATTTGTGGCCACATAGCATCGTGACACAACTAGCCTTTCAAGCCTGAAACATTTTTCAAAACAAATCTACAGAGACATTTCAATCTTTAAATATATGCAGGTAATCACAATGACAAAACTTAATATGACTTGAAAACAACAAATAACCTGAACAAATGAATTGCTAACTAGCCCACAAATTACAAATGAAAGTATTCACAAGTAACTATACTTATCCCTTGCTTCATCTATTATGTAATGTGTCAAGTACAGCAAACCATTTAGAGTTCTCAGTTTTACTAGAGTGTACCCAATGAATACTGAACATGAAAACTAGCTCATCCTCATTGGACTAAGCAACCTATTCCCATCTTAGGTCAAAATTATGGCCATAATGTTACCCATGAAAATGTGCAAAATAAAATAAAGTATGGCTAATTTATTTGATATTCAGGACCAAAACACTGTCAAAGGTCAACTTCACTGTAAATTGGAAAGGCAATTAGTTCTAACATAATGGGGCAGGAAAGAACATCGCCAATTTACCTTGTGCTTGCCGTAAGAGTGACTTTGTTGAGGCATAGTAGTACTATGGTCATAGCCTTGAGGCTGGCTGTAAGGATACTGGTATTGCATGGCTGGCTGCATCACTGGGTAAGACGGGCCCTGGGCCTGGACAGGCCCCTGGTAGGTTTGCATATTTGTCATTGGCTGCTGAACATTCTGAGGAGGCACTGATTGATAATAGGCCCCTGCTGTTAAAACAAAATCAAGAAAATGCATGTTTCACTTCAAGTGGGTTATTTTGATATGAAGGGGGAAAACTTTTTTAAATTCCTCTACCATGTGATACTAGGTCATTATGATGCTTTGAGGTATAAAGGCTCATATCACATATGTTGAGTTCTAGGTTCCTAACGTTTTTCAATTCACAATCCCCACCTCCACAATATTTAATAAACCTTCAGACATACAATAGGGAACAACAACGATGATGTTATACTGATCTTATTAAACGGAGATGAGGTCAGGAAAACTTTTATGTTTTCCCACATTGGCTGGAACTGGCACACCTGACTATTAAGGCACTGACTGTCTTGATGATTTCCAAACTACAGACTTGTTTACATGGAAGTTATTTTTCTATTTTTCTCATTGACGGCCCAGTCTGTTTTCATGTGATAATAATCTTAAGTCAGCAAACTAGGCTTCCATTAAGTTTTCTCCCCCAGGTGGTCTCAACCCATTCATACTTTTATGTGGAGGTCCTAGTCCAAAAGCCAGTGAGCCACAACTGGAAAAAAGGCCGTGGCCAGCCTGACTTTAACCAACTGGTTAGAAACTGAGCCATAAAACCTCATCTATCTCTAACCTAGTCCAAAATTGGGGGTCCCTGGCCAAGTCCTTAGTCTAAGTCTTGTGATTCTTATTAAATTATGTTATACATACAGGTACCCCATTACACTAGTAAGATTTGTGAGGTTTCACTGATGAGCCAAGTAAACTTATTCATGGGCAGGCATTAGTGTGCTAAAAAGAATGATGAAAATCATTTACTCCTTTACTGATGGACAAAAAAAGTGGAAAATGGTGTAAAAGGGGGTGTAATCAATGGTCTTGTATTTCTTTTACAAAATATGCATCCCCAAAACTCACTGGCCTTGCCTTTACTGTGCGTTTTGCATCATCTTTGTGCGTATTTCCGTGAGGCCTCTGGTACTGTAACTGCAAGTCAAACTTTGTTGCTTTATTTCCACAATACTAATTTTTTCATCTCTCAAGTACTTTTAAACTTAAATTTATGGTCAGCAAACAGGAAACCTTCACACACAAAAGATTCTTTCATAGGTTTTTCACTTGTCTAGTCTCTAATAAGGCCTAGGTACAGTACTAAGAAAACTGTTACAAGCAATCTGTATTAATCAGAAGAATAATAGTTACAGTACTGTATTTGTGTCATATAAAGGTCATTTTTAGTTAATGCAGCAGTAAAAATTCCATTATGCCCAACACCCAGCACTAAGAACCACAACACATCCTGATTTTGATTATACAGATGGAATTGACTTCCTGTTCTTCTCAGACTATCATAAACTTCCTCAATCAGTCCACTCATTTCAAAATGGTCTATCCATGAGTAATATTTTCAAAGCTTTCACACCCAGTTGTTTCTCCTCATGGCAATTTCAGGGAAACTTAATCAGCTAAATATACACATAGTAATGAAATTTTGCCAAGATGGAATTCAACCCAATTAGTACTTCCAGATCCAGTCCCACAAAATTTTGAAACCAGATTCTATCTTAAGCTCTAAACTTTTCTTAATCTCTGGAGAATTCATTCAGCAACACCTGCACATTAAACACAAAAGGTCTGCCTTAATTTTTCTATTCTCATGAGCTCGTATGACATTAACGGTGAGAGGCATCATGGGAAGTACTGTATTTGAAATATGTTACTTCAAAAGATCAGCACTTATTTCATGTCACCTCAGTCAGTACTGTAGTACTGCATAAATGCATCCTTACAATAATGCACTTTTCAAAAGGGATTTCTTGAGAAAAAGAATACAAAGTAATGCCAAAAAGAAGTTTATACTCAAAACTGCTTTTATTTGCATTACAATGCATCTACTTTAAAATACAAACTTCCAACTAACACTGAATGCAAGAACAAGTTGGCTCAGAATACAGAAAATCTGTAAGCAAGAAAAGTTTTTGTTTTCTTTAGTTAAGTAAATTTGTGTTTATGGGCTAAACCCACACTTGACAATAAAAACTGTACCATACATGGGGCAGGGGTAGGGAGTGGGGCAGGGGAAGCAAAGGGGTTTTTGTTCCTTAGTTTTGTAATGTTTATAGTAGCTAAACCTACATTTAACAAAGCAAATACTGTAGTAGACCTGGGGAAGGGGGGAGGGGGAGGAGGAAGTGGGGGGAGAAAGTGGGAGGATGTGGGAGCAGGAAGTGGGAGGGGAAAGGGGAAGGAACATTTAAACAGACCACCAATGCTACTAACCTGAATAGTAGGGATCTTGGTAGGTGGTGGTCATACCCTGCTGTTGTCCTGGAATGGACTGGTACATTGGTTGTTGCTGTTGGTACCCTTCATATGGGTTTGGTGGGTATGGATGACTTGGTGCTGGCATACTGTATGGTGCAGCTGCAGTTTGGGTGTGATACTGTGATAGTCTTCCATCTTGGCCATTGCTGAAAACAAAAAGTGAATCATGGTCTTAATATTGTGATGCACTGACTTGCAAAACATGTATTATGGGCATTAGGCTATGTCCAAATACTACAAGAAGTTCACAGATGGTGGCATCAAGTGGATTCTAACTTATAGTATGACATGTACAGTTTGTATCGTACTGTACATCACCATACTTCACTGCTCATCACTATAAACCCACAATGCCAAGGTAGCAAGTGATAGCTACACATGAATCCAATACCATTCTCTGCATGTATATGAATTGCCTTGGATGCTTCTGATGTGATGCCAGGTCATTTCTGATTAAAACATTACTGGTCATGTACACAAGATAAAAAACAGAGTACGCATGTGAGATATACTGTACTGTAGTTAACTCCTTGACCATAGATACAGGGTACTGTATGTACTACAAAAAGAAAGGCTGGTGCCACAATGGCCTCAGTGAAAACCTTTACACCCCTGATTTTGGGCATGTCATGGGGTATTTTAGTAGTAATGATAAGGTTCCTTATTTTTTCAACTTACAGAAAAATACAGACCGATACTGAAGTTGTTCAGGTGGGATTTAATTTTTGGCAAACTGTAAGTACCATCCTTCCACATCTGTAATACAACTGAAAACAAAGCCAACTATGCCCTTGCCTGAGTACATATGTTACCTTTTGTATTTTAGAGTGAGAAGTATCTACCCCTGAAAAAAAAAATTTATTGTACTGTACATATTGCATGTTGGGACTATGACTTTAAGTACTGCTTTAATAAAATCGGTGAATGAGGTACTGTACATTTGGAGCCTACCGACACTGAAATTTTTTATTTTTTTCCATTAAAATTGTTTATTAACTTGTGTTCATGTAGGTATTGTAACTTTGCCAAAATGCTTCATGACCTTTTACTATAAAGGTCATGTGTATTGTGCAGTATCTATTCCTACAGCCAGCATAGAACAGAGTCACCCGTGACAGATATCAATATTCAAATTTGAGTGAGGGCCAAGCAGGTGGTCATTTCAGTCTTGTGTTCCAAAGAGGGTTTTTGTAGGACGCAATTTTTCACGATTTTTTTATGTTATGTTGTGAATAAATCCCACTCTCTTACTCCTAGCAAAGTTTCCCAGCAAGGAGCTTTGTACAGCTGATTCTTTTTTTTTTCTTTCCATACTTTAGGTGAACTCTGTGGGAGTAGTTTTATGCTTTCATCTTCAGAAGAATGAAGTACCAGTGGTGGTTGGAAAAAAGTAATCATTAGCAATTGACTTATTTTGCAGGTTTTGTTTTACTGTGTAGGCATGTAGCAAAGTGTGATGTGACCATTGATATCTTAGAGTCTGCCCCCTCTCCAAACATACTTCCTAGTAGTCTCAGGCAATAAACAGGTGGTAATGTTGAACTGAACCTGTGATCAAACAAATACAGTTTGGTATGGTTAACTGATTGGGGGAAAAGGCTGGGTAGTTCTAAGAATATTTGAAGCAATTTAATAATTGAAAGTGTTCTTTTGTATCAGTACAGTGAACTCAGATCTAACAGCACTGAACAAAAGGTCACGGCATGCAGTGCACAGGAAATACTGTCCGTGGCTGAATGGCATGGGGATGAAGTTTGCAATTCCCCTTCCCCTTACATGTGATGGGGAGGGTAGCTGACTGACATACTGTATATACAGTATGCATCAAAAAGATCTCCCACACACACCTAAAAAAATGAAAAAGGGAAGGTGGATTTGTATGAAACTGTTGGTTTGGAAGTTGAGACCAATTCTGCTGATGTTTTTGTGAAGGTGTAGGTTACCTAGCAGCATATTACTCGTCCAGCTTACTCTTAATAGCTAGGTACACCTAGGGTTATACAGCAGAAACATTCCCAACTTGACTGGGATGTTGCTGAAAGTCCTCTTTAGCATTATGTGTGGCATCCTGGGTGTTTCTTTTCTCTATGCTACTAGAATCATTTCCATTCATGTCTTGCTCCTCTGTATCTAGGAAACTCATCAAATTACTGTACAAGCCTTTGCTTGATCTTTGGTCCAGCTCTCAGTCACTTTTTATTCATGTGCCATCATCTGTTACCCACTATGGTGATCAAGCTTTTTCGACAGTATCTGCCAAATTGTGGAATGACCTGCCACCTTTTATCAAGAACTCTTTTACCAAGAACTCTTTTACCATTGGACAATTTAAAACTAACTTGAAAACTCATTTGTTTTCCATGCCCTATTGACTGCCTGTTGCGTAGTATAATTGCTTTGAGACTCCTTGTGTAAGGGCAAGGTGCTTTATAAGCACTGTCATATTATTATTATTATTATTATTATTATTATTATTCCAACCTTAAAGGCAGTATGCAGTCACCCCAATCAGAGTGAGTGTACCCTGTTACTCTAGTTCATGATTGGCCTATTTTGATCATGTGACAATATTTTTGTTGGTAAATTGTGAAATTCAAGGAGAATTTCTCCTTGCTTTACCTATTGTTTTTAATAGTTATGTTCAAAACATCTTCGGAGGTGCTTGTAATGCAATAAGAGGAGATTTGCAAAGAGTTTGCCAATTTTTCAAAGAAAATTTTGGGACGACTGCCTATTGCCTTTAAACAAGTGTTGTACCCATATTGCAAGTAGCCAGTTACCAATACCGATATACCAATTCGCAGTATCGACCAATACTGCTTCAACGCGGATATATCTGGAAAATATGCCTTCTGCATACTAACCACACAGCCGCAGGCCTGTGAACACCACAACTGAGTGTTGTTTTATTTTGATGAGGTAAAATATTGGAACTTGCATTCCAAACTACTCAAATAATGTACCATTATCATGACCTAGACGATAAATATCCGTTAGGTAATACCAGCATTAATTTAAAGACAGACAGTCATCACCCCAAAGTATACTTTTAGTGCAGGGGTATCAAAATTTTCAGTTAGTGACTGCTCTTTGATTGACATCAAAGTTTGAAAATTTGAAAGATGCAGAGTAGCTCACATTCCACACAAGGCAGAGAGAGTGCTTTTATTACATTTTATAGCCTTGTATGCTCACCAGGACATAGCCTTAAGCAATAAAACAGGTTTATTCCTGCACAAGGAGTAGCTTCATACAGATATGGGAGGAGCTAGAAGTTGCAAAGTTGGGAGAATTGGAACTGTCTGGGATGACGAGAATTCCCCTTTAAATTTTACAGATACTGATACAGGCAGAAAATGGGGAATATTCACCGTTACCGATGGTGAATACAATTTTTCAGTTCAACACTACCTTAACAGGAAGCTTTGTTTACTAGATTCCAAAGACAGTATCACAAGTACAGTAAAGTAGCCTAGGCCTAAGTGGTGTGCAGTTACAGAACTGTACATGCTTATAATACATCTAAAGTATCACACTGTTTGGCCATGTGTACGCTACAGAACCGGTTAGTTTGTAGATGTATACCTTGATAGGGAATTAACCTGGCTTATGATGGCAGGCTGTGCCACCCGACTTTTAATAAATCACACACATAGGTGAGTAATTGTGTAGTGAAGGGTTTAGTTTACCAACTTGACAAGACAAAGGTGTAATTAACATGCTGTTCTTAAAATTTGCAAAATCATTCCTCGGTTTACCCTCGGCATTTTTATGATTGGGAAAGCTTTCAACATCTTTTTTAAAGCCCTTAACTTTTGACTGTAAAACACAACTTAAATAAAAAAAGAAAAAAGAAGAAAAAAGGAACTAACAAATATGGTTCACTGAATACAATTAACCAGACAAAGACACAGCATTGAAAGCCTCAAACAATAAAAATTTTACAGTCATCAATAATTCAATATCACTTATCTGGGATCACTATAGATCTTTGTGACTTTAACCCCTGGATAAAGATTACATCATGGCACTAAATAAAGCACTATTGAATCATACCCACCGCAAACAAACTGCTACTGACGTAAGTGTAACCAAGTGACAAGGTTAGCTATTGTATGGGCACTGTTCACTAAATTCACAATTTACAGTACAGCAGTTTGTAGAGAATTTTCAAGAGTCAGTCAGTGTCCGAGTGCAAAAATGCTGGTCTGTGCTCTTGCACTGACTATTCATTAATGGTACATATGCTCAGCAAAACAATACATACGACTGCTTGACAAAGAATCCTTGCTGGTAAACACATTGATCTGACAATCATGCAGGATGCCATGAAGTATTGATGGAGAAAAACTCATGAAGTAATTGCCAAGATAATTGCACTGTGCTTTGACCACAGTTGCCCACTCTCTATACAATTCGCTGAACCTTTCACGAGTTGCAAGTTCAGGCTATGTATATAATGCATACATGGCTCAGAATATATGCTAAGTACAGCAGTCTAGGCTTAGTTAGATGAGGTTTAACGGCCCAGTTTCCAACCAACTGGTTCAAGTCGAGCCGGCCACGGCCTTCTTTCCAGTTGTGGCTCACTGGCTTATTTTCTCTTACTCCATTGCTTATGTGGAGCATCACGCACAATGGCAGAAGGTTCCAAAATGGTATGACTCAAATTAGAAATCGAACCCGGTACTCCCGTGTGAGAGGTGGATGCTCTACCACTAGACCACACATGCGGTCTAGGGAGCTACCAAATGCAATGCATAAAAGTGCAATTACTTGATGCAAACTTCAAAACTTTACAATGATTCCACGAAACGTTATTAAAATTTGCAAGTTACACCCCTGTTCCTGTGACATAACATGCTGAATATGGAAATGCTAGTTAAAGCAGCCACAGTTCAACATACTGCTACCATCTGCCATGTTATTTAAAAAAGAGAAATAATGCATAAAAAGGGCACATAAGGGCACTCCAGCTTAATTTACGATCTACAGTACTGTATGAGCTGAATAAAGTTTTTTTCAGTACTGTGACATTTTTTGGTACTAAGTTTATGCCCAATGCCAAACTTGTCCCTACCATACCTGTTACACTATAAAATATTTGTGTTGGAAATACAGTTAAGGTAAAATCTCAGGTTCACATTGGTGGCATGACTAACAAAGTGTACTTCAATGCTAGTCAAGTGCTGAATACTTTGTGCTCTGACTGTACCTGTAAATAATTGAGTATAAACACAGAACACTTGCAGTTTTCATTTCAATGAAAAAACCCACTCCGTGCCATCTTCATAACAAAGTTTTATGTGACCTGGACACATACTGTTTTCAAAATCTCTGTTTATGATTTGGCTTTGTCCTTTGGAAAGTGAAAAAGAGTACAAAACAGCTCATCCTGATTGGGTAAGGCAAGCCATTCTGTTCTCTAGTCTTTGCAAAGCAAAGTACAGATAGAACTGTACCATGGTGGTGAGTACAGCATATAGGAGACAATTGTTTTGCAGCCAACTCAATTGTCAATTTCTGGCCTTGGCATTCAATATCAACTGCATTTGAGATACATTCACTCATTCACAGATTTTAACAAATAGTGAATGTAAAATCTTTGACACATAAAATTATTATGCTATTCCCTTTACCTCTCTTCCTGGTGGAATCACTATGAAAATGCTTAATTTATGCTTTTTGTTTGAGTTACAAAATACAGCACAATTTACATTTTTCGAACACTTAGCTACCATCATGGAGTCCTATCAATGTGCTCATATTTGCACTGTGTGTAACGCAGTGTCGAATGAAGCTTGCCTTAACATAACTCCATGTATACATGCTGTAATTACACACTTATCAAAATAAATGGAAAAGGAAATTTAATGCATAACATGGTGGTTTTGAAACCTTGCACTCTGGAAAAAAAAATACAGCCAATCATAGAAAACCTTATCATAGTTGTTTTAAGACTATGTAGAAGTATGAGACATGGTACAGCAGTGCCTTAAAGTAGTGCAGGGTACAGTGCTTAGATTTTAACAATGACCATGTAGGTGTGCATAGATACAGGGAATGAAAGCACAAGTCATGTGACAAAATTCTGGCAAAAAGCCAGAATTTCTTGGGGCTTGTTTCATTTCTGTTCATGATCAAAGTTCCAGCCAGGTCTGCTCAACCAGGGTGCATTCCATGTAAAGCCTACGCCGAAGGTACGCCGAGGTTTTCGTGACCGTACGCTGGGATGTACGCCGGGATTTTCTGTACTGTGCACATACAATGCATGTACATAGCAATCCATAGGCGTGCGTACATACGTACAGTATACATGTACGTGATACGTACACAGTCACCATACATTGGCAATGCACGTACAGGTATATAGTATACACACATAGCTAAGTCAGAGGCAATCCGTAAGCGATTGTACGTACGTATGTATACATGTACGTAATGCATACACCATTCATTGGCAATACAAGTAGGCCTACAGGTATATATAGCACAGTACTGTGCGTGAACATACTAGTGGGAGTTGACTGAATCGGCCCGCCGGTATGCCGGGAGTACCATTTGCCCGCTGCAACGCTGGGGAGTACGCCAACTACGCCGGCAATCCTCAACTTACTGCATTTTGCACGCCGACAAAGGCTAGTTTCTAAGCTGCCACGCCGACCGAAATCGTATGGCCACACTGAAGATCTTCGGCGTATAGTGCACTAAATGCACACTGGCTGCTCAATGATCCTGTTTATAAAGATTTCAAGACATGCCCCTGGGAAAAGTTCAGGGTAATTTCCCGAGTTACTATATCACTCATATACATACACCACTAATACTTATCACTAAAGCTACATGTCAATCATTTCCTACAGGTCAACGTTCTGCTGGTAAAAATTAACCGGGTGTTCGAACATTATTTATGCCAAAGGACCAAACACTGCTGGCTACAAACCTGAATACAGAAGAGAAGGATCAGAGAATACGGTAGTCATAATGATGACATTAAGTGAAATCATTTTGACTCTGGTATGTTCTCAGCAAAGCCAAAATTTTGCAAAGTAATAGTATGTACAGTACATGGTCAGTGCACCACAGATCAAAGTTAATATTGTTAAAAAAATCTCTGAGTCCATGAGCAGACACAGTCTGAGTCCCAACCATGGGAGGGCTGAAATGAGAAAATTTTAAATTTTTATGCTGACCAGAAGTTACCTCTTCAGACACAAGTTTCCACCATATTATTCCTGGAATCCACAAGATTTGGGGGAAGGAGGGGGAGAAGAAGATACATATCAGAAAGACTGTATGATCGGTAGAAATTTCTTAAAAATCACAGAAAATCTGTGACTTATAACACAGATATGCATACACTTGCTAAAACTCACCTATCTGGGATATATGGGTAGCAATTGACCATGTACGGTGGTAGACCAGGGTGGTTATTGTTGGTAGGCACTGGTGCTGCAGGACCAACCTGTGGTCCTGCTGGGATGTAACCACTTGTATTCACATTGTGGGGGAAAGAGTACTGATTAGGGACATTCCCTTGGAAGACCTGTCCAGACACAAATGGTGGCACATCTGCTGAAAGCGACATCTTTGAAAATAAAAACAAACAAGAACATATAAGTTATTTAAAAGTTATTTTTCTCGTCTTCTGAGCACTGAATTTCAAATTTAAATTTTTTTGTTAAAACACACTTATCCCTATATTTCTATAAATTAATCATGTTTTCAAGATTCTAATGTCAGCTATTCTCTCTCAAAACACTAATGTACAGAAAACAGAAGCATCATTATCACAATAAATTACATCTCCCTCTATTTCAATTTTCATGTACGGTAGCTTACCAGGCTGTCCAAGAAATTTGTTCACAAACAAACACTAAATGCAACAAACGGTACAGTATATAAATTCAATACAGATAAAAAAGAAATTCTAGAAACTGTCTGGACAGGGCTGGAAATAAATGAAGGCCACAGTGGCCGTGGCTTCTGTACTTTAGGCAATGGCCTTGGTGCCCTACAAAGCCACCTAGGTCTTCATGCCCTTCCTTACAAAAGAACCAGTACCAGACATATGTACCATATAACACAAAATTTTGTTTGGCCCTTGGTGCCCTTTGAGATACAGAAATGTGCTCTAAAAGCTAATATGAATCCTCACTTTGTCTTATTTCCAGCCCTGCTATCATCTTACTGTAGCTCTTAATGAAAATGTACAACTAGGTCCACAGTACAGTACCATACAAATTTACTTAGGCCTGCCTGTTCTCTGAGAGTAATTACAGAATACCCTACACATAACGGACTATATTTTAGAAAAAGGAAGGCACACTGTGTCTTCAAAATATGTTTTTCAAAAGGCTGCTGGGAAAAGAAGTCCAAAATATAGTCTGAGGATACATTACCTGAGGGTTTCCCATGGGTTTTAGAAAGTGTGAGCATGTGAGGTGGTATTAGTCCTTTGGGATAATTTGGTGCCACATTTGTGATTTGTCACTCACCAACAGTGAGGGAAAACTATCAATACTTCTATAGCTTGTACAGTACACTGGGTGACAATTATACCAATTTCTATAGTGGCCAAAAACTGTAAGGTGGCCACCTCACAAAAAGAATGCCAGGTATTAAACCACACCTGTATGTGTTTTATCACTATCCTGTAGTTCTTTACAAAGCAGATCTATGCAAATATTTTTTAGGCTATGGGGTTACAATGCAAGTAAAGTTTCATTTCAAAACTGAAATTGAAAATCCACTAAAGTTCAATCCCCCCCCCCCTCCTCCCATCAGAATTACACTTTCCTGAGACTTCACAGCTATGCAGTCAAAATTCTTTTCATCTCACCTATGTACACTCATGTAGGTCATCTTGTCTTTTAGAGGCTATGAGGATATGCAGTCATAATCATGTTGTATTTTAGGGATGCCTCAAGGATGCAATGTGACTGTGTAGCCTAATACCATGGTCTGTGAACTTGTGAAGAGAAAGAGCTGAAATCTCACTGCATAATGATTACAGTATGCCCTTAGTACCATAAAATAAGTGTGAGAGACCAATTTCAATCTTGGAGGGGAGCAAGGGGATGAGCTCTTTGCCCCCAAATTTTATGCACATTTGCCTGGAATATAGGATATTTCACTTCTTTGGCCCCACCATACAAAGTGTCTGCTGCTCACCTCTCCCAAAGACACACACACACTCTTGATGCCTTTAATCTGTATTGGACTAGCCTAGGACTTATAACTTTGGTTAGATTTTAGTTAGCCTGGACAATATGTTGGAATGCATCTTCATGAGATTGGAAGTTACTGTAATGCAATAAGATGAATGTCAATGTTTTATTGACTTGTCTGAGAAATATTTTGATGCAAATATGGTATGTTCAGTGTATGAGAGATGTGTTAAACTTTGTTGGGAATGTTTACAGAATACCACAAACATCGAAGTTCCATTTGGGAAAATGAAGGCTACTGAGTCTTGGCAACAACAGTGATTTGAGAACAACTCATCTATTCTTGTACTACTTTTTCTTTGGCAAAGAACGCGGCATCTTGATAAGTTACCTTTTAAGAGGCTATGAGGATACGCAGTCAATATCAACTTTTTTGAGAGGATACGGGATACGCAGTGAAAATATAATTCCCCTCACAAAAAATGTTTTGAAAAGGTTATCCTGGGGGGGGGATATAAGCAATAAAATTTCTCCCAGGCAACATTTCAACATTTCATTATCTATCCTATGAAAGTTATCACTCTGTGAGGCTTTGCAACCAGATTTTAGGCTGTTTTTTAAGAGGCTACGAGGATACCAGTCATGATTCAAATTGTGTCAAAAATGCTACAGGATATGCACTGCCTGCATAACCCTGTAGGCCATATGACAAAAACTGAGCTTGCAATTGTGTCCTTCACCGATCAGTGTGTGGTAGGGCCTAGCCTAGGCCTAAAAATGTCCAGATCTTTGCACATGCATAGACTGAGTTAGCTTTATACTTAGTGTGATGCTGATAGTAACGACCTGACAAGGACACTGCCACTCATATAGGCTAGTGTTTTACTACTGTAGCCCTTGAACAGGGCTGTGCATTACCTTACATGGCCTAGGCACATTCCACTCCACATCACAGCCCTTGCGCTACTAACACTAATAATCGTTTCATTAAGCTTTCACAACAAAATGTGTTCTAATTGTTGAATATTATGCACATCGAACTTATATTATCACAAAATGATGTGCAAGTGTTCTTCGGTCGAAAAGTTACCAATAATTTAGCCTTTATGGACTGTCCGAGGCTGAAATCCAGCAAAATGACACTTCAATTCTGATTCCTGACTTCTCTGCTTGAATGAACCCCCGTAAAGTCGTGTTTCCACATAAATTCCCAATTAGGCAAATAAATTTCCTGGAATCCAGGGACCATTCCTCAAAATTGACTGGTCCAGTGATTGCTAGACCTAATTAATGTAAAGTTTATAAAAGTTTTCGTTGTTCATTATTACCCAAAATTTCTAAACTGTTTTCCGAAATTACTGAAACGTCAAAATTTCGGGAATTTTCGAAACAAGTGGAAACACTGCGTACAATGCACTCACTCGAAGGCTTACAAATATGGTGTATTGAGTTAGTGTTATGTTCAGTTTTTCAAGTTAAAATACATCAATTTCTTGTCGTATTTGGGTAAACAGCTTATGCAGAAAGGTGGATGCGGTGCCAGAGGTCCTCTGTGTAAAGTTTGGTGAGAAAACATAACTATTTGTGAACGTGAGAGATGACGACCCTGGCGTGGGTCGGCTAATGAGCCGATTATTAATGTTAGTAGCGCAAGGGCTGTGATGTGGAGTGGAATGTGCCAAGGCCATCTAACGTAATGCACAGCCCTGTTCAAGGGCTAGTGTTTTACTTGCAATACCACTTTCCCTACTAAACACTTACCAAATTCCAATTCCACAGGCTCTGGTGGAATATGTATGTAGGCTAGACCTAATAAAGCCTACTCACAGGACTTGTCAAGTTGTTGGCTTCTGGTTGTACAATGCTAGGCTAGTACTGTTCTTTCCAGTATTTGTGTTGCATTTGGTTACACTTCTTCGTACATTTCAACAAATGACTGCTTTCACCAATTCTGGAAGGCTAGCCTTTGCCAAATCTATGTTATGGTAAAGAAGGCTAGTAGTTAGAAGTACTGGTAGGCTATGATACCTGGGCTGTCCAGAGTCCATATCAGTTATCATTCATACTCATACTAGGCTACAGTAAGTTAGTTCCTATGTACCATGGCAATCTTGACTTCAGTCAATGTGAGGCTGGGCTAGGTGATCTATCCTAACGTAGGCTAATCATACTGTACGTAGGGTGCCTTGCCTTGTTGGAAGTATAAAAAGAACTGATCATGGAGACGTTCCTTCTTTTACTAATTACAGCTTCCAAACGTTTTCCTTATAGGTCAAAGTAGGCACGATCAACTACTAGTACTTCTATGACGATCGATCCAACCAAATCATGCAGCGATAAATATCATCAAGCTCCCTACGAACCCTTTGGTTCACTGCGTTGACTTCCGTGCAAAATATGTGTCGTCACAGAATCAATGACATTACGTCATTTCGATGAATCACACAGACGTTGGGGATGTCCCTACCCATGTTGATTTGGCTCGGACAAAAGTTTTGTTGTATGTTTACAATATTTACGTCAAAAATAGTGCATTTTGGAACAATCATTTGGAAGTGAGAAAGTGCAGGGGTCAGAACACCCACACGTTTTCAGAAGATTGATACAAACAAAAAGTACAAAAAGGTTGGCTACAAAATCATACTACGATTTTCAAGGCTTGGCACGTGGACTGATTTTTCGGCGATGGTACGTATCCATCTCGGTCCGCAGGTGTGATTTTTTCCCGGGACGAATGGGGGCAATTTCACCTTTTACCAGGGCCTTTTTTAACATACATACTGGGTGGGCCGTGGCCCACCCAGTCCCCTACTCAGCCCGCCCACTCAGTCCATTTGCCCCCCCCCCCCGTAGGTCCTTTTTTGTCATACATATAAAACACATAATGATGATTATAAATGATCAATATCTGACATTAAAGAATGGTAGCCCCATGAAGGCATGAATCTGCCGTTGTCTACTTTTCCACCTTTTATTCCTTTTATTGGGAATCATTGAGGATGTTTCTTAGAATGAAAACATGCAGAGCATAATATCTCAATTTTAGGACGGTTCGATAGAGCCTCGAAATTCTCGGGAAGTGCCATTTCCTGCGATCTGGGGTGTCTGTCGATCCCAAAAAAATTCAATACGCTACGCGCCAACAGATGGTGGCGCTCCACTTAGTTAGTAACTTCGTGTCAGATGGTCCCATTTGTGAAATAGCCCCCCCCCCAGTACAAATTCGTTAAAAAAGGCCCTGCCTTTTACTTTAACCTTAACGCCTTGGTCTTAAACTGAGGCTTTAGTTTTCATTTTTCATGATTTCACTGGAAATTTCCAAAAATCGCCCAATTCGTCCAGGGAAAAATATTCCACCGCTAGCAGCTCCGACAACGGGCAGTTCAATGTTTTGGGGCAACAATTATAGAATGCATTTCAAAAATGCTTAGACTGTTTTCGTTGAACAGTTAAAGATTCATATATATATATATATATATATATATATATATATATATGTGTTTATATATATATATATGTCTGTATGTATATGTATATATATATATATATAATATATATAATATATATATATATTATATATATATATATATAGGGTGTCCCAAAAAATGTCACTTTATAGTTGCATTGCTTTTTCCTGGTACTTTATACCTTTTAAATTTGTATCTAATGCTTGTTTTGTGGTTCTAAGGACATGGAAGTTTTGTTTGACAGCCATTAATGACTTATCACAGTGCCAAGGTTGACGATTCACCAGCGTATGAAAGTTATTGAGTTTTGGCACCTGGAGGAAAGTGCCACCAGAGCTAATCGCCCCTTACAAGGACGTTGAATGGCCACCGTACTCCTCCGACCTCACTCCTCCAGATTTCTTCTTGTAGGGCTACCAGTAAAGGACAGGATCTATTGCAATTCAAAGCCACAGACACTAGTTCAGCTCAGGGATAATATCAGGAGGGAGATCAACAACATCCCAAGAAACATTTCCTGCAGTATGCGAAGCATGGCAGTTCGTATGCAATCAGTTATTGGACGTCGTAGGGGTTATATCCAGCATTTGGTCTGAGGGAGAAGGGTTAATTCATGACAGACTGTGCCGGACAACCACAAAATGACAATGCAGAAAAAACTTCCATCCTTCTGCTTTAGAATGATACCAATTTTGTTTTAGGAAATTTGTTCTATGACCATACATTTTGAGCCACAAACTGTATACATTTTTTGGGACAACCTGTATACATACACGCAAGCGCAAGCATTAGCTCGATATGTACATTCAGTTAATTTAGAAACGATTTTTGCCATAATGAGTGTTTTATTTTTGTTAAAAGGTTAGTTGAATATGGGGCGTGAAAGGCAACCGACGATTGCGCGCGAAGCCCTAATTTTCCTTTGAAAACGTTATATTTATGGTAAAATTTGCAATCAGTCAGCACTGAAACTGTTTCCCAAATCAAAATTATTTAAGTCTTATTTATTAATGCCTTCCATCAATTTTAATCTGATAGAAAACGCTACTTCTCTTCAAATATGTTTATCTTTTGAAAACTAAAAGGAGGCGGGAAGAATTTCTCTTCCTTACAAGTTAGTTGTATAAACTTTGCTCCTGCATAATCACGCTTCAGTAGAAGAGCATTTTATAACACACTGCCTTTTCAATGGGGCGAAAACATTTGAGGAGGTATTGCAGAAAATGGAAAAAATGAACTGAAGGTGAAGGCTGGAAAATCCTGGTAGGCTGAGAAAGATTTGTAACTGAAACAATTAAAATACGTCATCATTCATCCGTTAAAGAAATTTTACCCACTCCTGTAGAAATCTGTTGCTTAAAACTTCTTTTGGATAATTTCAATTTGGATTGGAAACGGTCTGGGGTGTAGGCTACTTGCTCCCATACATGTGGTGGTGTCACGTGTTTGTCGCTAGTATACTACTTTTGGCAAGAGATTTGCCATCGGGGGATAGGCACAGTAGTCCACACGATCAGTGATGCCACCAGGATCGATTGGTGATTGGGGATGCATCACAGGCGATGTCGTTATCCCACCCTACATAAACCCAGAGTTGGTGTAAAACGTGTTTATGTGTGCCTACGATAGTTTGTAACAGGTGCAGAACCTTCCTTTGTAACGTTGTGCAGACGTGCCGTCGGAGGGGGGGGGGCTCCCCTCCCCTTTGATTTTTGTTTTGAGTTGGCTTAGATGCAATCATGCAAAAGTGTGCTATCTTCCGCAAAGTTTCGAACTGATCATATGCTGAAAATGATTCCCATTATTTAGTGAAGAACTTATTATTGGTTGGTATAAGGGGCAGGAGGGAGTGACAAGTCCCCCTATCCTACTCTTGAAAATTTTTGTTTATGTAAGACGGCTTAGATGCAAAATGGTGCCATCTTTGACAAAACTTTTAATTGATAACATCTTTAGAACCTCTCTATTTAGTGATATTTTGGCTGTGGTATGGGAAAAAGGGTTGTGAATTTAGAAGTATATATCTATACATGCAATAACATATCATTCACCACCTACCAACATGCATGGGTGTCCGTGAAGCGCGCAGTGAAAATGCTTTGAAAATATCAGCGGCAAATGCTAATTTCCAATCTTTCACATCATGCTTCAAACCTGAAATGTGTTATCATAGACAACTCATGGTGGTAGATTGCTCCTTATTATCCCCTCTTGATGCGCGATCCCTACAGAGTTAGGACAGTAGGAGATACACAGCTAATTCTCGAAAATTTGTTTTGGTCAGAATTCTACCGTGTGATTGCCATAATTATGCTCATAAGATATAGAGCGTCAACCATGACGAATGCGCGTGAAGCGGGCTTAAAGTTTGGGTTAACAACCAGTAGGACAAACCAGTTGCACGCAGACTCAGAGAATTGCCCTGTCTTCGAATGTCACAAGGTTAGAATTGTCCAGATGTTGTCCATTCACCTTCCAGTACGTTTGACGTACATTTCATCGCAACTGCACTAAACTGGGACGCAGATTTAGAGGGGAATGTCTTGGCGGTAGCCCCTTTTTTTCCACACCACTTTTTTAAACTGCCCTAAAGCTCCTTTACAATATGTGGTGTTTATTTTAATACCACCTGCAGATCCCAGAAATACCGTTTAAGTGTATATTTTTCAAGTTTTCTTTCCTTAGACCACCCTGTTAGTGGCTTCGTACAATTGGGGCTTGTATGTGCGAAATTTGTCCTTATGGAGTTAGCCCCTCCCTTTCGTGCGTGAAATCCTGGTTCCGACGAAGTCAAAGTTGCACCATTGGTGGGTCTAGTTATCCAAATCTGATTACCGCAAATGACCCGGATTTGTGTAGGTGCCCCTCCGATCCGGAATGGGTTCAGATTTTATCCGGACGTTTTTAGAGTATATAATTAATTTAATGTACGAGTTTGAGGGTTGCCTTTAAGTTACAGAACGTACTAAAATGTTTCAAAAAACTTTGTTGCATAATATATTGTAAATATTTTATTTCTTCTCTAACATGATGAGGCTGAAATGACTTACATCACTGACTGTCTAAACTTCATATATTGTTTTACAGTTTTTGGCTGTGTTGGCCATATAAACTATAGTGTTACGGGACTATCATAAAACTGAGGCACAACCCATGAACCCATTGAAGAAAATTTTTAATGAAAATTGCACACGTGTGATGAATGAATAATGAGTTATAAATGGTGGTCAGGGATTTGGAGTCAAAGGTCATATAGGGGTCACTTTCGGGTCGTTTTGTGAAAGAGCAAAAACTTAGTTTACTTCAAAGTCAGTTTTGTCCTGGGTGTTTATCATTGTGATATAACTTTGGCAGTTGCTTCATTGAAGATGTTCAGAAATTGTAAGATGGTCATCTTGTGGTCATTTTGAAACGTCACAACATCTACATTACATCATCACCTCGCATCACAGGCGAAGGAGGCGGGGGAGGGGGGTGCAGCCCCCAACCAAAAATTTTTGTGAAAATTCGGGCAAAATGCTGCGAATTTTTCGGGCACCTACTGAAAGAAAAATAATGCAATGATGTAGCTAAAGGGTATTGAAAGTTAAAAAAACTTCCTTGGTAATTAATATAAAGTTCTGATCTGAATTGCACCAGCACCTATATATTCCGTATTAATTCATCGGTGTTTTTTAATGTTTAAACTTTTATTATGATTATCAGTGCCATGGTGTATTTGAGGGGCCGTTAATTGGGCCATGACCCACCCTCACTGATGCTGATTTTTTTCTACCTAAAATACGTAAATTTTTAACACAAATTTTACTTCAAAGTTGGCAAATGTGGCACCAGATTCCATGTAAGGACACCTAATTTTTCAAAATTTTCAAAGAGGAAGGGGTATTGCCGATTTTTTTGTGGTACCTAAAACACGTAAATGTTTTAACACAAATTGTACTTCAAAGGTAACATACGTGGCACCAGATTGCATGTAAGGACAATGATTTTTCAAAAATTTTCAAAGAGGAGGGGGCAGTGCCGATTTTTTTTTTTTTGTAGTACCTAAAATACGTAAATGTTTTAATACAAAGTTTACTTCAAAAGGTAGCATATGTGGCACCAGATTGAATGAAAGAACACATAATTTTTCAAAAATTTTCAAAGAAGAGGGGGTAATGCCGATTTTTTTGTAGTATCTAAAATACGTAAATTTTTAACGCAAATTTTACTTCAAAGATAGCATATGTGGCACCAGATTGCATGTAAGGACACCTAATTTTTCAAAAATTTTGGGAGGGGAAAACCCCTCCCCTTAGACCTCTCCCCCAGGCCGGCGATCAACGACCTTCGCCAAAATTAAAACCAATAAAGAAGGCAGTAACACGGCAAAATTATTGTATGTAATTGGCATGCATGTGTGATAACCGATGCATGCCTATATGATATGTACATTTACATGTCGAGCGTGCGTGGAGCGCGCGGAAATTTTGGGGTATATATTTCGGGCAAGTCGTTCCAGCCCCCCTCCCCACAAATGAACTTGAGCTCCTACGCCCATGCCTCGCATTTCTCCACACACATCTTGGAGTACCTGAATATTTTAGGCATTTTGAAAAAAAGTGGGACCTTTCTTGAATTTTCCTTTGACACATCCAGAAAAGATCCTCAGACTCTTGGGTTTTAACCTTAATAAAAATGCTGAAATATGATTCCTTTATTTGCACTCATGTAGAGTGATAAAATTTTATAGGCCCTTTTGTGCACAATGCAGTACAGTAGCTCTAAGGAACTTGTGAAAATTTCGTAAAGGATGGTGCTTGTTAAGTTGTACAGATATTCGGCATTTTTCAAGATTCATGTGGATACTGTAGAATCAACACTGTGTGTATCACCACATTGGTTGGTGCACGTACTATACCATGAAACATTACATGGCTGCAGCTTGAAAACCACTCTATTATTTTCATTTCATTTCATTTCATTTATTGTTTCTTTTCACAACAATAATCATACATGCAAAAACGATTTACGTAACATCATATTAACAATACATGTCGTGAAAAGGGAAGTGTGTTAAAAACCCTGGAGGGCTTGACGTGAACACACTCCCCGGAAATTACAAAACCAAAAGAACTACGTGCAGTATACTTCAAAAATTACAAAAAGTATACTTAGGCCTAACTAGATCACAATAACAATCCCACCCCTCCTCCCCTTCCCCAGTCCCTCAACCCCTCCCCTCCTATACCATAAGAAGCTACAAAAAGGATATACTTAGTATAGGTTTATCATGTAACGCCGTAAGACATTTCTGACAGACTTTACTGAAGGTTTACCAGCTATATTAATTTGACTTGATAGGTTGTTCCAAACTTTCACAGCGCGATATCGCAAGCTGTATCGAGTGAGGTTTGTCCCATACACAGGACGAAGGAGTGAAATATTTCTAGTGCTGTACGAGTGGAATGAACAATTTTTCTCGAAGAAATCGTAAAAAGAAGATGGCAAAGCGTTTACAAAAAAACGATAAGTAAATATTGAAATACTTAGCCTTATAATGTCGCTAAGTTTTAGAAGGTTCAATGATTTAAATAACTTGTTGGTATGATCACGAGGCCCAGCAGAGTAAATTATATTTGCAGGACAACCAAAATGTCAGCAGGTCGACCGAATATTGGAAAGTTTGTTGTCCTGCATGGGGACAATTAATTGATATTCCTCAAAATTATACACTGACTACCGATACAAAGGCTATAACAATAAGTTTAAATCCTCTTACTAAAAACAAAAGGGATGCCACAAGTGCCGATACCAACAAACAAACTATTCCAGAGTTTGGGAGTTGAAAAGGAAAAAAGAACGTTCTCTTTGAGTAACCCAAGGACAAAAAATCAGAAGGGCAGAATTTAAGCGTAGGTTGAGCGGGCATGTGCCCAGGGCCCCCACACAAAATTCCCCCCTTAAACAAGGGCATCATATCCTTTATAGGACATTCCGAGGGACGCCCTCTAAAAGAAATCCAGAGGTCTTACACACAGGGGCCTCCAGTGGAGGCAATCATAATATTGGCTTTAATGTTGGGAGACTTGGTATCTATAGAACTTATGCACTGACGTCACTGACGTCATTTCGGAGGCAAAACAATGAAGCTCATGACTTCGCACGCACGTGCAATAGCCTAATGCGCGTATCCGATTGGTTGATAAATCACCTGTCTCTGCATTTGTTGGTGTACTGCTTGCAATGATACGCGCTTTCCTCCAAACGAGGGAACACTTCTGCTCTGTGACGTCATATGCATAAGGTCTATAGGCCTAATTAAAAGCGGTAGGTATGGGTGTATATCCAGTACATTATTTTTCTTCCTGGCTAAGGAGTCTAATGAGTGTTCATTCAAGGGGGCCCGACATAGGTTCCTGTCGAGGGATTCCGCATTTGTACATCTGGCCCTGGAGATCAGAGTAACTTGCGGACCGAGTTCAATGGCTACTGGTCCTCATTGAAAGCAAATCCTTAAGCAGCTAAGGGGGCATATGCACCACAATTAGCTACTCCATTGACTTACACATTATTTTGTCTTTGTTTCATGCGCCCACAGCCTTGTCAAAGTTTACAGTCTAGACAAGCTAAGCCTCAGATGAAAGCTGATGAGTTGACCTATCATGGCACTATAAATTTTAATTTACCATAGCATGACCATTTAGATTTTGAGCTACAAGGGGATAAAGTTTAGAGCGCATACACTAACCCATAGTAATCCGCAAAGGTGACGGAAATCACTACTTTCTTCCAACATTTTTTGAAACAGTCTAAATCACTATCAATCCATCCAAATTTTGCTTTATCATTATAGAATTATATGTGTATGGGAACCCTCTTCTCATAACATTAATTTTAGGAAAAAGTAATGCTATGTAAAGTTGAAACATTTTCTTTTTCAAAAGAAAGCAAAATCACGTAATGTAAGTTGTACAAGAAGGAATCACACTTCATTGAACAATTGACGTTTCAAATAAAGTTTCATAAATTTAACTGCATTTTTATCTCAGCATCTTAATAAAACTGTTCTCTGTTCCGACGTTCTTATATTCCGACAAGTCTATATGAGGTCAGTGTTAGGATAAGGGTTAGGTTAAAACTTACCCCTATCCTAACACTGACCTCAATGAAGACTTTTTGGAATATACAGAGACGTCGGAAAAAAGAGATGATAGCGGTATAACCCTTAGACCAATGGAGATTGATTTTCTTACCAGGTGTACTATATTTTCTTGAAATTTTAGACTTACGGTACACTTTGAAACCAACTGATTGTCTTCATGTTGAGATAAAATCTGTGATGATAATAACAATACAATTAAGTTTCATGAAAATAGAAGATTTATGAAGATCACAAAATATAAAGTTAGTCATGAAGCCATGCAAGTCAGTTCTTGCCCTCATTAATGCAAGATTCATTAATCATGAGTGGTTTCTTTTCCATTCAGCCAGTCTGGAACGGGTATGACAAACCTATTATGAAAGAGTCTGATGGCTGAGATGAGTGTTCCATCAGATGACGTATAACTCCGCGGGGGAGCAAAACCTCTCCGGGGGTAACGTTTGGTTTCTTCATTTGGCATCCAGCTGAAAGAAACTTTTGAATAAAAGGTCACAAAATATTAAGTAAGATTAAGTAAGATTGTGGCGATTTTTTACTCATTAGTGCAAATCTTCAGGTACAAATACAAAGCTCTGAGTACGAGTAATAAGGCCTAATTACGAGTAAAATGGTCTGATTACAAGCACAAAAGCCTGAGTATACGAGTGCTAGTTTCAAGTTCTCTTGAGTACGAGCACGAAACACGAGTGCGAACTACAAAGTCTAAAGTATGAGTACGAGTAATACAATAGACTAAAGCGTCAACGGGACAGATTTCGACGAGATACCAAACAAACTTTCATCCCACTTGAAAATAAGAATAATTTCATTCAGAAAAATGCAAAGTTTATGATGTCTTTTCGAAGCAGATCACTAACAAGTGAAAAATGGACTAAAAATCATGCCCTGTGGTACGACACCGCAGAAGGCACAGTCGGTTTTGATCAGGGAGATGGTATTAGCTAATACCACCTCCCTGTTTTGATAGTCAATAAATCCAAAACAACTTCCGTGCATGAACCAGGGAGGTGGTATTATAGCCCCTCCCTTCATGAACAAGCCATTGCCGCCTGTGCAAATTTTGAGAAGGAGAAGGGTTCTAGTGACAATTTTGAAAGAAAAAATGGCCATCGATTAAAACAAATGATACAGGTAAAATTTGCCTGACATGTTCCGCACACCCAGTCACTAAATTCTCTGTATCATTTAAGACCATGCACCGAGAAAACATAACCATGAAAGCAACAATGTCGAAACGCTTGGGGCAACCAACTGTGGAGATGGTATTACGGACTAAGTCCAGGCGCGGACCCAAGGGGAGGGGGGCTTCCTCCGGCTCAGCCCCCCTTTTTCGCCACATCAACAATAACAAATACGCGAAAATTAGCATAATGTTAATTTAGGAGAATATTCAAGGGGGCTTTCAGCCCTTTCCCCCCTTTTCGAAATGTCTGGATCCGTACCTGAAGTCGATCTTGTGTAAGGTTTCTCAACCTTTTGTACGTCCGTCCAGCAGCCATGGGGGTGGACCTTGTTATATCGTCTAAAGTTTATGTTTTTTGTTGATGTTGCTTTTCATGGTACTCAGGATGAAGGAAATAGCTGTTGGCACTGTGGCAGTGTTGAGTTTTTTTTTTATAACTAGCATAAGCAAAATAGTCGCCAAAATTTTGCACCACAAGGCCTGATTTGGTTCCAGATTGGAGTTTTCAAAGTTTTGGGAATGTTTTCCAGTGCTTTCGACGACGCTGAATCCAAATGTGTGAGTCAAAACTCTGAAAATATGAAGATTTGCATGTAAAGGGTGCTGTTTTAATATACAAAGTTTTCATAATAGAGTTTTTATATATAGAACATAGAAATAAAAGTAAGGGAGAATGACGTCTGCCGATCTGGACTGAAGCCATTAATTTGGCTAGGCTGTGCAACAGAGCACCTGCGCGTATTACAAATATCACGTCATTGCTTTTGCCCCAAGTATTGGCAAAGAAACTACAAGTTTTCAAGTTAGGAGTATAAAACAAAATACTTAAGGCACCATGACTTATTTCTGTTGTGAAAATTACTCCTAATCTTTCGAAAAACGGATAAAATAAGCTATAACTTCTGCAGCAGAATGCACACTGTACGTACGGAGACACACCAATCAACCGGTCCTTTGCCGTAAAACAAAAGCGCCCTGACAATTTTCGTGGCTTCACCGGTTAAACATGCATGGCGTCGGTTCTCCCTTACTTTTATTTCTATGATATAGAGTTTTTATTTATAGAGGGCGCCGTTTAACAGAAATGATTTTGAAACGATATATTCTGAGAGTTTATGAAACGCTGTTTGGCATATATATTTTCCAATGCATTCCAGGACGCAGAATCCGAATTTATGGGTCCAAATTCCATGGGACACTGAAAACGCCTCTAAAACTGCAATAAATTGAGAGCTGAACTGTGCTGGTTTGAAAACTGTATGAATCCAATTTTGGACATCCAGCCTCGAACAAATATGATAAACTCCTATAAAATGATCATCGAAGGCATATGCGTCTCACAGATCCATCCGACTACACACTCATTTTCAGTTGAATAAATCAAAGATTGTTAACATGAAGAAAAGAGGAGAGACTGGGAGTTGAAGGCGCCGGGCCCATGACTATTCTGCCGGCCAAAACGGGAGGGTATTTTTTGTGAATTTTTCCCCCTTGCAAGATTCCCAGAATAGCATGTAACAGTGGTTTTCCAGGTGCTGATGCAGATATTTACAAGTCAATTTGTTAGGATAAAGCCCGTCCCCTTGAAAACCGTAACGGGTGAAGGGTTCTCCCCTCAGTGAAAGTTCTAAGTTAAAACACTTTTAGATTTGTCACGCCTTAAAAATATTTTCAATTTATGGTCCCAGGGGGACCGCACTTCTGTATGGAGAATTACACCAGCAAAGTCCTTTAGTCTTCAAATGTTAGTGTATGTTCCAAATACTGCCATAATTTAATATTCACCTGATATGAAATTTATTTAAGAAGTCGAGAGTTGTGTTTCTAACTTTATCTGAGAAAAAAGCTCGACAAAGCAAACATAAGAACTGGAATTGTTCCTGTTACTGAGGGTGGCCCCAACGTTACCTACATTCCAACTTTTATTAACAGTTTGAAGTGTGGGTGGGTAACGATATACCAGGATGATACAGAAGGATCTTGGAAAAATTATTTTGATTTCCACAAATTGAAAGAAAGGTAATCTTTCCTTCAAGTGTAATTTCGATTTTACAGATGTGATTATAAATAATTCTATAAAGGATGTAAGTTCCTCATAGTCTCACTTCACATGCAAGTAAAGAACATTTCAATACTTTTTGAAGTGATATTATCTGGAATAACAAATACATCAGAGTTTATGGTAAGTCAGTTTTACAAATATTTCTATAAAAAGAAAGTACTTAATGTTACAGACCTTTCCCACGAGAATAACCGAGTTCTTTCGCACAATCTTTTTAATAAAAGGTTTAATATAAGATGCCCATGTACAGTTAATTATTGAATAATTAACTCAATGCCGAGACATTGGAAGCAACACACATTGTGAAGAGTGAAGCTGCTGGACCTAGACCTAGACTGAAGGAAGCAAAAATCGCCCTCAAACGTCGCGGGTAATTAAAGACATGTGATGAGAAAGGTATAATCCTCCAACGGTTGTGTTAAAATGGAATCAAAATTTTTTCCGATGTAAATGACTGAATGGAGCATATATATTTTTGAAAGTCCCCATTTTACTTTTTGAAAGCAACTAAAACATTTTCAGTTAAGTCTTTTTTCTTTTTTAAAATGCAAGATCCTTGCATCAACGTCTGATTTCACCACGTAAAACTTACTGATAGCTCATTGTGTACTTTATGTGGAGAAAATGTTGGCTGATGTATTAAAGTAAATGTGGGACAACAGTTTCTTAACAACAGCTTCTTAACCAGCTCCGTAACCTACAGTTTATCCTGTTTTACATTTTCCACATACTTTAGGTAAATCCTACTACAACTAGTGTATGTTCTACAGGCACCAAAATGCACTATATCGTGTCGCATAAACTAGGTGCAGCACTCTTGTACTACTTGTAGAAATGTTGCAATTTTGCGGGGAAGATAGGTGTCGAGGCATTGAACAGAAGTGTACTGTTAATTAAATTCCTCCAGAAAAATCTGAAAATTCTTTCGTGAGAACTGTGTTACCTGTATTCACGAGAATTTCAGAGATCAAAAAATCCTCACCTTACGACGAATTGGTGGAAACTTTAGATTGTGGGTAATTTTACGATGTAAAGTAAAGAAAAAGATGAAGTGTCTTCAGACACATTATCACTTTGAACCCACTTTTCGTTGGTGGTCATTCATTATGGTCAACTTGAGATATGTGGGGCCCGTAAAGCCTCCCTGCGGTATACAATGCCCTTTAAATGCTATATTCTAATGTCCACAAATTTGTAAATTATCAAGCCTCGGGGGATTCTTGGTCCCTCACGACAATCTTTCCACTGAATCCACCAGGGGCTGTCTTGAAGCACCTGGTCGAACGCCATGTGGAGAAAGCTTCGTGCCCCGGCCTCGACGAATACCACGGAGTTAAGTTGGCCTGCCAGGGTATAATGACTATCAAAATGGCCCTTCAAAGGAAAAAATCCACCTTTGGGGTACGTGAATCTCTACTGATCGGAATTTCCCATATATGTTCGAGGTTGGATGTACAACACTGGATTCAAGATGTTCACATGTACAGAAAAAGGTCTTCATATTGCTTTCATACCGTTTTCAAACCAGCACGGTTCAGCTCTCAATGCTTTGCAGTTTTAGTGGAGTTTTCAGTGTCCCATGGATTATGGACCCATATAAAGTCGGATTCAGAGTCCTGGAATGCACTAGAATGCATATATTCCAAGCAGTGTTTCAAAAATATTCAGCTCATATGATCTTAAAATCAATTCTGATAAATAGTGTCTTCTATATTTCATTTCATTGATAAACAGTGCCCTCTATTTTCATTTCATTTCATTTATTTTTGATTTATCACAACACAAATTTAACAAACAAATAACAGAAACATATAAGTAGCACATTGTGTGAAAGGAAGTGCACTAAGAAACCCTGTAGGGCTTATCGAGAAGTGACACTCCCTGAGCAAAAACAAAAGTAGATGGTTACACATAGAAAAAAAAGCAAAACCTTCCATTTATACACATCCCACCATCGCACCCCTCCCCTATCCCAGCCACCACCCACCCCATTAAAATAACCGCCCTCTACATGCAAATCTTCACATTTTCAGATTTTTGACTCACAAATTTGGATTCACCGTCGTCGAAAGCACTAGAAAATATTCTCAAAATTTTTGAAAACTCTAATCAGGAACGATACCATGCCTGTATTGCGCAATTTTGGCGGCTATTTTTTATGCTAATTACAAAAAAATGCTCAACACTTCCAAAATGCTAACAGATCTTTTTCCAGCCTGAGTACCATGACAAGCAACATTAATCAAAAATAAACTTTAGACGATATTGCAAGGTTCAAGCAAAAAAAGAGTTTTGGCTACTGGACTTCGATGCTCACATTTGATTGTTGAAATAAGCAGAGGATCACATTTCTTCTTAAATATTAACTCCCACTTGCATTTACAATCTAAACACACGAAACAATGATTGGTTCATAAAACTTATCCATATATATTTTCCTCCATATATTTTATCCATATATTTTTTTTCCTCCCCACTTTGCGGTCCACCCGACGGAGCTCCTCAGCCAAGCGCTGGAGAAACGCTGACCTAGTCGAAGTAACCCCATGTTCGTTATGAACACTTCATAAAACAGTTGATATTTTTCAAGAAGAAAATGACATTTAAAGATATAAAGTAAACTTACTCTGTGGAACCAGTGACGCACCGTAGGAATCATGGGGTTCAACGTCAGGATTGCCAGCTAAAATTTAAGTGCTGTTCAGAATGCATTTGATAAAGTTTTCTATATATATTGTCCCACAGGGAATTGTGCTTCCGAAGACGTAAACAGTCATAGGAAATGCACTTTCTCTCGATCTATGAGGTATTTTTCTTAGTATTTCCTTGGTACACTGCGCATGCGCGCTAACTAATGGTGGGGTTACGCTTAGATTGCAGTTTGAATTTGCGATCCCTACCCCACCATCCTCCCTCTTAAAATGGGCGAGCCGCCTTGTGGTGCTCTTTTTAGATAGCTTATACATTCGAGAAGAGGACGTGTATCGGATATACCTGCCTGTTTATCATGATTTTCTCATGTGTATGAATGTACGAAATATTTGAAAGGCGATGTTATATCTGTGATTGGCTGTGATACATGGCGCTGAAAAAGATACTCATTATAGAAGTTAAATGAAATGGAACAATATTTGAACTCAATGGAATGGGGTGAGAGTGCGAAATGCATTGACCCTTAAACAAACCTTTTATACGGATTTGCCTTCACTGATACCACGGTCTCCTGCTAGTATATACAACTCAATTGTTCTTCTCAGGCTATCGTTTGTCTAGGAAAGTGTAATTGGAAAGTGTAACGGCTGTGTACCAGTCAACAAATTATGTGTTTGACAATGGCCATACTATAAAAGTGATTTGTTATTTGTTGCATAAGAACCTGTGGTGTGAAGATTTCAAACTTGATTTCGTCAAATCAGTGTTACAATGTATTCAGACTAAGTAATATGGAGAGGATTCATCGTGTGTTTCGATCCCCGAAGTTCATGCTCATTTTACTCGTAACTATTGTAGGTACCTACTATTTTTCCGAATGGTCGAAAAGTCCGGCTAATGCTGACGTCACTAGAAGTGCTCAAATGAAGTAAGTCTTGCTATTTTTGAACTTCCTAGTTACAAGATGAACTTAAGTGTAACTCTAGAGCTGAGCATGTAAATACCATCACATGCAACTTATCTAGTCAGTATAGCACAATAAGCTAGAACGTTACTATAAGGAATTTCTATAAAAGTAACTACAAGCTAGCACGGGGAGGAAACGGAAGGTAGCCTACTAACGATATCCTCAAGCCTCAGATTGTTTTTTGTGCATGTCATATTTACATGATGCTGTGTTAGATGGGCGAATGCCACTATGCACCCTGCTTGCAGCGGTATACTTCCATTTACTTGAGGAAGTCTTACATAAAAAACCTTCTCTGTCAAAAATGTGTTCGGCAATTCAACTCTTATTTTGCCCCCACTTAACCACTTTTTGAGGATGTTCATACCTTAATCGTGGGTTGCAATTAAGCACTATGTTCTACAATTACCCTGATTACAAGCGTTTTAAAACTGAGCATTCAGAATTTTGTTTAGCATCTAAATATGTTTACAAAGTGGGGGCAAAAGTGTTTAGATTGATATTTAACTTCTAAGCTCTGCTTTTAGACAGTGGCGTAGCCAGGTTTTTTGTCAGGGGGGGGGGGCAAGAGTACCAAGATTTCCCCCAATTAGTGATCTGCTTCCTAATAATCAGTGTTCTCCGCAGGTCCCAATTTGTCCGGGTGCTTTCCTCTGACCTGGCTGATGTGACTGGTCGCCGTCCTGGGGGAGGGGTCTAAGGGGAGGGGGTTTTTGCTCATATAAGGTGGGCTAGATGCAAAATGGTGCCACATTTGGTGCTAAATGTAAACTGAATACATCACCAAGAATTCCTATTTTTTAGGAAGCGTTTTTAGGTTGCTTGTCTTCAGGTCATGGTGAATTTTTCTTGAGTCCTACTAGTAGATCAGAATCACAATGGGTGAAGTACAGTAATTAAGTGAACCCGGTACACCTTTCCCTTCATCAGTTCACCACAGTCACCACAATCAGTCCAAATTTTACGAGGACCTGCCCTTGTAGCAGAGTATAGCACTTGACCACTGACCCATTCTAACAACTGCATATACCACAATGCTGCTGCTTTAATTATCAAGAAACATTGGAAGTATACCGTAAAAGGACAGAGGGGCGAGTTGCCCCCTCTGGAAAATCTTGGGGGAAATCTTGTCAGAGGTCCAGAGATCCCATGCTGTATAAAACAGATAGTAAAACATAACTAGTACAACTATAAGCGTGGTGTCATCATCCCATCTCTGAAAACCTTAATAATGAGGACTGGTTGTGCCAGTGTGGCATATACTTTTAAATAAGTAAAGTGTACTGGCTGAGAAATTTAAAATTTTACCAGATCATGCGCAAATTTCACCATATATTCACTTTCAAAATTTCCCCCAAGATTTTCCAGAGGGGGCAACTCGCCCCCCTGTCTCCCCCTGGCTACGCCACTGCTTTTAGAGTGTTGCTGGATTTCTATAGACAAAATAGATGAATTAATAACTTTTAGGTTACTTCTGCCTGGATTTGGGCTTAGGCCTATGCTAAGTCCATGGAGCTAATACTTGGTCCAGGTAGTAGCTCCATATGCTCAGTCGTTTAGCACCGTTTGCGAAATATCTGGGTACGCTTACCACTTAGCTCAGTGGACGCAGTAATAAGAAGAACTTTCCCAGCACAGTCAAGAACCCATAGAATTGATTAACGATGACACGGTCCAGGGCACTACCTAATCTTTTCAGCCTAGCTAGTGTTCCCTGTTAATCTGTTAATTAAAGTGAGCAGAGACAAGAATGTAAAACGTGATCCTGATTTCTGTTCCCAGGAACTTTCCCATTAACCCCGAGAAACGAGGTGCAGCCTCAGTCTTTGCCTGCTTGGCGGACATGTATTACTCCTGCACCTATATTGGTTGCAATACGTTAGATTATGTACGTCAAAAGAGGAGTAGGCTACATACACTCTTAAAACACCGGGGTTAAATTTAACCAGGATCGGTGTTCTATTTACTCCAACACAATCCTGGTTAAATTACCTATGAAATCCTGGTTAAACTCACGCGAATTCAAGTTAAAGTAACCAGGATTAGAGTTAGTTAAACCAGGATTTCGTGGAAAATTTAACCACGATTGTGTTGGCGTAAAGAGAACACCGATCCTGGTTAAATTTAACCCCGGTGTTTTAAGAGTGTATCCGACACCTGATATGAAGGTAACCTCAGTCTTGACTTGGAAGATTGTGGCGAATTTGGACGGCACTGTTCTAAGGTCTAACTGGCCAATGTCCCGGTGAAGCGACGTATTGAAAAAAGACAAGACCTGTTAATCATAGCCAAGCAATATTACAGCCTGTTTAAATCATGCCTAACACATTCTTTTGAATCTGGATAGGGCGCGTAGCAAAGGGGATATCTTGAGGCGGCATTTCGGGGCAATTCCACCAAGTCCGTATAATTTACCATATTGTCTAACGGGGATGGTCGCCTTCCATTCGAACGGAACTCAAATTAGTATACTTCAATACTTGAATAAATTTGTAAATGAGAATGCCGTTCAGGTCACGGGGTCAGGTGGTGGGGTCTTGTCCAAGGGGAATATACAATTGAGTACGTTTCAATAATCAAGAATACTCAAACGTTTTGCTATAAAATCAGTTTACCAACTTTGAAGTAAATATACGTCTAAGCGTTGACCTGGGTGGAATCCTCTGTTTAAGGGCTCGTCTGGCCCATAAGCATAGGAAGCCGGGGAGAGGGTAGGGAGGCTAAATCCAACAGTAAAAATGTGATGGGGATGAATTACGCTTCGCTCCCCCTCAATCCAAGGACGGGAACCCGTTCTTTTTTCCTCTGTAATTATGTCAAAAATTTACAGTTCTTTTCCTCAAAATTTACCCAATATGTTGCACCAAATTTTATCTATATTCTCAAATGTTAAAGGTTTGTCGTCCCCTCCCCTTACACCCCTCCCCTAGGAGGGCGTTTCGAAACAACGTTCAGCCCCCAGTCGAGAAAAGCTTCCTACACCTCTCTATATAAGGGTATGTCCACCCTAGACTCACTTCAAATTCTCATTTTGACTTTACAGAGCTACAGTAACAGTAGTACAATAAAACACCCTTAGGATGGATCCAAGCAATTGCTCTTCCACAAACAAGCCCTGCCCACCAAATCTGAACAGCTGGCCTGTCATACGGTCCCAATCTTACCTTTCAGGATCTTGCTATCATGAGGAGCAAAGGTTACGTACTTCTTATCCAATTGACACTGTACAAGATTTTCACTTGTACTTAATCAATCAGGTGATCAAAAACACGCATAGGCTACCACAAACCGTGACTCTCTTCGTACACCATTGACATGAACTTCTGAGCAAGAAAAACGTCAAGGCCACCAAGATGTAAATTTTCGCACAAACTTTCCATAACAATAGCCTAACTATTGCAAGGAGTATGAGGAAACACGCCTTCTGGAAACTTGGTAGAGCTGTGAAAACGGTTTACCGGTACATAAAGTAAAAGTATAACTTGGTGACTTTTATCAAAGATTTGGCAGTATCAAGCAAGAGCCCCAGAGTAGTAGCGCCAATTTTACTAGGGTCTGAAGGTCTGTTTGAAGAATTCTCACCCATCATAATAACACCTCTAGTCAATCGAATGGACATGAACTTTTGAGCAAGAAAAACGTCAAGGCCACCAAGATGTAAATTTTCGCACAAACTTTCCATAACAATGGCCTTATTATTGCAAGGAGTATGAGCAAACTCGCCTTCTGGCCTACATATAGCCGTCTAGGTGACTCCCACCTTGTTGCACGTAATCATGAGCTGGGTGGGCAACCTCGTATGCTCCAAGGTGGAGTAGGAACACCCTTTGGAGAGGAGAAGGGGGGACCAACGTTGAACAATGAGGTATGGTCAGATTAATGTAACCCTGCCTTTTACTACCTTTGCCCTTTGTATAAAATTCTATGCAAATATTCAATTCAAATTTAGAACAGAGTATTGCAATAATATAACCGCTACGAGAATTAGTCCGCGTATTGGCTATACACATATATCACACTAGCATACCTTGGCATATTCTTTTACTTTTGTTGAGGTGAGATTCCTGCAAATCTATTCAGTGAACTCGATAATAAAACAGCTTTTGTTAATAAAACACAATGGCTAATTTTCGGCTTGACTTTGCCTTTTCAAGAGTGTCTATAAAGAGGTATAATTAATAATTTTGCAGACTTGAAAATATGAAATGTTAATTTCGACTGAACAATGAACAAGATATTTATTATTGTGTAACAAATAAATGCTGTGCCCACACATAATGCCACACCCTTTTATAAGAAGTCTTTCAGGAAAGGACAAAGGAATCTGCGGTCTGAATACCTCTTTAGCTAGAATGGAACCTAGTAATGGAGGTATATTGTTATTGTTCCTTAGATCGACAAAGGTGGTTACGTGTCAACATTTTGAAACCAACGTAACCCACTCTTCACGATAATCCATGATCCCTTCCATTCCGTTCATTCCCTGAGCTCATTGTGATGTCATATGACTGAGCTGAATTCGTCAACTTACACATATATTAAATGCAGTTGCACGCACAGGGTGAACAACTTCTCAAAAGTGGTGGTGGGGGGAGGGGAGGGACATGATCTTGGCCAGCACTATTTTAAGCACAAAGAGCGAAGTTGTGAACCCGTGGAAGAGAGGCATCCGGGTTCAATTAAGTTCCCTGGAGAAATTTGCAGGCCAGATGATCTGTAGTGTACTCTGAGGCATTTTTCCCACTATTTCATTCCATAACATGGCTGTTTCCACTATTTTCGAGTTTGATTACACTGAGTCATCCATACGGCAAACTATGGAATTAAACATGTGTCTCCTACTTTCGTTAGGATTCTGGAAAAAGTGGAGGAAGAGGAAACAATTTCCTCCACTTTCAAAAGTGGGAGGGGCGGCATGTCGTTTCCGTCCCCACCAGTTTATGAACATGTTCATTTGACATGGTAAAGAACGCTCTTCGAATTTAGAGCAGGTAAACAAAAAAATTAACACACACAAATACACACACACACACAAACAACATACACACAAAGAGTTTTACAGAACTCTAAAGAGTAAATTTAATCTGATCTGCATAAATTGTTGAGCTCGTTGGCGACCTTACGTGAAACTGTTGAAGTTGTAATTTTAAGTCACAAAATTTCCTCCACCCTACTTTGTGGTAGCTTAACGTGGCAGAAAAGATATCCTTCAAGGCCGGAATTATTACATTATATAAGCAGATAAGTTATTGAGATTAGCACACACAAAAATATCCGCATATAATGAATGGTGGCATGGTACGCTTTTACAAGGGAGACGATATTATTTTTACATCACCTCCCTGTTTTTACACACCAAATTTATATGCGCGAAAAGAAACTCGCTCTTTGTTAATCAAGAGATTTTATATTGTCCGAGAAAACTGACAAACTTTGCAAAGTAAGCGTATTTTGTATGGCTCTTCGGCGGCAGAAATTATATAACCAATATTTGAATCTTAATAGCATAGGATAAGACCACCTGTTCACATTTTGAGGGAACACTGAACAATACTGTTTAACAAATAAATGCTTTGACCATATATATTTTTGTGATTCTTTATTTAGCAGAGGTCAGTAAAATCACAAAAATAGCCTTTCTCGTTAGAAATCAGGGGGCCTAAATAGAGTGGTATTTTCCCTTCAGATGGCCAAAAGAGGATTATATAATGACCATCTTAAGGTGGCGAAAAGAAAATATTTACTTCATACTGATTTCATTACAGCTGCTGAGCGGTTGGTTTTCTTTATAGAATAATGACGGTTTGTCAAATAATGGGGTTCTTTGCGCACAGGTGTTTGCCCGCTTACTCGTTGTGGTGTGGAAGGCATAACGAGAGTCACTTAGGAGAAACGCAGCAATTTTAGTTGAAACTGAATGAAAAAAGTAATCAGATTTTGGATGAAAAATCAAGTTCCTGGATTATCAACGCCAATCAGAGAATCGTAATGTGTGTCTTCTTCGTAACACCTCCATTAACATATAAACAGGCTTTTCCAGCACACACAACACAGCTGACAAATGTAACATATATGACATCCCCTCAAACCATTCAGTTACTAGCAACTCTCTGCCCAAACATATCTAGGAATATCCCCAGAGTTCTGAACACAGTTGACAGCTGCACTTTGATTGGCATTCATTCAAACAAAGTTTCAGTTTGGTTGGCCAACAATGATTTGTACAGTTGCAGTATTCCCAATTAACACACACACACACCCACACACACACGCACACACACTGTGCTTGACAATATTGCTTCGAGCAATTTAAACTCAGTACAGGCTGAGGCTCTCTCCTCTTAGACTTTCAAAGGTGCACTTTAGACAGGAGGCTTGGTGTGAATTACCCCGCGGAGCGGACGAAGTTTTTTCGTTCAGCTCATCGCTTTAACGGACGAAATGTATTTTGGTTTAAACGAAATTGTGGTCAACGTAGCGTTGCAAAGATCCGAGTCATTGAGCACCGCCTACCTCAGGAATAGACCAATTGCCTTTCATGCTCATGAATATTAAGTTCATCAACTTTGAGGCTAGGTGAAAGGAATTTATGGCTATCGCCGGCAGGCTCTGAGGGGCGGCAGCCTACAAAAGGGGCGGCAGCCACAGAGGCGCTACGTAGGCTAGGTGTGAATTGGAGGAGGGGCTTGAAGTTAAAGGGAGAATTGTTACTTTCTGGGGTGAGCTTAGAGAGCCTTAGGGAAATCTTGCGTTTGTGACACAGAAAGTTTTGATATTTTTAAAACCATGATTTATGGATACAGAATGACAGCTAATTTAAAATGAGGCATCATGGTAGCTTTATTTTCAGGAAATATGTTTCACACAGTAATAAATAAGAACAATTTGTTCACCCAACCTTTTAAATTTTCAAATGATGCAACATTAATAACTCTTATTAGGCCTCTGTGTCATATATTGGGAAGATGAAGCTATTGCTGGAGTTTAATTGTCACTGAATGGTTTCATAATGATTATAACTACTTTTGAACGCAATATTTCCCTTTCACTTTGCCTGAGAACAGTATGTTTACCCGACAAAAAGGGTTAATGTACGTAGTAAGTACGGTGTTGAACTTACAATTTGTTATACTAAAGATGAGGCTATTTACATCATAAAAGCAGGGTGTCGTAAACGACTTACTTTTATGCCTTATCGTCGACTAGTTCCAGCTCTGAAAACGACGGCGATTTTAAGAGAAATCGCAATTACTAATTGATTTCTCAGCGACCGTCGATTCCTAGCAGAAACACCACACATTCTTAGGCACTCTTTTCGATTTACTCCTGAAGTGGAATTTTAAAAAGTTTCTTGCAAAAGAACTCCATGTTTCTTTTCATTCTGCTTCCTGCCCTCTTCCCCCTACCCCACCCTCTGACTGTCCACTCCTTAAAAGCTCAGGAGCTGCCCGTGGGCCCCAAAACTGGCAACCACCTCTCTCTCCTGGTGTCTGAGATGATATATCGTGATGATCGAGTTATTCAATCTTCAAACTCAATTTCGAAAATTAAAGCAAAAGCGAATTTCTAGTGGATGGAACCATAGACCTTTTTCCAAATAACAATTACAAAGAATTTTGGGATAGAGTTTGGTATGCGTCGGTTTTCGCCACAATAACATGCCACTGACAAACACGACGCATACCAAACTCTATCCCACAATCCTCTGTAATTGTTATTTGGAAAAGGGTCTATTTAATTGTTACAGGAATCATTACTTCAACGTGGGTCGATAAGATTTACTTTTAAACTTTAGCAAATTAAGATGAATCATCACGTACATGTTTGTTATGAGACATTGCCTGTGTAGCAGGCTGAACGATATTTTGGCTAAGCCCATAACTTAGGTTTCAGCCTATACCCGTTCACACATTCTGTCTTATATTTTCTGTTTACGCAGTCTGATTTGATGTGGAGAAGTGAATGAATGAATGAATGAATGAATGAATGAATGAATGAATGAATGAATGAATGAATGAATGAATGAATGAATGAATGAATGAATGAATGAATGAATGAATGAATGAATGAATGAATGGGTGGGTAAGTGGATAAATTATTCTAACGCATGAGCTCATGTCGAACGGATGGTAAAAAGTCCGATCAGAACATAGTCTGTCATAGTTGAGTGGTGTAAAGCTCTTCATTCGTTGTTTGTTCCTTGCCAAAGGCGAAAGAAAAATATTTAATCACGATTGCTGTGAAAATGCGTGTGCGTGAATGCGTGTGTGTATTTGTGCCGCTTAGTTACACACGATATCTCAAGATGAGAATGATGGATGCTTTTCATACTTGGTATATAGATTTATCATATTGTGAGGGAGTTTTGCATTGTTTTTGATGAAAATCAGAGTACATCTGAGGCCACCGGAGGTCAATAACATAAAACCTTGTAAACATGCTGTCTCCAGACAGGAACAATAGATACTCGGCATGTTGATGCATTATGTCAGAAGATAAACCCTGCTGTTTTTCGAAAGAGGTCAGAGGTTATCTGAGGTCACCGGTTGTGAAACTACGAAAACCTTGGGAATTCCTTGTAAACAAGATATCTCAAGATAAGCATGGTGGATACTGCCCATACTTAATAAACATATTTGCCATATTTGGAGGAAGAATGCGGTTGTTTTTAAAAGAAGTCAAAGGTCATTTGAAGTCACTAGAAGTCAAAAACTGAAAACCTTATAAACACGATATCTCAAGTTAGGAATCACGAATGTTATTCATAGTCGGCATATTAATACGTTACAGCCAGTAAAAGGACCGTATTGCTTTTAGTAGAGTTCAAAGATTACCCGAGGTTGCCGGAGGTTAAACTACAAAACTTTGTAAACTGTTTCTAAACATGATGTTTAAAGAAGGATAATATTGAGGGATCTCATACTTAGCATGTAGATACCCCATATTGAGTACAAGGACCCTTTTGTTTTTGGTGCCGGTCAAAGTTCATTTAGGGTGATGAGAGATCACATGGTGAAAACCTCATCAACACAATTTCCAAGTATCCTTTCCAAGAGTACCCTTGATGGACCTAACAGTTTGCATGTAGATGTCCCCATATTGCGTCTAATAAGTCTGCTGTTTTTTGTAGATCAAAGGTCATTTGAGGTCACCAGAGGCCAAATTGTGAAAACCGTGTACCAACGAAGAGAGCAACCTTTAGGGACCTTATATTTAGCATGCAGAGTCTCTACTTTGATTTAAATGGGCATTTTGTCTTTGGTGGCTGTCAAAGCCCATTTGAGTTTAAACGACGCCAAACTGTGAAACCCCATTAAGACAATTTCTCAAGAATGGTACCTGTGAGGGATTCAATAAGTACAATATGGATGAACCATATTGTTTACAATATCCCTACTGTTTTTCATGGAGGTTAAAGGTCATGTGAGGACACCAGAGGTCATTATGTGAAACCTCGTAAAACGTGATATCTCAAGAAGGATGTTTGAGAGATCTCACACTCGGCATGTAGATGATCCACATCGAGTTTAAGAAACATATTTTTTCGTGGAGGCCAGAGGTCATCATACATCACTACAGCTAAACATGATATGTCAATGAGGGGAGGGTCAAAGCCTGTCTTGTGTTAAAGAACTCAGTTGGTTTTGCTAGAGGTCAAAGTTCATTAGAGGTCACTAGATGACAAATTGTTGATATGATATTTCAGAGGTAAAACGTATACTGTGATTCTTTGTTTACAAAAGCTTTTAGTGACTACCGATGGAACTGATACATTGTACATCTAAATGTATACTTGGCAGTTTCACGATGAAATTGTCGATTTAAAACCTCAGTGCGACATAGCATTTCCATTTGACAAGGGATGACTGTTTGGAATTTCTGGTTACATATTACAAAAATAGATACGGCATTCTATTTTAATGTCTTCATATTAATTTTCCCACAATGCAGGTTGGCCAAAAATGCCAACAGCGTAGGAGAAAGCCAGCCACCTGTTCCAGCAAGGAAAACGAAAGAGATCGATCCGGAGTTAGTTAAGATTGTTCGAGGAGGAAGTTCTCTGCCGAATTATTTCCTCAAAACTGCAGCAAACAAGGAAATGTACAGGAATGCAACTCTAAGTTTCGTTCATTATCCGAAAGGTGGTGGAACGACTATGAAAGAGTGTATTACAAAAATCAGTCAGACGGGAAACCGGGAACCACCCCTCGTAGTTTTTGCTCCGAACGCAGGAGAGACAAAGGAACAACTTTTAAATGGTGCCCACGCGAAAACTGACATTTTTATGGGCACCTATGGTTTTAGCCTCTGTCAATATGTGAATTCAAAAAATTGTGCATATTTTACAATATTGCGTGACCCCTACGACAGAATGGTATCGCACTACTTTTTCTGTAGGTATGGAGGAGGTTCGAATGCCCCATGTAATAAACCCATAGAAGAGTTTGCTGTAATGGTTAGGAGCGTCTTTTTCCACCAGCTTACATGCATACACAAATGTAAGCAGAACGATGGACCGAAAGGACCGTGGTCATGTGACCGTGAGCAGTTAGAAGTAGAACAACTAGTCAACTACAGGGAGAATGAAATTGAAATGATTTTGGATTACGCGGAACAACATTTAGAAGACATTTTTGTGACGATTGGTTTACTGGATGAGTTTGACACGAGCCTAGCGTTACTTCAAGAAGCATTTGGACTGCCGTTTTACGATATGTGTAGAAACAGTCACAGGAACGGTAGACCAGACGAGAGTGAGGAAAGAAAGCAAGAGAGAATTGCTGCTAAGAAAGCTTTAATGGAAAATGAAGAAGTTAAAAAGGTTTTACACGCCGACATAAGACTATATAATCGTGCTAAAGAACTGTTTCAAAAGCAAAAAGAAAAATCGGTTCAACGGTTGTGGGAAGCTAAGAGGTGAAGGGTAACGCCAAAACTTATTTTTTATCACTATCGCTGTATGTAATATTAAATTATTTACGAATAAACTATTTGGTGTTGATACATGAATATTTCTCAGTTTTTAAACGAGTTGAGCACGAGCAGGCGCGTAGCCAAGGGGGAGGGGCAGCCTCCCCCTCATTGAGCATATTTTTTGTATTTTTTAATGATGTTTATGATATTGCTATTAACTCAAAATAAAAAAAAATATGTTTAGATGCGACTTACAAGGCATGGGGAGTGCCATTTCCAAAAATCTGGGAAGGCATTTCAGGCCAAACTTTTCTTGTACGCTTCGCGCCAACCTATATATGGTGACGCTAAGCTTAGATAGGTTGCCTACAGGCTTCTGCCCCTCCTTGGCAAATTCCTGGCTACGCGCCTGAGCACGAATTAAGGATATGTTAAAGAAACTTACTGTTACAGTAGATATTCATGATAGGCACAGGAAACTGTTTGCTTGGGGCTGAGTGTTTTGGACAGAAGTTCTGAGGGAGGTGGTCTGTAAGGGGGAGCATCCTTAGGTGCAATTCCAGGCTAAATTTTTGTGCAATTTTCGAAGTACATTCATTGAAATGGTTTGATGTTTTACTGAAAAAGTTTGTGTATTTCACGGAGGGACAATTAGGGGTTTTCGTCCTTGAAAAGTGTGGGTACGTAGAAGCATATTCTAGCTTCCCACACACAACCAACCCTCCGCTTCCTACGACTGTGATATGCATTCTTGTGAGCTAAACATGGTATATATTTTTTTCGTATCTGAGGTGGAGGTATTGATATTAGCAAGGACGATGACTTGTGGTTAACTTGGGGGGGGGGGGCGTGGTTCGAAAACGTCAAAATGATCTATATGTATATGTGTACATATGCATTTATATAAATATATGTGTATAAGTCTTCAGTGAAATATAACAAAAATCATTATATTTCCGATTCGAGAAAGATATATACGAATTTTCGGCACAACAGTGCCTTTATCAAGTCACAACCATCAAATCAGGAAAACAATCAAGGCTTTACACTTAAAAGCACAGATGATAACTATACACAACGAATATGCTAAGAAAAAGTATTCAACCTTACAACGGCCTCAGCCTTTGGTTGTGTATTGCACTTTTTGCCCATTTTGTGGTATGCAGTACGTCGGAATGACTCAGAATTTGAAGGAACGGATGACCAACCATCGTAGTGCTCTTAAGAGGGTGGTGCCGGGGAGGAGGATAGTGATTTGGGGTCTGATTTTGTTAAGTCATGCATGTGCTAAGTTGTACTCTCAACTAGCTACTCACTCCCCGGATCAGTTTAAGGTTGTAATCCTTCAAACCTTGAACCCACCTTTCATTCCACTGAATGCCACAAATGAGCAAAAGAAACCTATTTGAATAATTCTCGGCAAAAACTTAAGCAGTTAGAAAATATTTGGATGTGGAATAAGCTTTGCACTATTTCACCTTTGGGTCTTAACGTCAATGACGGCTTTCGAGTTTTTTTTTCGTAGGATGGAAATGGAAGAATCATGCCAATGGACGAATCAGCTTCTTGGAAATTGGCCACACCCCTAATTCCAAAATAACAGCTTTTCGACTAATTTTTTGTAATTCTGACGCCGGATTATGAAAGAACAGGTCAAATATTCTTAGTCTAAGTAACCCTAACCTTAAATCTAACCCTAACCATGATTTTGAAACAAATTTAAAAATTTTTGGAAAACCGATTTTTCCATCGCCATCCTACGAAAAAGAAAAAAAAAAAATAGCTGACGACTTTCACTGTCAGACAAAGAGACCCAGCGTCAGGGTTCGCTGAGCAGGTCATTGATTCAGGCCCTCATTTCTGTGCTCGCTCATCTACCCTAATTTTGGCGATTTATCTCCTCCTAGGTATTTTGTCCATTCTCATTGGGCTTCTGCATCGACCCCGTTCTACGGTTGAATACTTTTTTCTTAGCATACTCGTTGTGTATAGTTATCTTCTGTGCTTTTAAGTGTAAAGCCGTGGTTGTTTTTTTCATTTGATGGTTGTAACTTGATAAAGGCACTGTTGTGCCGAGAATTCGTATGTCTTTCTCGAATCGGAAATATAATGAAGACATATTCATTATGTTTCGGGTGATGTTCCTATTTGGACTAATTGCTGTATATATATATATATATATATATATATATATATATATATATATATATATATATATATATATATATATATATATATATATATATATATATATATATATATATATATATATATATATATATATATATATATATATATATATATATATATATATATATATATATATGCAGACGGCAAAAATGTGCTCATCAGCTCCTACTTATAGCCGAAGGAAGACAAAATTATGTTCCCTTTTCCTATTCGCAATTAGCGTAAGGCATGAGTGCAGAAGTCAGAAACAACCAAACTTTTACTATGCAGTTTTACATGCAGGGGCCGGTTGATAAGAGCGATGGACAGGGAGGATTTAAGAACGAGAATATCAAGAAGGTCCTCTCCCTCGCAGAATTACCTGTTCAAGCCCGTAACCAAGGGGGGGGGGGAGACCCCTGGAAAAATTGTCGTCCCGTAGAAGATCAAATTTTACCATTTCCTTAATGCACTTTTGTAAGCTTAGCATACGAACAAATATATCGCCCTGTGGAAACTTTCTTGCCCCCTTTAGTTCCTTGTCGGGCCTGCGTCTGCTGAAGAAAACTTAAGTGTGTTAACATGTGAGATTAACAAGGCAATGTTCGGTCGGATAGGGTAAAGACTCTAGAGGTCCTTACTAAAAAGTTATTCGAATGAAGTCCACTGGCGCAACGTGCATAAAATCAGTAGTTTTACCTGTTGTAGGAAAAACAATGAAACCAAAAGCTAGTCACTATACTGTAGAAAAAAAGTGTGTTGAATGGAAGAATTAAAGTATAGAGGGCCTTTTGGGTCTTAAATATAACTTTTAGAACATTAATTCCTTGCGTTTTCCCAATAAGGCATCAGCAATTGTCGTTCGAAGTACGCTGAAAAAATTCTCTTTCAGTGTCAACCAATATTTAGTTGGGCTGGGAAATGTAGCGATGGACCACAAATTATGGTCTTTCTTGGCAATCTTATGGATTTGTTGTCATTTAGGTACAAGAGAGGTACTTTTATAACTGTTCTTGTAATAAATTTACAAGTTTTAAAATTTTTCTAGAGTTGAAAAAGAGACAACATGAGGGTTCATTCAAGGAGTTCCCTTTCCATTGTTATGCCCTTGCGGTCTTCTCATCCCCCTGCCCCCGTCGTCCCTGCCCCCAATTAGAAAACCACTACATGCCGATAGCTGCGTGCGAAGAACTCTAAGAAAGATGCATCGTGAAATAAATAAATATATATATATATATATATATATATATATATCAATATCAATAAAAGGGACTGTAAACATGCACAGAGATTTAAAAAAGTCTTTTAATATCACTATATCTATGCAATAGTTTAAATAAGTAAGTGGCTATTTTAATGGAGAAAGATTCATCTTGAAAACGCCCCATTAATAGTTGGAAACAATCTTATTAACAGGGGCACGAACCTAAGTCTTGTCAAATAATTCACTGTTTCGTGCCCGTATGGATTAGGCCATTTCTAGAGCGCTGGGCAACTCGCAGGGCTGAATAGGCTATTCCAGTTAAGTACGTTAATTTCAAAGCCCTGAACATGATTTTAGTTGCATAAAGTAACTGCTGTGTAGGTCTAACAGTGTCTCAGTAATGACCAGACATGTATGTGTCAACAGATGCGCGCGAGACGGACTGCAAATTTGACCTTTCATGGTGAATAGAGCAAAATGATAAGATGGTTTACAAAATGTTGAGAGAAATAAAAGGGATTCTGTCAACCAAATTGTAGGGAGCATGCCCATTTATTTGTTTTATATCAACACGCAAATACTAGCAAATTTTCCGGGTTTTGCCAAAACACTAAAGATACTCCTTCTTCCCTAATCAAATTATTGCAGGGGGACTGTGTCTCACATCAGCGGCGTAGCTAGATATTTTTTTGGGGGGGGGGGGGCAAAAGCCAAAAATTTCCGACAGATTATTATCTTGAAGCAATGATGTACTATCTAAGCGTAGCGCCACCATCATCTGGCGTGTAGCGCGCCGAAAAAATAGATTAAAACATCTCCGAGATTGCCTTAAATGACACTTCCAGACCTTGTCAGTAACCATTTCGATGTGTAATTCTGCTTAAAAACATAAGAAGTGTTGTAAGTAAACCCCTAAGAATATAATTTTAGCTACTAATTTCCGTTGTAAGAATTTTTAATTAAGGTGGTAAAATCTTCCGGCAGACGACTAGAAATTTCCGAAAGAGGCCTTCGGAGGCTTTGTGGGGGGGGGGGCGACCGCCCCCTGCCCCCTCTAGCTACGCCACTGTCTCACATACACCAGTTTAACCAAATATCACCACAGTTGACCAACTCTATGAGAGGATTTTAAAAGGTATTCCGTTCCCAACCAAATTATAGAGGAATTTTTCAAGTGTCTACGAATATCTTGTTATTAAACGAACATGCACTTTGATACGTGTGCGGGCGAAGCGAGCCAGAAAAATCGTTTTTCATGACCTTTGAGTCATCGGAAAGTCTGATGTTTACACAAATATCAGCAAATATTTGCCAAAATATCGAAAATATTGCTCTCCTCAACGGAATTATTGTAGGGGACTATGTCTCACACTCACAATGTCAGCAAATATTATGGTCGTTGACTTAATATTGGAGGGACAAAAGGTGGTCCTTCCCCCAACCAAATTTTTTGAAGGGGCGGAGACCATGCCCCCTCACCCCCAAAGATCGCCGCACTTGGATGTGACTTTCACCTAGCTAAATTAAATTGTAGTGAAGCAAATTTACACTTGTGTCGTTATTCCTAACAAAATAATCTCATTGAACCTTGGGGAAGAATTTATTTAAAACTTAGTTTGCAAAAATGTCTAAGAGACATCACATACACAAAAGTTTCCTAAGTGGACGGGGCACTTCTCCCCTCTGACTACCTTCCTGGACGGAATTCCCTGACGGGATGACAAACAAAAGCGTACAAGGCGGGGGACAGGGGACATATGCTCTCCCAATTCAGGAAAAAATAGTGGATCCATACGGGCAAATGAGGCAGCCAAGAAAATAAATTATTCCCTTTTTGCAGGCCGAAATTCGGGAAAATTGGCCCAAAATTTAAAATTCGGGCAAAAGTATCCCTGCCCCCAGAAATGTTGACCCCCGTACGCCTGTGATGAAAAAGGAAGTATCCGAGCCACGGGCCAACTATCCATAGTACGGCATTGATAAGAACTCAAAGAAAGTGTAGATCCTAGATTCTCAAGTGGCGACTGGGCCATTTGCGGCCCGCGACGTCCATTAATGTGGCCCTCGGAAGATTCGAGAAACAAGAACGGGCTTTTACGTGCAATTTCCTGAGTGCCAGCTAGAGCATTTGGATGCCACATTTTCTGCTTTACGCCAACTGATGATTCACACATGGTAGACGCAAAAGTATAGTTATAAGTTTATGTTTAAGGTGGGATTCCCTCCCATCTAGAGAGTCTATAATGCCAATTCGTCTCCCCCACTTCCGTCACAGGTATGGTAGACCCAGAGTTCAATGACAAATTTGCATTTAAGAGTGCAATTTCATACAGTCAAGGACAGTTGGGATGCCAAATTTTCATCTCATGCTGCCGACTACTGGAAGAAACTACCGTGTAGAATGTGAGATGTAGAGCGCATTTTTCTGCTATATCTAGCGCAATTGTAATGTCAAATTTTCTCACCTCAGCAGAAAACTTGGTGAGGCTGAGGTCGGTTTTCATCCCGTATGGCACCACATTAAGGAAATACCACCCAAACAAACAATCCCAACCCCCTCACTGCCTGCTGTGCAGTCACTTTTGGAGCTCTTATGTGTGGGCTCCACACTCAAGAATGGGCCCCTTTCTCCAAACCCTGGATTCACCCTGCTGGCTACTGTAGCAGTGACAAAGCATGAACTTAAGGAAATGCGACCCGCGGTCGAAAACACTTGAGAACCCTGGTGAAGATTATTTAAACTTTTAAGGATAGTCGTTGAACTGAAAATCTCTCAGTTAAAGCTTACTCCCTGTCGGCAACTAATTTCACTTCAAGCATTGGTTTAACAATAGCCTTTGTTTCAGAATTATTTGGATTTGAAACGAGCGATGTAAAACTTTAAGGAAGAAGATTTTGAGGAAAAAACTACGGAGCTTTTAATTAATGGGTCCTGGAGAAGCTAAGATATGTTACTATCTGGGCTTATTTCCAATAAGATATTGTGATATTGACATCCGAGATCTTTTAATCCCAATATTTTAACGTAAAATATTGGAGTACTACATTACAGGATCTCAGTATCTTTATATGTTTATTGGAAAATATTGAGATATTGACATCCGAGATCATGTTATCTCCATATTTTAGAGTAAATATTGAAATAGAAATTAAAGGATCTCAGTATCTTAATATCTTCACTAAAACATATTGATATACATCCGAGATCATGTTATCTCAATATTTTAGTGTAAAAATATTGAAATATTAAATTACAGAATCTCAATATCTTAATATCTTCACTGGAAGGTATTGAGATATTGACATCAGAGCTCTCGTTATCTCCATATTTTAGCGTACAATATTTGGATGTTAAATTTCATGATCTCAATATCTTAATATCTTCACTGGAAGATATTAAGATATTCAAATCACAAATGTGAAGCTTTTGTCACTATCACTAAGGCCTGTAACTCAAATCACTGTCCCAGCCAAGATTTTCGTAGTCCTACACTGTTCTGAAAGGGGACAGATGTGTAATCACGGGAAGGGAATTTGGGTCAGAACCTTTGCAGTGAAAGGGTAGTAAAACATAACTTTTTGCAATGTAAAATGAGGTTAAATTTCCATCATATCGAAATGTCTTAACTAAATTGTTTAGGGAGAATTATTATTTCAAGCCCCATGCAATGCCGAATATTGACCACCTTTCCCACCAAGCCCCTTGAATCATTAAATCGACGGTGAAAAATTTCGGGTTAATCATAAGATGGTATCATTGTTACCTCTTTACTTCACATACAATACAATTTGAGAGGTTTCATGTTTCATTCTAATGTCGACAATTTCAGAAGCATTGCAAAGCTTCTGAAGGCTTTGTCCTGGTCCCCCACGGGTTGCGTTACTCTGAACCACAAGCTCTGGGGTGTGGGGGAGTGACGATCTTCTAATTCTGCTCCCGTTCGAACTAAACATGGATGCCTTGTGCCGAGGTAGTGGGCTTACCCCCCCCCCCCCACACACACACACCTAACAGTCAGTTAGTGAAAGATCCGGATAAGGGTAATGAGGGGGAGAAAAAGAGTAAATGAACAGAGAAAACACTCAAATCAAAGAGAATAACGAATAGCAGAGCTGACATGTGCTTGTTAAGTCTAACCTTTGACAATGAACACTGAGCAAGTGAATGTCTTCGTCCAACCAATAAACCATCAGTCCGATAGGCATATACGTGCTGTTAACCTCCTTCCGCGTTTCAATCACCTTTCAGTAATCCATGGTAAAAGCCTATAGTTAGGTTAGTCAACCGGTGATGTAAGCAATATACAACGTACACTTCCATTTACTTTACCAGTTTACCGTGAGACGAATTTTGATTAATATGTTCTGAAAATTGAAAGAACTTTACGGCCGGGATTCATTTCGGATGAGGAACCTTACAGTGCGTTTCTGTTTTTTTCTTGTCTCGAACTCACGACACCTCTATCCTTCTCCAAGTGTGACACTGATACATCACTTCTTGTTTCTGTATTAAAATGAGCAGATATGTCAGTGTCATCAATTGGTTTACTCCTGGATTTGGAATCTATAAAAAAAAAATAATAAAAAGACACTTCTTTACTGTTTTGCCTACAAGCTAGTTTTCCTTTAAATTCAAAGGGACAGAGAAATCCTTCCTTTTAGACCCCCTCCCCGTCTCTTCTATTAATCGGGACATTTAGAGGTCTGCCTCCATCTCTGCGTATGGAAGGTCTTACGCACACGGCTATATTGATATTCAGGAAAATATAAGCTGGTTCAGTAAGTATTGTTTTTTTTTCGTCACAAGCATCAACGTCTGTATGACAGCGATGAGCTATGTAATGTATTAAGTATCGACTTCCTTTATCATAGTGATAAGTTAATTCTAGGGGCGTAGGCAGGAATTTTTCTCTTTGTTTTTATCAGGCCGCAACTTGGAGAGTTCAGACTGAGATTTTAGATCTGACTTTTCTTTTCTTCATTCCATCAAAGACACTCAAACCACAGCTGATAAAGAAACCGTTCATTGCTTAGCAACCAAGAATGACGAAAGTTTTTAACTCAATTGCAATAGGGAGTTGTCTACATATACAGAAGCAAATTCGGGCTTTGTTAAATTTTCATAAAGATTGATATTCGTTGATATACAAAATACTGCAATGCTAATACAACTCGCGAGTTGTATTAGCATTTCAGTATTTTGTACTTTGGAGTATCTAGTAGGTACGGCATCGTAGCCAAGATTTGGTCCCGGTGGGCCCGGTAGTGGTTTTGATCAAACCAGAGGCACTCCAGAAGCACGCAGAACTGCAAAGCTCTCTATCTATGGACGTATGGCCCATGAACCCATCCCAGGGCCCCTGGTGGGTTTCTTGGACAATGTCACGGTGGAGAAACGGAAAAATCCCAAAATGTGATTTTGTTCACTATCTCTTTATCACAGTTGAGTCATGGAAGGGTGACTGAACCCCCAAGCATTCTCCTTGGCTCCACGCCTGTGCATGTACTAGTTTATACCGCCAAAAAAAAAACTCGATGTGATGATAATTTTACAAGTAAATTTACCTTCAGTTATTTACTTTAGGAAAAGCCTCCACTTCAGGCTAAAACCTGAAACCATTCCCAAATGGAGTTACAACCACGGAGGTACCCAACATTTAAACTAGAAAGTCCCAGAAAGCTCTTACTTGCATGGTCCAATAAGAATTGTCATAAACACTTCAACGATTTAGTATTAGGCTTATTTGAAGTTTCTGACAAGCTTCATTGCAAGAAAATGCTGCTATTGTAACAACAACAAAAGGTCCAAAGACTCCAACCGTCACAATTGAATGAAAACGTCTTGAAAACAGTTGGGCCTTGACCGGATAGAGCTATATTAAATTGAACAATAGCATACCAACAACGAAACAAACAAATAGACAAGCAAACTGATTGGCTAGTACTTGATTAAAAAACGTATGAATTTTAGCGTTTACTCTTCCAACAACTAAATTAGTTGACGAAAATGTAGAAAATTATGTAAGGCATCATTTGTTAAGCTGAATTTGAGAGAAACTCCACAGAGATAAGTCACAAAGTTTGATTTACACATAAAGCCGATATGAAGGAGCACCCAAACCCTTCTTGGAGTGAAGAATTTGGACTAAAAAACGCAAGTAATAATGTAACATGGCACTGTGTATGACTCTATATCATCAATCCCAGTACCTAATTCTTACAGCGAGTAACTAGCATACCGGTACGCCATCACTAGGCCTCTGTGCGTCATCAGTCAGTCGCGTATCCAGGGGGCACTGGGGGGCACGTCCCCCCCCCCCGTAGGAGGGGAGGAGAAAAAATGAGAGAGAGAGAGAAGAAAGGAGAAGAGAAAAGGAAAAGGAAGAGGAAAGAAAAGAAATAAGGAGAGGCGAGGAGGGAAAGAGAAAAAAAGAAGAAGAGACATTCTTTCTTATCACTTATGAGAAAAATTAGCACAAAAATACCAGTGAACTTTTCTAGCATAAACAAGGTGTAATCTAATTATAATGAATCAGTCATCCCCGGGGCCTTATGGTAGCCCATAGCAGCATGGTTACCTCATCATCCGAAAAGCACTCAACTCTTCATGTACGCTTGAGGAGCTGAAGAAGCACTATCATAGCCATAGCCATGGTCCGCTCAGTTGTGAGACTTTCCGCATATTCCACGTCCCTGCATAGCAAGAGAAAGGGGAGCTTCCGCCAGGAAAGTGGAACTTCGCCCATTTAGGGCGAACGTTCATACGTAGGCCCGATTTTTTAAGTGATGATCCGGGTACGGCTTGAGATATCATCCCCTGTGCTTCCCGCAAAATACCATATCTGTTGACACCATTAGCTACAAACATAATCTTCTTCAGTGCCCACCTTTGCGTTACCGGAGCCCCCTACATCAGAATCTCTGGCCACGGGCCTTCTCCTTATCCGGTTTCACCAGGGACAATGACAACATAGCCCCCGAAAAATGTCTTTACAACCGCGCCTTCACAGCAGTAAAAGTTGAAAGCTGTTTACGAATTACCAGGTAAAAGACGGGCTTTTTGACTGGCATGTAGGTTTGTTAGGCATTCTGACTGCAGGTTTTGTCATGGAAATCTTATTTAATGAATTTCGGGGCGCTTCGCGTGTATGCGTCACGGTTTGCACTCCATCTCATGACCATTATTAAGATAATTATGCATGGAACTATTGTCATCAAACACTCCATAAAACAGACTCGATACATTGCCAAACATCTGTAGGGGTCTCGCATCAATGTGAGATCTTTCATCAATATGGGATCTTTCAATCTAATATGTAGCATTACGTGGAACATTAAGTACGTATTTGCCGTTATACATTTTTCAACCTTTTTTCAAGGAGCGCTTCGCGTGCAGTCGTTATCTGTATAGATGCTGTTTTTTTTTAATACACTTATCACGAAAAAGCATTCTGAAACGCGCTCGTTAGTCCTTCACCCCTTGCTTTACCTACTGTAGGGAGGTATAATATCACCTTCATGCACCTACCGCCCATTCCCCATTATTGCTGGGAGCTGTTCGCCTGGATTTTCGATTAAAATTAGAAAAATATGATAAATGTAGTAAAGTGCTGCTTGGCGCCATACCCAGTATCAGGGGTTCTTAATTATTTTCGTTGGCGGGCCACATTTTTTATCATGAAAATCTCGAGGGCCACAAAAAGGCCCTTACGTTTGTGCGTGAGGGGAAGTCCCATTTTGACATGTCTAAACGATGCCAAGGGAACACGAACCCTCCCACTTAACAGTGTGGTGTCAAGGGGTCCTTCGAAGAGCCCCAGAGAGGTCCAGGACAACACTCCTTTGGAACAACAGGGGAAAGCCCCAGAAGATCTCATGTATTAGTGAAACATTGTATGGCTAAAACTTATAATTATCCCTGAATTCCACTTGAGGCGCTCTGAACAGATGAGTATCACAATGTGACCATTACTTTGGGCAATAACGAAAAGCCTGGGCCATGCAGAGCGGATAGTAAACTCATTCTAGATTCAGCAGTGAATATCCACCTTGAAAAGCATGTGTTTCGGTGGGGACGGGGAACTTTATCATGACACTCGCTGACCGGAGGGTCACCATCGGTTGGTACGTGTAGCGTGACAAGAATGTAGTTGTTAAAAATATCTTCCAGATTTTTGGAAGCGACTCCCACCAAGCCTTTAAGATGTATCTAAGCAATCGTTCAATTCGACATCTTATAGTTTAGAAAAAAACAATTCAAATAAGAAAAGCAAATGAGAGGCAACTTTTAGGCCTGTTTTCCATCTACCAAGAAGCATATGTCCCTCATAATTTTTAAACCCATGAAACTTGATCTGACAGACTTTCCCCTACCCAACCCTTGCTGACATGGCCACCCTATGTCGGACAAACTTTCCATTGTTTTGATTACACAGTTAACTTGTGGATGAGTAAGTTGCTTATTGTAACTTTCTTAATTAAACTTAAACATGGGAAGCGCTCCAATTGCTCGACCCCCCCCCCGGACAGCACTTTTATGGAGTCACTAAGGAAGATCCTCAATGGTGTATACAAAAAACACTGGTGTATACAAACAGAAAACAACAACAACACAGGGTAGGGCATGGCGCAGGGGAGTCTTTTGACAACGTGTTCTTCTCGTAAACAACATACTCTCTTCTTTCATTCTTACCAAAAAATTAGAATTATGGACATTTTCCAGCCATATATGATCAGCTCCAAAATTGTCCTAGAGATAGCACCATTTCGCCTCCAAGCAACCTTAAATTAACAAAAATTTCGGGGGAGGGGGACACCCCTTTAGACCTCTCCCCCAGGAAGGCACCATTATGATGTAGTGACGAGGAAGGATCCCGACAGCTGTATGCAAACGCAGGGCGCATAAAAAAGTGCAATTCACGTGCCACCACTCAGTTGGAAAAAACATCCAGCCAGTCGAAATTTGGGACCTTCACACCCTCCAAACATATGACCCTAGCTACGGCCCTTCATGGGAAGAGCCATTTCCGGCCATCTGGGAGGTACGAAAAACAAAATTTTCTAGGTACGCTCCGCGCCAACTCATGGTGGCGCTCCGCTTAGACGGTCGGCCCAAGTCGTGCCCCTCGGGTACAAAATTCCTGCATACGCGCCTGTCAGTGGTCCAGGGACCATGTCATTTCCTCCCCCTGCGTGGCTTGCTAAAGACCAGAGTCGTTTGCGATGACTATATGATCGTTCATCTAATAAAAGGGTACGTCCTTTCAGATGTGGACAGAAACACTAAATAGCCTGCGCGCATTGGGCTTCTACAGGCACTTGACTAAGTGGGGTAAGTTTCTCTATGACCAGCATCTATAAACAGACCCTTAGTCTTTTGACAACTTTTCATGTTCCCACTTAAGCAGAACTGGTGGCGCTTTTTCGTTTTTAAATGGATACTGCTCAAGGTGATAAAGAGTAGCCTACCTTAAAGAAGATAGCGCCACCTTAACTTCGGTTTTGCTCAGTAGTGTCTCATGGAGAAACTTGATTGCCAATGATCTTTGCAAGAACACAGTACTTTACTGCGTCAGACATAGTCTTGTACAAGACATTAGTAAATTTGTACCTATCATCCGTTCAGACAAAGTGAGAGTGTATGTCAATGGACTCATTGTTCTAGAATAGAAATCCTCGAGTATATAGAGGTCGTACGCATCGTAGTTCTAATTAACGTTGTACCAGGGAGGTGTTAGGTCATGACATCTCCCTTGTTGTACTGAGTGAGCAGGTCTAAAATGGTCTTGAACAAGACTACTTCAAACGGGGATATCGGGAATATTTGTTCTAAGAGTCGGTTTAAGGGGGAGGGGCGATAAGAGCCAAGGGGCGGCAGGGAGCATTTGAAAAGATGAGATCTTGCTAAATTTAAACGGGGCTAAAAAAGTACCAAGTATTTTCCTCTAGCTGATCTTTCAAAGAAGTATGCAAAAAATGGATTTAACAAGTCGAGTAGGTTTAACATTCCCCTTTAGGTTCACAGAATTAAGAAATTTGTGAATTATCTCATCTGCTAGCAACTAGCTGCAAGGAAACCTCATTAAACAGTGTTAACTTAAAGCTTTTCTTTGTGAGTACCCCCATACCTTCATCAGTGACGATGAATCGGGGGATATGGGGTCCATAGATCAAAATTGCCCTGCCACTTTAACATCAAATGTATCTCTTGCCTTACTTTTCGTAGAATCACTGACCTAATCGGTAAATGTAAATAATTGAAAAATAATAGAAAACTTTTGCAATGCAGAAGGAATTAGGTATTAAAATTTATTCCCAAGGCACTGTTTTTTTGGGGTGCAAATTTGGGCTATCTGTAATAAAACCCGGTGTAGGACACATTGAGTAGCATACGTCTTCCAAACCCCCATGCAACCACTATCATCCTTCCTCCCACCAACAAGACAAGCCAACCGCAAAATCAAAGATACCTTCCATTAGTTACTACTCAAATACAAATGGTCGGGCTAGTGCTTCCATGGTCAAAGGGTGATTTTGTAAAACCGCAAAGGGGGATCACACCGGACGCTGCTCTCCACTACGCTGCGCTGTGCCGCGCTTGGAAAAGTTAAACAATGGGGTGATTACACCGGCGCTGCGCTGTGCTGCGCCGAGCGGCGCGGCTTCTTGTGTGGCCACCTCTTAGTAATTTCATGTTTTACCCTTTTCAAGCGCCGAACAGCAATGCGTGGCGCAGCACAGCGTCCGAAGTGATTCCCTTTAGTAGAGAATTAAAGATAGTCAAATGCTTCATTAGTTTTCCTGCTGACAATTTTGTAAATACTGCAGGACTTCAAGGGGCTTCAGTTCGCCCTGGTTCCCCACTGGGACATTGCCCCATCAAGGACAGCTAAGGTAGGCCACTAGACTACCAACCCATGGGGAAGCGCTTCACACTGTGGAATCCCCAAATCTTCCCCTCTTTTAGTTATAACGTTTATCCACCTTTCACCCCTATATGAAGGTTTCACACTTTTGCTAACCGCGGGTTTAGGACTTACCATGACAAAAGGAAGCCCGGTACCGCTTTTGTTCACTTCGGGCTAGGCCCACACATGCAAAGATTGATACTGATTGCGTTACCTTTTATTTCAACATGCACTTCAACTTTTTACTTTTCATACTTTGTCATGGACATGAAAGGGGAGACATTAATATTTGCCCAACCCCATTTGGTGAAAGGGGACGATAAGCTGGAAAGGGTTGTGAACCACTGCTTCAGTGGAAGGTTTACAACTTTTGCAATAAATAAGCCGAACTGTTAAGCGACGGATGGTGGGGTAGGAGATAACTTGTGGGGATAATGGAAGACGAAAGGGCCTTAATGCTCTGCAGAGTCTACAAGTACAAATGAGTATTTTGAATGAGAATTCCTTGAAAAGATGTCCAAACAAACGACAGTCATATCCAGGGCTTCGTGCTCATGCACGCCAGGCCAAACCTCGGTAAGTTTTGTCAAGGATAAGGTTTCACTGATATCAAAGTAGAGTCATTAGGCATGGAGTGTAAACTAGTATTACTTTGTGAAACTTTTACCATCGAAACCTTTGTCTAACAGGTTTATGAAATGTATGGAGGTGGTGAAGTATAACGGAACCGCCTAGTTGAAGAGGTGATGAAGAGTGTACCAACCGGAAGACTGTGTAAGTTCACCATACGTAACCCAACGGGGCTGTTAGTAGTTGCATAGTAAGGTATGGGCTTCCGTACCAGGACCTCCCGTAAACGTATAGGAATTATTAGTCGGTTAAGATGCATCGGAGGAGGAAACAATGAAATATAACTCTAGGCTACAGATTTACTGCTGTTTGGGATCTATCCTCTTTGTTGTAATTGACTTCAGTCTGTTGTATTCCACTCTAGTATTGCATGCTACTTTTATTTTGATTCTTATGTTTCCATATTGATTTTACAATAGCTTTGACTTTTTAAATTTTATTTACAGCTTTATCTGCAGTTTTGTCTTTCATAATTTTTTTTTTTTGGGGGGGGGGGGTGATTGGCCCCGTACATGTTGCATTTTATGTTGTAATTTACCCCACATATTTAAGCTCCTTCTTTAATTTAATTGAAATAAATTTATCTTAACGCATCTTAGAACTTATGCATTTGCTTTTTTTACTATAAGGTTAAAACGTCAATTTATCAGCAGAGTGAAATCAACCCGTAGGAAAGGCCTTTCCTCAAAAAGGTTTTCTGCCGTCCCCTCTTTCTTCCGCTTCTGGTTAGTCTTGAAATAATAACTGTAGGGGGCGGGGGACATGTGCTGCAATTTTTGCTTGCTACCGCACCTTTTCGAAGAATAATCTTGGTATGATTTGAAAGAAGCCATGCCTGCTTGTTTAGATTATAAGGCTGGTAATGCCTTCTAGATTTGGACGGTTTCCAAATAACAGAGCATTTATCTCTATACAAACGGAAACTCGTTCACGGTGAGCAATGTATTGCACCAGACAATTTAATCAGAAGGCAATAATATATATCGCTTTGATAAGTGAGGGGTTTTATACTTAAGTGAAAAGTCCAAGGTATGCTCATTAACATACAAATATGCAACAAAAAAGTTGCAACCATTTTAATTGTTGCAAGATATATTTCATTTTTGTAATAAAATTTGTAAAGTTGATGATTTCAGCAGTGTGCATTTAATTAAATAGTTACAACGCATTTAGGTACAATCTTGTTTTTAGGCTGGTGTGGATGCCAATAATTTCCTAATGTGAAGGTGACGAGGTTTTTCCGGGAGAGACTGGTAGATACCACGTGACTCAGTAAAAGAGCGATCATTTTGGTCTTCCACTTAAGAGAAATTGTTTGTTTTAATTCAGAGGGATAATAGGTCGTACAAATTTAAGCCTATAAGTTCATGATAAGAAAGATTCCACTACAAATATGGCAAAGTTCATCAAAATGACCTTTATGGTATTTTAGGCTTGTAACCAGGTTGCCTTATATTCAAACGGAACTCGAGGTATGGTTTGTAAAATGTGAATGATTTTATTAATGTGATCAGCTTTCTAGGGATGGGTCTTGTCTAAAGCCAGCCTTACACTACACGACTTTGCACACGGCAACTCAACTCGATCTTTGGATCTCCAACAGTCGTGTAGTGTGTACGAGTTTATGACTGCGACTGGAAGTTTTAAGACCAGTTTAAAGTCGCGCCACCTTCAGTCGGGAAGAACTAACATATGTTGGTTCTTCCCAACTGAAGTCGGCGCGACTTAATATTGATCTTTAAAGACAGACAGTCATCACCCCAAAGTATATTTTTAGTGTAGGGGTATGATAATTCTCAGTTGGTGACTGCTCTTTGATTGACATCAAAGTTTGAAAATTTGAAAGATGCAGAGTAGCTCACATTCCACACAAGGCAGAGCGAGTGCTTAAATTACATTTTATAGCCTTGTATGTTCACCAGGACATGGCCTTAAGCAATAAAACAGGTTTATTCTTGCACAAGGAGTAGCTTCATACAATTATGGGAGGAGCTAGAAGTTGAATAGTTGGGAGAATTGGAACTGTCTGGGATGATGAAAATTCCCCTTTAAAACTGCCAATCGCAGTCTTAAACTCTTGCACACCTCATGACTGTTGGCGACCCGACGATCGAGTTGGGTTGCGGTGTGCTAAGTCGTGTAGTGTACGGCTAGAATGAAGGGAAGTTACGATGGGAAAATTTGAAAACTTGGGAACTCGCGGATGCTGCAAGGGGCGGCATTCTGTAAATTTTGAAGCCAATGTATAGGTAAAGAGTTGGATTGAGCAAAACTGCCTATTGGGAGGAGGTCGACCCCACCCGATCAACTTCCTCTGGTGGAGGGCCTGAACGTCCGGCTAAACTTAAGAATTTTCAGAAATAAAATAGTTTTTTTCTATATACTTCTTTGTACGAGTCATTCCTGCCTATGCTTACCATCTAACACTCCTCGTGACAAAACAGTTTCAGTTTCGGAACAATTAAGTTAAAGAGAGACATTCATCACCCTAAGTACATTTTTTGTTGGGGAAACCAAAATTCTCGATTGGTGACTGCTCTTTGATTGACATCAGAATCAGAAAATTCAAAAGATGCAGTAACTAATTTTACACAACATGCAAAGAGAGTGTTCTGATTACACATTAGGGCCTTGTGAGGCTTGTATGCTCACCGGGATATGACCTTTAGTAAGGAACTGAGTTTGTCTATTCTCAAGGAGGAGCTTGGCAGTTTGGAAGGGGCTAGAAGTAACTTAGGTGAGAGAATTGGAACTGTCTGGGATTAGGAGGTCTGCCCTTGAAAGCACATCTGTTTCCTGCAAATTAGATGACACTTCATGATTTAACTTTTGGTTACTTGAACTCATTATCTACTTGCAGATTTTAAAATCACAGCTCATCTATAGCTGTTCTACACCTATATGATTCCGAGCAGCAAAAACCACAGACACATGGTTAGAATAGTTATTATGGCTGAATGGATATAGGAGGTGGGGGTTGAAACAAAGTCCCTAGAAACCGGGAGATTTGGGGTGCCCCCCATCGGATCAACGTAAGGTGAGCTCTTCATCCAAGGATAACATAAGAGTTATTCCATCTAAAATGGCCATCTTAATTGAAAAGATTCAAGCAGGGGCGGCGCTATGATGGTCATGCCCTCCGTAGGGTGAGGAGATTTGCGGATGGAGGAGTTGTGCGTTAGGCAATTGTCTTGAAGTGTTATAATCTTGGTGGAGATTGTCCGAGTGGGAATTGTCCGGGGAAGTCTTCCGGGGGAACATGTCCGGCGGGGAACGTCCGCATGAGTATTGCCCGACGTTGAGTTGTCCTGTCATGATAAGAAATGCGAAGTGCTTAAATGCTCAAAAGTAAGTTTCCAAAAATGCATTTCTAGTGTATCTTACACGTACACGTTGCCAAGGAGAACGTTCCGTTTTATTTAGCCAATTAAAATGCACTGGATAGTGATTTCAAATACTGTACTTTTCGAAGATTCCTTCCACTCCCCTTTATCCTCTCCGATAGGTTACTATAATGATAATGAAGCCTATTGTTTTTGGTGGAGGTCAACGGTTTTCTGAGATCACCTAGGGTAAAACTATATCACCCTTTGAAATTGCTTGTAAACACGATATCTTAAGAGAGGAATGATGGACGCTTCTTATTTTTGGTATATAGATTTATCACACTAACGGGAAGAACCCTACTGTTTTCATAAAGGTCAAAGGTCATATGAGGTCACCAGTGTTTAAAACTAAAAGCCTTTTAAATACGATATATCAAAATAGGAATAGAAGATATATCTCATACTTGGGATATAAATGTTTCATATTAAGAAGAACCCTATTGTTTGTTGTGGAGGTCAGAGGTCTTGTGAGGTCACCTTTATTCGTCAGACGAAGTTAGGCTGTACTGAAAAACATGCTATGTTGTGATGTGTATGGTTTGTCGAACGCCAACGTCGTTTGACAAGTTTAGATGCATCATTACAATATCCACAATTTCGTCAATACCCAAATACTTCTGGGGCTTTGCCACTGGACTCCACCAAGGCATTACTCCTAACCTCACAACTGGTCATAAGGTGGAACACAGTACCCCACAATGTTGGGGGTGTCTCACGCTCCCGGCGCTCCTTTGGGGTCGTTTTGTCATTCTAACCTGAATTCTTCACCCCTCCAAAGATGGGGAACTGGTACGTACCCCCAGTGCCTCTCGGCTCGTCCCCTTTGCCGCGCAATTTAAATAATTTAGAAACTCCGCAATCTTGGCTGCATCAAAGGAAATAATTGAAACAGATTCCAAAGCAGACAAACGTGTGTTTATGAAATATCGTTTTGTAACGTTGTTTAATGTTTGTTTAGTCACCTTTTGTCTCTATTCACATTTTTTGTTCACAATGCAAGTCGCATGTTAGCCGCACATACACTCTAAAAACAGTTTGGTCAAATTGACCAATGACTGGGTCAACTATGCACCGAACCAAATATGGTCAAATAGTTTGACTAAACTATGGTCAACTTTGACCAATAAGTGGTCAAATTTGACCAATAAGTGGTCAAACTTGACCATAGTTTAGTCAAAATATTTGACCATATTTGGTTCGGTGCATAGTTGACCCAGTCATTGGTCAATTTGACCAGATTGTGTTTAGAGTGTATATAGGATCTTGAAGTGATAAGCGTTTTCCAATACAATGCATGTCATACCATTTAAGCTGTACCCAGTAAGTCCGTGAATACTGTAGTACAAGAAAATTAATTGACGAAGGAAACACTCAACCGAAGATTTCACCTTTTAATACAAATGTCAGAAGTAAATTGAAGTTTTATCCAAATAACGAGATTTCTCAGTCATAAATAATTCTATTTATTACAAAATTTTATCATGATTATCATCACCGTTAAGCAGGATTACATCAATCATTTTAAGTACGTGTGCATTGCTTTTACTTCAGCAAACATTGGTAACGTTCAGGTCCATAATTTAACGCACGGTTCTTAAGTGCAAAGAAGGCATCCCAATTACTTTTCTCTGAAAATCTAAACGTTTCCTTCATAAGTTCAAACTGGACGTATTTTCATCTGAGAGTACCGAAGGTAATATTGATAAGTATTAGTGTCCCGATTGTACAGACAAAAATATTCATGACTGTAGGTTCCACGATTGAGGTTGGCGGTATAACAACTCTTGTACCACCATCCACCACGATTAGCACTATGAGCAGCGCAGTTATAACTATAAGCATCATTGTCGCGTTCAGGAGTTGAAAAGTCTTGACCGCGGTGATCACTCATGTAGTCGTATCCTGTAAAAGCAAATTAAATATAAACTCTTTTAAATTTGTAAAGTCTACCGACATTTCATTTGATTGTTATAGACTATATCATATAATAATATTATATCGGCTTTCAATTCGTCAGTTAATGTAGAATTAAGATACTTATATGATAAATGATAAAAGTCATTTTTAGATTTCATCGAATAGTATTTTTTTCCATTTTACGGTACGTAGTCTTTTAGGAGTGAGTCTAAAGATGATTAACATTATCCAATGGACCAGATGTAATTTGTAACCACGTGAAAACATCAGAGAGTTTGTTCCTATTCTGTTCATTACTTGTAGTGTACACAACCACGGTACTGGCGTAAATTTTACATAGGCCTTCACTCGCTAACTGTGCGTGAAATTTATAACAGCGAGTACAACAATAGGTCTACAAGGCTCCATACCACTTTTCACTGAATAGGATTTTTGTTAAAAATAAGTGCATTAGTAACCGAATATTGAATTTTTAGCTAGTTCACAGTTCATTTTAATTAGAGGGAAATTTAAAAGCTATGAATTTTTTAAAGAACAGTATATAATGAAAAAAATTTGAAATTTGAGCCTTGCGGGAAAATGGTCGTGTACAACCCCCACAAGAAAACGAAGAATTTTAAAGTCGAATAGAGTTTTAGTTTCCCAAACATTTTATGACAGCTTAACTTTTGGTCCTCTTTGGAAGAAAATCAGGTTAGTCTTACATTTCTTTGAAGCTTTTTATTATAAAAACTGCACTTCAATGAATTTAGTACAAATTGTCTGCCCCATATCTAGAATACTTTTATTGCCTGTCAGTCATTCTCTTTTGTTTTTTTCAGGTGCGAACAATGGCTTATACGTACGTTTTGGAAGTACTTTCAATATGAGTCGTCAAAACAATATTGGCTGATATTTACTGCACAAATATCACAAGTGTTTGTCCTAAGAAAACATTCATTTTGCTCAAAAAAGCAAAATACCCTGCTTAAATGGGAAGGGGCAGACTGCAACCCCAGTCCCCATATGTACGCCCATGGGCGTTCTTAAAACAGAATAAAAGGGCATCATCTCTTATTTACCTCTTCTGTGAGCCCGCTAGAAGCAGGTAAAATGCCAAAAAAGGGTCCCATCAACAAATTTTCCTTTTTTTTCATTCCAACCTTTTCCCCGTCACCTTCCTCCACTATACATGAATGAGTTTGGTTAAACCTCTTAAATTGATGGTAAACTTTTACTGCGAACGTTTACGCACTGAAATGCAAAGCTAGAGTACTGGTTCCTTCAAGGGCTCTTCAACCTATAGCGGAGAGGAGACCTTCAATGCACTTTGGCTAGCCATCCTTAGCAGGAAGAAGTCGGAGCACCAAGAGAGAACACCTCTTTTACTATACTTTAGCTGTAATTATATGCATCAGGAAGCTTTATGAGAATTTCCTACGTCAAAGCTGAATAAGTGCATTCTATACTTCTTGCGTACAGAGGACATTTAATATAAATAATTTGGAAGTGACTATGTGGTGAAAATATGGAAGTGAATCATAAAAGCCACGAAGCTTTGCAATTACGCATTCATACACAATATTTCCTATGAACTGAAAAGTTTACTTTGTTTTTTATTATTTTCAGTCGATGTCTCTTCATGCTTGTACACTGGGCAAGGACATAATATCACAGATTTGAAATTTTCGTTTCATTTCATCTTGAGAACGGTTTCAGTAATAAGACAGCCTTCCCTATAAACCTCGAAAAACTGTGAATCGGGAAATACAGTACAAACGGTTTAAAAACACCGCAGTCACATTTATGCCATCCCGTAGCCGGGGGGGGGGGGACTGGAAAAAATTTTGTCCCCCTGGAAGATCAAAAATCACCATTGCCTTAATGCATTTTAGAGTGCCTCGTCTCTAAAAAATATTTCGCCCCCTCAAAGCCTTCAGTACCTTGTCTAACTACCGGCCTGCATTTATGTTATTTAAAATCAACATCTGCACCCAAATCATTCCCACTCCGTCATGACATGATAGCCCAAAGTAAACCTCATGCATGATGTTTTGTAAATATTTTTAAATAATTTCATAAAATAGTATCCTTTTGAAATGGGCAGGTACCTTGTACAAAATATAAATTTCAACAGGAACTTCCAAAATCAGTGAAGAAAGTGGAAGTTGAACTCGGATGCAAATGCTCGAACAAACCTGCATTTCCCGTATAACTGCCCAGTTCAAGTCGATAATTGCTGCTTTCGCTGTTGACACGAAAAAGGTCATAGTTCATATGCCAATCAACAAGATTTTGCCTGACAACGTCGATCCGTAATGCGTAGTTCTTCTGACTTGTCATGTGGTAGAGTATTTCATTACCAAGCCAAACATTTTCATTAGGTCCTGCTGAACCAAATCCTGCTTTGTATGCTGCCCAATTACGGTCAAAGCTTATGGATGCATCAACGCGTCTTTGGAGAACCTGAGGACACAAGTTTGAGGCAGATGAGTAAACATTTACAAGGTACGTACCACACTTCTGACATGGCATTACCTTAAGACAGTAATACTCAAAATTTGACAGTCCTTGTTTTTTCTTTTGCCACACCCTCTTGGGACTCGAAGGAGGAGGAGCTGATTAAAACACAAAGGAGTATCCTCCAGCGGGAGCACAGTGGAGTTGGTTTCGTAGTAAATTTTTGTTTTATTCTTAAAATTAAGTGTGGAAGACTCTGGTGGGGTACTCAATTGCATTTTAAGTTCTGTACAATTTAACAATTTACAAATGTTTACAATGTCGACGTAATATCGACTGTAATAGCTTAGCCAATCGAAATTTCAATAAATTTACTTTATGATCTGGAACCATGTCAAATGTCATGGTCATTTGGAAAATGTTATAACTATTAATCCTGGGAGAGGGGTGGGGGCTTAGCGGCATGTCCGCTTAGTACAAGCTAATTGAATGAAACTTTGATGATAATTACGGTCCAACCACCGCCATTTGACATGTTACAATAGACTTCAAAGGGTGATGTCCATCCTGTTGGTTGTATGGTGTATACCCCATCAGGAGAACCGGAGGTGTAGACATCGTAGCAGTCGGTAGGAATAGATGGCGCACTAGGAGTACTTGCTGGTCCTTGGTTTATAAAACTATCTAAAACGAAAAAAGTATGAAATAGATACCATATTGATACATGATTTTCTTGTCAACGCATGAATGCCCAGATATGTTTTGGCTGTTTAATAACCCCAAAAACCCATGCGCAAATATTAGATTTCAGCTAAGTTCCTTCTATATTATCCGATTACTTCGTCAATTTTAACTAATTTCCTGAATATTGTCAAAACGTTTTTGAATATAGACATTGGGAATGGAAATGTACAAATTTGTCTCTCGCAGGCAGGAAATCGCCTATTCTTTTCAAAATTTTCCCATGACAGCCCCAAGTATAGCATATGTCAAAATTATGACATGTATAGAAAAGAAAAATTTCATTGAAACCGACTACTACCCTGAGATTAAAAAGTTATTCGATACTGTGCCTTTTCAATTAAGGTTTAGGTTTGCCTGCATAGCTGGCCTGTAGCCGCTGTTGAAAGTAGTGAAAGGCCCATGAATGAAGGTTAGGGTAAGCTACGTTTTACTCCCCACGAAAGGCCTAGCACTAAGCACAAGAGTTAGAAGTATGAATCTGGTTCCAGTCACTTTGGGCCTTCATTGTCATTAAACTGAAGTGCATGGCTTTATGAAATTGTTTTAAACAGTGATATTCTTAAGGACGTTTATACATTTGATTTCGAATATGTCGAACGAAGCAACAGTACTAAGTTACTCTCCCGTCTCTCTTCGAGGCAATGTATGTAAGGACGGACTAACTCATGCTCCGCAGGATAGGCCTGTAAGGACGGAACATGGGTCTAACGCGCTCTGCTAGGGTACTGTCATTAAAGGGAATAAGTAGTCTTCCCAATCTGTTTTGAAAAATATCAAACTTTTGCAAATTTCTTCTTTTCTGCCTTACAAGTACCTCAGGAGATGTTTTTGAAAGTAAATATTACAAGTAAAAAGTAAAGCAAGATTTTAATCTCCATGAATTTAACAATTCATTGGCAATAATATTTTCACGTGATTAAAAGGAGAAATTCATGAGTTAGATACTTATTCTTATTGAGATGACTGCATTTTCCTTTTAAGCTGAGGTGTTTGGTACCAAACTATATTTGGGCTAATACTATGACTAAAAAAGTGTCAATAGAAGAAACAAAAGAGTTTTGCGAAAAGCTAATCTAATTATATCAGGCACTACATAGACCCATACATGGGATAAAGCGTTCATGCAAACTTACCTGCATTTCCATCGTATTGCCCTACACTGGTTAACTTGTAGTTACTCCACTCGTCACTTATACGAAATAAGTCGTACGTCACATAGAAAGACGACCCAGAAGAATTCGTCATGTCGATACGTAGTTGATATCGTTTCTGATTTGTCAAAAAAGATAATTTTTCGTTTCCGAGCCAAAATTCACCACTTAAGAATCCAAAGCCTTCTCGGTATTCTGAAAATGTCCGTCCGAATTCAATGGTATTGTCCTCATGTCGACGTTGAAAAACCTGTGCAAAACCGAGAAAAGTAGAACCAACTTTTAATCTTATAAAACATGCACCTTGAGGCATTGAAGAGAGTTGTGCTGCCAAAGTTTGTTTGGCCAGAGTTTAAATAGTGCCTACACTTTGCTAAGACTAATGACAGGCAAAAATCAACCTGTAAAATGTTTGAGATTTGCGATATATTTAATGGCAAAAGGACACTATGTTGCAAAGAAATTCCATATGAGTCGTGTTCCTTTGCTAAAAATCAGATACCAGTCTTTTAATTAATCGTATGACGTATTAGACTCACCGTCCAGCCACCACCGTCTAGATGGTCGTCACAGTAGACTTCAAAAGCCTCGTCATACCCGTCTGGTTTGATCAAGTAGACACCGCTTGCATTATTTGTTGAACATTGCTGAAAAACCTTCTGACAGTCCCGTGGGTATGAGGGTTGTTGATAGAAAAAATAGAAAGAACCTTTCAATATAAAGAAGTAAAATTGGTTAGAATTTTTGTTAATAATTTTTACCATGATTCTTTCCACCTTGTTCAAAACATTCTTCTTTTTGAATGTTACCTTTATGGAGGATTTACTCACAGATTATGCTGAATACCCCACCGCTTCTATTGGGATTTGTTTACTTAGATAGCAAATTACTAAAAAGTCTAATTCAATCAACGTTCGAAGTTTTCCAGATCGGAACTGAATAATTTTTTTTTAACTTTGGGAACTGAAAAAAATCCATTCGTATGTTTTCAGCTTTGCTTTGTTTGTTATGTTTAAGTTTCTGTATTGTTCTTTTGTCTTTTTGTAAAAAGGCAACCCACATTTACAAGTTTGTTTAAACTTTTCGTGAGTTTTCATTTTACTGCTTTTGTCCATTTCTGTAAAGTTTTTATGTCATTTCGTAAAACTTGTCACTTAAACAAATGTTGGTGAAATTCTGATTTCCATTAAGGGCATAACGTGAAAGGAATGAAACTATCGACATGTATACATGATTTGTACTTCAAGGATTTTAAGTTACTTATAGTTAACATACATTCAGCGAACCAGGCTCAGTTGAAACCTGTCGTCATGGGCGATCCTTGTCGAATTAGTCAGGGAACTTATCTTGCTTATGAGTCTAAGAATATCATTTATTACGGGTAAACTTAATCTGTGATATAAGATTCCTTCTTGGCAATAGATATAAAATTGTTGAAAAAGCATTAAATTACTTTCAAGCTATAAATTTACATCTAGGAATTTGTTTCGAGGCGCTAACTTATCATATATCCTCGTTCTGCTAAAGGTATCCTTTATCTAAAATACATTGGATGAAGATAGAGAAGATAATGTAAACTTTAAAAATTGTGAAAACGAGTTTTAATATTTAAAGAGGACCTAAATTGTAGAATTACAAGAATATTTATTTTAGAGGTTAGAAAATGAATTCCATTCATCTAGCTCCCGTTTTCATAGTTTAGTCCATTGCTGAGATATAAAATGTTGAAGTTTATTCACTTTATTTAAAATAGTCGATTGCGCAATAATTTGTGACGCCCTTCTTGTACTCACATTACCTGCTTTTGTTTTCTTTTAAAATTAGGATGTTTATAAGACCTTGAAACATTTACTGTTCCCTTGCATAGCATGTTGTAGGGAGAGGGCTTATACAGCAAATCACCCTATAACAGTAAGACAGTGATCAAATTTTGACGCAAGGTGCAGTGGCTTTCGAAAAAAAAAAACAAAGAAAAACAAGGACTATAATTTTGAGTTGTACAAGAATGACATCACAAATTATTGCGCAATCTACCATTTTAAATTGAGTGAATAAGCTTGAACATTTTGTATTTCGGCTTAGGAATGTCCTGTAAAGATGAAAGTTGGACCATCTGGATGCATTTTTCAAGCTTTGTAACAAATAGTTTTGAAATTTTAGACTTTACATACACTTTAAATGTAGCAAATCAAGGGAAGAAAAATTTCTGTCAGAATATACAACTTTTATCCACTTTAGAAAATTAACAGTTTGCAATTTTCAATCATCAAACTCAAGCAAAAAAACTTGTATTTTCACTGCTTTGTATCAAACAGGCGAGAGGAGTGTCCATCGTGCTTCCCCCAAACCTTATCACATCTAGATTTGGCCTTAGCCTTCTCATCTCTAACACAGTTCGAAAAAATTAATAAGCTGTTGTCCTGACAAAATACTGTATGACCAAAAGTAATTTTATGCCGGAGGTATGCATGTCGTGTAATTTGTATGCATTTTGCAAAAAATATCTAACAAGGGGCTAGGAAGATGTTTGCCTGTCTGAAAACAGGAAAAATAATGACACAAAATCTTTTTTAAGTAGTGTAGTTAGTCTGTCTGTCCCCTTATTTTACCACGTAATGGCCCATATCAACTTTGGAGGGTTTTTTCGTAAATTTCAAAAATTGCACAGCGTTACAAGAAATGCATCACATTAAGATATCTTTACACCAATAGATGATTAGATACCGTAGTATCCATGGGGAGTTAGGTTTATTTACTGGATGGAAAGAGTTGTGGAGTTTTGCACAGAAGTGTGGTTTAGTTAACTAACTTTTTAATTAAGATGCAAATATTTCCTGTGTTCCTAAAGTGACTTAAAATTTCCCAAAATAACGACATTTCTTCACCCCGTTGAATCCTTCCTTTTCACTGCTGCGGCCAGGAGAATTCTTACAAATTGGCCTGTATGTTTTACGCTTGGTATATATTCATTTATTTATAGTTCCTTTTTTGTATTTTACTTTATCACATTTACCCGAAGTTTACTCGGTCTCCATTACAAAATGGTTCATAACCACTTACTTTACGTGGGTGCTCAATGATAGTGTGACGGTTGTGCTCAAAATTTGTTCAAACCTTAATTGGAAAGGTGTTCTCGGATGTATGAGCAGTTTTTTCACTGATTCTCTATTAAGTTACAGTTTATGACTTGAACTTTTCTTAATAGTCACACAGAGGTTTAAGAGCAGTGGCGCCGGCACGGGAAGGGGGGGGGGAGGGGATGGGAGCACATGCCCGCAACCGATATTTGGAAATTTCCGAACATTTTTATTAAAGGAGTTTGAGCTATGAGGTGTGAGGTGTGTTTCTATCACAAGTCGTTCTGAAACTTTCAAAATTTTCATAAACCCTTCGCAAACTACAAAAATTTTTGCTCGCTAAGCGCGCCTCCAGGAAACACTTTGTCGCTGTGCTTATTATCAATACCGTCCCAGACGTATTGGCACTATTCATCGGTGAAGGCTTCTAGGCCGATTGGTCGTGTCCGTAGGAGTAGCACAGTATTGCAAGAATGCGAAACGGGAATTCAAGACAATACATATTTCATGAAAATTTAAAGCTTTTTCGAATTACCAGGCAAAACACTCGCAGTCTAATTGGCAGATAAATTTTGTTAGGGAAATGAGAGTTTCCCGGTGCATAGTCTGCATGGGATTTTGTCATGGAAAATCTTTCTAATGCAAAATTTCGGCGCACTTCGCGGGCATTCATCACGGTTCCCCCTCCGCATCTCATGACCATAGGGTACTACTATTCGGATCTATACGCTCTGCCGAAAAGCAGAGGTATATCTCCAAAATCTTGTAGGGACCTCGCATCAAGGGAGGATCCTAGACCTAGAGCAATCTTATATCACGAGAAGCCTAACATACAGTCACATTTGTAGTGTGATATGAAAGATTAGAAGTATGCATCTGCTGCCGTTATACATTTTTGTAGAACGGATACCATGCAACGGCCAAAATATCACTAATTAATGAGAATTTCAAAGGATAAATTACTGTAGGTCAAACATTTGCCAAATGTTGCACTTTTCACATCTAATTCACCTAACATAAACAAAAGTTTCTCAATGGGAGGAGCTGTCACCCCTCCACTTAGACAACACACCCTTCCCTTTAAGCATATGACCAGTTCAAAAATTTGCCAAAAAAGCACCATTTTGCATCTAAGCCACCTTAAACGAACAAAAGCTTCTCAATGGAGAGGGGGACACCCCTCCAACTCCTGGCGGCTTCACTGTTGAAGTTTGTATTTTAAAAAAATCTTTATTTGAATATGGCTTTTTATTCCTTACACGAATACATGTAAAATTGTTGAAAAAGAGTTACTTACTTTCAAGCTATAAATTTCTGTATTGTTTCAGAAAGATAAATACAACTGGGAATTCAAATTGTTCCCTTTCAAAGGTTGTTCGTTTCAAATAGGTGCTACCTTTTCTGCTTGAGCTAACTTTCGTCTAAAATATGTTGGGTGAAGATGGAAATAATGTTCGAAACTTAAAAAAAAAATAGTTTAAGCAAACTTTGAACATTTAATTGCCGCAAATCAACAAATGAAAACGTTTCTACAGAGTACTGCAACTTTTATCCATTTGAAAGAAAAATTTGCAATTTTCCATTATTGTAGCAGTAAGTCGTGTTTTCATTGGTTTGTATGAAAGAGGCGAGAGGAGACTCTATCATCGGAGAGAATAGCAACAGATGCACTAGACCCTACCATATCTAGATTTGACCTTAGCCTTCACATGTTCAACACAATTCGAGAAGTTTAAATACACCCTCCTTTTGACAAAATACTAAATCAAATATATATACATATATATTTTATATATACCCACCATTCTTCAATTTATATATATATATATATATATATATATATATATATACGGCAATTAGTCCAAGCAGAAACATCACCCGAGACATAATGAATATAAACCTTCAGTGAAATATCAGAATACAAATGTATTTCAAGTCCAGGAAAAAGGTGAACGAATTTTCGGCACAACAGTGCCTTTATCAAGTTACAACCTTAAATGAGAATGAAAAATAAACGAGACTTGAAACTCAACAACACAGAAGAAAGCTACATAAAAGAAAGCAACAAAAAGGGAAGTCAACCGTAGCAGATGTCTGTAAAGAACTAGAAGAAAAGAAAGCAAACCTAAACGAAAAAACTCACCAATAAAGGGCTTGGTGAGAAAATGAAAGACCTGCTTAGCGAGCCCTAACTCTGGGTTTCCTGGTCTGGCAGTCGAAACCATCGTTGACATTAAGACCCATAGGTGAAATAGTTTACAATTTGTTCCACATCCAAATGTTTTCTAAATGCTTAAGTCTTTCCCGGGAATTATTCAAAATAACCATTTTATTTTCATAGGAAGCATTTTCTGGAATGAAGGGAGGGTTCAAGGTTTGAAGGATTATAACATTGAAATGACTAGAGGAGTGCGAAGCCAAGTGAGAGTACAACTCAGCACAAGACCTGAGAAAAATAGACCCCGAGCCTCCACCTTCCTCCCTTACCACCTTCTGAAGAGCACTACGGTGGTTCGCCATCCGCTCTATCAAATTTTGTGTCATTCCGCGATACTGCATACCACAAAAAGGGCAAAAAATACAAAAAAAAAAAATTATATATATATATATATATATATATGCTAGAGGACCACATATTGTGTGATTCTTGACACATTTGCAAAAACGCTTGTCAAGAGGCTTGGGACATACTTGAAAAATATTCCCCCACCGGTTTAAACCGAGAAAAATAAAAAACACAAAATCTACGTTTGAGTAAATTATACCATAATGTGAAAATAACTTTACCTCTCTTCAGACCGTAGAAGGCGACTACGCTCCTGCAACCTATGGATTCGTTCCCTAATTTTCCCTTGTAATACCTCTTACCAACTTGACGGTGTTCTTCCTTAAATTCGAAAAGTGCAGCGTTACAAGGAAAAACTCACAATACGATACATTTAGACCAATCGACGATTAGATAGTATTCATAGAGAGTTAGGTTTATTTGATTGGTTGGAAAGAGGAACGAAGTTTTTTTTTGTTTACAGTGGTTCGGGTAGCTTCAGATATTCTACATGATCCTTATAGTGACTATAGTATACAAATTTCCAACAATAACGAAATGTCATCATCCCTTTTGATTCCCTTCCACAGCTGTTGCCCAGTGGAATTCTCACAAACTGGCCGTGCATCCCATACGCTGGATATAAATCTGTTTATTCATAGTTTTTGTGTTTTTATTAGAGTTACCCCTATTTACTCCGTGTCCGTTGCAAACGCGTAGGTAATTGCATACTTCAAGCGAGTGCTCATGGATAATGTGACGGGTGTGCCCGAAAATGTGTTCAAACTTTGAAAATATGTTCTCGGGTGTATGAGCAGTTTGTGTCACTTATTCCCTATTAAGTTACAGTTTATGGATTTGAAGGGTTTCTTTATCACAAAGAGCTTTAAGAGTTTTTTTTAAGAAGCCTACATTTGAGTAAGGCTGTTTATTCCTTTTCATAAAAACACTTTATTCAATATGTTGTTGAAATAACGCAGTTTCGCCTGATGATTGCATAATTTCAAAAAACAACTTGGAGATGTTGCCAAATGTGAATTACTCTTATATCTTCTGTGGATAAATTCCTGCAGGCCCTAGTAGTTTCTGACCGACTGGTGTATCAACTTCAGATTGAAAAGCCCTTCTAACATGTAGCCAAGAAAATGCAGTACGATTGTAATTTAAGGTAAAAGTATATGATCTGAGGAGTGTTCGGTAGACTACTAAAATTGCCAACGGGAACATTCTTGAAGAGTGAATTTTATTATTGGATTTACTTTCAAAGAAAGCCACTAGTCGACGATCCCGCAGATTTGTATTCACGAATATTTGAGGAATGTCCTATCAAGGCAAACACTTCCGTTTCGTGTTTTTTTTTTATTGAAGGTGGCATCCGAGTTGGGCTTTAACGGGTTCACCATTTAGGAATTGTTTGCACTTCTACAAAGTAGTCGGAGTGTATCCGGATTAGTTCTTAATTCTTCACTATTATCGGGAAATCTTTGACTTAATTGTCAATTAAAAAAAAGTAATGGTTATATATGTGATGACACATATAGGCTACATGAAATATTCTTCATTGTTTATGTTGAACTGAGAATATCAAATTGGTTTATTTGTTTTGAGTTCAGAAAATACCTTGGGAAAATTTTAAAACTTTAAGCGAGAAGACTTGAATTTCAAATCAATGATCTTTGTACCTGACATATTTACCAACTTTCAGCTTCATTCAGAACTAAGACATTAATTACTCAAAGGCTATAAACGAGTTTATAGTTTTAATGAAATAATTGTTAATAGCTTTATGGCAAGAAAAATGCTCCTTATATGTTTTTGTTCTTATATTTGCTTGCATGAAAGCAAAACCACTTACAAAGAAAGTTTCCCTAAGCTCTTTGTTGCGGTCGAACTGGTCTTATACGTCGAGAATTAATTCAGACTCAACTTTTTTAAGGTCAATTTCTTCAAATATATCTTTTCTATTCGTGCTGCTAAAATAAAAATTAGAAGGGATGCTTTCAATGGAGGAAAGCTGCTCTAACATAACAAAATATTTTGCCTTGACAAAACATCTTTTCCAGAATGGTCACAATAAATTTTGCTGTTGGGGAGGTTTATATTCAACTGTATTAGCATGATATTGTCCCCCATTTTGTAGAAAAGTAGAAAAAAAGGCGATTAGTAAAACTTTTATCGTCGTATCATCTGTGTATGGGATTGACAAAAAATTGATATTCATTATCTTAAAAGTGAGTTTTAATCAAGATACTCTTTGCATTTGTTTCAATATTTCAAACGTAAAAAGTTTATTTTGAACTTCTGTACTTTTTGAAGATTTTTCTCCCTTCGACCTTGACCTTTAAAACTTTGGAAAGAAAGTAACCCGTAAATTTATCGATCAGCCTTTAAATAGTCTACCCTTTTAGTTGTAACTAATTATATATTTTATTGGTTCCTCTACCGAAAGCGTATATACAAGTGATTAAACGTTTAATGTATGGGCGTATATGATAAAATGTAAAATTTTCTAACATGCGGGCTGTCTCTTTTTGGCCTACAATCTCTTACGTTTCAAGACTATTTCACCTCTTTGATATGACCTAAGATTTACATCTCTTGTTTGGAAAATTGAAAGAAACGAGTTTTCAACTTACCTTCTGCTGAGCTGTAAACTTTGCGCACAAGAAGAGATGAACAGAAAATACTAAACATCTGCAGTAAAATTAAATACCTCATTGTACAGAATAAATGCAGCTTACAATCGTGTGTAGATGTCAAACACTAGTATTACTTTGAGAAACTTTTACAAAGAAGACATTGATACCCTTGCCTGAAACTCCTTTTTAAAAAAGTACGGACGTGTTCAATTACTAGGAAACTGTAATGTTTAGAGTGATGCAGGTTTCTAGGCCAATTCAATCCTTCAATTCGACGTAAGATAAATAACCTCTTGAGTAGAAAATGGAAAGAAACAAGTTTTCAACTTAAGTTCTGCTGAGCTGCAAACTTTGCGCACAAGAAGAGATGAACAGAAAATACTAAATGTCTGCAGTAAAATTAAATACCTCATTGTACAGAATAAATGCAGCTTACAATCGTGTGTAGATGTCAAACACTAATATTACTCTGTGAAACTACACGAAGTTGGAGCCGAAACCTTACTTGATTAAAGATTTACGGCGGTGCTGAAATGTTAGTCAAGTGCATGTCACCCCCAGTAAGTGATGCTATTATCACCATTAGCTGTACTGCATGTAACACCATCTTGTAAGTAGAAACGCCATGGTAACATATGGACAATGATGTCCAGGACCTTTTGTAGGCGTGTAAGCAAGGAACAATTTCGCCGTAGTCAAGATAATCCTCACCGTAAGAGTAAAGGACAGTGATGCATGAGAATAACACATATCATAAGCTCTAAATAGATTAATTATTATAAGACGAATAAAGCTCAGAGAAATCAGAGTATCCATGCATGGGACTTCCACATGATGTACTACTAATTCATTAAAAAAATTAAAAGCTAGCAATGGCAACCGTTATGAATTGTTTGATAAGATGACAGAAAGAAGGTATGAAAAGTATAAAAAAGTTAGCAATATAATGCACAACGTAAACCTGGAAAAGGAGTATAAATTTAAGAAGCTTAATTTAAGTCTTACTAACTAACCAGATATGGACGTTGGGGAGGGGGGCCTGGGGTTCATAGTTATCTTGAGCCACAACGAGCAACTAGATCATGTGCCACTTGGGTGGTCCTTGAATTTGTCACCCCAGTGTAGAAAAAAAAAAAGGTCAAGTCACTAAAAAGCGCTGCTAAGGATATATCGCCCCCACCCCAGTGAAAATCCTTGGCGGTCATATGCACCGAACAGATTGTCGTCAGAAGATAATTGAAGTGAAAATTATCCACTCTCAACACAATTTCTGTATTTCCAAACTCTTTGTTAAGAAAAAAAATGAAAGATAGTTGGGGGCTTACTTCGAAGCATCCGAATATTTTTGAATACAGTTGCGTGCAAAGGATTTCAGAAATTCCCAGGGTCAAGAGCCAAGTTCTAGTTCCCCTCCCCACAACTAACCTCCCTTTACTCTCGAGTCTTGCCACTTTTTCTCAAACTCTCGACTTAGCGTCAAAGGTGGGATATCCCCCCTTCCCAAACCTTTCTTTTTTGTTCACGTCACTGTCTCAATATGAAGTCTAGGTCTATTTTTGGTTATTTACCACTGCACCAATAATATGAAAGAGGTCTTTCAGGTGCATGACTCCACTGTATCGCACTGAGCGGCAAAAATCTTGGGTACATATATCGATATACAAACATATACTTTATGATGCCGTCCAATGATGACGTCACTGGAAGACCTCTATACTCAATCTAATGTTTTTTGTCCTTTCGTTGAACATTGATTTTATGTTTTATAAGGTCTCCCTGAGCAAAGGGGGTTCCGGGGTTCGGACGAACCTACCCGCAAATGTCCATGGTCCACTACTATTTAGGACATTATAGCATGATGAGAGTATTCGGGGTTTTAATAATTACATAATGCCCACCGTGGCTTGACTTTCTTAGAACGTGGGAAAATCGAAGGCATTTTTCACGCGATACAGTCTAAATTATTTTTGTTAGTAAGTCACATTTTCATCGGAAATTTATAGCGCTGGCCACGGACAGCTAGTGACAAAGAAGGAAACCAGGAAGGCACTGGTGGGTTTAACCTGGGGGTCTCATGTTGAAAAAACTAAAAAACGCCCGGGGAGCTCCACCCACGAGCGTAAATTTAGAGGCCCGCCTTAGGGTCCCGGGTGGGGTACAGGGGCACGATTCCATAGAAAACTGTTGATTGAAGCCCCTGAAAGCTTTGGGTATTTAAAAAATAGGCAAAATTAAAATGAAGCATTTAATCATTTTCTTTATCTGCTACTTGTCCATAAATGATGACTTAACATTATATATTATCAATACTACCTTAAGTCCCTCCCCGATCCTTCAAATGACAATATCCCTACAATCGTAGGTGGCATCTAATACGTGGCCAACCGATCGATTAATGATTCACTTTCTAAAACATTGAACACACGCATTATTTAAGCTGCACACGGACGTGAGTTCATTCACTAAAGTCTATTTTTTTCTAAATAAAGGACTTAAGTTGGTACGGTTAAGCAGAATACACAGAACCGAAACAGCAAAAAAAAAAAAAAAAAAAAAAAAAAAGCAGAAGAATGAGAATAAGATTCCAATCTGATTATTATTTAACCTCCTGTTCCTTAATTTCTACAAATTAGAGTAAAATTTTCACTTAGGCCTACATTTACAATATTTAATCCGTACTTATCTCTAGTCTTTCCTCGGTAGAAGCATTCGTACCAGGATAGTCTTAGTTTTTCCGAAGACGGCGGTGATCTCGGCTATACACAGATAGTGAAGGCTAGGCTGGTTGTCGTGATACCCCAACGCGATAATGACTATATATGCTAGGATAGCTGGTCCACCCAGTAAAGTAGTAGGCTACAGCAACCGGCGAAACATTGACGTCTGTCACAGGTAAAATACAGCGTTCAGGTGGCCTGCGGCTTAATCGATTTACTTTTAGCTCGGTCTCTCAAGTAGGTTATCTCTCAGCTGGTGTGTCTGTCTCTACCTATGATTTTGCAGATCCATATTTATATACATTAGTAACTGGCAGACGAGAACAGTCGATTCGAAGAATGAGGTAGAAGACTCGAGTAATACATCTAAGCAGTCGATGCAATGTGATATACGTACGGTTCATTTTATATATACACAGTCTAGAGGATTGTGGAAGTTACGGGAACATTCAAATTGGGGCGAATCGTTAAACTGGGTTGCAGGAGCAGAGTTCAAACTTCCGCTATTGTCGTGACATGCTGGTTGTCCTAGTTAGTGCCTCAGCAGGAGGCAGGAAATCTAACCATTCTAGTAAAAATTGAACGAAATAGCTTTTCTAGAGAAAAAGGCTAGGTAAATGAAGGTACCACGTTTACCATATGTAACAAAAATGAACTTGAAGTGAGCATTATCTTTGTTTTTGGACATGAACATTGCCTAGGTGAAGGGAATGCGGACCAGTTAAGGACCGTTCGACTGATAAAACTTTACAATAAAGTTGTCTTGAGCTCAACACGTGTCCTCGCACAGTTAGCAATGTAGGCTTTCAAGTTGTATACTCAAGCAGATAAATGATAGGATGGTTTCATCATTAGATGAGTCCCAAGTTCAAAGGTCGAAAGGGTCCATTTTCCCTTCATGGGAAGGTAATATGGACCCTCGTGATTATTCGTTCAGATGAACAAAAATGAATAGTACTTCAAATCAGGATTTTACACAGAATCTGGTTCCTCATTGGCAAGGAGTATATCAAAGCATACCATTTAGCAACGTCTTTAAGAGGAAACATGCTAGAATAATAATCCAGTAGTAGAAGCAACTGAATCAGAAAATGTAGTCTGCAAAATTCCATAAACGAGTTTCGCGAAACTCACGAAATAACATGCATATCACAAATAATAGTTAATTTATTCATAATTATTCCTTCAGAAATTTCATTTCATTAATAAAACATTTCTGAAGTGTAACTTTTGCTATAATTATCACTTCGCATGTACATATCTGACCATATATCGTATTGTTATGAGAACCTCATACCTATGTTAAGACAGTCACATGCTTGTCACAAAGTGGGATCCGTTTTTCCTTCATACTAAGTTTTCACAAAAGTCAAAACATGTTGGTTATTATACACTGAATCAGTGTATAGTGGTCGATAACTAGTGCCCAGCATGACAAACATTAATTGCAAAGCCAGAACTACACCAACGCCAAGGGTTATGATAGCAGAAAATAAAGTTTTCGATCAACAAAAATTTAAATGTGACCCAAAAATGGCACGTATGCATCTTACCCTCTCAAAATTTTAGCCTAAAAAGGACGGAAATCTCTTTTTCTTGACGAATCTTCACTTTGGTCTGTCCCGTGACATCTCAATGCACGAAGCGATGGCGATGGCATGGAAGTAAAACATATCCTCTCTCGCTCATGTACCGAAATATGCCGTGGGGTCCGTTTTCCCTTCACCTACCATTTATAAAAGGTGAATCAAGGTAAGCCAAGGCAAAGGTAAACTAATTCTGCCTCTAGGTGTTGCCCACAACAAGTTCCAGTTTCAAAATGGATTTTCAAATTCCATGTTTAGTCATCATTTTCATGAAATATGTCTCTTTCCTTTGGGATTCATGCCAAGAATACCCGAAAGTGTGCCATTTTTGCCAATAACCCCAACTATTTGTCGCACGTGCGGCAAGTAGTCAGTCCGTGCATCACCACTACTTGTCGCACGTGCGACAAGGAGTCATGGAATAGCATATGATGATGTCGTGGAATACCATGGAATAGCATATGATGATGTCGTATTGGGCTGTAATTTTGTCAAAATTTGTCAAGAAGTTTTGCAAAAAGAGCTGTCCAGATAGAAGTAGAAAATCCATTTTGAAAATAGAACTTGTTTCACATAGATTATTCAGGTTAGCCCCTGATGGACTATTCGCAGACGGTGAAACGATTATGTTATAAGCACGGAATGGAGTAATAATAACAGGAACTGGTCTATGGGAATCGTCAGTTTGCAGTTTGAGGACGTCGTCGGACACCCCCGCGTGCACCCCTTCGAGTTTTTGGTCTGTAACCAATTCCTAGCAATCTTAATATACACCAAACGATAGGAGTAACACCAACATTTCTATTGAGACTTAGAATTTTTACCCTGTTATAGGTTACTCGGGGGGTAGTTATCATGTCCTTGGATATAGTCAGCAGGAATATCATCATCATTATTATTATCACCATCATCGTCATTGTCATTACCATCGTTGTCATCGTCATCGTCAGAAGGAGACTTGCTGGACCCCGGGTTAGGGTTAACATCACCAACAACAAGCAACCTTAACTGAAAAGTGGCTGAAGAGTTGCTGTAGTAGGCTAAAGTATTCTTCTTCCCCCCAAATGGCTATTAGTCGTTACCTTTGTAACATAGTAAGGTTTACACATAAAATGCCTAGGCTCAGTCAAGCAAGAACCCCGACAAAGCAGAAGTTCAAGCAACACACTTAGAACTCTCATTGAGAATGCAGGATGCCCCATTGTTGGCACAAAAGTAAGAGCAATCTTCTTAATTTCTATGAAGAGTAGCTATTGTCTGGATGTATGCCTGAAAAGCAGTACGGGTTGACAGTATGAGCAAGCGTGCTACATGTAGCCTATGTATACATACAGTACAAGTAGGAGAAAAGTTTAAAAGCGGGAAAAATCTAGATGTCCTGTAGCGTAATCCGAGGTATTTCTAACCACTTCAGTGCATTCAGGAAATATTTTTATTTCTAAGTTTAAAGAGCAAAGAATTCATATTCCCTCTTCAAAAGTTAAAGTTTGTTTTTTTCCATCGTCATGCCTATGCAAGTGGGCATAAATGTAGGGTACTGGCTGTTAAATGAAGCAAAAACGTTTGAGCCAACACTGAAGAAGCAATCGAAAACGCTCTGGCCTGAAGGTAAAAGAGCTCGGAGCTTCAGGTAGATGGTAAGCGTTTGTAGTACAAATATTGAACTTCTTTTGTATCATTTTTAATTTCGATGGAATGTCGTTAGCAGGTTAGTGGAGAGCTCACCAAAATGCAATAGGAATTGGGTTCCCTGTCCCTGTGTGTCCAGGCTCAAAGACTTTGGGCAAGTAATTTGTTTAACGGAGAGGGAGCATTAAAGCGGCATAGTAGCACGTCTCCTTACTAGTCAGACGAAGGAATTTGCGTCAGTAACCATCCTGGAACGGTTATATGACTAGAATTTGGCATAATAACCCTCTAGACTACAGTTTATTTCACCGTACACTGTAAAAACACTTGGGTCAAGTTGACCCAAAATTGGGTCAGGAGGGAACCGACCAAAATTACTGGGTCAAATAATGACCCAAATAAGACTTTATTTGACCCAAATGGGGTTAATATTTGACCCAAAATGTTGGTTCAGTTCCTTCGTGACCCAAGTGTTTTTACAGTGTAAAAATCAATGTGTTACAATAGATAAATGCAGTAAGCTACGGACTTACGACCCTGTTTCCACTGCCTTAGTTCAAAGATTTATAGACTAATTCCATTGGGAAGCGCGTGTGGCCGTTTTGTCGGACGTCTTTAACCGCTTTGATGGTTTTTAATAGAGTGATCATCCCAATGGGGGCACCACCTAAACTCCGAAGAATGTTATATTTTAAAACGATTTGGAAATTTGTAAAGTTTTCCCTCTGCTTTGTTTTTGTTTCTTCTTTCTTTCATTCTTCTCTTCCCTTCTCCCTTTCAGTTTTTTTTTATTTTTCGAGAGAGGGAGGGGGCTGGGATCTCTAAGTCCACGCCTCCCAAACAGGTCCCAATAACACAATTTAACCACTTTTGAATGAAAGCCTCAGTTTGGAAAGTGGATGTTTACTCTATGTTCGGTAAAAGATGCCTAAGATGCGTTTAACTCTGATAGTCTGGGGAAAGTAATGACGTAAGGCTAAACTTTTACAAAGAGGTTTGGGATTACACCAGGATCAGTTGTTGTCAGTAAATGGTAGCATGCTTTGGTGCATGTATGGCTTTTGAACATGATGAGTCAATCAACAGGCAACCTTTGAGAGTAGCGGAAAATCTGAAACACTTGAGTTGAGGGCGGATCTTGCACCCAAGGTGTTAATATGGTTCTAAATACAGATGGTAAAGTTTTAAAAGGACTCCGTTAACCATACATTGTTCCACCCTCTCGATAAACTTTTAGACCTATGAACAGAAAAACTGTAAACGCTGAAAATACTGACTCTGAACGAAATGATTTAATCAAACGATTGCAAGATTGCATTTATTTGTTAACGTTTTCTTAATATATGAATTACAACTTAATATACTCACAATTCTGCCACAGAAAACAATGATTGAAGAAATGAAATGACAGTACAAACACACTCTATTAGACTTCGACAAATTGCCGGAAATTGCTTATTTCGTAAAAAAAAAATTAAAAAGTGTCTGCCATTACGTCTGAGTAAGTTTGAAGCTAGCATTTTTATTAAAAACTGAAATAAGATTTAGATACCGAAATGTCTTCATAAATATGTCCATCTTACTGATCGTACAGAAGTACTACTAATCAAATAGTTTGCAGCAGTCACAAAGAGTCGGTAAGTAGTAGGACGAAGGAAACTACAGTTATATTTATAAACCAATTAATACAAATTCACTCTTTTATAACTGTTAATGAATAATGTTAGCAAAATGTGACAGCTTTTGAGCATTTCGAAATGAGCCAGAGAAAAACGATAGATTGGAATAGTATACAACGTAAAACTATTTCACTGATATATATTATATTTAACACATAGTTGCTTCGTATAATGAACGACAAGATAAAACTCCTTTCTCAAAGGCAACGATTGTCTAACATCCTCTGATGATATTTGTTGTCATCGTCGTAAATTTCAGTGTCATCAAAGGGCAATTATATATGCCACGAATCGATAAATTCATTATTTCACAGAAATTATACAACGATGACTAAAAGTTTGAACCTAATGCAATAAAGCGTGTGTAATTTTTCATTAAAGGAAAAAATGAAGCAAAAAATTAATTTTCAGGTCTATGAGAAGAACTAAATCTACGCAATTTGGTGAAACTTTCATTCAAATCGGACATGTGGTACTCGAGATATCAGGAAATAAAGTTACTACATTTGTAACCAAAAGTGAGCTGGAGGCAAGCAGGGGTTACATTACTTCCTCACATTGATGAGAAATGCTTTGTGTCTTTTGATTTTCCAGTCTGTTGTGCTGACCTTGAAGCTAATAGGGATAGGACCTCCCTATGTGGAATGTAAAACTTGTAAAAATCCTAAGCCTCTCCTCAATCACATTCCGATAACATGGGATTGTGGAGGAGAAAATTGGTTGTAAACTTTAAAGAAAAGCAAAAGACTGCTCATTAATGTGAGGCTATGACGTCATATGTGCTTGCTTCAAGTTCACCTTGTGTTGAAAATGTGACAACTTTAGCTGCTAATATCTTGAGAACCACACACCAGATTTCAATGCAAATTTCACCAAAACGCTTAGAATAAGTACCCCTCTAACACATAAAACTTGATTTTAGCTTAGACCCTTCTTTTAACTATTATTTTTAAATAAAGCCATTGTGTTTGATCTATTTACAGCATGCGCCATTGCAAGATAATTCACATCGTTTTAATTTTACAAATGTTATAAAAATGTGTTATCCAAAGTAGCAATATTTGATAATAAATGCTGTATTAATGTTGGTCAGTTTGATGACATACAGGATATTAGTCTTGGTTGCTTAACAAGGTATCACCAACAATTAAAATATCGATCCCTTTTCAAACGGAAACGATAAAGATCTGTAAGCCATATGTTAAAAATAGCAACGTTTTGAATATTTGTTTTCTGAGCAACTTGCAAAAATAACTGCGTCCTTTGTAATTTTTCTGTGTTTTTGCAGGTGAACAGTTCGTTGTCTCAGTAAATTTAAAGAACATGTTGTAAACAGTATCGAAGGTAATTACATCAAAAACAACCAGAACACAATTTCTCCACGAGCCACGGGAGTTTAAAAGGCCGTCTAAGGGATGTGAGGGGAAAGGTCACTTTAATTCAGCATAGCACAACTACATTTTTAATTTAAACTTAAGTGTTGGTAATACTACAACATAATTTTGTCAAAGTGATCTCTAAGTGTAGTTTCATAAAAAAAAAATACAGCGTTTACAATAGATAAGTATGGTTTATTTAGAAAAATTTTGCTTCAGTCAAAAATTGATTTTGAGAAAAGATACATTACGCATTTACAAGCAGTTTGTATGTCACAGAAGTTTTACAAGTTAAAGTTTGTATAAAGCAAGCACTACCGCTGGGCATTTTCAGTTGATAAATTGTTTGCAGTGAAAGATAAATTTCGCTACAATTTGCAAATGCTTTTACGTAAACAGAAAAGAAAACTTGCAAGCAAACACTTGTGTTACATTATAAAGGAGCTCTTCTTTCACGGGTTTCCATAAACCATGCACTACTTCTCGTATTTCCATTTTTTAATTTTACAGTAATAAAAGAATCTAGAGTTTTAGAGTTTTGCAGTCAGCGACAAAGTTAAAATAAGGAACCTTTGCAGACAAGGTAGACATTGATAACTGGATTTGAATGCAATAAAGTACATAAAGCATACCTGTAATGAAGTATTGAAGTAACAAGGCAACTCATATACACGTTCGTTTTCATAAATCGACAAATGGAACGTTATGATTCTATAGGATAGAAGTGTTTTTAACTTGAACAAGATTTTTACTTTGTTGTCTCAATAAATTTAAAGTACGTGTTGTAAACAGTAACTAAAGTAACTTCACCAAATACAAATTGAACGTAATTTCTCCAGGGGCCACGGAAGTTCAAGAAGTCCGTCTAAGGCAGTGGTTTCCAACCTTTTCCAGCTAAAGGCCCCCTTTCACCAAATTAGGATGAGAACCCCCCCGTCTATAGCTTACTATTGCTATTGATGAAACAACGATAATAAAACAAAACATGCTGAAATAAAAGGGTAGACCTACCGTGACATTCATCGTTTTTTTTTTACGTGTGCGTTCGACCCAGGGTAGCAAATCAGCAATGCGGGACTTAAGAAACTAACACCCTTTTGAGACGGCGACTCTTTAACCCACGATTTACAAAACCTGGAAGGCTTGATCGCGGTCAGAAGAGGAGAAACGTCTTTGGTATTTAACTGACTTTGCCAGGGCCCCATCGAGTTGTGGACTGTTCCCCAAAATGAGGCCAAAGGTCAACATCCCAGTGGCCGACTGGGGGATTCGCCCAGGAAGCTGTGAAGTACTTACGATATTGTTGACACGAGAATGACGTACTGTAAGTCAAATTTTGGCTATCTTCCGATTACCTAATAACCTTAAATACAAACTAAAATGATTGCAGAATCAGCCTTAGCCCAGTTTGTATTTCAATAATAAATAACGGGAGTTCCCTATGATGGTGAAAGGGGCTTGTCCTGTCACGGGAGGAAGAAGGATGGTAGGGAAGGTATGGGGATGGAAAGACTTGTGCAAATCAAGCTGTCCAACAGGTAGAAATAATGAGAAAGCAGAAATTGGCCCCCCGAAAAACTGCATTTTTGAAAACATTTTAAAGTTTTCATTCATAGAACATTGCCAAAGTTATCCGTTTTGAACAGTTACCTACAATTGTCATTTCTGTCAGTATGTCATGTTTATGGACTGCAAGGAAGAAAACTACATTCAAGGTTAAATTTGCCAGGACGATTTCTGGCTATGACCCCTTCGGTCACCGCTTTCACTATCACTGATGAGAATATAAGGTCCTTGGAGGAAAAATTGAAATTAAACACTGTTACAGTAGATACGATTTTGTGGCATCTGGGAAGGTAATATAAAACCTACTCAACTTGTTGACTCCATTTATCTACTATTTGTGCGAACCAATTTGAGTTCAGCTAGAGGAAAGCTTTTGCAATCTTGTAAAGCCTTGGTTTTAATTATTAAGGAATCCATTTTTTCAAAACGCCCCCTGCCGCCCTCTTAGCGCTCATCGCCCCCTGATTTGTGCACACGCACCCCTGGGGCGATAACGCCCCCGGTTGGGAACCACTGGTCTAAGGGATGTGAGGAGAAAAGTCCTTTTAATTCAGCATAGCACAACTACATATGTCTTTTAAAATTAAATGTTAGTTGTACCACAAGATAATGAAGTGTAAGTGATCTCTAACTGCAGAATCATCATAAATACAGCGTTTACAATAGATAAGTATGGTTTACGTAGAAACATTTTTGCTTTAGTAGAAAATTGTCTTGAGAAAAGATACATTGCGCACTAACAAGCAGTTTGTATGTAACAAAAGGTTTACAACTTAAAATTTGTATAAAGCAAGCACTAAAGCTGAATATTTTCAGTTTATAAATTCTTTTGCAGTGAAAGATACATTTCGCTCTGATTTGCAAATGCTTTTACGAAAACAGAAGATAAGCTGCAGGCAAACAAATGCGTCACATTCTGATGGAACTGTTCCATCACGAGGTTCCGTAATCCATGCACTTCTTCCGATATTTTCATCTTCTTAAATTTTACCATAATGAAAGAATCTAGAGTTTTAGAGTTTTGCAGTCAGCATCAAAGTTAAGTTGAGGAAACTAGCAGTCAAGGAAGACATGGGTAACTCGATTTAAAAGCAATCAGGTATATAAAGCATACCTGTAATGAAATATCGAAGTAATAAGGCAACTTATGTACATGTTAGTTCTAATAAATCTACAAAGGAAAGGTTATGACGAAATTCTATAAGAAAGAGGCCTTTTTTTACTTGAACAAAACTTTATCATTAAGTTAATAAAACACAAAAAGATAATTTCAAAGTGAATAAATGAAATGGGAAAGTTGTGACTTGTCAAAGCCAATCACATTTGCATACTGCAGTGACAAAATTTCTAAGAAAGATTCTTTCGTTGAAAACAATTCTTCTGAAGCTAATCAAATTTTAATTGAAATTAAACTGTTCCAGAATACGTAAGAGGTTAAGCCCATCATATATCTCCTAGCCAGAGGCATTTCGAATAGTTACAATCAATTAGAAGCTATTTTACTTCATTTAGATATTACCAAACTACAAAACAGCCTCATCAAGTACGGTTTATTCATAAACGGCTTTATTGTATAATACGAACAAATTATTACAATAACAGTAACAAAGGTTGTGAAGGAGGTTGGTCCTAAGAGATGCTTAATGTTCTACCGCATTTAAGTCCTATACATGGTCCTAGTACTTCCACAGGTTTTTCCTTTTCTTCATTTCAGGTTTCAGGTATTTCTATACAAAAAGTCATTAAATGTTATTGTATTGACCATGGGATATATGGAACACACAACTAATTCATTGACCTGACTTTTCCATCAAATTTTACTTTTTTTAAGCAGTGGTTATGTCTACTTTTCCTTAACAAAAAAAAAAAAAAAAAAAGAAATAAAAACTAGCTAACAAACATGGAAAGTGTTCGGTATAATTGATGTTTTTAAGAACTTTGAGTAAAAGTGAAATTTAGTTGAAAAAGTTAGGATATAATTCTTTGTAGATCTTGAAAGGTTATGGCATGCCACATCAGCCTTTGCACATCGTAAGGCAATCTAAAGCAAAGGTAATTCTGGTAATTGGGGAGCATCGAAGATGAACACTGAAGTGTAAAAACGGTAGTTGAGTTTGTACAATATTATATGAAAGGAAAGGACTAAACGAAAAGTCGAACACACAGGCAAGGGTGCCCTGACGTGTGTTTTGAATATAAAACAAACCTTAAATACTATTGTTGCGTTACTCCTATAATAAGCTTTTTGTCACTCAAAAGTGACCATGCAATGAGTTCAAAAGCTCAAAATCATCCGTGAATAAAATTATTTAGAAAAGTCATTCCAATCACTATCGCCGTTATCGTTACCATCGTAATCGTCATCTTTTACTTTCAATAATTACATAAAAGTTTGCGAAAAGTGTGAACTATGCTTACATAAATCTAAAAACTTTGAGACTACATAGTGTGAAAAGATTTGATTTCAATTATTTCATAGAAGAGTAGTACTACATCAGCTGTGCCGTCTTTTGCCACCTTATGCGTTCTTTTTGTCCAGTAATTCAAGTGAATGATGCACCCGCATGTTTTCTTTCTTGTGCAGTAGATTCAGGTATGAACAGTTTCAGTGTTGAACCATTTTGGCCTTCCAAAAGATGAATGAAGTGCATAACAAATTTTTTCACCCTTTTCAGCACTCGTAATGAAACGCTGAGGTTAAAGTATGTCTTTCAGTACTTTGCTTATCTTCTGAGCTCCCGGTTCCTGCAAAATCGTTTCATGGTCTCCTACAGTTGTATAAACCTGAACTTTTCTACTGCAAAGCTGAAATGGAAGATAAAAAATATTTCTATAATTTGAAACAACTGTTTCACTTTGACTATTCAACGCTGATAAAGGACACACATTTACATTGAGATGTTTCCTCAAAGATAGAAATTGATTTGGTTTCGGGGCTCGTTTCTCGAAAACTGTTGTTTTTTTGTAGATTCGTATGTGGTTGTATATACAAGTACCAGGGATGTTTGTAAAACGTTAAGGGGAGAGAAAGGTCCTAGAAGCAAAAAGTACCGATTTACAAAACGTAAGGTTCAAGACAGCATCTGCTAAGGGTGAAAGGCGCATCTTATTTTTACACTTTATTTCTGCATTTGGTAATAACGGAAATACAAATAAGTACGGAAAACTATTTCACTTCCAATTGACAACAGGGCATTCTTCTTACATGAGTATAGCAAAATAAACAATACATTTTCCATTTTCGTGACTTTTTGCCAGTCGGTTTATTAAATTCTGTGATTTAAACGTACACTTTGGAAATCAAAAGGTCGATGTCTTCTATTTTTAGCGACAAGAATAACTAATAAGTGACATCTCCTATCAAGTATTTTGCTTTTGACCTGCTATTAAATTAACCTGCTGTTTGCACATGAGTGATTAAACAATGAAGAGATCCATGCACAGTTGTTAGAACTGCTGTAGCCTTCAGAAACTGACACCATGGTCATCAGAAAGCTTCTGTGATAGGAGGCGGGGTAGGGGGCTGTGTGAGACCCATTGTCCCCTGAATTTCGACATTTCCTAGGATAAATTTCTGGCAATTCCCAGACACACGTTATATTAAATTTTGGAAGGACAACTTCATTTCCCCTCCCAGCTCCAAATTACCCTTACCCCTGCTCAGACAGACCTGATAAATAAGTGAGTTTAAGTTTTGCAGACTTAGAACCTTTGATGAGGCTCTCCAAGTCAAATTTGACTGTAGCCGTTTTTAATTGGGAATACCTCAGTAAGCAGCGGTTATCAAGAGGTAACCACGTACAGTCACCCCCTAACCTCTTTAGTTACGCATATCCAATTGAATTAAAGGACAAACAATTACAGTTAGAAGTCATGATCATGCCACTTAATGGCTAGTTTGTATAATGGTGCCGAAAAAATATATTTATTCACATTTCAATTGGTGACTCATTCGCTTGTTACAACAAATTCAGTTGGAACGTTGATGTAAACAATTCCTTTGAAACTCCTGAACATGTCAACTTTTTTGTCCTGGAGGAACTTTCAGAATCACGGAAAGTCGAGTTTCTAGATACTTTTTTCTCTAAAATCAGGTAACAAGCTCTTTTATAAACTAAAAAATGACAAATACGAAACTACTGAACAGGTCTTTGTTCTCAGCGCCGAGCAGTAGCCTAAAGAAAGACTGCGTTTACAAGATGCAACCTGCTGTAGTATTACTATACTTATATGACAGCAGTTGTACGCTTACACTACAGTACAGAATACAAGTTACATCCAGGCAGGCCTATTAAAGGCTGTCGTTTCTTTTGCCAGATCATTCCTGGTACCGCAAAACGCCCCTGGTATTACCTAAAAGGCACTCATGTGGAAACAGGCGTTGTGGTGACACTGCAAACACTTGTTTGCATTTGAATTTCATAAAAAGAGGCCTGGGCCTACTCCCATACTGTAGAGGTGGACAGTTTTCTTCAAGATCTGTGGCATATGAAACTGTGCGCCAAACTTTTGGCACGTGGCCCAATCACCCAAATCAATGATGAGTTGAATTCTGTGGTGTGGCACACAACTTTGTGAGTTTGTCACTGACATATAAACCACCCTAGAACTAGGCCTAGCAATTAGCTTAAAGTTAGGCCTAGGCTGTCTGAGACTGCAAAGATGTGTTGTCACTGTAAAGACTAAGAGAACTGTTGGCATGGCATTTTGAAGAAGGTACAATTATTTCAATTTGCTTGACAAAAATGATGCAATTCTGTGACATATGACAAATCTAGGCAAACCTTAAAGGCCTGGCTACTCAAGAAATGTTTCCATTAGCTAAGGGACAGTTAAAAGATATTGTAAAACAAACAAGGCTGGGCTGCTGTCACAGTACCGGTGGGCAAATTGCGGGGGCTTAAGTTTTAGTCTAGGCTGCATGCTCTAATGACTACCTGTAGATACTCTGCCAGACTGTTCTTTTCATGTAGCTTTGCTTGCTACTTTCCAGCAATAATTTTTCAAATTTCCCAATGTCTTGCGGGCCGAGGCCTACTTTTTGTTAATCATTAATTTCTCACGCATATCTTGATGTGCAAGTCTGTGAACATACATGTTTTACTATGAAGGCATTTTGGTAGCAAAAGTGAACATACATTTTGACTTGATATCCCTGGATATCATTATGTTCTAGAGTGTAAATGAACCAGTCTGGAGTATTGAATTGTAGTACATCCAGCTGAAGAAATCAGTTGTGCAAGAGGTGCATTGGCCCATGCTTTTTTTAAGCTATATTAGTACTGTACAAACTACAAAGACTAGGCTTAGGCTCCTACACCATCTCTACTGGAGCATGTGCGCAATTTTGGAAAGAGAAAAAATAAAACGAAAAGAAAATTGCGCGGGGGTTGCACCTCATTTATTAGTGGCATGAGGGTCCTGACCCTCCTAGTAAGCCAACGTTTACATATGTGTATTTTGTTGTCGTTCATGGCCATTATTTTGGCTAGAGATAAAGGCTTAAGTGTAGATACAAATGCTTAGGGGTATTGTAAGATATGACTAACAAAATAGCTGTTAAGAGTTTAATATTTTGAATTGGTATAGTAGACTTTGCATTAGGGCCCTGGGATTTTTTTAACAGCAGAATAAGTCACATTTCAAACCTTTTCTATTAGTTGTAACATTTTGGGAGTAAATCTTTAAGACAAATTAACATTTTTTCCATTTCAGAATCTGAAAAGAGAAATCCTCCCTAGTCAGCCTATAAGCAAAGTGTTCATCAAAACGATGGATAGAGCTTGAGACGGTAATAGGAACCATGCTAGATGAGGAAATGCTGAATGTAATCATCAGGTGGATTTGGGAGTGACAGGAACAGTCACATAATTTGAGGTAGCTGTTATTTAAAGTGTTCAAGTGTTCAGATTTTTAGCGCTTTCAAGTCAATAAAGAAATACTTGAGGACCTGATTTAAATAATTTTAATCTATTATACGCCCTTTCCTGGTATAAGTATTTAATTGCAGGATTAAACACATACTTAGGTATGTGCTTGGTAATAAGTCATTCATGGCAACTTATGTCGGCTTTGTATTATTAAGGATTTTTAAGTGTAGCTTAAATAGCCTTAATTATAAAAATTGAAAAAACTATATAAACAGTCTTTTATCTCTATAGGGTAAACCTGTGCTTGGAAATAAAATGTTAGTGTTTATTCACTCAAATGTATTCAAATACCAGGGAATGCAGATATGTTTTCCTTTCTCGTTAAGCTTTAAGATACTATGGAGGACTTCAGTTACCTTGCTGCATTCATTGTTAGTCGCTATAAATATTCTCTTGGTTTTGGACATTTATAACTGTTGTATAAGAAAAGTACAATAAAAATAGGGATATTTTTATTCCGGGTCAAATGCAAGACATTGCAGATAACAAAAGAATTTAAGAACTACGGTGAAATTCATTTCTGATAATCTAACATTTTTATCGGCTATTGGAAATTGGAACAAAACCTTCAAAAGGAGTTACGATTGAGTATACCCACTTTGAGAAGAGAAACATTTTGGCTATAATCTTTATTTAGTTCTAGGTTGATATCTCGGATTGTTACGGTAATTAAGCACTGGCCATTCTCATAGCCACGAGACGCCACTCATATTATGTAAAATCTCCCCTCAAATTACTCTTTGCTATTTCAAAACTCAATTACAGTACGAAGTGGGGCTTTCATCTCTAGTACGATAGTGTATAAGATCTTAATGTTTTCATTTAATGAATGACAGATTTAACCAGCGCCTACAAGTTACAAATGTATTCATATTCTTAGAGTAAGAGAAAGGTCCCAATTTCTCAGATTATGACATTACTTATGTTCCATAATCTACCATTTGTATTAACAATCTGTTACACCATTTCCTTCTGTTTTCCACAGTCATATTCAAAGGCACAAATCTATTAAGATGATACTAACCGTTGAGAGATGATAGTCGTCGGAGCCAAGTCCCTTCAAGAATTCTTCATTACAAGACTCAGCCTTGAAAAGAACCATATCCAAGTCCAAAGTATATTTGGGTTTGTACTCCATTATTGCCAATGAGCGTTTTACAAAACTATCAATTGAGAAAGTCATGTCGTCCTGATTAATACCTGTGGTCACCTTCAGTAATATTTGAACGGCCAAATCCAATCTCGTCGTGTAGGTAGACTTTTGAAGCAGTTGTTGTTTTAGCTTTAGTTTAAAAAAAAGAAATGACTTTTTTAAGTAGATATCGCATCCGGAAATGCTACTTAGATGGAAAGAATACTGCTATGCTTTAATGCTGACGAGAGATCCTGCACCATATGTATGACATTTGCATTAATAAGGTAAACGCTGTTTATTACTTGACTGTGACTAACGTGAAATCGATTGATATAATTAGTGTAAACGTTTGACTGTCTTTTTAATACCAGTGATACCAGTAAAAATCCATGCAAAATGACCGAAGAAGTCTTAAAACTAATAACACTGCCATGTAGAGTGATTATTGAAAAATATAGCATACTACGTATGAAACTGTTCAAAAAGCTGTTACGTTGGATTTGACCTACTGAATGTATTTCGAAGTGGTCAAACCAGCTTTTGTTTTTACGTTACACACCTAAATGTAAAAGAAATTAACAACAACAACAACACCAACTACAACAACAACAACAACAACAGCAACAACAACAACAAAACTTTGAGCCCTGTTATAGTCGTAAATGCCTGCATAACCCACACCAACTGATGTATTCCTAACACATAGGACAAAATACAGACAACTGAGATTTCGTTTCGAATTTAGTAAAGTATAAACTCACATTATCAAAAGGGATGTTCGTAAAGTTCTGCAAAAAGTGACAAAGAGTTTGTACTTCAAGAGTTGTACGTTGCCCGAGTGCCTCGATAACTTCATTGCCTAGTGGATAACTCATCTCTGTTATGACCCGAATTCGAGATGTCACATAACTTGGAGATCCATCGAGAAAAAATAACTTTGTTTCTGATTGATCATTCTCATCATTTTGGAGGATGCGAGCGATTTCTAGAGCTACTGCAGAACCGAATGAATAGCCAGCAAGATTGTATGGTCCGCTTGCCTTAACTGAGCGCATGTTGGATAGGTAATAATTTGCCATATTTGATATAGAGTCATTTGGAACATTCATAGTAAACTGAACACCAAACACGGGATAATCCAAAAGCGCGCTAGCTAAGGGGCGGAAGACATCAATTGAACCTTCAATAGGATGAATTAGGAAGACTGGATCTTTTTCAATTAACCCCGTATTTAGTCGCACTAGGCAATCGGTAGTTTTGCAAGATAGAATTGGTGATATCAGTGGGAAATGGGCATCAACTTCAGAGCTTTCATGCTTTTCATGCTTGTCTCGCGAGCGTTCTCTTTCATAGTTAAGTAGTTTGCTTATTGTCAATGCACGTATCTGTTTCACACTAAGGACATAAGAGAAATTTCTTTCAAGGTTTTGTTTAACCCCAGTGACCAGAATTGAATCCAAGCCGAGCTCAGCTAAAGTTTTGTCCTGGTTTACAGAGGAAATGTCATCGATACCAAGCAATTTGCATACAAAGTTAGTAATATCAGCAGTCTCATTGACTTCAGTAGTATCTTCCTTGGTTCGTGCTTTTACAAGGGAGCCGAGCACAGGCTTTGGGATCGATAAAAACAGATCCAAAGTGGATAAGCAAGAATGCAATGTCTGAGCTGCGCAACCAGCAACTATGGTATCATTACCAGTTTCCGAGTCTGCCACTACCCCAACGTCTCCAATCACTCCCCATTGAATAGCAAGAGCTGTGGAAGAAGAAAATTTATAAGAGGGTTTCAACGTACCAACTTAGGATGAATTTAGAATTTATGATGAAATTAGATAATATTTGATTACATACCCTTGTGGCAGCCTCTTTGAGGAAGAGAGAATTCCATCACTATACCAAATGAAAACAGGGCATTTGCCCTTAGTAAAACAAGTTTCATCTCTCTCTCCCTTCAACTGAATAGAGAGGAAGAACTCAAGTTTTTGTAAAGATCCGTACCTGGTAGTTGATCTTCTCTTCTATTTTCACAAATCCTCTCCATTGCAGAGTTTGCAAATCCGTAATTTGACTGACCTGGATTACCCCTCCCGGAGGTTACAGAACTGAACATTACAAACCAATCCAATTCAGGGCCACACAGTCGCCGCGTTGCCTGATCGAGATTATGTGCTGCTTCGAGCTTTGGTTTGCAGACTTCTTGAAAATCTGTCGAAGTCAGATTATCCAGGAGGGCATCTTTCAAGACCTAAAAAAATTGTTGCGAAAAATAATTGTATAATACATCTCCATCTTTCTACATTCAACGTCCTATTCTTTTCCCATATAACTGTTCATACGGTATTCGTTATGTTGTAATGGTAATTTATAGTATGTGGTAAGATAATTGCAGTTCCTTTTACGATTTCATCATTTGTCAAATAGGATTTGCGTCCTATTATTTTCGCTTTCTGATAACCTTCTCTTTTATTGATCTTTGAATCGTTCTCTCGTAGCCAAACAGAAATAACAACTTTCCTCATGATAGATAAGTTTATTTTGTATGCCATTCTTTATAATATCTGTGTTTTATAAGATAGACAGTGTAATGGATTGCAACAGCATTCATTAAAGGATAGTTTAATGAACCACAGGAGAATTTTGGGAATTATATGATGGAAGGAAGTAGGTTGTACGCCTTGGTGCGTGAAAATGACATTACATTTAATATTGTATATAGACGTCGAAAATAAGGTTCACGTTTCTAGGAGATATTTCCAGCCCGTTGTACTTTTCGTGTGCAGGTTAAATTGATCAGCAAACTAGAGACAGTTTCTTAGAAAGGCGTCCTCTTGACTGTTTTATTCCGTAAGTTCTAATAATCTTGTTTATCAGAAAAAGATAATTTGTTTGCTTTAAGGGGATTACTTGATCCCTAGAAATATTATCGACATAATATTTCTGATTATTACATTTTGACAATTTTAAATTCATAATTAAAATATTTAGGCAAGTATGCACGAGACGATTTTTTTGTATCAACACTTCACGCCAATGGCTGTGGCTACTTGCGTATTTTAATTAACACTAAAATGCTTAGCCTTATCATAGTCGACAGTTTCAAGTTATATTCCCTTTATGAGGTCAGAGTATTGTTAGGGGATTGAATCTGTATATCAGTGACTGAATATCACCAGGTCTTGCGCTTTTTATGATTTTCTTAACTGCCTTGAGCTTTGCAAATATGTTAGCTTGACTGGAACTAGTGAAATTATAATCCTTTTACACAGGTTTCCCAATAAATTAATGCCTCTGCACTTTTTAATTGACACCATGTTAAGCTTTCTGCTAGTAATGAAACAACAAATACATTACGGTGAACAATATCAACTGATTTCCGTACCATTGCCAAGTTGAATATACCACCGATCGGTCCCATTTTCTGACACTGCTGAAGAACTTTGTTACAGTCAGAACGATTTGAAACATCCAGTCGAGGAAGCTCTACCAATACACCAAGACCCAGCCAACGGTGAATACACCTACTTTGATAGCCATGCTTTATGCCAGACCTTGTAGTGATAACTAGCTTTTTGCATCCTTACACAAAAATGAAAGAGAAAAATTTGTTCATGTTAATCTTTTATTTTTTTGCTTTTCGCTCCATGAAGTGAATTTAAGATTACACACGTATTGATCCTCCTCCAGCAGTTCCAAAATATCTTACGTTTTGCTTTTGTTTAACATTCAAAGTATTAATGTATTTACTTATTATTCGGTAAACACACAACTCGAGAATTAATGACAGGTATATCACTGAGTAATTTAGTAAAACCAGCGTCTCCATTACTTTTGATATGTAAGAACAAACGAGTTGAGAATCTGAATTGACGTCATATACAATTACTAATGCCTTCTCTGGGTTTCAAGAACATATCACGGGGGTAAACCCAAGACATCATACCATCGCCTTAGCCTGGCAATATTACTTCTGCTGAAAACCTTACTTTAACGTATGATGACTTCCTATTGTTTGTAGATTTATGAATATGCATACTAAGTATGCTCATTCCAAGAGAGTGATTTATAAGTGTAAACAAGTCCCCCCTAGAAAAGGTTTCATCAAGTAATAAATTACAAATATCATTTTAATACAATAAGCACTCAAAGCCTTTGTAAGTACCTCTTGAAACCAGCCAATCAGCGATTTCCAATCCAAAGCCACCGAGACCTCCAACAATCAAGTAGACCTTATCTTGGTCACAACTCTGCCTAGGCTTTACGAACATTAGTTGATCTGGTCTTGAGACTGATTTCTCCGATGGGGTTAACTGGTTAGTAGATAAAAGGAAACTCAACCCGTATTAAGAACAGCATTATTGATTCTTTAGTTAAGACAAAGCACTTTGATGAGAAATTTACATTACCGGATGACGACCGTCTGTTCTTAAAAATGAGATGAATAAACTCACATTTAGTAATGTCAGGGAAATACTGTTTATTCAAAAATTGTATAACATGAATGGAAACCGCAAGTAAAGTTTAAAGGAATAAAACAGCATGTGCAAGTGCAGGCGCGCAGAGTTGCACATTAGATATATTTTACGTTTTGTAAAAAAAATTTGCTTGTAAAAGATGTTTTTCGTAACAAAATGTTTAATGCATTTCTTGTGCGAGGTAACACAGGACGCGAGCGAAGGATAACACTATGAATTTACCATTAACTATATACAACGTTGCAAAGCTTTCGTTGGATCCATCAAGGTCTACGCGAACGACGTTAAAAAGGTACGTGAAACTCCCCGCCAACGATGATAAAGACATTTTCCAGTCGGATCAAGCCTCCACGGATATGCTCTGTACCCAACCCACGTTTACAACATTATGAAATGTTATCAATAGTTTTGGAATAATGGTGGGTCAAGCAAGCAGTTATTAAGTAACCTATAGTGATCAATACGTCATATGTAGGACCATGAGGTATATCTAACAGTTTGCTGTTGACCTACTATTCTTTCCAACCATTCCAATATCGGAACACAAGATATAATCATCCTTGACGTAATCACTGTAAGTACTTAAAGCACCACCTGAAACTTCTACTGCTCGGTTATGTTTACAAAAAATGGTGTAGTCTCAGTAATTAGAGTATAAAACTTTTTCACTATCCTCTGATCCTCTTCCTTCTTATCATTATGTTTGCCATTACTTACGGTACATTATTTTGTTATTTTGTCTATTGTACTTATATTACTGTGTATAATTCCTAATGAGGAGGCATATTAAACTGAAATTTTAAGTAAATTAGGAAAAGGGTCTGTTTAGCTCTGTAAGCTAAGGTAATGCTTACTCTGTGAGGCCCCTTGTTACCTAGAAGTGGAGGCAACAGAAAGGAATTATAAATTACTCAAATACTACCTAAGATGGTACCACGGACTAAAATGCAGGAATAAAAACCATAACAAGCACTTCATACCAGTGAATGCTTTTGAAAGGCCAAAAATTACTCAGTTCAAACGATAAGGGGGTAGGGTTTAAATTGGATGATTGATTTCAGCCATTGTCTCTGTTAAAGTAATACAAAAGAGACTAATACTACTGTGAAATGTCGCTATAGTCCCACTAGAAAGTGTTGAAGACCCAGCGAACTTCTTTCACAATCTGTCCTATGACGTGCGTATTCAGGAAAGGTTCCTAAACGTTTTGGGGAAACACGTCATAAAGCATTGCAGATATGGGAATAATTCTCGTTCAACGAGTTTAATTTGTATTGCTTGGTAAGGTAGATGAAACATAGATTAATAACTTTGCAACCTTTTCCTTTTAGTGTTACGGGTCTTGAAATAAAAAAAGTATTGGGCACCTTAAAAAGGTGTTTAAACAAATGTTATAACAAGTTTTCAAAATTGTCTAGTTTTATTAGGTTAATTAACCGTACCCATACATTTAATTAAATATTCGAGTCCAAGGATTAGGTGTCCACACATTTTTATTCCAATACAACCATCAAACTTCCGCTCATCTATTGCGAATGGCTATAAATTCTGTTAAGTAAAAGGTCACTGGCTCTTTGCCTCTAAAGGTTTAAGGCCACTTTACATCATCGCGACTGGGATGTCCTGTAGCTTCATATGGTATCTTCATATTTTACACTTTACACGTAACATGAACTTTATGTTTTCGCCGACATACAGACGACTACTCACTGAGGGTGAAAGACTTTGGACTTGCATATCCAAGAATGCTTATAAACTTTAGAGGAACAACTCCGAACCAGAAATCTTATCCGATGGAACACTACCAGCACTGAAAAAGATTTCTCATCATGATATTTCTGAAATACTTCTATAGGTCTCTGGGACGACTCTAAGCGATCAGATTACTGACACTTTTGGATCAAAAGCAACATCGTAGATTCATCCGTGTTTGAGAACAATCTTCACTACAGTTAAGCAACAAGCCAAAATTGGACGATTGATGTGCGAACGGCTTAAATATTGCGTTGAAGAATACTCAAACAGACCTCCATATACATAAGCTTTCCTTGTTGAGAATATTCTTACTTAATATAGTAAGATAGAAACTTTTTAAAAGCGATAAAAATGCAACACTACTTCGAACACTCAGATGCCAACACGGTTTCCTGAGACTCCTGATAAAATGTCCCATTTTAAAGTCCTGGTATATCAAAGGTCGATAAAGTGCATTATTTATAATTTACAGATAGTTGGTGCTTTACGTAAATGTGAACAGGGCGGCTTTTAAATGCAATTCCCCAACAGTTCTACTTTTGGTATGTGGTTTAAAGCCGGTAAACATCTTTTTAGACTTCCCGTGGTTACTTTAGTCACACTGTATTATTACACAGAGCTATTTGTCCAAGGGGTTGATTGATCTGTTACCTTATTTATTCATAAAGAATAAGTTAATTCCTGTTAGCACAAAACTCCTATAATGCATCTTGTATGAAAAAAACTGGTTAGTGAAACGTTTCTTAACCTTTACCTAGATAATATATTTCCTATATTTCAGAAACACTACTCTTGCATATACACGGTGACACCATGAACTAGATACTCACATTAATTAAAACTTTTCCGATGTGTTTGCCTCTTGCCATGTATCTGAAAGCATTTTCCACTTCATCTTGGTGGAAGACAGTGCGTGGGAGAGGTTGCACTATCCCATTTCTTAGACCTTCTTTCATCAAGCGAGCAACTGTTGGCCATTCAGGGTGACCTTTTTTAAAGAGGCGATCAAGGTGTACCCCATGGAAGGAAGTGTTGTTCAAAAATATTGACGAACCTATGAAAAGGGTATATTTATTTGATTATACTTTTGTTGTTCGATTTTTTTTTAGGTGACTACAACCAAGAACACCTATAAGCAGATTGACAGGAGTGAACAGATTAGCAGAGGTGAAAAAGAAGCTAAAACTAGTGTACTATGTTCATACCTATCTGAGTATTTTGCGATAAGTCGTACTTCCCAATTTCCAAGAACCTCCCAGACTTAGACAAGCACCTCAGACTAGCTTCAAAAAGTTCTCCAGATAACGAGTTTAACACGAGGTCAACTCCTCGACCGTTTGTCTGTCTCATGATGTGCCTTTGGAAAGCTCTATCACGTGAACTCGCAAAACAGTCTTGTGTTAACGCCGGAAACTTCTGCATGAGAAAATTTCGTTTCTCCTGCGTTCCTATGGATAAAATGAAATTCATAAAGATAGGAAATGTTTAAATAAGCTTGGTGAGGTGTTAGTCACTGTACCTTGGCAAGTCATCGCAGTTTTCTTAATGATGTTTAATACAGTGAAAGTCACAATGTACCCACCTACTGTTGTATAAATTTTGCAGCCATAACTTAAGGCCAAAGCTATTGCCGCTTGTCCAACACCGCCAGATCCAGAATGAATAAGAATAGATTCTCCGGCTTTCACTTGTCCTCGGATAACAAGAGCATAGAAGACAGTACAATAAACTGCTGGAACAGTAGCCGCTTCTTCAAGGGTCCAGGATTCGGGGACGTCGAAAAGGAAGCAAGGCTCTGCAAAGACGTGCCAAGCTAATCCTCGGTTTTCCACTATGCCCATAACTCGCTTTCCTTCTGAATTGCGTCCTGCAAACTCTATTCCAATGAGACATCCCTTATGAGCAAGATCGTCTACAGGTATGAACAAAGAAAACATGGGTGACTTACTTTTACAGGGGTCAACGTATTTATTGTTTCTTTGTTGCATAGTAAGTAATTCCAAAGAAGATCCAATTAGAGAATATAGTTTATATCCTCCCGCTTGCAAAATTGAGAGATTACAGGCATGTTTGAATGGTTCTATTGAACAACTTTTACCCTTTGAAAACAAAATGAAAAGTCTTTAAGGTAAAAATTCTGAAATGTAAGGAAGACTTTGCGCAAAAATTTATTATCCATAAGAGATGGAGCAACTTACTTTACTTTTTTGGCGTTCAATGGTTATGATGTTTCAGCTTGTGGGTTTGAGATATTTGCAGGTAACGCTATGTTACATTATAAGGTGATCTTAAAGCAACCAAGGGAGGCGTCATCTCCTTTATTTACCAGAAAAGATTTGCGATCTTTGTGTTTTCAATTATCATATGACGGTGGAATAGAAAGGAATAAGATTCATATTATTGATATTGATATATTGGTATTATCATATCCCCCATGCATTCGCACTTACTAAACATATTATAGTGGAGAAAATTGGGTGTAAAATTTAATGCAAAGCAAAACAGAGTTGATTAAAAGAAACCACGGTGTCGTGCGTGTTTCCATAGTATATACTGTCGATTGATAATGTAATGGGCTCGACTGTCAATATTTGGAATATAAATTCAATGAATATTTTAACAGAATGCTTTGATATACTAACACTTTTTCAAGACAGTTTTAACCATCTTCTGAACCTTCAGTGGTAATATAAGTGTCAAGTAGCATTAGTTAATAATTGTAGCATATTGTTATGTCAATTTGTAATAACATTTTCAATTGAGAAATAGTTATCAATGGGATGTTAGAAGTTGTAGATGTGGTAAGACGTCACGTTGGCTCATTAATATGCAGTTTTATGTAAAAAGTCATTTGTTGTGTATTCCTTTGCTTTTACTGTTATTATTTTCTGTATTATTTCTTTTCTTTTGAAATGTGGGAAAAGTAATAAGTTCTTTCCCTCAAAATCGTATTTTTCACATTATTTCCTCTTTCTTTAAACTTAATATGATCATATTGAATAAATTTGCTAGAGATAATGCAACCCAGTTGGTCTTCCAAGCTACACAGTTGTTGTCTGAATGCCTTTTTGAACTAGATTTATTGCAACGGTCTAGTTCAGACCCTCTGCAACTCATTTACTACAGCTCACAAGTTCCACAAATTCCACACACAGTGATACACGTGTCAGGAGAGGTTGTTACAACCGATAATGTAAAAATCAACCGATAATGTAAACACAACCGATAATGTAAAAACAAATTTACTGATAATGTAAAAAAGTTCGTCTACCGATAATGTAAAAAAAAAATTACCGATAATGTAAAAACTGTTCTAAGGACGTTTTCATATGAAATTGGAAACGTGGAATTTTATCAAAGAAGTCATACGTTAATTCAGAAAGGTCGTAGGTCATACACAAGGGGAAGGGGCTCTCAACCCCTATTTCACAGCCCCCTCTTGCAGGTATATTTCCCTTAAAAAGGTACATTGAAAGACAGCAGAAGAATTAAAGGTCACTTTAATTGCAAATAAGCTGTGCCATCAATATGACCCACCTTTATGTAATAGAATATGTTGCAGTCCCTTCATGATATTTTTTATCGTAGATACGTTCTTTTTGGTGAGCTTGCGGAACAACAGAGGAGTGAGGGCGCTTTAAGTATATGATGGAGAAATATGATAGCATTATGTATTGGCCTAGACAATTGAGAAAAATGGCCTTTAATTCTTCTGCTGTCTTTCAATGTACCTTTTTAAGGGAAATATACATGCAAGAGGGCGTTGTAAAATAGGGTGAGAGCCCTTTGCCCTGGGGTATGACCTATTAGTAAAAATTAGAAACTGTCATGATGTAGTTCACAGACAGCGTCTGCTCAGTTGATACACACAGGAGTTCGTCTATGACCTCAAAATAGTTTTTGTTTTCAAAAATCATTGCTTCGTCACCACTTGGCCAACAAACACGATACAAAACTTTAAGACCACCGTGATGGTTGCTTTCAATAACGACAAGAATTTTGGGAACCATGTTGACAAATTAACCCGAAAATTCGGTGAAAAGGCTCATTTGTATTAAAAATGGTAAAAAACTCGTAATCTGACACCATAAATTCAACTGAATTTAGCATACCCTTCTGCAACAGCCACACAATTTGTTTCCAAACAACCAAAAAGTATCGAAAAGATAGTCTAAGAAAATTAGGCCTCAGGGTTGTTAAGTTTTTGTAAAAGATATAAAACAAAATCTGCTACAAATTGGGCCAAAAATTGGCAAATTTTGTTACAAAAAAGATGAAGTGCTCTGAAAATTTTATCACCTTCTTTTTGTATCCGATTTCAAAGATAATTTAAAAAGGAATATGACCTTTACAAGCTTTTAAACAGAAATAAACGTTTAATGGTAATGTTTGTACAGGTCTAGTGCCACCAAAAAGTCTCCAAACAGACTGATCCATGGCGTATAATTGCAAAATTGCGCAGTAGTAGAATTCTGTAGAATTTTCAAACATTGAGAGGGTTTGATCCTCATATATACTTAACAAAATGGCCAAAAGCCTTCCAGAGCGTAAACAGGACAAATGATGGAACAAGAAGTCAAACGTTTGGCATCATAAGAAAAGAAAAGATTTGAGCAATGATTCTGTTTTATTAGATTTACAAAATAAAACAAGATTTAGGTCTCGATTTATGCAAATGAACCGTTCAATGGAAATATTGAGCTATGTCACTCATCTGCATGTATTAGCACACGTAATGAACATGAAAAAAAAAAAACAAAAATGAGTTCCAGTGAACTGCCCAATTTCTTTTCTTTCATATTTGGTATATGTCTTTGGGAATATATTTTGTGTAAATTGAGAAAAAAATAATTAAGTAATTTGCGGGTGAATGACCCTTACATTCAGAACTTTCGCAGTGTTTATGTAAGGTATTTTTAGGCAAAATAAACCCCCTTCTAGAAGCAAAAAAAGGGGGGGGAGGATAGGAAAGCTCTTCACAAAAGGTTGTAAATAATAACTATATAATAACACTTTCGATTCATTTTCATCACTAATAAACCTGATACATACCGAAAACATCTCTACACATTTGACCCCTCACCTTTACTACTAGTGGTCTACGAGACACAGATTCTCACTATGGGATACCTCTTCACCGTGTTAGAAAAAATCTTCCATCCATATCATATGGGTGAAGCTTCATGATAGTACAATGTGCTCTTGGAATTATAGCCAAAATGTTTTTTCACAATTTGATCTTTACACTATGAACTTTCACCTTTTAATTCGAGGGGTATGCGAGATACAATTTCCTACCGTCCCACCAAGTTTGGAGACAATTTGTCCGTCTGACTAAAAGCAGTTTTTGAAACAAAATATGTCCATTTGACGTTTCACCCACAATATTTTGGTAGACGTTTCCTCCCTAATGTACCCTTAAAGTTTTACAACAGTACAATTTTTCCTCTTAGAAATATAACCAAAACACGATTTTTACTCAATTTAAACTTTGATTTCAGGCCTATGACCTCTGATTTTTTACCTTTACTTGCGGCGCCTACAAGACAAATTTTCTACTCTGGGATACCTTTTCACCAAGTTTGAAGAAAGTCGGTCCAGCCCACTAAAACGAGCTCGTGACACAAAGTTTTTCTTAACAACATACATTTGCTTCAATCAAATGACTTTCGATAGAATTGAAAGCAACATACTGTATTTAGGCGTACTTGATATCTCTATCATGTATATTGATCTATGTCAATGGGATGTTTTCTCTTGGGAATAGAGTAAAGAAGTAGTTTAACAAATTTGACCTTCCACCTCCGAACTTAAACCTATAACTTCTGGTAGTAAATGTGACACAATGATTTTACACTGGGTTACTTTTCATCAAGTTTGCCCAAAATTTTGGCTGGGCCGTTTAGGAGATATCTGAAATACAAACTTGGAAACACACAAACACACCCACCTTCAGTCACCTACTCGGGCACGTTTTGACCCCTTCGTTAATTATGGACTTCCGGCCACCCTGAAATACATTAGACCCTTGGGACTATTAACTAGGGAAAATAAACTGCTACCACGGCAGGATGAAATACTAAAAGGGTAATCGCAATCTACAGGGAATTAAATATCTTATTGCTAGCACAGCTGTGATTCTGTATATATAATCTACATACATACATTCATACATACATTCATACATACATACATACATACATACATACATACATACATACATACATACATACATACATACATACTTACAGTAAAAAGTGAATTGACCGACATGTGACCTTTTACCTTTGACTTTTACTTCCGATAGTAAGCGTGGCACAACGGTTGTCTTCAGAATACTTTCCCACCGACTTTGTAGAAAATCGACCTGACCGTTTAACAGATATTCACTAAACAAAATTTGGACACACACACCCCTACTCGTTTATTAGCCGTTACCATAACAACAGTTAATGGTATTTGCAGTATATGCAGCTCAACCTGCCAGGTGATTTACAAAATTGCATCCTCCAAATGGAGCGATGAGATAAAAACGCACTGAATCAGACAATATCTGACCTACCCTCTTCTGGGTCAAAGAACGATAAGTACCGTAATATTCAATAAAGTAGGACTTCTTTAAGCTAACAAATGTTGCTTGCGTGATAGATACTCCATGACTAAAAAGAGAAATCAAGGAGCAAAGTGAATGATTTTACCTGGCAGTGATCCGGGTGGCAGTTTTCCAGAGGCTAGCATTACGTCACGGAAATTTAGAGAAGAATAATGAACAGTGCATTTTTCACCAGATTTAGGATCATCTGGCGAGTGGATCCATTGCAGACTAGAAAAGTCTCCGGGAGTAAGGACGTCGACGTAGGCATTTTGAGGTGTTGTGAAGAATTCCTCTGGGAAAGTGGGGACAGAAATATATTTTTTTTTGTGTGACTTTTCTCAAATATTAATGATACCATAGTGTAATTCAAAGTACCTTCAACATGCAGTCTAGATTATCAAGACTCACAGGAAAAGACTTTGAAAGGGGGAATAATCCATATAAGCTCTTACTTTTATTATCAAAATATAATTAAATAGCACTGACTCACATCTATAGACGCGAGGGTAGATACGATGATTTTTTTAGCACCAAACATTCTACCTGGGAAGTCTTCGCTTGCTCGAGCAAAGTAGAAGTACTACCATAGCTTTACATTTAAAAAACGAACTTTCAGATTTTTGTCTCATATACTCCTTTGTCATGTGTGCCAAGGAGTACTATCGTTTAAAAATGTCCATGTTGAAATCAGCTCAGCGGTATCAACTAGAGTATAAACTTTGATAAGCCTGAGTAAACACCTACAGCATGTGTGTGCGAGCATCGCTTCAGTCCCTATAACGTAACAGGTGATACACCACTGGGATCAATACTCAAGAGGGCAAATTTTCATAAAAAGTTCCCTGATTGGATGGCGTCTTACGAGTTTTTTCCCCTCCACTAATGATAACCTGTTTTATACGATCGGAAAGATAACGAAACGGCTTTTGTTTCACCCTGTGAGATGGCTCTGCAGCGCAAACTGACTGCTGACAACACTGGCAAAAGTGCGACGATCGGGTGTCAGACACTGATCTTTGTCATTGAAAAAGAGAGATTATCGGCAAAAACAGGGCATAAGTTTGCTTTATTTACGAGAAATTCACGAATAAGATTGGAGTTGAAATCTATTTCACTGGAACGAAGTTGAATTATTCAATCAAATGCCGGGCGAACCGGTTTAATACACCAAATGGTTTCTGAATAGGAAGCAAAACTATGTCGAAAATACCAAAGCTTCTGTAGAATTTTACGCGCTAAAGGCAATTAATAACGGCGATGTGAGCAGATGCAATAGAGTTTTTTATATGGAAATAAGTTTATCACTGGTTACCTTCTTTCAGGAATTGATGTCTGTAAGAGCCCCAGCAACCATTTTTAAAAATATTCATGACAAGATCAGCCTTCATGAGTTGTTGCATTTGTGGCAACTCGGTCAAAGGTGTAGACGAGTCTGAATCATGGCTTGTATTAAAGAGGCATCTGTGATAAATAAAATACATATAAGCTGAAATCATGGAACATTCAAATAAATCATTACATCGATTTACAACTTTAAGACAATAAAACCATCAATATGTAGGCAATTTTGATGCTCACCTGATTTTGTCCCCTCCATCTTCCTGCCTTAAACAGTTTACCAATCCAACGATGCCATTTTGATTGTTGTTTTCAGATATCAACCATATCCTGCTAGAATTATCCTGACCTTGTATATAAATTAACTCGTTCTTGACATCTTCTACCCAATTAAAGTCTTTTCCTGATACTGAGATAATGATAGCGTTGCTTTCAGTGGCGTCTTGCTTTCTTTTACGACATAGGAACAAAGTGGACAAAGCGCCATCTGATATTTGTTGAATCAATTCATATCCAGTCTCCTGAATCACTTCTTCCCACTCTGCACATGCTAAGTATGATCTAGAGGTCATATCACATGAGGCATTACTCGATATGCCACGCATGATCTCATGAAAATCAAGGAGAGTATCAAAATTTGAGGTAATCTCATAAAGTAAGAGGAAACCCCCGTCAATAAGTACTGAGTGAATACTTTGCAAAGTTTGTCTGATATTTTTAGATTGTTGTGCCAGTCCGCGGACAACAACAAGGTTCTTTGCTTCTAAATGATCTATATTTTCCCTGTTAATATCCAGAAAGTCAGTTTTAACCTTGTGCATCTCAAGCTGATTTTCGAAAACATTGGATAATTTTTCAACATTGGTGTCAGTTGCTGTGAAGTCTAAATCTAGCAAAGGGTGTGACATCATACACGGTACTATGAAATTAAAAAGTCCACCAAATCTTGCACCGATTTCAACCACTTTTACTTTTCTAGTAGTTGAGTTCTCCCAAACAACATCTAATAGGTTCTTAAATGTATGACTCTTGAGAAGATGAGACAGTAGCTTATCATGTACAAGTTCCAATGCATGGGAGTCAATGATGTCCAAAGCGGTTTGTAAAAAATTCTTACCCCTTTCAATTTTACCAATCTCGTACAGCACCTTGCTATATCCGCAATCATCATAAGACAGGTATGATTTCAGCCCTGCTTTGAAGTCGTTTTCGTCCAAGTTGTTAGAAATGAGGGCATTTGGACCTTTTACTGAACTTTTAAATGGGGCGTTTCTTATTTCAACTGAAAAATATCCTTTACAGACTTTCCAATACTCTAGAACATCATTCCGATGTGGTAGGTTCCCTGTTCCGTAGGGAACAAATTCAAGGGACTCCAGTGTAACAGTTTCCTTGATTTGCCTCTGTTGCATCATCGCTGTATACAAGCCTTCGATTTCTACCCCACCGGAACAGCAGGTGTCCAAGACTGTATCCACAGAGACGGAAATTTCTGTTTTAATTGTAATAAGCATAAATATGAAGTAGGTTAACACTTTCGTTTTCAAAATAGGCATAATATGATGTAAATAATTGTGAAAAGATTTATCAATACTCAGAATCTTACCACTAGCGTTAAGACCTCTCGCTATCTTGCTAGTGTGATGGGCTGGGTTAATACGAAGTGTCCGTATTCGAGTCGGTAAGAAAAGACTTTTGCTAGGGTTCCCCTTTTCAAAAACTACCATCTGTAGCATTGCGTCAAGGAATGTGACCCAATTGCCATTCCATTCAAGGACAGCATGTTTTCCTGTAAAAAATGAATAAACAAAAAAAAAAATCGATTTTGGTTTTTTAACTATAAACTTGTTCACAAAATGCGCAAACTGACTCAATTCATGTGCAACAGGTCTAAGACTCCGTTTTGTCATAAAATGTGTGTTAAGTGCCATCCAGAAAGATCCCTTTACATGTGTATAGCGTGTGCGTTATCGAGAAGTTCCAACATCATGTCCTTATGCCTTGTTTTACAAAGAAATGGGGTTTCAGTTGTTTCTCTGAGGACATGGTAATGGCTTATGTTTTGGCTTTGCCAAAAGGGTTTGGAACAAGCGGGTTTTGGTTCTGCCTGGTCACTTCAGAGAAAAGTGTACGTGGGTTGTTAGTATTGGCTTACATAGCCTTACTTTAGTTACTTAGTTTTCGTTGTAGTGTCTTACTTTCACGACCTGTCCTATGCGACTCGTAAACAAAGTCCTTTTGTGACAGCTTTCAAAGAGTGAAGTTTTGAAAAACAAGAAATGGATTTGTGTCCCGAAATACTTCAAGGTCATACGAAGCTGACGAATCTTAGAAAATGGAAGTCGGGCTAAAGAGCAAAATAAGTGGCCCTGTTCCAGGAAAAACAGGCAGAGTTTAATTATAGAAAGTGCGTCCAAATCTTTTATCTACGGGGTAGTCTTAAGTGCGCTCTAAACATTTACGAGTTACTTCTGTTCTGCTTTTAAAACTCATAGAAGTAATATAAAAACAGTATCCGTTTGATTTTTGCCTCAGTTGAATTGTCCCAATGTCTGTTTTGATTGTATCAATTATCACAAAACGTTAAAAGAGCGTTAGAAGAACTCTCATGTTAATGCTAGTAGAAAAGATTTTTACCAAGTGAACGTTCTCTTAGTCATAAATCCAGACATTGTAAAGAATAAACTTCATACACTCTAACCAAAATCTACAAATAAAACTCAAGGGAACATACCTTCAACTGTTGATCTTTTCACTCCTTGGAAGTTTGGGCCATATTTGTATCCCATTAGCCGTAATTCTTTGTAAAAATCTTCTTGAAGCACAGTGAAGGAATCATCATGTACCGGTACCTCTTGCTTGGTTGAGACAAAAGGGTTTTCCGGTATTGTAAACTTCCCTGAAACAACTAATTCGTCGGTTTCACTTATATTAAACAAATTGGCAGACTTTTCAATGTTAACCTTTAATGTTAGATCCCCTAAATGAGAAAGAAAAAACAAATTGTTGTAAGGACTATTTCATTTTGTTTGGATATTCTACCGCATTACAAATCACGTCGAATAATATAAACAAGCACAATCGATCAGCTTCACTGTACAACTTAATCGTGAGTAGAGAGAACGTACAAGCACCATCTGTCTCTCTCGTCGGTGCTTCACTTAATATTTAATTCAATCGAGCTATTTTTTCATCTTTGTGAAAAGAGTCATGTCCAAGAAGAGCCTATCACACCACGTCGCTAGCCAACCAGGAGAAAGCTACCAAATAGTGTAAGCAGCAGTAGTAGTAGACGTAATAGGAGAAATATTATTTTAGGCTAGACGTAGTGCTGGTAGTAGACGTAGTAGTAAAAGAAATAGTAGTTAGTAGTAGAAGTAGTAGTAGTACCAGCAGCAGAATCAGTTGCATTAACTGTAACAGTAGCAGTGGCAGTAGCAGTAAAACTATCAGTAGTAGCTTTAGTAGCCATAGTAGAAGAAGGGGTGCCCCTGCATTTATCTCCCAATTAGTGTCTAAGTACTCCTTGCAAAAAATAAAAAAAAAATAAATGCGTGACAGGAAGCATTAGGCTGGCTCGCCTCTCCACCAATAAGGAGCATCATCCGTTTATCAGATAGGTCTAGATTTCATTTAAAACATAAAACATATGTACATAAAACATAAGTAATGCTTAACTAGTCTTAATAAAATAATAATGAAGAATCGCTCTTAAAGTCAGGAAAAGTAATATTTAAGAGCAACTAGGAATCTAGGTAAATACCAAAGATTCAAAATTAGAACTTGCATCAATGTCATGCCCTGCCTCCGCGTTTGTGCCATTACAGGTCAGTAACATTTCATACTAAATCAAAATTATCAGATCAACACTTCTCCATTATCCTTGAGTACAACTTACCAGATTTTGGTATGATAGTTGCTCGATGGATGGTGATATCCTCAAACTCTATAGGTAGTTTTTCTGGTACCGTTCTCATCATATGAGCTATGCCCTGCCACGCAAGGACAATGTAACCAGTTGCTGGATACAGGACTTGGCCATCTACGTTATGATCTTTGATAAACGAATCCTCTTTCTCTTCATTAACATCTAGAAATGACAAAATAAATTACAAAATAATAGTGAGTACTCTTTTGCTATTACTGCCTCAAATGGAAGTAACAATATTTGAAGTCACATGTTTACGATAAAGATATTATTAACAATACAAAAAAGTAGTTCATGACATATTGACGAAAATGAAAGTAGAAAAACAAACAAAATTTAATTTGTGAATAGGTCTATTAATGGAACACACATCCGTTTAATGACCACACCAAACCACTTCCTTTGAAGGTAGTTGAATAAAATCTTCACTTTTATTAAGAGGCTATAACAAAAAGCAAAATAAAAGTGTTACATTCTTTTTAGAACTAGGTTGATTTTATAAGCTGGTACACTTAGAGTCCTCAAAATGATACTGCATGCACGTGTAGCTTAGAAGGCATCACCACAAGCATCAAAGCATTTTTAAACTTTAACTTATTCATGTGTTACATTCAGGTGATGAAAATGATTTTAAAAGCTTCAACTATGTTAAGAATTTGAAAGACTGCTCATCATGTAAAACTTGGTCAATTTTTCTTGGGGAGGGGGTGGGGGGCATTTTCGGTATAAATTAAGATTTCGTGCTATCCCTAGCCTGAAAGCAACTTCCTGTCATACTTTTAATGGCCTGTTGAAAACAAAACATTAAAACAGATTATTGTTGTTTTAGTCCTGAATCGTTTCTCTAAAAGAATTAATCAATAAGACAATATTTTTCCACATGGATGCCTTTCAAGACTTTTGAACCAGAAAACCCCGAGAGAGGAACGAACCCATAAGGGTTACAAAACTTCACAAATGGACCTCTTAACCCTCACGTTTTTAACCATTGCCTATTGACTATTCTCCTTTACACTAGCTGTAAAAGCAGATAAAACACGTAGATTAGCCAAAAAGCTTCACAATAGTCGGCGCTAAATTGCCTCAAAGTAATTTATCATACTAGAAAAATAAAAATATACCACTTACTTATTATTTTGGAATATAAAGAACTATCTGGTAGAAACTCTTCCCATGATGGTACAACCCATTCTTTGGAATGGTCCCATTTGATTCCTGGTGATAGCATTGGAGTACCCGTCCCCACAGGATATCCAATTGGTGGGTATAGCTTCTTTAGATCCAATTTTAGTCCAAGTGTAAACAACTGTCCTATGCTTGATATGAAGTAATGAAGATTATCTGACTCTTTTCTGCTCATAAGAGATATACAATCTGATTCTGCATGAAGACTTCTCTTCAACAGGGTCTGCATCAAGCCGTGCGGGGCAATTTCGATTACAATTGCTTTGGATGATATGTTACGTACTGCATCATAAAACCTAACTGGACTAATAAGGTTGTTAACAAGATAAGATGAATCGAAATTCTTTGCTTGTTCACTTTGCATTTGATGTTCAGGAACGGAAGTACTTATCCAAGAAGTCGATCTGGGGATTTTCTTGGTGATAACCTGTATTTGAAACAAGAGACTTAGTAAAGTTAGCAGTAACTGAAAATCAGGTAAACAAAAGACCAACGTAAGAACTTTTCTTAACAGACTGCAACTGTGTTGAGTGTCATTAATCGTGCGTTAAAAGATTTCACACACTTTTCTTATACATACTGTGTAGTTGGGTTTAATTAGTATATTTTCTAATATTTGGTAGGTAAGACAAGCTCCTTGAGATGATTTTCTACATTGCCTTCATCATGGACTAGCTCCATGCTTCCATGTGGAAGAATCTCTCCAAACTTATTTGCAAGTTATCTTATGATAGTGCAGCAGATGGGTTCAATATTTCGAAAAATGTTGCCGTTTATGATTCAAGTATGAAATCTGGCAAACAGTAAGAACATGCCCCCAGAAAAATATCTGGCTATTGTGCCATACCAGATTTGTACTCCCACGATAACAGTGGTCACTTTTCAAAATGACCCTATTGTATTTAATTTTACCTATATTATTTGTAACATGTTTTGTGAAAAGAGTTGTCGTGGCCCCCCTAAAAAACTTGGAATTTGACATACACTCAAAGACCCATGACTGTGGTGCAATTAATAATATTTGTCCTATGACGTTAACTCCGGTCTTCTTTCAAAATGGTTGGTTGATGTGTTGCCTTTATTTTAAAGCATTTCTGTACACAGAGTGTTTGTGCCATCATGGCTTTGAAAGCTTGTCATTTTGCACACAAACAGATGGCCTCTGACTCGAAGGTCATCATCCCGATCAAAATATTCATCCGGTCAGGAACTGAAAAGCTTGGCATTTGACACATAACTGAAGGCATTTAATTTAAGTGTGATTTAGCGTTTGTCGTGGGACAACAATGACGGCCACTATTAAAATGGCCCGCCATTTTCAAAGTATATTACTGGTATTACATGTTGACGCAGAATGAGGAACGATCCTCACCCAACCCAATATTTCTGGGAAACGGTGGCTGGTTTCCATGTAAAGGTAGCTCCCACTGCTTTCTATTGACCTTATATAAGGAGTGCGAGGGTTTATGAAAGGGCCGGGAACTAGTATATTCCAAACTGGTTTTGATTGTTTAAAAATTGTAACGTTAAGCAAATTTGTTGATGTCAGGACTTGTCAACGAGTTTTGAAGTTAGACTACTGATACGTTATTTTTTTCATTAAATTATTGTGTAAGAATCAAGCGTGATCAGTCTAGGTATAACTTTGATTTTGTGTAAGGGTAAAGGGACATGTGTTAGAAAGATAGTCTACACATAGCCTTGCTATTTTGACTCTTGTAATCGTCACTTTGACGTTTGACCAGATTTAACTGTTTTGATTGAAAAAGTCACAATATAGCCTTCTTTGATCAACATCAACTTTACCCTCTAAAAGCCAACTTAGTCCGGCTTCAGCTTGAGGTAAGTGCCACCTGGAATGGTCATTAATGCCACCATGTTTTTCGATTCCGTAACATGTCCATGAACAGAAAAATTTAGGTATATGGGTATCTTCGGGTGGGTTGGGGAAATATAGCGGGGTACCTGTCAAGAGTCAGGGTGCTGAAAAATAAAAAAAAATTGGGGGTAGGGTAAACTAAATTGGCTATTATTTTTTATCCAGAAACTCGACAGGAACAAACGACCCCTCAAAGTAGTGGCCACAACAAATTTTTTGATATACAAAGTTTGTGAATCACGTGACTAAGGAGGTCATCAGAAGTCACAAGGTACGAAATTTGACCTTTGACCTAAATCTTGACTACATCATTTCAAAATATAACTGTGTACAGTAAACTGCTTCATTTGTCCTATTTTGACCTGGAATAATTTTATTACGTTTCTCTAGACAATTGCCGGGCACTCATTATTCACTCGTGGGCCCCGTTGTGTGATTATGTCAGGTCATGCCAAAGCAAACCCTCGGCCTATTGTGCAATGTGCACCCTTTCCTGTATTCTCTTAAGGCGCTACTTTAATTTTTGCACGTCCTGCTGGGACTCATCGTGCTGGGTTTATGTTGTTCCAAAAAAGTATTTTTGCCGTTTGTCCAGCTGTTGGATGCGTTACGTATTCCCTGCCCAAGGACTTACATTTTCGTCCATTTTCCACCTTTCCCGAGTCTATGACAGGCTAGATGAGCAATTTATCTGCTCAAATTATGCCTCTCTGTGGGTTCACATCCATTGGAGGTCCTCCATATCCCACCCCAGACATTAGTGATGGCTCTAAGAACGTACTAGAGGCTTCTGTACCATCAATTGATGGCGGTGACACCTAATGCAGAGTCTCTTCACAACAAAATACTCGAAAGACTACTCTTGAACTGATTTGAGATTTGACCAAAAGAAATGTACAGTCAAGAGTCCCATTTGCCTAACCCATCCTCCTTCACGCTTCCTTAAAAGGAGCCTTCCACAACGCAATCAATTTGTTTATCTCAGCTAAAGTGTCATTTTAAAGAGAGTACATTTCTAGAGCTGTGACTAACTGAACCTCTAGACTGCAATTCCGAGGTCATGGTTGGTCATAACATGCACCATGTACTTGATGTAAGGGAGATTTCCAAGTGTCTCAATATGCGGATATTTCACTGTATTGCTGTGAGCTTTACTAGATATCACAAAGACTCAAGTGTATTGATTTGGACAAATATTAATACTTGTCATTATTAATTAAGGTAAACATCACAGTTACATCAACACACTGTGTACATCGACAATCACCTGTGATTTGAGACTGCAAACTCCAGGGCTGTAAAATTTTTTCGTTTGCAAATTTTTCATTTATTGAATGTCAACTGACACTATTTCTTGATAATCGTGGAGGAATAGTGACTTTAAACTGAGAAAAAGATATATAACTAAGCTGTTCTGTGTCAAAAGAGAAAATATTAACCCTTTCTGGACACAGTTAAAGTCAATCTAAAAAAACGTAGTTTAAATCTGGGTCAAGGGTCAAATTTCTTAACCTTGTTTTTCTTGACATTGTGACCTCTTTTGACCTCATTCATCCCGTGACTAGTAAAATATCCGTATCACCTGAGAGAAAATTCCTGGACGGATAATTGAAGGGTTGTTTATTACTCTAGGACTACCTGATGTATAACTATAGCCCTATAACTTCCCCTATCCCAAATCTGTGATTTTCAAAACTGCATGGCTACCATTAGCAAACACTTCGTATATTCTCCTCAGTCGCCCGAAGATTGTGCTTACCTGATTTTTTCTGTTATATAAATGTGAGGGACTCGACAAAACATATTATTGTTTTGAATGACTTTTCAGGTGGCGCTTACCTCAATCTCATGCCCAGTACGAAGCTATAAGAACGGATATTTCCTTGTATTGTTTTGCACTTTCTTGGGTATTAAGGAGGGCTGAGGGTATCGATACGCACATGCAGATATGCAATAAATTAACTTGTGGTAAGGAGGAATACTTATATAGATATGAAAATGAACTCGAGATGATGTACAGCGTGTAATGATTATTAATCATGGATTGATTTTCATTTCCCGGCTGTAAAAGTAATTTTTCTAAAAAATTTTACATAAGTTGGTTTTTCGTTTGACACTGGAGATTCGATGAGTAAAAGCCTTGGAACATTAGTGGCCTAAAATTTTCTAGAAGCATGTAATAAAATCATCTCCGGTCAAAATAGAACAAATGAAGCTATTTACTGTATACAATTATATTTTGAAATGTCATAGTCAAGATTTAGGTTAAAGGTCGAATTTCGTAATTTTTTGACCTCTAATGACCTCTTCAGTCATGTAATTCAAAAAATCTTTATATCAAACAAAAGACAATTTCTTGGCCAATAATTGGAGGGGTGGTTTGCTGCTCTGAAATTTCTGGATAAAAAATTGCCATTTTACTTTTATTATTGGCTATTCAGGACCTTCACTTTTGTGAGATACCCCGATACATTTCCCCAATCCACCCGAAGATACCCACCTAAATTTTCGGTTCATGGACATGTTAGGGAATTGAAAAAACATGGTGGCATTAATGACCATTTTAGGTAGCACTTACCTCAAGCTGAAGCCGGGCTAACTAAAATTATCATAAGGAGCTAAGGACAATGAGTTATTACAAAATTGGCAAAGATCGCTGACATACTTTGTCGTATGAAAAATCTGTGATATTAAATTATTGCAAAAGCCTCAAATGGGCATGCTTACATGAACAAAGAAAATTTCATTTTTAACTAATCGCGTTATCTTCCAAGCTGATGTAAACTAACAAGTATAGGCGGCAATTTAGAAACATTGCCGTCATTACACTCATCAGATAAATAAAATGCTGACGTTTGAATTTAAGGTCTACAGTCCACTGCAAGGCTTTCAAAACTGCCGTCGTCAACAACACGTTGCACACAAAAATGTCTGTAACTATTGGTAAAACAACAAACAACCAATGACGGCCAATTTTGAAGATGACGGCCACTGACATCATACTACAAATTTATGTTAGCGCTATAATTAGAGCCTTTAAACTTTGTACCAAATGTCAACTTTTGTGACCAAGAAGTTCCTCTTAAAAATAAATTGTTACGAAAATGGGTCATTTTGAAGAATGACGGCCATTTCTGTCATTTGACGAATCTGCGATGCCCATCTAGCCAGATATCGTTCTTTAGATATTTTCTTACAGAGTACCAGATCTCATATTTGTATCATCAAAGGCACAATTCCTTCACCTATCTGCTGTACTATGACTGAGGGCACCGCTACGCTACATAAATGTTTTAGTGGATATAAGTATGAATGGCGCAGGTACCATCCAATATGAAAGAGTCACCATCTTGCTTTATTCGTTTTCCGAAAAAGTAAGACATCTTTTTTATGGAACTCATTTCCCGGAATGTATCATAATCAACACTGAACTGATGTAATTTTGATTTTGGGAACTATGTATATATATATATATATATATATATATATATATATATATATATTTATATAGGTCGAAGAGTTAGTAACTGATTCGATCTGAATGAAATTCAACCCAAGTACTGGTATAGCTTTTTGAACAAGGGAAGAATGAAAGAAGAAACCAGAAGGAAAATTGAGCCACGCGGGTTTGAACCCGGGACGGTCGCTTTCCGGGAAACAGATATGTAGCTGACCTCTTTTATTATAAAGACAAGCCTCTTAATTTAGATTCTTCCAAAAAGAAATTTTACTCAGTTCTTTTCCTTTCAAAATTCATTTCAAAATAGTTAATTTCAATTAATATAAATAGAAGGAAATTTAAACTACGCTTAAACAGGATTTCCAAATATCATAAGAGTAAGACTTCTCGGGGTCGATTGCATTTACTTGTATCGTGAGGAATGATGTAGTTAGTTTTTTGTGAATTAATATCCTCAGACCTCATTTAACAGTGAGAATATGCGATAAAATTTTTTACCATGGGCAAGTGATCCCCCGTTATTATAGAACAAGAAATTTTGTATGCAAAGTATAGGACAATAAATTGATATCATAAAACGCAGTGCATTGTGCAAACATAAACTGCAGGGCTTACGTTGGATCGAAACTTTACACAGAGTGGGTAAACATTTTCTTCTATCACTCAATGAGGATGGGTTAGTCAAATTTTTACCTTACCTTCTGCAATTCGGCTTGTAAAGCTGGAGCAATGGGAAACATGTCGGGCGAATGATACGCTATGCCATTTGTATTGACTATGCGGGCAAATACGCCTTGTGATTCCATTTTAGAAACAAAGGTTTGAACAGCCTTTGAATTTCCTGATATGGTTGTGTTATCTCCAGCATTGTGGCAGGCAGCGACAATTCCTTCAGGAAGTCTGGACTTCACTTCACTCCATCCCAAGCCTGCACGGTAGGAAAAATCAATTGAAGATACAGTATAGCAATTAAAAATTACAGAAATGCCAAAAACTTTATACGCAGGGCTTTGGAAGCAGTGGTCTGTATAGACCTCAATATACTCTAAAGCCATATTGTCTTCAGTTTTAGGACATTGTGCTTATGTGCTTGCCTAGGCTACCTTAGAAGTCCAAGCTTGGTTTCAAACTTTGAAGTAATGTTGACCTTCAGTACAATTGAACCTACACTAGGATAGGGCATTCAGTCAATGTAGTGACCATATGAAGGCTGTCTCACAACATAATGGTCATATGACACAATGTTAGCCAATCGGAAGTAACAGTCGTATAACCAAGGGGAGTCCAGTGTGCTATGATGAGTCCATTTCCAACATACCCCTACTGTTACTCGAGCGACCCCTCTCACCTATTCAGATTCCTACCTTGCTGTTCGGGAATTGTATATAATCCTTACAGGATAGTCTACCGCAGGCTTTTTACCTACGTAACTGAAGGCCTCTCAATTTACAAACTATGTAACTAACCCCCCTCCCGAATAAGAAAATACAAAAAACAATCGGAAAATTAACCTAAAACAGGATTTAGTTTTCAAAATAAATTTTAAACCACAATGATAAAAAATCTGGCGAACGCCCTTTTTATCTTTGAAAAGAATCGTGTTCTTTGTTTACTTCCTAAAACTTGAATTTACATTTTATCAAAATAAAATATCTAGTTCACATCTCCCAAATTTTATCGACTTGAAAAAACTCGAGTCGTTTTACTTTTACATCAATCCATGTAAAGGCTGAAGACGGGAACTTTTGCGACCATATAACTAATGCCCTTTCAAACAATCCCCACAGTTGTTCTGTTGGAGGGAAATGGCCTTTCATTAAAAATGTGTCTTAGGCTCAATTTTCTGGATCTAACAATATCATAGTTGTTATGGGCAAAATCAGGGAGCTTCGAGTTTTTCCAATCTCTATCTCAAAGATTTTTGGTTTTACATAATAGTTACTCTCTCCAATCGGGGGGGGGGGGAGGGAGGGCAATCCACACCTTCTGAATTCGGGACATCATACAGAGGGAGGTTTAGTGGCAAACTCATAGATAACAGAAATCAGGAAAACTACATGTCCCATATATAGCGGACTCAAAAAAGAAAACATGGATTACTTTAGCAAGATACAATGGTAATATTATAAGATTTCATGATAAGGCAATGTAAAACGTACATGGAACGTTTGAAAATGTTCATCTTTTCAACTCGTTTGATAAGCACCCGTTACAGACATTTGTGTGGGCAATGCGTTTTATCAAATAGATTCAGCTAAATCCATAAAGAAATCTATCAGAATCATCTCATCTCAAGTAAACATTAAAGCTATACATTTTTTTTAACTGGGGAACGATATGTCCTGTGGAATGAATGATAGATGTGTTTAATATCGTTATTGCAACAAATCTTGACAAAGTACAAATTCCCTTCTCACTTTGCATGCGGTTTCCTCCGATTCTATTCTTTTCTTCAGTAACACCTCAACTATTTTGACACTATTAAATAGTTGGCTCTTTCAATTGCTTCGTTTATGTATTTGTGTATGTGTGTGGGTTTGTGTAATGGCTTATTATATTTCTAAGAAGATACGTAATCTGCGTTATGAAACTTGTCCTCATTTTGATTGCCAAATGCCAACAAATAAAACGAACTAACAACAAAAAAAATTGCTATTTCAAGATTTTCACTGGGAAAACTACCAGACTGACTGTGTTTTGTAATTTTGAGGACCATTGTCATTACTTCCTAGCGTAATCGAAATTGCAAACCTTGGTTACATGGTTTTACTTCATAATAATGTACCATGTCTTAAAAAGCACTTTGTTCACATATTTATTGCTAATGGTCAATGAAAGATAATTTTATCCAAAACTGGTTATCATCCATAAATTCTGGGAGATTTCAGGCGTGTTTTTGTCAGTGGATAGCATGCGCCATTACTCTATAAGTTAGCCATATTCCGTAATTTCAATTGGTCACACTGCAAATGAGACACGATTGCATACAAACTTTGTATTTATCTTGAATGCCAAATGCTAGTATACATCATCCAATCTGGCCTAGATGTCAAATTTATACTGTGGCTGGGAAAGACCTCAATGACAAATTGTCTTAGACATGTTGGCGGACCGCGTGTTTGGTCTAGTGGTAGAACACCCGCCTCTCACGCGGGAGTCCCGGGTTCGATTCCCAGGTCGAGTCATACCAAAGACGTTGAACCAGTTGGTTGGAAACTGGGCAGTTAAACCTCATCTAACTAACTAACTAACTTACACATGTTGGCAAATCACTATGTTAAGAGGCTGTCCTATCCTATTATTATACCAAATTTCAGGGTGGTTACACAGCATACTTATGTAGGATACTTTAATAATATCTCGTTTGTTTAGACTACATTTCGTTTTGGCAAAATGGAGGAACATTGCCTCGAAAAGTGTTTCTAATTGAAGTATTTATGTAAGGGGCTCTTAGCCCCTCCGAGGCTTCGACCTTTGGCTCTCGCAATGTGGGGCTCCAGAGTCAAGGGTTGAATCTCCCCCATTCGTAAATGCCCGGTCCGATGCTATAGCAATTGTTATTTGTAATTAATACAAATATGGAGGACTGCTTATCATAGATTTCAAACCATGTCACCTAACTCTAATCACTTTTAGAAACATATTGCTTTTAATTCAAGGCAAAAACAGTGAAGCTAAGTTTGCAAAGACATGGCAGTCGGACTACTGACTAAGTCTAGCTGGCAAAACCATTTTTCTCAATTTCATTTTTGGAGTGTGTATTTGAAATCTCGAAATCCAAACATATCGAACATTCAGATTTTTACAACATAGTCCAACATAGTCCAACAAAGCGCCATTTCAGAACATGTGGGATCACTTTTATCAAACATTTTTCATGGTAGGCTGTGCCTAAATCGAGGGACTTTATGTAGATTCTGCTGCATGTATACAAGGGACACAAATTGTGTTAAGAGGCTAGAGGGTTGTTGCTCCTAACCAAACGATGCGACGAAAAATCATATTGCCGACCAAATGTATAACACTACTTTAAAGTTATCGAAATTAGGACAAAGTTTACTTATGATGCAGTGCAGTAGCAATATCAAATAAACCTGAACCAATATACATGGGCAAAAATATCACTACAATGTTTAAGGAAAATGGTAGTTATTTTTAATGTTATTTTTTCAAACAAACCTACTAGCCAAATTATCCTATTGTAACTTGCCGTAGAACAGGGTGAGTGGAATTATTGCAAAACCCTGTGCAACTTTTACGATCACGCAATCTGTCTACCATCAAAACCACGAGTCATGGGAAAATCGTCCGGCCACTAGTTCGAATTAACTTATTGTAAGATAAGGGAGTCAAACTGCGATTTTGAAAGTCTGTTTGGTGCTTATTCAGCGTTCTTTGTGCATAATAAAGTAGGGTGAAAAGTTAAATAAAACTTTAGTAGAATGTCTTTGAAAATGGTATTTGTCACGTAGATTCACCCTCTTCGTCGTATACGCCTATTTGTTGTTACTTTCGGAGCAAATTGTTACTACAAGATCTGCGCAGTCATTATTTCAAACTGTAAGCAACCTCCACAAATATGATCGTCCCTCCTGTCAAATTGACTGCATAAAAATGATAGTTGGCCCGAACAAGCTTTATTGGAGGAAAAGACAATAACGGTCTTGCGTGTATTCACTACTATTAATAGAGAGATAAATTTTCAGGATCCAGGAATATGAGAAAGGGGGCGTAACCGTCTGCAGTGTTTTTCATGGGCTTGGAGATGTAAACTTCTGGTTACAAAATTCATTGATTTGCCAAAAATAAGGGGCGTACGCCTCTTTCTCATATGGCTGGATCGGGCCCTGCAAACTGATATAAAACATTACTTAAATGTCTCTGAAAGTTGCATCCATTGTGCCCCCTTATTTTCTAATTATTATTTTCCGTAGATAAGCATGGAGGGAATACTGCAGACACACATGAAGCCTATACGATTTCTATTCTCCCTTTCATAGAGCCCATAACAACGTTTAGATATCAGCAGGCCGTTATCTTCAATTGATAAATCTATGACAAAGAAAAGGGAACTGTACTAAGAAACTGAGCTTCTTATGGCCTTCAATGATCTTTGTTGATGCCTAAAAGCCTGATTTTGATACCCCTGATTTTTCACTTACTCTTGGGCAAGCTTCTGGGAGCTTCACCCCTCGGTCTCTCACTTGAATATTACTTCTTTACCCCACAAGGGGATTAACTGTCCCATACAGAGGAGGAGTTTAGCCCTCCCATGGAGACTGCTGAGCCGTTGCTTCAAATCTTCATTTTCTCCCCGTCTGTTACTTGAACTTTTGTCCCAGTGGCATGTACGTTTTATTCGTAGAAATAATGTAAAGAATGTCCAGCCCAGCGTGTCCCTTTTGGGGTACTCCTTGCTACTCACTTGGGTGAGGAAACAAAATATCGGATGACTAGAATGTGAGGTGGCTCATGTGGGTATAATGGTGTGGGTATATTCTAAATTGACTCACTGGCTAAACAAAGGGCGATGAAAATATGTTTTTCCCAAACAAAACTAAAACGTAGGGCATGGTAAAATTTCATCTCTATTGCTTAACAAGACAGTTGAGAAAGGACACCTGTTTCTGAGAGAAGGTCAATTACTCGTGTTTAATTGATTAGTAGTACATACCAACTGAGGCCATACATCCAGGAGGAGGATTGCCATTTAACACACAGCGCGCTCTCCAATAAATTGCCAGCATAGTTTGTTCTTCTGTCATAAGCTCGTCTGCAAAGGCACATGCTGTTTCTCCCATTGAATGGCCAATCATTCCATCAGGATGTATTCCCAATTCTTTCAGGCAATTCACTAGAGCTACCTGTGAATAAATATCAGAGTATATAAACCTGCCCAATTGTAGGTAACAGAGGTATTACCTGCCAGAGTTAAGGTTTTTCATACCAAAAGTAAGGTCAAAGTGGAATAAATCTCTGCACAACAATTTTCTGCTTCTCCTCAAATATGCTGTGCTATATATTTTATTTTAAACCTCCGATAGGCTAGGGACGCTATTATGTACACTTCAATTACAAATTTTGCGATTTTATTTTAGTTTACATCTGGGTGAGTGAAATTCTATGAGGAAAAAGTACATCTGGATTCATTAGTTTTGCAACTATTTAAATATACCCTCCGAGTGATGAAAGTAGGTGACAGTTTAAGATACGAATTCCTTAACTGGACAGTTTTGTAGGTCAGAAGAGTGTATAACAATCACTAAAGACTGGTCTTCAGGTAAAACATCTGTAAATAGCTCAGAAAGAATGATTAATTCATTTTAAAAAAGTGAGCTAAAAATATTTTTCGTTAAGATGAGCTATTGTCACGAGTGACGTAAAAAGTAAATTATTTTCTGGTGGGTAATTCATAAAATGGACAAGACCCTTAGGCTTTAGGAAAATAAGTTGGGCAACGTTAAACAAAATTACTTCTGCTGGTACATTTTTATCCCCAGTTGCTACAATGACATATAATTAAGTTAAGCTCTAAGAAGGATAATCGTATAATCCATACATTGAACCCCAGGAAAGAGGTGTGAGTAAACCTTGTTTGTCAGGAAATGCGCTGCTACATCAATGAAATTGGTATTAACCCTTTCCCTATAGCTTTCCCTATTTTCACTAGTGTGTTCTGTACAGCCAGCTCATTTGACAGTTCTCGATATTATCGGCCATCTATTTGAAATGTAACATAACTTTTACCCAAACAGAATTCAAAGTTGACATGGACATGAAAAGTGTAGAAAGGACATTTCTCTATCAGTAAAGGTTGTCTACAATTCAGTTCTGGACTAACAAATTCAAAATGACCGCCAATTGCATGGATTCGCAGAACCCGTCTCTGTACTGATGCATCATTTTGATTCAACTCGAGGTCCCAAATTTGCCATGGAAAAGCATCCTAGCTGTCAGTCAGAGTCCTAATCACCATCCAATATGTTCGGGGACATATCATCTGAATTCGGGTCACTTTTAAAGCTTTAGGGCTGATTCACAAATACGCAATGCTAGGTCACATTTGCTCTTGAACGATGCCATTTTGTTTGCTCTGTATATCATCACTAGTTAAATTTATTGGAAAACTTCTAATTGCACCACTCTTACTATTACTGGCAAAAGCTATATTCTGAAAGCCACACCGACCTCTGGAGGATTGTCCATAGCTTACCAGGTCGTTGAAGCGTAGCAGGTTCGATACGTACTAGTACGTAAGTCTCCATGAACGGTACATGAGCCCGATACTTAATATTACGTATATGGCCGCGATAGGGTTAATTTATCCCTTTACTGGGACACTTGTATTCTGACTGCTGGTCTAGAAACTTGCCAGATGTCAGTGGCAGCTGTTTGAAAAAAAAAACCTGGAGAAAATGTTTAGTATCTACCTTACCACCCAGTCTGGTACTATAAGGCTGCACCCAGAGCTAGTCTGAGAGTTAAACCAGTAAAATTAGGGAAGCTCTGTAAAAGAAGATAACTGAAGGACTCTTCACGACAGCCTGAGAAAAAGGAGCTTGTTGCTGAGCTGTACATGTTACTTATGCTATGTTTCTAGTAAGAAAAATTCTTCTTTTAAAAGAAAGATTTAGAAGTGTAGGTCTGTAACAGGTTTCCCAGGGAGAATTGTATTTTGTCAGTCATAGTAGTGCTTGCTAAATTTAGAGAATTTTCAACTATTATTGATTAACATGCATTTTGTAGGATGATCAGTTACATGCCAGTGTATACATATACATAAACGTAGTGAATATTCAACAATTATTGATTAACACACATTTTGTAGGATGTTCAGTTACCTTCCAGTGTATACATATACATAAACGTATTGAATATTCAACAATTATTGATTAACACACATTTTGTAGGATGTTCAGTTACATTCCAGTGTATACAATTTAGGGTTGTATATGTATGTGTATATATATATATATATACATATATATATATATATATATATATATATATATATATATATATATATAAATATATATATATATATATATAGAAATTTATATTTACTGTACCTGAATACTTGTCGTTGTAACGAATGCCGCGATTGTCTCATTCACTTTCTCTTTGGTGCCGTTCATTATAAGGTCTAGTAAATGAATGTCTGGATCGACTGCTTCCAAGGCATTGTGACATTTTTCAATAGATTTCCTGAAAGTTTCTAAAACCATCAGATCTCTTCCCATACCCGGCCATTGCGATCCCATTCCAGTAAATATGAACCTGTGACACAATACAAAATATTGAAACATGAAGGAAATTTGTAGTACATATTTATAGTTTTTATTTGCCAAAGTTATTGCCCGCTCATGACTAATAAAGCCCACTTTGCATATTTCGAATTTCGTTTCCTTCCCAGAGACAAATAGCCCAAACATGCCAGTCCCTGTACGGTCAATCCAACAAAAGTTTCACCTTCCATCAAGGACATAAACTGTGGTTATCCCTGACCGTCAGGAGAGAACGTGTGAAAGACCTCGGCCGTTACAGTTCCTTTTTAGTGCATTATTCAGCAGACGTGTAATTACAATTGATTATGTACACCCGGACATTCGGGCCGTAATTTCGGTTGGCTTTACTACGGTAGTTTCTGAAGTTTGAAAGTTGTAACTCTACTAGAACCATCATATATGACTAGGGTGTTCCATATTGTGCAAAGCTCTCAGGGTATTCGAGGTAAAACTACTAAAATTGTAAACCGCTTGTAAATAAATTATCTCAACTTCGTAATTATGTTGATGGGGGTCAGAGTTCATTTGAGATCACCAGTGGTCAAAAATCGAAAACTTCTTACCTCTAAATTATGTCGTTTTGTGACTGACAAAAGGAAGGACGGAATGATTGTACCATTCCAGGATAAAATTATAGAAAACATTATAAGGCTTTTCAGAGAGATTAATCAAGTACATTAATAACGAGTCATTAAGAGTTAAGTTAATTAATGATGGACTTATGTGAAGGATGCTGTGACTACAACAAAATAAGAAAAAACTTGTAATTAACGTGTATGATTATGGTGTATGATTATGGTGTGGTAGAAAGTGCTCATTTCCATATTTTAAGGCCTTTGTTTGAACCGCATTCAGTGACTTTTTTGCAATTTGTTATTCAATATTTGAACGTTCTGATAATGGTAAAACTTGATCAGTGAAGTTTCTGCTACTCGGTCGAATGTTACATTAACTTTCAGGTAGGTAGCATTCATTAGATGATATTTAAATATTGGACTAATACACTACCCCATCTTTTCATCTACCTTAGCATGTTACTACTTACAGCTAATGTAACGTTGGGAACACAAATTGATTGACGGGTTAATATATTTTAAATTGATTAAAACTGTATGTATATCGTATGTAAATTGTATTTACGTATATATTGTATGTATATATGTATATATATTTCTATGATTTGGGATTTGGGCCAAATACCGTATTAAACAACGCGACTATAACTGGGTCTCCGTATAGCAGGGTCTGGTTCAACTGCTCAGTGTAGAATATACCTTTACCAACTTGCAACTCGTACAAGAAGGAAATGTTCGAGAAAGTCGAAATCGTGATAAAACGCATGCGCTGGAAGGCGTATTTCTACTTAAATGACAATCAGAACAAGAACCCTGATCACGATACACACCGCAAGTGAACGAGCTGAAAGCATTCGAGGATGACCTTACACATTTGACGGAGAACATTCAGTACAGAAAAGTCAGTAACTCGTTCTTTAGTTTTCTACGTAGTGATGCAGCCAAACTGACGCATCAGATAAGTTTTGTCTAAAGGATAAAAGAGGAATCTGCACAAGCTAGACAAAGCCTCGTATGAGAAACTGCTCATGAAAAGCCTCATAAGCAATCACAACAAAAGAGTTTTTAACCACCAACCAATTGACCAAACACCAAACTCCTGCAACTGCAGCAACAAGTCTAAATGCCCTGTAGAGGGAGCCTGTCTGACATAATCGTTTGTCTACTCAGCCAAGGTCACTACAGGCAGCCCCAACGACCCCACCATGGCGTACATAGGAATGACAGGAGGATTTTAAAGCCTGGTGTAAAAGTCACAAGAAATCCTTAAACAACGAATCTTACAAAAAAGAGGAGCTGTCCAAATACATATGGAGCTTGAAAAAGTCCACACAAGTTTCAATACTCAATGGAACATCCTCAAGCGTATCCCAACAGGCATGACCGCCCACGGTCAGTGCAGTCTGTGCACGGGAGAGGAAATGGCAATACTCTCAGCAGACAAAGCATCTCTGCTAAACAAAAGGTCAGAAATCGTTTGCAAGTGCCACCATAGCAAGTACCTGTATACAAGACAACCGTAGGGATGCTCCTTGAGTAGAAAACTGTATTTAAGTTAAGAACCATTCAATCCCGGTAATTGGGTCGTCGAGTGGCAGAGTGGTCTATTCCAGCTGCTGTGCACCAATGTGTTTCACATGTGCGTGGGTTCGAATCCCGCTCGATGTACGTGGGTTTTTCTCCGGTTACTCCGGCTTTCCTCCCACTTGGCATAGGCTTGCCTCTAAAATCGGTTGCCCAGCCGACGAAGTCGGTTGCGCGCCGGACTGAAGCGCCTTCGGGTGGACCAGTTAACTAGCCGACTTTATATATATATATATATATATATATATATATATATATATATATATATATATATATATATACATATATATATATATATATATATATATATATATATATATATATAAAGCACCAAAGATGAAGATAAACACAAATTGGTTACTCCATGTAAATCACCTATATTTCGACCGGATACACAGGCCTTCATCAGGGTGAAGAATATATATATATATATATATATTTCTCACTTTAAAGGACCACAAGGAGTCGTTTAATACCAACCCATCAAGCCGGCTCATTAACCCAGCGAAAAGTGAGATGGGCAAAGTGAGCAAGGTTATTCTTGATTCCATCAACACTTCAATCCGGTCCCGGATCAATGTCAACCAGTGGACGAACACTCTCTCTGTTATTGAATGGTTTAAACGCATACCAGATAAAAAGCACCGCACATTTATCATGTTTGATATTGTCGACTTTTACCCGTCGATCTCACCCGATCTACTCACCAAAGCAATCAATTGGGCCAAGACAATGACTCATATTCCCCGATGTGACATAGATGCCATCATGCATGAAAGACACTCCCTGTTGTTCGATAAGGGGAAAGCGTGGGTCAAGAGGGGATCCAACAGCAGGTTTGACGTTGCCATGGGTAGCTATGACGGGGCGGAAGTGTGTGAATTGATTGGTCTCTTCGCCCTTAATGGACTGAAAACCCTGTTCCCGGACCAGGAAATAGGCCTCTACCGAGATGATGGATTAGCTGCGTTTAAGAAGGTAACACCCCGAACCGCAACGCACGTAACAGCAAAGCTGAGACAATTCTTCAACGCGCATGGCCTGAAAATAACAACCGAAGTTAGCAAGCATTTTGTTAACTACCTGGACATTACCCTCAACTTAGACAATAATTCTTTCCAACCTTACAGAAAGCCTGGCGACCAACCGCTTTACATTAACGCAGAATCGAACCACCCACCCACGATCATCAAACAGGTTCCAATAAGCGTTAACACGAGAATCTCCCAGCTGTCGTGCACACAAGAAGCATTCGATAATACTAAGCAGGCATATGAAGAAGCCCTCCATGCAAGTGGCTTTGAATCTAATCTGACTTATAACAGCAACCACGCACCCACCCAAAGAAAATTCAGAAATAGGAAACGAAAAATAATATGGTTTAACCCCCCTTTTAGCAGAAATGTGCAAACCAACGTTGCCGCCGTTTTTCTTAGATTGATCAAGAAGCATTTCCCCCAACATCACGTTCTCCATAAGATTTTTAACAAGAATTCGGTAAAGGTTAGCTACAGTTGTATGCCCAACATGAAATGTGTCATCAGCAAGCACAATAGCAGGATCCTCGGGCCAGAAAAAACCGCCAGCGCCAACAAGGAGCCCACGTGCAATTGTCGTACGAAAAGCTCATGTCCTCTATCAGGTGCATGTCTCCAATCCAATATTGTGTATGCAGCTGACGTCACTAGCAACCACTCAACCAAAACGTACATCGGCCTCACCAGCAACCAGTTCAAGACCCGCTTTAATAACCACAAGAAATCGTTTAGCCATCCAAATTACGAGAGAGAATCTGAATTGTCTAAATACGTATGGGCGCTCAAACGAAATAACACCAATTTTGACATCAAATGGAGAGTGATAAAGAAAGCACCCACTACTAAATCCCCCAGTGGCAGCTGTAATCTGTGTCTGGAAGAGAAGGTCGCTATTATCTGCACCAACAGAGCGAATCTACTTAACAGCCGATCCGAATTAGTGTCTAAATGTAGGCACAACGCCTTGCAGCCCTGCCCACCTGACCGTGACGGTATTACCTGAGTCTGAGTGTAAAAAAGTGTCTAAGCGTCATACTTGAAAATCGCTTTCAGCGTGAAACACGTGTAGTAGACTGTTAATGTAATCATATTAGTAATACAAATATATATATATATTTATATATATATATTTATTTATATATATATTTATTTATTTATTTATATATTTATTTCTTTATATATTTATTTATATATTTATTTCTTTATATATATTTATTAATTTATATATATATTTTATATATATATATATATATATATATATATATATATATATATATATATATATATATATATATATATATATATATATATATATAGGTCGAAAGTGTAAATAGTAATACATTGTCTCTTGAATTTTATACCAATCCTAAGGTAGAGCATAGTCCTTATCACAGAAGGAAAGGTTCACAGAAAATACCAGAGAGAAAAATTGAGCCGCACCGAGGGTTTGAACCCGCCATCCTCCGCTTTCCGGGCAGAGTCTGTGACCACTACACCAGTTATGGCTCGTGATTCACAGAAGAGACAGCAAGGCGTGATTCAAGGAGAGATGAATCACGCGAGTGTCCAGCTTCCAAATCCAACGTGTTTCAACATTGCGAAGGTCGGTCTCGCTTGAAAGAACCTCTAAAATTGTAAACGAAAATTTATTGGTGAATGAAAACCAAGGTTTATATATATATATATATATTCGCGGAAATACTGTATAACAATAGTGCTACAGGAATGAGTGTCTGGATCTCAAAAGAGATACGTGACAGCAGTAGAGGCTTGAAATTTGGTCAATAAAATAGCTATAAAAGGTTTTGCAAAGCTTTCGAGAAATACTGGCTCTTTTCCAGTGCTTGACCACAAGAGTGAAAAGGAGTGAACGAAACCTACAGCTTTTAAATTGTAAGAGCAATGGTCCCCACTGATAAGTCAATTAGGACTATCTTTTTTGAAAGAGGCGCGACTAGGTAGTTTGAGTAAGGCTATTGAAATAGGTGTGACGGAGAAGGTATAGGCCTAGAGTGTAGTCCCTTCATTCAGTATGCTGGTAAGTCGTTTCCAATATTCAAGCCGAAAGGTGACGTGGTCTTCAGGATGCATTCCCAGAAATTTTCTTTTGTCTTGCGACTTCTATTATCCCATGCTCATTTTGTTCGATAGCAATGACACGTAAATTGTTTATGGAATGATGCGGTAAATTGAAATGGTTTTCAATAGGTTTGGTTTCAATTGGTGACCTGTGCTGTGTCATTCTCATCCTTTTTTTATTCCCCCACGTACTGTGTTGAACATAAATTGCAGTAGATGAGATATACGACGTTTTTGGAAAGACAATTGATTGTCTAATTTGGAAAGTGCGTGCAGTTTGATAGTTTTGAGAGTAATTTAGTTGAATCAATCAGAACGCACATCTTGCATTTGGACGGGCAAGGTGAACAACCAAAATTCCGTTGTTAGCCTCGACTGAGGTTTTGTCCTGAAATTCTGCCCGTACCAAAATGTCCCGTAAATGTGGGGGTGGGGGCGCGAAAAAGCAACAACGGGGGAGCGGGAAAGATAGAATTTAGACAAGCCGTGCTTTGAAATATGGGCAAATGTCTTTCTATGAATCTGGCGAGTGGTGGTAGACCGGGATGGTTCTCAATTATCAATGGCACTCTATTAGAATTGGGCTGACGGTTTTCGTATGTCAGAGTTTCAGAACATGGGGTATCTTTTGCTTTTTCGACCGCATTTTCAATTGACCCTCGAAAGTACCGTCTATTTTGGAGGTGGCTAGACAGTTCGTTAGTGCGAATTTTAGTCTGTCTCAGAGGAACAAATACTTTTGATGCAATGTGCTTGGCTATATGGAATATTTTTGGTGCAGTGCGCAGGTTGGCACCTTCTCGGTAGTAGGTAGTTGTGCTTGTTCGTGGGCTTATTGAACAAGTCTGTTTTGAGTAAACCAGTTCGCGGTGAATGTGATTGTGGGGTGGAACAAGTTGATGCTTTCCACAACATTTTTCAGAGTATCAAGCTTCATCGTGGGGCCAGATGATGGAGATATCGTCAATAAAACCTAACTAAATTTGTGTTTTTTAATTTATCGATATATATATATATATAAATATATATATATATATATATAATATATATATATATATATATATATATATATATATATATATAAATATATATATATATATATATAGTAGAAATCGGTATAGCTGGAAAATCTGGCTGAGGTGAAAAGCAAAGTTGACTCCACCGGGATTCGAACTGGGGACCTCCCACTTGCTTGTGCGGACGCTTCAACCACAGAACCATAAAGTCAAGGTGGTTTTGACCTCTGTTCAAATACCATATGAAGCACTCGCAATTCACCTCCTGAGCAGGCACCTATTTTGGAACAGCACTTAGTTCCCCCTTGATGCAAGCCCAACCAGAGATAACGAATGATGCAATCCAGCTAAACACAATTGTCAACATGCCAGCGTATCTCCGAAGAGATGTGATATATATATATATATATATAGGGTAGTAATTCTTCAGTTTATATATATATATATATATATATATATATATATATATATATAGATAGATAGATAGATAGATAGATAGATAGATAAATTGAAGAACGGTCCAAAACGGAAGATGGATAAAATGAATTACTTAAGTTGTAATAAGCAGCCATATATTGCTTCCCCACCTAGGGTCCTCTTCAGTGGCTAATGATATAATAGAAGATCGAAACAAAACAAAACAAAAGCGTTTACACAGTGCTGAGAGACGCTACAGATAGTTACGTAATAAAGAAAAAGAACGTGCGACTACAACAGATGTTAGGAGAGGGGGCGCGATGCAGTGTGGGACGCGTGAGAGTAAAATTGGACATATGTATAAACCAACTCCTAGAAGAAATGTAGTGGGGCTTTTCCCCTTTAAAACGATTTCCCCTTTAAGGAGGGTTTTTTATACAATATTTCCCTTTAATCCCAAGTTAGCAATATATATATATATATAGTTCAAGAAAAGTAGCATCACACCAGTAACAAACAATTAGCATAAATAGAAAATGGAGAAACAAATTTTTGGACCTTACAGGGCCCTTCATCAGTTTCGACGGAAGCAACTTAACAACAAATGAACTAAAGAACACGAAAACACAGTAGCAGAAATAGCAGAAAGAAAGAATTATAAGCAGGGAGCTGTTTAAGTGAGAGAGCTGAAAGCGATTACAAATGAAGCGTAACAATAACACAATGGCTATCTGGAATTAACACGAGATTTGCGAAATTGTACATGAAACCCATCATTGATGTTAAGGCCTTTTGGAAAGACAGTGTCAAGCCTCCAAATCCAGCTTGTTTCTTTTTCTCGTAGGCCTTGTTCGCTGTCAAGGACTTCTAAAATAGTGATTTTGAATTCGTTTGGGGAATGAATGGAAAGGTGCTCGTACAAACGCCAGCAATCATTGCGTTGCCTAGTACCAGGTCTGGAAAACGAACGTAAGGACTTGTGCTGGTTTAACCGAGCGCGAAGTTTAACAGAGGATCCCACGTACTGTAAATTGCAAGAAGGGTAAATGATACAATAAATGCAAAGAGTAGAATTACGAGAACCCCCCTTCGTTTTTAAGTGAAAAACTTTTCCATTAGCTTGGCTGCTCGGGGAACTAGAACTTAACATAATATTACACAAAGAGTAACGCTTGTTCCCACAGGGTGTGCAAGTCCGGTTGGGGTCCAGAAGATCGTTCCCAGGGGTTTTAAGCTTAGCGCGAACAACAGTATCATGTAGGTTGGGTGGGTTACGAAACTTAATACGGGCAGGTAAGAAACCGCATTACGCATGTAATCAGACTGGTGAAGGAGAGGCTGATACTTTTTCAAATTAGCAGTAATATCAGGAAGCCCGGGATGATAAGAAGTGACTAAAGGGACCCTTTCCTTTTTAGGTGACCGAGGACGCGTGGTCTCATCGCGAGCCACAGCGCGACCGATCTCCTTACCAACCTTTTTACGGCTATGACCCGTACGATAGAGATGTTCCTTCAGCTCATGGCACCGCTTTTGAGCAGTGGCAGCATCAGAACATATGCGTTTAATTCGAATGGCTTGACTAAAAGCTATGCTCCTTTTTATGTGACCCGGGTGGCAACTCGTACTTAAAAGACAGTGGTGGGAGTCAGTGGGTTTAGAGTAAAGATCAGTGCGGAGACATCGTCTATCATCAACCATGACAGAGACATCCAAAAAATTTACCACTTTTGGTGAAAATTCGAAAGTAAATTGGATGGTAGGATGATGGTTGTTAATAAATTCTAAAAAAAGTGTGGAGCTGATCATGAATTCATCGTCGATGAACCTTAGCCATAATTAAGGTTATAAAGAGATTTGGTTAAGAATTCATGCTCTAGAACGGCGAAAAATATATTGGCATATGAGGGAGCCAATTTCGTACCGATAGCGGTACCAAGCGTCTGTAAGTAAAGCTCATTGTTAAATTCAAATACATTTTTGAAAGCACAGACTCCGTAAGTTTACTGATCGCGTTAACAGATTCCCGAGGAAAATGACTCTTGTCAAGATAATATGCCAAACTACGAATCCCATCTTTGTGTGGAATGCTTGGATATAGAGCTGATACATCAACTGTCACCAGTAAGGAATTAGGAGCCAAAGGACCTAGTGCACGAATTTTCACGAGGAAGTCGTTAGTGTCTTTCACATACGATGGAATCGTATATATATCTATATATATATATATCTATATATATATATATATATATATATCTATATATATATACATACATACATATATACATATATATATATGCAGTTATTTCGTTCTTTGTTATTCCTTCACAGCTGAACGTGATGGTATTCAAATTGCCTTCTCAGGTATAACAAAGTTTTTCTTACTTTTTTACTTACCATACTGGTCTGTTGCCTGCGAATTTGACTTTTGTCACATGTTCAATACCATTTTTATCCACCTGAATTTTGAATCCTCTGTAAGGCATGCTTTCGACTGGACAATCGGCGACTTCATTTGCCAAGAAATGAAATGCTCCATCTGTCATATTTTCTGCCACGTATTGTAGATTTTTCGTCACGCCCTCCTTGGTCCTACCAGAACTGATGAGAATCTTTGGTATAGTGCAAGGATAATCTTGTTTTCTTACTTTATAAGGTTTGACTATTGCGGTGACATTAGACCCACCAAAACCAAACGCGTTAACCCCAATCGGTCCACCGAAATACTTGGTTGTTTCAGTCACAACCTTTAAAGAACCATCCATCAAACCTATTATGTTAGGTTGTGGATCATGGAAGAGAATCTGTGGGGGAATAAAGCCTTTACTGATTACCATAAGAACCTTCAAGATGCTTATTAAACCAGATGTACATTCACCATGTCCCATGTTGGTCTTGGCAGAACCGATTAGCAGCGGGTTGTCTTTGGTACGATTTTTACAATAGACCCTGTGTATAGCATTTGTTTCAATTGGGTCTCCTGCTATTGTACCAGTGCCATGAGCTTCAATATATTCGATCTCATCTGGTGATATACCACTTTCTGAAAGCACCCGTCTGAACAGTTCGGTTTGAGCTTCAAGTGATGGAAAGCTGATTCCTGAGTGGAAAAGGTGCATGAGAATGTAAACTTGATTATCAAGGAAAGTGTATTAATGTACTTGTGTTGAAAAGGGCTTTAAAACTCTAGGCAATCATTGAACTTTTTCTTAGTATTTTTGCAAATCATGGATGTTCGTCAGAAAGTACACAATAATCTTCTCCCCTAGCTATGGTCTTTTGCTTTGCCAATATCAGTGGCTTAGCAAGGGGTCCAGGGGACGAGTTGCCACCTCTGGAAAAATCTTGCGGGAATTTTGAAAGTGAATATATGGTAAAATTTGCGCATGACCTGGAAAAATTTTAAATTTCGCAACTAGTACACTTTACTTATCGTCGTGTACTTCTCGCTTGGATCATTTTTGATTGTCAAACCCGCAAACAGTGAATTTACAATCGAATTGTTGAGTTTATTGTGAAATGTGTCTTTGTTTTTTGTTGAGTCGCGTATTCACTGAGAGGTTAGTTAACAATAATTTCCTTAAGGCCAGGAATTCCTTCAACTTTGTCAGGATATGGCCAGAGGGGTCTTATGCAGTCGGGCATACCATGACAATTGACACAGGTTTAGGGCTAATCAATGGCCAATATTTTGTGATGTTCAGTGATGATGTGTAAAATAATATACTATACCAATCTCTTTTTTTCCTGCAACAAACAGAAAATTACGGCACCATTTTGTATCTAAACATCCTTAATCATCTAATAAAACTCCTCCCATCCTTCCCAGGAAGCAGATCACTAATTGGGGGAAATCTTGGTGCTTTTGCCCCCTCCCCCTCCGACAAAAAACCTGGCTAAGCCACTGTCCAATATTCAACATTTGTTGTTCTATTACTGTTTGATAATTTCATTACCTTTTATACTGCAGCATGAGAAGCTCAAGGCAGTTTTTTAATATTGAATATTTTACCTGTTCACTAGAGACTGCAAAACTGAAACCAAATTATCTCATTTGTTTTTAGTACCAGATTAATACCTTGCTCGACGAAACCACAATGGTTTGTTACAGCGTGGACCAAATGACCGTGAGCTCTACGACAAAGAGACTCCCTGGTGATAAACAGTGCAACAATCCCTTCGGATCTTCCATATCCATCGGCTGGTAAAGAAATGGGAAAAACTATGTATTACACGCATCAACACCGTGAAAATGGATTGCTCGCTATCCATGTATGCACTGTTAACGTTTCGAAGCAATTAACTAAAATTCATACGGTTTCAGCAAAATCTGCCGCACCTGTTTCATTTGATAGGGAGTTTTGATAATGATTGTCATTGGTTTTAGTACTTCAAAATCCCCTGGGCCGCATCAGGATACATTCCTTGGAGACAATTTTTGAACTTGTAATGTGAATAAGTTTCTTTTTATATTGGTAACTGGTCGTACTAAGGTTTATTTTCAGATCCTTTCATATACAAATGCACACTTACGCACTACCAGGATTTTGACAATTAAGGGCAAAGGTCATAGACAGGAGTCAGCAAACCCAAGCTCTGACAGGAATGACGGGAGTTGCCTGAAAGATTGTCGAAGGAAGAGTTCTAGTGAGGGAAGAGGAACTGAATATTGAGCATGGGGGACAAACATTTAGGGGCAGCAGTCTGTGCTATAGTGTTGCTCTCACAGTATGCCTAATTGAAGAAGCTTAAAGTGTTCGTTGCTGAATATGTAACCTTTTTCTAGACATTGATTTTTTTCCAGACATTGTTTTTGGCCAATGGCATTTATCAGGGTGACATACATTGTATTGAATCTATTGAGATGTGCACTGATACTTGGCGAGTTCAAGGGGTACGCCCTGGGGAGAAGTACTGAACTATCTTCAAATGACGTTGGACTAGCATTAATAAATGAACCTCCAAAAATGGCATTTGTCCACACATGTTACAGGTCTTTCCACTTTCCTTAACTATTATTTATACTCAGCTTTATGAGACTCACCTATGGCGTAGAACAGGGGCGGAGATTTCTTCTCAACAGTAGAAGGGGGGGGGGTTGACGATCTTTCAAAAAATTACTGTGTGAAAAAACACAAAGTCAATGGGGGGAGTTCTTTCAAAATGGCGGTTGTAACTTCTCAACCCCTGTTTCTCCGCCCCTGGCGTAGAAGTATTTAAGAACTTTGAGTTCTTAAGAGCAAAAGGGAACAGAAACACCTGTCACTTCTCAACTAATTGTGGAAACAAAGTTTATTACATGACGTCTTGTACAAAAATTATGCATTACAAAATGACACGTTGTTGTTGCATACGATGTGCAAATTTGCTTTTGGTAGTTTTTAAATGAGCGTCATTCTCAACAGCAATCTAAAAAAGAATTTTGTTGAAGTGACAATTATCAAATAGACATCATATATTATTGTATGTTTGGCACCTAAATTTGGTTAATGGGTTGACAGGTCAAGTTAATAAATGACAATTAGTGCCTATGAAGTAACAATGAAAATTCTAGGTATTAATGATGCAAGAGGATGGAGCGTTTGCGTGTTAGAAAAAATGTAACATGAACCGTGTGGATAAGTTGAAAGATGTCAATTCCATGATCATTTATAAGTACTGCCTGACCCCTTATTCATTTGCTTCAGTCGGTTTTAAAAACGTGAAGTATCACAACACTGTAGAAGAATGTTATCTTAATGTTAGTTTTTGGTCATTCAGAAAATACTGTTTCAGGCCTCTCAATCGGCATTTAATCAAAAGAGTGCTCACCCGATTTATCAAATGTTTTGCATGTGCCATCGGGAGATAAAACTTGAAGTTGATCCAACGCCGCAGCCATTTGTGGTCTGAGGTGTATGGACACTGCTCCAACTAAGGCATAATCACATTTCCCATTGAGAACATCTTTGTAAGCCATTTCTAGAACGAGAAGACCTGATGCACAAGCTGCATCTGATGTGTAGCTTGGTCCTGTAAAGGAACTTTAAATTGTTAGTGTTTCATAAGCTATAAGAAAACAAATAAACATAAGGTTGTTCCTGTTAAAGTTTTGTATGATTTTTCTTCTCGAACATTACCAAAAAAAATTTCAGCCTCACATGTAGCAGTGGTGGCGCCAGGTGGGGGTGTGGGCACGGGGGGAAAGGCCCCCGTCGGGGAATTTTTAGTGTTTCGTCGAGGATTCTTAGTCGACACGGTAAAGTATGTAGTCCCCGACGGTTTACCTTTTTTTTGCTCTCAAGAGGACAATTTCTCTTATAAGAACCCAAATTTGTTCAACAGTTCCATTTCATATTGCTAGATAGCACAAGACCTGTAAAACTTACCAAGTAATATGTAGGCAGAATACACAGTTTATGTTGTCGAAAATCCATCCCATATCGCAAAGCCTAGTTGCTGTTCTCTTGTGTGTGTCATACGGTACGGTCAGTTTGTGAGCCACTCACGGAGCAAAGTTTGGCTATTTCACAGGGTAGTCCAGGTGTTTTCGATAAAATGTATGCTATCCCCGATATGGTCTACAACCCTTACACTTTTCCTTTTTTTTTCTTTTGTTCCTAATGATTACATATATTTGTTGTGTAAGCCTACCAAAAATTTTCGCGCCCTTTGCAACTTCACGTTTCAGATTCAAAAGAACATCATTATCAGTGGGCAAATCGGCTCCTGAATTATTAAGTGATATTATGCAAAATATGCCGTGCAATGGCGTGGGATAGTTAGGCTCCTTTATATCCCTTCTCACCGTCACCTCGACATAGGGGCCGTCGGAACGTCGGGTCACTGCATGATCCGGCCCCCTGTAGGGAAAATGATATCGCTACCGACATGGTCGGTTTACTTATTTTGACTTTCAAAAGGGTCATTTCTGTGATAAAACCCAAAATTTTCGGTAACCTTTGCCCACTCTTCCGTTACTAATAGCTAAATATAGTACGAACCTCTTTCCACCTTTTCAAGTAACATAATATAAGTAGAATACATGGATTTATGTAAATGTCGGTCATTTCATCTCATTTGCTAAGCTTGATTAATATTCGTTCTCTTGTGTGGTACGGCTAGTGATTCGAGGAGGGAAGCACAATGTAAGTAATGCCCCATATGGCCCAACTGCCTTGACAATTAACCTATATATGCTTCAAATAAGTACAAATTCTTTTTAGTGTAGGCTTATCGCGCGCTTTGAAATTTCACAGTTTAGATTCTGGGAAAAACACTAATCAGCGAGGAAATATGTTCCCCTAGTATATACAAATATTATGAAATATATGGCCCACAATGGCATAGTCTAGTACACAAATCTCCTTCAAATCTCTCCTCACCAACTCCTCGACGACATCGTGGTTGTCGGGGCTTCGGGTCGCTGCCCCCCGTCGGGCAAATCCTGGCGCCATCCCTTACATGTAGATGTCAATAAGTAATTCGTTAACTCTACCGAATGTAACCCAATGGTTCTTCACATGCCGTACGGTACAAGTTAGTTTATATTACTGCCCGTATTTTAAAACGACTTGCAAGGGGAAAAGGGAGATGTAAACTAACCTTTGAAGTCAAAGTAGTATGACAGTCTATTCGAAAGAAATGCGGGAACGCTGCCTGTGAAAGCGGAGCCTCCTCCTGTGTTCTTTCCTCCACAGAAAACAATGTTAGCCTCAGTATAGGACGAACCTACGTAAACACCTGTGTTGGATCCTTTCAGTTCTCGAGGATTAAACCCTTGTGATCACAACAATAGAAGCAAAAAAATCTTGTTAGCGTTCAACTTGAAGTATTGCAACAGGGAGCTAGCGATGAAGACTTCTCACCATACGTTGCACTTGGAAAGAAGTTTTAGCTACAGAAATAGTTCTTATTCGATTTGTTTGGTTTGGATATATATATATATATATATACTCCCAGAAACAATAAAATAACAATAACTTTTCTTACGTTTTGTACTGAAAAAGAAACAGTAAAAGCGGTTATTAAATATTGAATAATCATAATTTGAGGAAGGGAAAAGCAGTTGTTTGTGGTTTAAGTTATCACGGGGACTCCTGATTTCATGATTAAACTACAAAATACGGTTACGAAAATCGTAACCACACGGTCTGTGCAGTTTTGACACAGGGATCTCTATCTGCTACGCATTTCTTTTGACCATTTTTGGAACTTTTGCTCATTTTTCTGATTTAACCAACTACGGTGTTCCAATATAAAAACAGCCCGTCTGGGCCAATGACACAGTCTTTATTTCAAAGATAATAAACTATTAAGCAGTTCTATTTACTGTCTTTCTGTTTTGTTTAAATATACTACTGTGATCTGGTTAAAATATATCCAGCACTGGAAGCCGATTAGAAGGTTTACTAAAGTGTGGGACAGGTGAACAAATGTTTGAAAATCTAGGTCATTGAACACGCACAATCTCGTTCGAACGTTTTAGCTTTAGGTCCTCATGCTCAAAGGCTCCAAACTATGGCAGAAAACATTATTTTGCCTGCTTGGAAGATGTGTAAAGTTGGTTTGTAAAAAAATGGTTGCTTGCAAAAGTGAGCATGGTGGGCCGTTCAGTAACAGAAATATAAGTCACAGAAGTCATATCTGGAATTTCACATTAAGCAGGCGTTGGATTTAGGTACACCCATTTTACAATTTTTGTGCCTTACATGTTTATTTGATCAAAGGCTTCAGATAGCAACAATATCTGAGTTCTCGTTCATTGTTTCCTATGATTTTCCAGGGATTTGATCTGTATTTGACTGCATGTATAGACTTCTCTATTTGTTAAATAAGCTCTTTTTTGAAGACGGATTAGAAATACCCAGTACAGCCTAACTGTACCCAGGTTCGCGCTACACCAATATTGCAGAGTACAATTCTGTCGTGGCACTCAGAATTCCCGCATAATGCACACGGGAAGGGGGAAAACCGTGGTACCTACACGACAATGTTCAAGGATCAAGGTTTGTGCCATAGATAAAAGGCAGTGACGTAAATGTATACATGCATGTGTTGTTTGATATTTTATCGTAGATATTTGCAAGCAAAACAGATCGACAGGATATCACTCATTTTGGCCAGTGTGCAAAAAGGGTTGTCTACCCTTTATGTGCAGTCCAATCACGCAAACAGGTTAAGAAACTTTGGAGGAGTTCTTACACAGATAGCATAAAAGCATTTTTTCTTCCATGCAAACATTTTGCACTGCCCACAAATAAAAAGGACCTGAGGCGAAACAAAACATAAGGCTAATCTATAGAACAATTAGAAACAACTGTGCCCTGCGCAGTTCTGTTTCTGATTAGTTGATGGTTTTACATGTGGAGTTGAACCAGGAGCTGGATACTTAATTAAAGATGTAGAGACAATGGACAGATGTTTAAAAAAATATTTTGCTTCTACTATATGACACAACAGAAGAATGCCGTTTAAATTTATGCTTGTTTGATAAAAGTATGGCAGAAATCAAATTTTTGTATAATTTGAGCTGTATAAAGTGATATGTACGGTATAAATTCATTTCTTAACAATACAAAATACTTAAATGCAAAAGTTGGACGATTTGTATTTTAAGCGTTCAAAAGACCTTACCTCCGTCAACAATTGCTTCGTAAGCAACCTCCATGAGTAGGCGAATTTGAGGGTCTGTCGTGTTTACTTGCTCAGGGAGCATACCAAAAAATGATGCATCAAAGTGGGAAACACTTTTCAGCATTCCACTTCTTTCTGGAAGCTTCAAAAATTCTTTATGGGAGATCAAATGATAGAATGCTACTTGATATGTTAATTTTTAACTATAAATGAAAAGAATATGTTTTTCATATGCACAAGAATGTTCACTATTTGTAAGAACATACCTTTGAGTAGTTTATTCTTTAACATTTCAATCATTCATTGGTATCAATAGTACTGCAACCAGTACTAGCTAAACACAAATGAATAACAATAGTATGAATTGAATATACTATCTGTTTTAAAGAGTTTGTGCCGAAAATCTGTAGAATTGACAGCACGTTCCTGGTACTGCTCATTCATGATAAAGTTGGCAGGACCGGGAGTGAGAGAAGCAGATTTATAGTCTACCGGCAGCTTCATATTCTCATTAAACTTATTTTTCCTGTTCTAACCCTCTTTTACATAGGCTATTGTCAGCACTTGTAACTGATTGAGACATGTTTTAAATCATTCTTAATTTCAAGCCTACTAGTTCATAGTCGATGGGCCATATTTGACTTACTGGTCAAATATGGTATTTCTTATTCTGCATTGTTTTATTTTGGAATGCATTCGTCCTGTTCTTTCCCCCTTTTCAGAAAGAATATCACAAACACTTGTGGTACGTTTAGATGGAAATTAAGTAGCTGCCGCATTCTATCTATTGAATATTTATTCGCCATTCGGGACTAAGTCATTTCCAAGAGAAGTAATACCCTACACTTTTAAAGACAAACCGTTATTGCTTAGAAGTAAAGGTAGCTCTACGGTGAGCGCGAAAATAGCTTGGGTAATGCTTGTGACAAAATTGCCTCCCTCAAAAGCGTCCTCTGTCCTTTCCTTATCCTACACGATTGCTCAAACGTGGTCGAATTTAAAGGTGTGTTGACATGTAACCAAAACACTGTTAACTGTCTGAGTAAAACACTGTTTTACTCAGAAATGATAGATTAAGATCCCGAGCTATAAAAATCCATTGAAATTATTTGAATTTCTGTTACCGCTTTTAACATTTACCTCCTCAAACTTTGACCATTACTGGTACTTCTCATTTGCTTTGCAAAAAATTGACCGAGAGTGGTGTAAAAGCCTGTATTTATTTCCCTTGTGTTTCCTTACTTAAGAGCTAGTTTCTACTTTGATATTTTGTGTGACAATTTTGAAAGTAGCCAATAGCTACTTCCACAATTACCCCCAGCCAAATTACAAGTGTCCTTTGAATGAAAGTTAAACAAACAAACAAACGATAAAATAATACATATCTCATGAGTCTCTCTTTCCACATCACAGATTTATCTATCTATCTATCTGTCTGTCTGTCTGTCTGTATGTCTGTCTTTCTTTCTATCTATCTGTCTATCTGTCTATCTGTCTATCTGTCTATCTGTCTATCTGTCTATCTGTCTATCTGTCTATCTGTCTATCTGTCTATCTGTCTATCTGTCTATCTGTCTATCTGTCTGTCTGTCTGTCTGTCTGTCTATCTGTCTATATATATATGTATAATATACATGCATTTATTTATACCTGTAGATTCGACATCTTTTACCACGTCAAAGAGGGCTGCCCAGAGAATTTTACAGGAAAAAGTTCATAGCAATTTTAGCTGTCACAGAGGTATGAATACAAGTTTTTCTTACCGGTGTCCCATTTCCTAAGACTTTTTCTCACCAGACTATCCTTGTTCATTAGATGATCCCAAAATTCCTGCAGATCATCAGATTCAGGCAAACGCCCCGACATTCCACAAGCAACGATTTTTTCTTGGTTAGCCATCTCAGTTTCTTCCCGATCGTTCCTAGTACGTCACTGTAAACAATTATTATAAACGTAGTAGCCTGGATTAATTGCAGTTCATTCAAGTATCCGAAAACCTTTGCAGATACAATATTACAGACAAAAAGGCATTTTTCACATGTGTCTGGATGTATTTTACGTTAACGTCTATGAAACCGACAACATAGTACCACTGTTTTATTGATAATAAAGCATAGCCGGTAGGCCCATACAACCCATTAACAAATCATCGAACAAATTATAAACAGGTTGATACCACCTTCCTAATCTGACTACCTACGATTATGCTAGCCATTGGCCTTAATAGCAGTTTCCTGGTTAAATGTTGTGGTTTTATTTCCAGTTATGCTTGTTGCTTACTGCGTTAACACTCGGCACTGTCGGATGGTTACGGCATATCTCAATTCCCCTTTAGGAATTATTGCCTAAGTTCAGACAATTAGCTTACAGCACTCAACAAGTTGCAAACAAAGTCCCGCTACCGAAATTACTTATCGCGAATACTCTTTTCTTCGACAAGTCTTCCCTGACTGACAACAGGTAATTGCAAAGTAACAATTCCCTGCTGGCAAGTACGCATCCTTCTCTAAATTACCCGTTTTGGGTAAATCTGCATATCCGATTGTCTGTCCTATAAAGCTTCCAATCATTCGCATTTACTCGACATCAATGCTTCAATGCGACCGAATTCGTTTATGCCAAACATTATGAACGTTAATTATTATAACTCTGACCTTGCCTTTGGAGATGCTCCTACACTCTTTTTCAGACTTATTTTTTGGAGGGAGAGAGATTACAGCTCCGTTCGGGTTAAAACGTAAATGGTGCAATGGCATTTTTAAGGGCAGGGAGGCTCATTTGCGGACTATCATCAGGCCGCACAGTCTCAAAACTTGGTTGAACTTCTCGTCATCTTATCAAATAAGGTTTCGACTATACCATTAAACCATTAAACAGCCATTTCAACGGATTTAGAAACAAAAACTACTTTGGAAAGGACCACACTCCTGTAGTAAACACAATCTACCCATCTCAACTAGCAGTTGCTTTTTATGTTGCTTCAAATAGACAAATATAAGCATCTAAGGCTAAAATGGACTTGCCTGTACCTTAAAACTTGGAATTAATTTGTAGTCATGCATAATCGTCTGCTGCGTTCGTTTAAATTCGAATTTTGTGAAGTAAATGAATTAATCTGCCCAGTTACTCGGAACAGTTCAACCAAATTTGGTGAACAATGTCAGGATACTCATGTTCCAAGGCTTTCACTTGGAAGTACCAGTGTCAACTGAATTTTAACGGAATATATACTGGGCGACAATATGTGTACAACATTTTTCGACTGCATAGTCATGAGTACTAGAAAGTTCCCCAATACAGTGAAAATACTAATTGAATCATCGCAGACAATCGTCTATAATCTACAATCCAATTTCCTATTTTTTGGCCTCACAATAATAACAATAACAAGGCAATTCGAATTTGTTTTTATAAGCATGAACACTTGTGTGACATTTAATAAACCAATCATTTCATACAGATAATGCCCCTGTCACTCCTGGTATTTTTAATTTGATTCATTATAAGAAACCAGTATTTACCCCAGTAATAATTATGTCATGAGTCTAGGGGCGAGAACAATAACCGGCTCCACCAGCCGCGTAGTAAGGACTTCGTTGAGAGAAGCAACAATCCTTTCGAGGTGGTACTACGTAACACTACTTTAGAGGAACGGAAGTATCACTTAAAACGTTTCGTTTAAGCTTTTTCCTTAAAAATACGCTCCAGATTACAAATAACGGAAATATCCAGTCCTTGTAAATAGCATCTAAAACTTCTTTACTCTAAGATATCGTGTTGTTTAGGGCATGTAAACCCCGGTCACACCATACAGTGATAACGAATCCGATACGATAACTATTATCGTTTCTTATTATACTGCTGTAGATCGTGGTCACACCATAACTATATTAGTGAAAGGCATCGTGTCCGTTATATGCTAATTTTGCGAAGCCAGACGTAGGCTAAAACGACGGATAATGAAACCCCGAGGAGTATTTTACACGATCCTTGTAGTTTTCCTACGGGTTTTTTACATCTGTAGTCCCTTTCCTTCAAGGAACAAATAAGGTCAATTATGATATGGATAACTCCCGACTCCATTCGAAAACTAGATAGCCAACCCTTGAGTCTAGAAACCTATCCCACATGCTTCTGGAAGCAAACTACTTAAGCAATACAGTGTCACCACGAGTCGAACATGTAAAGGAAATGTAGGCTACCACTTACTTTCTATACGTCTGGGCGCTTCATTTCGTTCACATTGTGAAGCCATACAGTTGTTTGTCCTACAAATTTGGGCTCTTCCTCTTAAATCAGGGTATCACAAACAGGCCTAGGCCTACACAGTTTACACAACATGCAACGTTCCATTTCTAAGTTGTATGTATACAGTGTTTGCACAGTGATAGATTTATAACAATGGCGGCTGGTTGTCATTTGTCGAGAGGAGAGAGATGCTACGTCACATGTAAACAAAGCATCTCATTGGCTTAGAATTTTATCGTATCGTTTTGTCTGGTGTTTTTCGTTCTTCAGACAATTCGAACGATATTGCGAGGATTGTCGATTCATTTATCGCTCTTGTGTGACCACTTTATTGAAATTACACGGTAACTAATTCTATGCTAAATTGGTTATCGTATCGAATTTGTTTTGGTTGCTTGGTGTTACAGGGGCTACCTCCGCATAAGAGGCATATAAGATCAAACTGTATTCAGTAAAATTACTTTGGCGGGGAAAAAGATGACTTTAAAATATGACCTCGTTGTCGTTTTACACATGCTATGTAGAGTATTAATATGTACAATATTTCTAAAAGAACACTTTAAAGGATTTCACACGGTAGGGTGAAAGAATGTATAATCCCGAATATTTTGTTTTGCAAGTGGGCACTGATGGATCAAACCTCGTCGTGCGTTATCTCATAAACATTTGCATCATTCATAGAAATAACTCAGAGAATGAACACTAGTGCGGTTAGCAACGATGACCATTTGTCACAATGAGCAATTCATTTGTAATTCATTGACCATAACTTCACTTCTAACCGGGCCATATAGTACAAAGGGTCGAGGTGATTTGATAACTGCCGTTACCGTACCTAGGATTGGCAGTTCCCTGCAGGAGGAGAGGATGTACCTTAGGCATCGGAAAAAATAATTTTGTACACAGTAATTTAAAGAACGGTCACTGAATACAGGATGCAAAAGGTGACGAATGCCCCAGAAGCACGGGGAACTTTTGTTTTAAATCACTTTTGATGAAAATTTGCATGTAAGTTTTGTGAAAGGACTTCTCAATTTTCTGCAGATTTATAATCATCATTATCAAGAAGGTAAATTACAATTAATAATACTCGATAAATTGCTAAACGTCCAGTTTTCTTATAGTATGATGTTCGCTTAACAGGAGGGAAAAGTAGGAGAAATTTAACTTCCGCAGATATTTGCGGTGCTTGTCCAAAAATGATCACGTCTATGACAGAAAACAGACTGCCAACATCTGAACAACTTATTGATGGTGCTAGCACAGGCGTAGGAGGTGGGGGCTTGGTGCTGCAGCCCCCACCCAAATATTTTTGTGGAAATTAGGGCAATATGCTGAGAACTTTTCGGGTATCTACTGAAAGGAAAATAATGCAATGATGTAGCTAAAGGTAATCAATAGTTTGAAAAGCTTCCTTGGTAATTGAGATAAAGTTCTGATGTAAATTGCACCAGCACCTATACATTCGGCACTAATTCTCCAGTGTGTTTTTAATGGTTAAACGTATATTATAATTATCAGTGGTGTATTTAGGGGGTCATTGGGCCATGTCATCCCCACTGATGTCTTTTCTTAGTACCAAAAATACGTAAATTTTATAACACAAATTTACTTCAAAGGTAGCATATGTGGCGCCGGATTGCATGTAAGGACACCTAATTTTCCAAAATTTTCAAAGGGGAGGAGGAAACCCTTCCCATAGACCGCTCCCCAGGCCGACGATCACACAACATAGACATACTACATGCCCCCCCCCCCCCCATGAGAGAAAACCTGGCTACGCCACTGATTGTTATCATTATTATCATTATAACTGTAACGATTTTCTCAAAAGTTGTAACCAATATGGAAGGGTAGTAACACGGCAAATGATTGTGTGTAATTAGCATGCTGTGTGGTAACCGATGCGTGCCAATGTGATTAGTACATTAACATGTTGAACGCGCGTGGAGAGCGCGGAAATTTTGCTTATATTTTTCGGGGAAGTCGTTACAGCCTCCCTCCCCGTCAACTTAACTGAGTAATCTCTATATATCACAGCAAAGAGCATGAATTAACGGAAAGTTTGGTGAGTAAAATGTAAGCAGAACTCACAACTAAATGAACGTACGTCCTACGGAAATGTTACCAGGGGAGAGATTTTTTCTCCCTATTTGAAACCTCCTTTTCGGAAGGAAAATGAAACCTCAAATGGTTGTCACTACTCCAAAGACAAAAAAAAAATGCATGCAAGTAAATAGACTGAAACAGAATCATGAAGCGTTACGTTCTGGGATTGATGTGACATTTTTTCGAACATTCGTAAATGAAAATCTTGATACTAGCTTTTAAATTTGGGACTCGTTCCTATTATGGAAATGAAAGTGGTATGTTGTATCCGTAACTAGTGTTGTCGGTGAGAGGGATTTGTCGGTTACGTTCTAGGGCTGGGAAGATAGCTTGAGGAAGTATCGCTTTTTTAACAAAATGAAAAAGTCGTGTAGAACTTTCAAAAAGTCAAAAAGTATTGTCTTTACAAAATTGTTTAATTCAAATTCTGTTTAAACAAAAACATCTCAGGCAACCTGAAAACCCAGGCCAACTTAGAAGGAAAACTATACGCACGAAAAGGTAAATCGAGTTGATGATTTTACTGAAGGACGCTTAAATAGGATATGCGACACTTCCAATTGGTGTTAATCCCTTAAAGACACTACTTTAGCTTCAAAAAGGCATTTGAGTGTCGTTGGTGAGAATCATTGCAATCGTAATATGGCAATAGCAAGAAAAAAATCTCAATTTGCAGACAAGTACGTTAAAGCCCAAGGTACTGTTGAAACTTCCTTTAAGCTCGTTTGTAATCATGTAGACATTACCTTTCTGTCTAAATAGGGAGTTGGTATTTGAACAACTCCCTGGTCCAATCAGCCTTTTGTTCTGTTGGCTTTAGAATTTTGTAAGTCTGAGATCACATCTTAAACGTTCTGTCTCATATGCGGAATGAAATGTATCGGTTAATCGTGGCACAAGTCAAGACTAAAGACAAGAGAATTTGAAAAGTTTCGTAATCCTTAGAAACTATTTATAGAGATAGAACAGGGTTGGCACCAGGATTTCCCAGAAAAAGTGGCAAGCTTGCAAAAGGATAGGAGCAACGACCTTATAAGCCTACGCCTTGGTTCAGGAAAATAACGATGAGGGAATGAAAAGGGGTTATACGGAAGAGGTTAAGAGAACGCTTTCACACAATTTGATAGCATTCCATAACATACATTTTAACAGTAAAACTCTTCATTTAACGAGATTTAAACCAATTAAGTTTTTTTTTGCAAAAAAGTAGATTGGACAATAATTTGTGATGTCATTCTTATACTACTCAAATTTCCGTCTCTGTTTCTTTTTTTTTATCTAATACCACAGTACCTTGTGCCGACATTTCATCACTATCTCGCAGTTATAGGGTGTTTTGACTATAAATACGCTCTCTTCATGCAACTTGTTATGCAAAGAAACGGTAAATTCAAAGTCATCTAAACGTTTTAATTTCCAAAGGAAACAAAAGCAGGTAATTTGAGTTGTACAAGGAAGACATCACAAATTATTGCCCAATTGACTATTTCAAATAAACTGAATAAATTTTATATCTCAGCGATGAAGTTGTTTACCAAAATGGGATATGGATGAATGAGCTTCATTATTTCAATTTCCAGTTCCAGACTTTGGTTACATTTTAAAAGTAGCACGGTTATAAAGGGGCGGGCGTGTTATGTTAAGCCAAAAGAAACAAAGTATAAAAGACAGGAGAAACCTCAACACCGTGCATAACATGTCTAAAATTTTATTGTAATGACAATTTGTCCTACCCGGTTGAAAAACCTGCAGATAAGTTGTCTGGCAACTGATCGCTGTCAAGGTGTATTGCGCTCTATCGTACTTACTATAAGGCTCTCCGAAAAAAAGAAACCTGTGAGGAAGTTCCATTACATCCCTTTGCCCAAAGCTTGTGCCAAACCTGTACGGAGGCCTTAAAGACCCAATAAACAGAATGCAGCAAAAATATTCAGCTCAAAAGGTAAAAAATGTCTCTTTCATCATTGGAAGTGACACTCTAAATGAGTTACAGAGTTTCTGATAATGACAATTAGGTCAGTTTATTGCGGTCGGTAACAAATAGAAAACTAAGAAGAATCCGAAAAGGTATTGGAAACGTGATCAAAAAAGCTGTCAATTTATAGCATTTGAACGTTTTGAAAAATTACTTGGAAAAACTGTGAGACAAATTGCTCGAAAAAAAAACTGTTAAGGAAAAAATTTAAAATTCGCTTTATTCTAAAAACAAGCATCATATTTATTTGTAAATTTACAACTTTGCGATACTTTTCATTCACTGATTTTTCATAGGTAATACGGTGGAACTGGGAGTTTATAAGTCCATACTTCAGGTTGACTTTTACAGGAATATTTTTATATTGTTTTGATTTTAAGAAACCAAGTTCAAAAATCACGTTTTTGTACCAGGCTGTGAATGGAAGTTGGAATTCTTCAAATTAAGGAATTAATGTAGAATTGCTGTCATAGATGACAGAGGTTTAAATGTTTCTGTTGTATAAAAACACTATATCAAATAATAGCATTACAGCATTGTGAAGTCAGGTAAAAGATAAAAGCAAAAGTATGTTCTAAAATTGTCAGATCCCTTTGTGAAAGGACAAAACATTCATTCAAAAGCAGCTAAAAACAAAATGATTTACAGACACACTTTGCCCTTTGACTGAGTATAATTTTGAAATTTTGAAATAGCTGCTGCAGCTATAGGGCAAAATTGTAATTCTAGTCAAAAATGTCAATCTTGAGTGTAGCCCGGATTATTCAATTTAAGCAAAACCCAATTGTTTCTATTGCGTGGAGTCTCATTATCATAACCTGTAGTAAATGGATGTGATAGCCGTCAACATTCTCTTGCCAATCGATTGCATGTCCCGTATAAAGCTTTCACAGATAACCTGCATATACACCCCGTAGGTTCAGAAATTCAAGTACAATTCACTGTGCTTTTTCCGTATGAAAGTTTCACCCGTAACCACCTCATAGCTAAATTACTAGGGACTTGATTAGACTGAAATCTAAGTTAATATTTATCGTGTTTTCATGGATAAATCGTTTATTAATAACTCGCTCGAAGCTCATTAAACCGAACTTACCTATGTAGTGCTCTTGCCCTATGAAAGGGTCACCATTAACTCCCTCATAGCTGTACGACCAAAACACAAATAACTTAGTTTGGTAAATTGTATTACCCCTTTCGGAAGAACGCGCATCCTGATTCAAAATAACCAGACATTACACAGCAGAGAAATCCTAAGTTTTAGCTGGAAGGAGCGTGTCTATGGAAAGACGCTCGTCAAATTATGCCCTGCTGAAGGGTCACGTGCCGCGAGAATATCGTTGTGTGGGCGCTGTAATATTTTTATGCCCGAAGTTTGGGCGTACGCGTACGGAGCGTTGTTTTTCATTAGCCTATGGGAACATTGTGGATGCTGTTGCTAATGAACACTGGTCAAGCCTGACGGCAGAACTAACTGCAACAATGTGCCTAGAGTCAAGTAGTTTGTGATCTTACAAAAGCGTTCTGTCAGCTAACTGCAAACGTTACGTATGAAGTTTGCGGCCCAAACAGTTTGTACACAAAACTGCAGTTACGATACAACGAATTTTGTGCGTGTTACTGTGCATGAAAGGTTGGAGATGAACTGTGCTAGGAGTTTGTTAGAGTCATTTGCCCGATGATCGCCATACAGAGTGCGTGAAACTCAGAGTTGCCAAGAAAACTGTAATCACATCGTGAAATATATATATATATATATATATATATATATATATATTTATATATATATATATATATATATATATATATATATACAGAGAGAGAGTAAATCTGTAAATAATCTGAAATAAATAGGAATCGCTTGCATTCCCAGAAAATCGGGTGAAGTGAAATGAGTAAATGAGTACATCTCATCTTTCTGAGATTAGAGCTGCCAGACCGGCTTCATAGCCTAATTGGTTAAGGCACCTGCACGTAAAGCAGGAGGTCTTGGTTCGAGTCCCAGTGGAGGTGGTCAATTTTTCTCCGAGATAGATAGATAGAGATATATATGTATAACCCTAATTGTCTCCCTAAGGTCTTACACACACACACACACACACACACACACATATATATATAAGTAAACGTAACAGGCATAACAACAGGAGACACAAAATATATACCACAGAAGAAGTCCAGTACAGTACTAAAACGTTTAATATCAAATTTTTGGACGCCAAAGCTTCCTTCTTCAGGCTACGTAGTAGAATACATAAAGCCAAGAAAACTTCACAAGCATTTAGAAAAGAAGAAAATAAACACAGAGAAGAACGGACGCTCTAGTACACGAAAAGTCAAAGGCTAATCCTAAAAGACACAAAACCAGGCAAAGCAAACAAAGAAAACCGGAAAGAACACCTGAGAATTTAAGACCTATATAATGAAAGCCTAGAATACCAAGACACAGGAGACAAGGATAAAATCTTCGAATGCGCCTGAGAACCCAGCAAAGCTTACAAACCTAAGTGGGACCAAAACAAAAAGGGAAAAGGGAGAGAAACGGAATTAAAGACATAAAAATAATGAAAAATTAAAAATAAAAGGAAACTAGAAATTAAAATAACAGGTAAAAGAGAAAGAAAGGATTAAAAAACACAAGGGAAATAAAATGAATAACAAATCGAAAAGAAAAGTAAAACCTACCGACAAGAAAGGTTAAAAGATAAAAGGCAAGACAGAATAAAATGACAGCAAATAAAAACACGACTTAACGAACTTTGCTAAAATGCTTATTTTGGCAGTAAATAACATCACCCACATTAAGTTCCTTGGGGGTTACAGTGTCCAATTTCCAAATCCATTTCCTTTTTCGACGTTTTGACGTCCAAAAATTTGAGATTAAACGTTTTTAGTTTTGCACTGGACTTTTTCTGTGGTATATAGATATATATATATATATATATATATTATATATATATATATATACCTAATTGCGGAAAAGGGGGTATTTTTGCTAAAAAGTGGGCGTTAATGGGAAATTGCCGTTAGAGGAATAAAGCCTTTCTTCCAACGTTTTCACACACTGTTTCTATAGGAATACGTAACTGCATGGTAAAGTCCATCTAGCGGCACGTATTATACGCAATTACTTCAATGTTAACCAAATTACGGACACGAATCCGTAAACACGTAAATGTCGTTGCTGAAAGGTGAAATATATCCCTCTAAATTTTATTGTTTCTTCCGCTTTACCGTTATCGAGATATTCAAATTTTCCCCAATTGTTCAATCTAGTGATATATATAGTATATATGTTTGTATATATATATTTATATATATATATGTATATATATATGTATATAAATATATACTACAGGGAAATACTGCTTGTCTTCTTTTGTTTACTGAATTGGGCCCACTTTTACCGAAAAGAAGAGCGAAAACACGAAACGAAAAAGTACGAACATCAAAAGGAGCGTTGCAAATAAATCTGGCGTCTGGAGTCTTTTACGGGACTGCGATGTACGAAATCTGCAGCTTACTCTTTTATAAGCTCGTACCATATAAATGGTTATATCGAGCTTTGAAGATCCGTGGACGTTTGTCCTCCCCAATAAAAGCGTAAAGGTGTGCCGATCGGAATAGAGACGCATGAGTACTTGATATCCACAACTTTATCAACGAAAACTTACAGTGAACAAAGTCAAACCTGTTCAAAATAAAGGTCATTCTACCCTCTAGTGCTACTTAGATGAAAAAAAAAACCTATAAAGGTGTAGATGTTGATAATTGAATGATATCATTTGGAAAGTGATGAGTGCATATGGAGTCATGCCTTACATGAAAAGAGACGTGTCGCAGAAGAAAAGGTAGGACTATCATTTTGCTTCGATAAAAAGTAAAACTAAAATTAATGGGAAAGTTTTAAGTGTCCTAACACCCTAGGTTCATCTTCAATGCTTAAAATAAGGATAGCCTAGAGACAGCACGTGTTAGTCCATAATGACATAGTTTGTTCGTTGTTTTTGCCGATAGTTCCCTAGGCTAACGAACAATAGCAAAGATACAGGCCTACAGTGATATCATTTAAAAAGAGATAAGAAACATACCTTGAATTATGGTGTGTCTGGAAATTTGAGGTGAACCAGCTGAAGTCGACATCTGACGGTGAAGCCAGAGATATGATTTTGCTGTTTCCACCGGTTCACCTTTTATGCATTTCTTCATATCAAAGGTGTAACAGTCCTGCCCTTTATGTTTATGAATACTTGTTTGAGCTATACCTCAAAATAATACAATGAAATACAAAAAAAAATTGAACAAAAATAGGAACAACAACGCTCTTTCCTCTCGAAGGTATTTAATGAAGCTACAAAGTAACTAAGATTTATTATTTTATGGTGGTCACGAGGTCATTTTTCAGGCACAATGAGAGAACATCAAAATAGACACGTGGTGAGACTTTGCACTTCGGTCAGATGTTTGTTTTTGTCTAACAAACTCTTTTATACAGGATAAAAATATGGACAAGCTTTATCATGTGATATCAGGATATCAGCACAATTTGTACATTGCATAAACATCTAGCAATTCAAGTGGCAAAACCTGACCAAGAAGTTATAACTATATACGGGTTAACCTTTAAAAGGTGGGAGGTTTTCTTATTTTTTCACTACGTGATTAAGTTTCCTTACAGGTCTGAAAAAGCAGGACAAAATACAGACTTCATTAAACCACGGTTACTTCAGTCTTAAAAAAATGGACAAAATGTGCCCAATTTTTTGAACAACACTGGGCATCTATTCAACAACCTAAACAGTCGGGCAAAATTTTAACCAACCAAATTTGGTTAAGTTTGAACCCAACCGCTGGGAGGAAATTCACCCAACTGTTAAGTAAATGAGCATTTCAAAAGATAACTAGTTGTTGGGCACTTCTTTCATCAAGCTGTTGGGCAAATGCATTAACCAACCGTTGGTTTTATGTTAAACATCTTTGCCTAACCGTTGGTGCTTTTCTTACTTCAGAATAGCATGCAAGCACGCTGGGTATTTCTTTTAGGCGGTGGGCCAATGGTCAAAAAGTGCTCTATTTCTTGACTTCCGTAGTCCCCCTGGGAAGTACTTAAAAATGGCCTAGATACATTGGGAACGATGTCCTAAGACATATTTTACATTTTACCACTTTCCAAAGTTGCACATTTATGAGTAATTACGGAAAATACACTATTTTTGTTGCTAGGGAAATTTTTCCCTAGCAACGGTAGTTTATGCGCAGAACAAACACAATATCCAAACTTCTAATGATGGAAATACAGATAAAATGTCATTTGCTTTTAAAAGCAATTCTCATTTACATATATATTTTTTCTTTTTTAGCAAAAAAAAAACCCCACATTTTTGGTTGCTAAAGGAAATTTTCCCTAGCAACAGTAGTCAAAAAGCAGAATATACACAAAATCCAAACTTCAAATTATGAGAATACAGAAGAAATGTCATTTTTATTTCAACATGAAAGTAGTTTATGCACATGATTTTGGAAAGTATGATGAAATGTACACTTTTTTTCGTTGCTAAGGAGTATTTCCCTAGCAACAGTACTCAAAAAGCAGAAGAAACACAAAATCTGAACATCCAATTACAAAAATACAGAAGAAATGTCATTTCCCTTTCAACATGAAAGTTATTTATGCACAGTGTTTTGAAAATTATCATGAAAAGTACACTTTTTTGTTGCTAAGGAAACTTTTCCCTAGCAACAGTACCCAAACACTCCCAGTTGTAGGAGTGAAAGATAAATGTCTTTACCTTTTCCACAGGAAATTAAGAGAAAACACTTCAAATGAAAATGTTTCAATGACAATTCAGTAACTAGTTGCTAAGGATAACTTTCCCTAGCAACAAAAGAGTAAGCACAGAATAAAGACGAAGTGAAAGCTTCGGATTATGCAAACAGGTATTTCAGGGAATGAAGAATAACATTTTTAAGACTCTTAAGGAGAAATCTGACAAAATGTTGAGAATTCAGAGAAACTCCATGTTCTGGTTGGTGGGCATAATTTTCCATAGCAACTGAAGTTACAGTACTTACAGGATAAAAACAAATTGGGACTGATGCTGATAAACAGTGTTAGTTCACTGAAATTTGAAAATATCAACATCTCTTATAATCAGGCTGAATATCAGATGCACGACACAAATGATGATAGGAACATAAGAATTTTACCAATAATCACTTAACAACACTTTTCTATGTCAGTTACCTACCAGCATTTCAGCAGCCTCCTTTTATATACTTCTTAATGAAAATGATGAAGCTTGAAAAACCTTCAGACAACCAGACTGAAGCTTAGTTGTAACCTATTAAGTGTAGAGGGTACAATACCAGAATGAGGCTGAATATGCTACCCCCTCCCCCACACACTCTCTTACTCAGTAACTGTGCTATTCCACTCTAGTTTCTTCAGAGGCTGCCTACTTCCATCCTACTGCTGACCCTACCTAAAACATAACAAGCAGAGCTTCTAGCATAAATGACAGCTCACCTACGGTTAACATAACACTTCACCCTCGCCGTGCCATGAAAATTGATTAAGGAGTGTCTGGATTTATGGAGTACTCCTACAGATATCCAAACTCAACTCCACACACCCTTTCATTATAAAAAGACTGCCCAGTGCACATACAATTAATGACTTACATACCAATGGTAGCATTCTGTAATGTTCATATTTAACTAGCATCCACATTACAGTAGATTTTGTAGATACAGCAATTCTTATTCATCCAAACCAACATGATGGTCGACCATGTGTCTTTTTAAACAAGATCATATAGTTAAAAAGGTTATGTAACAATAAACTGTTGCCTAATATTTTCCAGTTTTGCTGAAAGATACTCTCCTGTTTTGTACAAACACTAGCTTTTTTCACAGATACATGAAAGCCTGTGGGTGCCATTTCACAGTAGTTGGTGGATTCTAGGTGTAAACCACACATCAGTTGAACAGCACCACCAATCTTAAGAGCGTTTTTTATTGTTTGTTGCATTGCTTCATATTTCAAGAATTGAAAGCATCACATCTTCACATCATCTTCATAAGTATGTTACTATATCATGGCAACTTTGAGTCCCTAGAGTACCCAATATTTGAGGGAAAATTGTTCTTCTTGAAATCTCAAAGTGGATACAAGAGGATGAAATGTAGGAGTATTTAAATAGATCATAACTAGCCCTCCTTCTTACACTCTCAGCTGGTTGCTCTCTTGCTACACTAGGCATCTCACTCCCAGCAGGTCTCTTGGCTTCTGAGGCTGCAATTAAAAAATTGCCAAAGGTCAGTCTCCAAACTACAAAGAATCTGCTGCAGCTTTAAGGAATTGTTGCAATCATATGCATACGGTATGACACACGAGAGGGCGTGGTCACTGTGCCCTCAAAGTTTTTCAAAAATCCCAAAATTTAGGCAGACTTTGTAGTACTTCTGGCACAATTCTGCTTTAAAGGCCCAGAGATTTGGGCAAAATAAACTGTGCCCCCTTCTCCAAAATAAAATGGGCCCATAAGCATATGATTAAAATTTATTTGACTCTTGATATACCACATTTCTGGAACTGCAACAGTTAAATGTGCACCTATTTGAATGGGTATCTGTCAGAAAGCAGCTGGTGAGTAATTGCTTGAGCTACAGTAGGTGCATTGCAAAGGGGTTGTGTCCGATACAAGTCTTATGCCCCTCCCACCAGGAGCCTCCCAAATGGAAAATTCAGTGGTGGACCAAAAATGTTTTAGAATCCCCCTAGTGGAATGATAGACATCTCCCCACTTAACAACCCCCCCCCCGGCCCACAAAAATTTTCTGACAATGCTACTATCTTTTGTTGTTCATACGTATCATGGAAAGAGTTAAGGGCTAGTTGCACACTCTGCTTCATACTGTACAAATGGCATACAACATACCTATGAATCCATGTAACGCTTCAGTATAACCTTCAAGCAAAATTTACTATCACTGATTGGTGTTTACTTTGACCGACTTTATATGTCTCAATAAAAGACAATAACAAACATGCTGATTAATAATTGTCATTATAGTTTTAAATAATGTGATTAAGAATAATCATAATTAGTTATATACTGTACTGTGCCACCCAGGGGCACTCAGTAGTATTTTGAAAAGGAGAACAATGTACACCTCTATGCAGGATTGAACTAGGAGTGGGTCTTCCAGAAAACCTAGTCTTTGTGCACTTTACAATGCAATTTTTAACACACTTAATTACATTTCCATCGAGTTACTGTAAATACTGGGTCTGCCTAAGGAAGTAATAGGCTGTCCGGTAACCCATCCTCAGCCTGCAAAATTGCATTACATTGTAAATAAAAATGGACTAATTTAAAATGAAGCTAAAAATTTGCATCTTCCTAGACCTTTAGCAGTACAGCCCTCTTACAGGACCTTGCATTACATGTTTCAAGGATGTCACATTAAGGCACAAGCTTAGGGAGCTGGGGGCATCCAGCAACCAGCTACCATGGTACCGTCCTTTTAGATTAGCTTAGCACAGCCTATCCTTAAGCAGTTTTGTATACTTAATAAATCATATATTTAAAAAAAAATAAAACATTAACAGAACACCCTGTGAGATGTAAACTCTGTTTTTTCATTGGCTACGCAGTCAGTGTGCATCCCCGTAGGCTGTAGCCCCTATGAGACACAATCTGAATCCTGACTTCGTATCTATTTAGTCTCTAAAAGCAACCACAATTCTGACTATGTATCTTTGAGCCTCTCAAAGACAAGTTAACCTTCATAGGCCACACAATATGAAGGTAACTCAATTTTATTTTATGGTGTATCCCTGTACTTTCTCAAAAATATCACAGTGGGAGGATTGAATATTTAGTGAGTATCCTTGCAGCCTCATGAACACAAAAACAATTTGACTTCTGACTGTGTATTATTATCATAGGGTCTTGGATTTAGTTACTTAGATACCTCATTCATTGCCAAAGAATAGTGGTATTTATAAGAATCTTGCAGAAACATAGGTGAGTCATTTCCAGATTTCATTTTGCCTAACTTTGAATCCGTCACCTTACCTTTTCCCAGAGTCTCATATGCAGGGTATTCTGCAATTACTCCCATTTAAAATACACTGAGAAAGTCAAATTACTTAACTTAATAGGATGTGTCTCTGCCTTCCTCTCCGCTGCCCTCCGAGTCTGAACGTTACACTGTATAGTAAAGAGTGTGTCGTACTCACTGTAGTAAACAAAGCATGTCTTAGCAATAGGTGTAACGTTACGTACTGGTTTAGCGAAATGACTGGCGAACATGATTATTGCTACATCATGTTCTGAGCTGCTGTGGTCTCACTGCAGGACAGCTCCTTTCAGACAGAAATGCAATGCTCGACTTTTTCCAGTAGGCTTGAAAATAGGCACAGTTAACCTTCAAAAGTAACCCCCATGCATCCAATTTTTAATGATTTTACACACAGAATCTTGCGAACTAGGCGAGTTCAGTAACTGTGTCATTGCGGGTGTATATACATAATTCCGTAATGTTTACGTTTCATCAAGGTCATGTGGTGCTCTAGTTGATCTGCTATTGGTTGCTGACACGAGTTCTTGCGCAATCTTATGGCACGTTCGTGAACAGCTATGTTTAAAAATTTTGGCTGATATTTCACTTAATATCTACAAAATGTGCAACTTTTGCACGTGGTAACATGTAATTTCATCTTAGTTACATATTTTTACGATTTTTGAGCAATTTTGCAAGTACTTCCCTGAGAGGGATCACGAAACAAGCGAATTTTGGGCTTCGGCCCACCGTCTATTTCCGAGGAGAGTTGGATGTACTTTCTTCACAACAATTGTTGAAATTCTATTAATTTATTGGGAAAGACATTAACCACTTCCTTGGCAGTTTATCTTTGTATTTTTATTGTGCACTTTATATTGGCCCATTATATCTAGGACCCTATCACTGGAAGCTGAGGTCATGAAAGTCTGAGCAAGTATGGTAATTAGTGTCATTTATTTTACGCTATGAAACGTCCTTAACGTAAATCAAAATATAATAACCGCTGTTGGAAAACATTACAAAAATGCATCTACACCCTTAATAAAAAAAAGTCCCACATATTTCCTATAGGAAATCAGCATGTGGGATTTATGTGGGTTTTGGGGCATGTGGGGAAAATTCCCACATGTTGGTTATCCTTCCCATGTCGGGCTCTTCCATTATAGAATGGGGGATATGTGGCCTTTGCTCAAGCCTTCATCATCATTTTTCATTCATCATCCTCGGAGACCCTCCAATGTATAAATCTGCATTTTACAGTCAAAGTAAATTTCCTATGACTTTACAGTGAGTCCAAAAGAAAATTATGGCTGATTTAAAATGTAATTTCACCTTAAGTCCTTGCTGAACTGTGACATTCATGCTGTTTTTGAGTAAAAAATTTTAGTGACATTCTATAGGTGGCATTCAAATCTGTGCGAAAGCCCGATGCAAAAGACAAAAATCCCAGCAACTGGTTTGAGTGTTGCATCCTTAAAGCTAAATGATCATTCAGATTAGGCCACTGCGTGGGCATATGTCCTTCTCAGATTGGTTACAGTACCTGTCGTATGTCTTCGCTAAAATTAACTAGCTGAGCAACACAGTTTAGAAGTGGTTCCTTTCATAGGCTCCATCCTTAGTCCAGCATGTTCTGAATAAGACAGCCATGATGCTATAATGCTACTCCATACAATTGAGCTCAAAAAATAGCACTGCATACAGCATAGTCACTTACTAAACAGCATGCATACATACCCTTATAAAAACCCATATAATTCCTGTAGGAAAATGCTAATTTCCTACAGGAATTTGCAATTTCCTGTAGGAACTTACAACTTCCTACGGTGATTATGTCCGAATGTATTCATAAGTGAGAGGTTTCCCACATGGAGTACCTGAATTCCCATATAGGAACTTAGATTTCCCATACGGGAAGTTATATTCCCATGGGGAACTCAGTTTCCCATATAGGAACTCACCTTCGAATATGGGAAGTCAATTTCCCATTTGGGAAGTTCAATTCCCCATACGGGAAGCCACAAAATGGCTATGTCAATTGTGCAGTGAACAGCTCTGAAGGAAGTCCATTGTGTTTGGTTATTTAAAGCCTTTGGTAAAACAAAGGCTTTTCAGGGGGGTTCTCTTTGCATGGTACATGCATAGTGTAGAGTTGTATAGAAAAGCAAGTACTGTGTACATGAACATTGTGTTGTATACAGCGGTCAGCATTTAGTGTACTAGCAAGCAGTGAGAGTGGGTGTCCATTGCAGTTGTAGTGGAGTCAGTGGACTCCGGTGTGCTGTTTAAAAGTGACTGTATATGGAATGCTGTCTCGTGGGAGCTCAATTGTATGGCCTCAGCATCATGGCTGTCTTATTAAGAATACAGGCCATGGGATGTTGGCTATAAAAGGAACCACATCCACGTATTGCTCAGACGTACAGTATATCATCAGATAACCTGAAATCTAAGATAGACATGACCAGCCTGTGGCCTAATTTGGACCTATCAAACACAATCATCTAGCCTTTGAGGAGTACAACATTGAAAACAAGTTGCACGGAGTTTTGTCTTGTGGACATGCATTGGGGTTTGCACAGATGCATGCCACCTACAGTATTGATTGTCAAATTTTTTTTTTGAAGTAGAGACAGCATGATCGAGTGTCACAGTTCGGCGAGAACGTTAGGTGAAGTTACCTATTAAATCAGCCATAATTTTTTTTTTTTGGACTCACTGTAAGTCACAGGAACATTTACTCTGATTGTACAATGCAGATTTATACATTACAGTGCCCCCAGAGGATAATGTTCGAAAAATGATAATGAAGGCTTGAGCAAAGCCAGAAATCCCCCCTTCTATAATGGAAGATCCCAATATGGGAAGGGATAACCAGCATGTGGGATTTATGTAGGAAGTTTTCCCACATGCCCAAAAATCCACATAAATTCCACATGCTGATTTTCTGTAGGAAATATGTTGGACTTTTTTATAAGGGTGTAGTCCACTGACTCCACTACAGCTGTAAGCAACCACTCTCACTGCTTGCTGTACGTTAGTTAGTTAGTTAGATGAGGTTTAACGTCCCAGTTTCCAACCAATTGGTTCAAGTCGAGACGACCACGGCCTTTTTTCCAGTTGTGGCTCCCTGGCTTGCTGTACGCTAAATACTGACCTTTGTACACAACGCAGTGTTCAAGTATACACCACATACTTTACTATACAGCTCTACACTGTGCATGTACCAACACAGAGAACCCAATTTGAAAAGGTCTTTGTTGTACAAAAGGCTTTGAATAACCAATCACAATAGACTTCCTTCAAAGCTGTTCACTGCACAACTAACATAGCCACTTTGTGACTTCCCATATGGGGAATTTTGACTTCCCATATGGGAAGGTGTCTTCCTATGTGGGGAACTGAATTTCACATATGGTAACTTCCTATATGGGAGTTCACTTTCACCGTTTGGGAAGTTGACTTCTCATGTGGGAATTCAACTACTCCATGTGGGAAAGCTCTCATGTGGTAATATTATCCCACATTATTCCTGTAGGAAGTTGCAACTTCCTACAGGAAATTGCAAATTTCCACATACTTCCTACAGGAAGTATGTGGGAATTATGTTGGTTTTTATAAGGGTATTGCGATGTACATTTCAAATGCCTTGGCCTAATCTGTTTGGTTTGTCACCGACTTCCGTGTATGTCCAAAACAATCAGGTTTAAAAGTGACTGTGAATGATGCTTTTAAAATTAAAACACAAGTCCGCAGACTGAGAACTGCTGTAGCAGTTCCGTATCGTTCCATCGCTGGAGTAAGATAGCATTATCATTGTGAATAAATATTTCAAATCTGCTATTTATTCACTCACATTCGTACGTGGCAGAGAATACCAAAGATTTTGAACTGTCATTGGGTAGCCGTTTGGCGATAAGTCCGAATTGTCGAATTTGATTCAAATGTTTGCTAGTTCGTAGTATTATCTTAACAATTTTATAGAAATAGAGCTCGATTTTATGGACATACGTATTGTACAAGCGTTTCTCTTTTCCAATGTCAAAGATGTCTAAAGTAATTTTCACATTATAGAACCAATTTCTGATTATGAGAAGAAATGTGAAACAAAATCGGTCAAAACTTTGCCCAACTTGAAGCAAACATTATGCTAATTAGCAATTAATTGTCCAACAAGTAAGTAAAGCGAAAATATGTCCAACCGTTGATTAAAAGCTTGTCGCCAGTTTAACCAGTAACCGGAAAGTACAACAGACGTGCACGGAATGGAAATTTTTATCATTAAATGAGCAAAGTTTGACCAACATATAAGCAATTACTTTTGCCCAACAAAAACATTGCCCAGTGTTTAAAGAGTGTTTCTATAATTGTTAAGGGCAGCGTCCCATTGGAGAAAGTGAGAATGAATCTCCATGGCCTGGCCATCATGAATCAGCTGAATGTACAGTATTCTGTTGCAATTTTTTTTAGAAACATCAACATCAACAATTTACAGCATACTACGGCAGTTGATATAAGGGTTTAAAGACGTTGTTGATCACCTTGAAAGCTTAATTTTACACTTTTAATCTCTGTGTTAGGATTATAAAAGACCGACAGTAGCCCCAAGTCACCATTGCTGGGCACTTCAGTATCTAATTTTTTTTTATTGCAGGAACATTAAAAACATTCCTTTACCACAGAAAGGGCCTAGGATAAGTCAAAAGATGTAAATGGTGTACCCCAGGATATGAATGCTTATTCACTCTTCAGTCGTTGCTGGCACTAGGTCTCAGAATATGTGGAGGGGTAGAGGGGGATCTCCTCAAAAAATTTTGGTAAGATATTTGGTTTAAAAGGGGGATCTTGATAAGTTGCAACACAAAAGTGGACTTCTCCCCGATTTTCTAGGCAGGTGCAGGGTGTTTCTGCATTCCTGATTTTAAAACTTGAGAGATTGTTCAGACAAATGCGGAGTTAGCGCGATCTCCATGCCTGATGCAAACACCGGGGCATTGCGGTGATTCAATCTGCTACTATTCGATTTTCCTGTTTTCGAAGTAATGAATGCTGCTTAGTTCAATACGTGGATATCATCGGTGGGAATGAACTTTAATGGAAAGAACCTTTGTCTTTCCTCCTACTCCTCATGCTATAAAATCAATATCGTTATTCAACCTAGCATTACAAAAGTATCTTGATGCTTTACAGAGCATCTGATAACTGACGATGTCAAAACAAAATTCGAGATAATACATTGTGATAGAAAAGTGACACTTCATTTTTCCCCAAAATCCATACCCAGAATTATGTGCAAAACCTGTAAGTTTCTTCCATTTACCTCAAAACTTGTTAAGAAATAATTAGGTAACCAATGTCAGATTTCATTGAAATAGGTATAAACTTATTAAAGGGGCCTTTCTTTTCATTTTACAAAGTGCAGCTACTATCATTTTTACAGCAATGATTGCAGCATCTAGTAATCGTTATGATCTTCAAAATTCAGTGGACACATGAACCACTTAAATGAAGAGACATTTGCAGAATACAATACAACTGAATTATGTCCAGTTTGTTAAGGTTGTTTGTGCCAACTGGTTGTTTACCACAATTCACACTGTGTTCTGTTTCGGGTGTTGCACACAATTACCTTTGAAGACCCTTTAAAGCACATGGAGCTAAGAATTAGTTTCTTCTATATTTCGGTTTTGGCTTCTCCACTGGGATAATGCAACGAACACCGGGCATTCTACAGTTTACATGTCCCTTGATAAGTGTGTCATCCAACAAGAAATTTGTAGTCGTTTCATGATACATTTAAGGTAAACTGTCTTGAAATTAATATAATTTCGCAAATTCTGGCAAGGAGTTCTTTTAATGTATTCACAACATGATATTCATGAATGCAACGAAATGAATCTTCAGACAGAAAGTTATACAAGAAGCTTATCTAAAACATTATCTCGTTGGTTAAAAACTGCAATTAAACCAATTAAAAAAATAAAAAAGCTTAATAAGAGTGTTAACAGGTTGTTCAAAATTACTTGTCATAACGTAAACGGACATCAACTGTGATAAGCTAACGTTACCCCCAGAAGTGTATTGCCATTTCAATGAGCACATAGCACCATACAGTTGGCTTTGGGTGAATAAAGTATAGCCCCTCCCGATTTTGTGTCAAAGATTTACAAGTTATTGACACAAACTTCAAAACAACTTAAACATCATTCCATTTACGTAAAATATTAAAAGGTACACAGGGGTACTCTCTCAAGAAAAGCATAAAGAATTTTTTAGTCTTGGACATATAATCAAAAAATTTAAATGGAACCAAAACTGATAAAACCGTTTATCAGCATTTTAGCTTGGCTAGCTATTTCATGTGTGATTTCTTGCTGTTACATGAGTTTTTACTTTTGTTTAATATGCTTGGATCTGTTCTGTTTGAGACTTATATTGCGGTAGAATTTCTGGGCAAGTACAAAATTACGACAAGCGGTTGTCGTGTGTTTAATCACAGAATCAATCTTGGGCTAGGGTCAAAGTAAGTTAGCCGCATCAGCCAATGCACCAACAACATTTGGTTAGGTTTGAAAATAAAATCTGCATTGAGAGAGAACTTTGAACTCTCGTCAGAACGGTAGGCTCCACAATCCCTAAGTGGATAAATATGAGACTAGTTCTAGACGTGCGTACACTTAGTAGCCTGTGCCTGTATAAATTTTCCATTGTAAAGGCGGATGTTGTAATACATGGATCCGCTCATTCACTTTCCAAAAATATACAAAAATGCCGAAAGCAATGCAATATAAATATTGAAACAATTAGCACATTTCCCATTAAATAACAAGCACATTCCAAAGAAAGGAAATCATATTTTGAAATCATCTAGTGGCTACGCAGCAAAAGTGGAAAAATGTTGAGTTCATGTTGGGGTGTTACGTTGAACTGAACCATTGACGAACAGAGCCCTCTCATTTTTCAAGACTGCGCCAACAAAAAGCCATTGATTAAACGACTTCCCATGAAAGACTCCAGTGCACTTAAATTTACTCATGTTAAAACTTGGTGGAATCTCGTTGATGCGGACTGAAATCGGCAACTGAAGGCACTTCTTTTTTAATAGTAATTCCAGAATGCACACTAAACTACTCACTAAAATACTAAAAGCCTTCTCTACTGCAGAAGCAGCAGAGACGTATTCATGGTCAGTTACTGTACTTGCAATTTACCCATATTAACTACGCCTGTAGTGTTGGTTTCAGCTGGCATGACCTCTGTGCCCCCGTGACACTAGGATTAAAGGCAAGGGACCCATTTAGACTTTGTTTGGCCGTTACTACGCCTTTGCAAGGTGAAACTTTCATCTTTGTTACATAGGCAGAATAACTCTTGTGATAATTCATTCAACAAATAGAAAACTCCACTTTCATTTCTAGAAAATAAAACTGTACTGTACTGAAATGCTATAAAGAGCGTATTCATTTAACACCAAGTTAACAAAACTTTTGTTTTATCGTTGGCTTGTCAATGTTATAGGATTGAGTGTTGGTTTGAAGGAGGCGTTTGCATAAATTGACCTCGTCGAGCATTGGTGAAAACACTGTAAAGTGGAAAGGGTTTTGAAACAGGAAGGACTTAAGATGTCAAGCAAAGTCCATCAAAAACATTCAACTACATGACTACTCCCATGCAACGACAGTTCAAAGAACGCAGCACTTCAAGATGACGCGGTAAGACACAAGTTAAATCCAAGGCAGTATCATCAACTCAAGTAGATGCATGGCAGTGCATATAGGTATAGCATATGGCGGCCCCATTTTTGTACAAGTAAAAATTAGGTAGGTCACAAACTTAAAGGCAGATTACAAACACGACTTGCCACAAGACACGATGTGTGCGTAATATAAATATTAGCGGCTCCTCATAGGGGCACGGGGGGGGGCACTTGCCCCCCAAAATTTTGGAAAGCATGGTCTTAAATTTTACAAAAAAATAATAAATAAATAAAACATGTAACTCGAGGTGGGTAAGGCCCTCCCTTTTGCCTTGACTCGGTTAAAATTAAAGAAGTGAATAACTTTCCAATGCAATGCGAAGGTTTAACATTAATAAAGTACTTTCAAAGCGACATTTTTTCGGCGCCCTTCGCGCGCGTTTTCTTAGTTGCTTGTTTGCTACTATATGTACTTCAGACATCCTACATGGACCTACCATTAGTGCAAGCTAAGGTAATAAAAACAAATTATCACGCTGTAATGTTTGAAATCTGATTAGCTTAGGCATCATAATATCATTTACAGAGTGTAACGGTAATGCTGGAGTTAAATGCCCATAATTTTGCAGACACTTCAGAGCTTTCGGGGTCATTAGATACACAACCCTTTAGTCGTGTTGATTATCATGCACGACTAAAAGCAGTTTTGCCCGGGTGTCACCTGGCCGATTAACATAGGTATCTGTCTACAAAAATTTGTAATGATATGTAGCCTAGACGTATTGTGTTTCCCATAGAAGGAAGAAGTTTCCCTTACCTTGTCCAAATTGAAAATTGACAAGCGGTCTTATGACTGTCAAATGTCATGTTATAAGCAAAAGTATACCGTTTCAGTTGATTTAAAATAAACACACCAAACAGTCAATCTAAGCTCAGTGTAGTGAGACTTTTTGGTCTAGCTATTTGTATATGGGATGAGACGTCGTTCTGAGTTAGGGGAATTCCCCCCCCCCCCCCACCCTTTTTAACTAAATTCGTTTTTGAACGGTACTGAGATCCAAAATAGTGCTATCATTTCTTCGTTTTCAAGTGTCTTCAATGCTCAAAATTTTCGTTAGTTTGAGAAAACAATCCAAAAATCAACATTTTATGGCTTCTTGGCAAAGCTGAAACATATTGTGACACAATGGAAGAAACTACAAAATATTTAAAGGTGGGGATCATTTTATACAAATGGATCAAGCCGCTTTGCCCATTTCACCTGCCCCTTACTCCCCCCTATGGAGTAGCGATCGGCTGATATGGTTGTATTTTTATTTTTAAAGTAGTCAGCTCATGACTGACTGCCTGAAATGGTTTTTGAAGAGCTCTTGAAAACAACATGGGGCATCGCTGTAATACATAATCATAACCATACTCCTATTGTACTATTCTTAGCTGACCACTAATATTGCCGGGGGGGTCTTCCGAACCTCCCTGAATACGGATTTGAGTTTGCCACCCCAAAAAATGTCTTAGAGCCGCCCATGAATATGAACAGACTCGGTCCGAATATGACACTTTATACTGAGTTCTTCAAGTATTTGTGTTTTAAAGAATATTTTTGTATACTTCGAAGAACATTGGGTGGTACCGTATTGAGATAGGAAGTCCTTGTTGCCCTTTGAGGTCCTCGAAAAAAGCCTCAGAGAGTAACACCAGGCCGTCGGAGTCAAAAAAGCAAATGAAAACTTAGTGAGAAAGTAGAGAAGTTCAAAGCTGATGAAAAACCCCCACTGTCTGGAGGACCCCACATGCCTGTGAAAAATGTGTGGACTTTTTACCTTGCTGGTAGAGAAATAAGGTCTCTATCTCAAAACCGTATAGCTAACCTTTTTAGATTTCTGTCCAGATCTTGGTCCTACGGTGTCGGTCTCGTGATTGTGACCACACGTTCTCGGTCTTGGACAAAAGTTAGCTTTGAGACTCGATGAGAAATGTTCCCATATTTGATTGCCAACAACATTACTGTTTTGCTTTATTTTTGTTGCACATTGAAACTTGCAATCATTTCCACCTATATGAGAAGTTTATAACAGGCTAAAGGTGCTTGATTGATGGGCCTAGACTCCATTCCATTCCATTAACATCCGTTCCTGTACGTTTTCTACCATTTCAATTCGTAATTTAGCTCCTGGTACCTAAGACGCGAGGCAATCATGTGCATCAGCCTTACGCTAGGCAGACAACCCTTAAACACTAACGGGGCGTAAATTGTAATGCGTGCTTTATTGGTACCACATTTTGCTATATGATTGCAAGGATCTTTTTAGGCTTAGACGGCTTCCCCTGCACATGATAAATGGCTACGGCGTAAACTTCTCATCGACGTTTTGTGCATAATGAGTAACATCTTTGACTTCCTGGATATAAGGGAAATTGTAGGAAAGTAGTAATACATCTTGGCCAACATCAAAACAAATTAAAACTCAGAAAGTCTTCTATGATCTATGATATGCAGATATTCTTACAGAGAGAATAGAGCTAAAGGAAAGCATACATTAAAATTTCATGTTCATAGCTCTTTGCGCTTCATGGTGATTACCAAGTTCTGTAACAAATTTGTTGACCAAACCTTTCAATAATATAACCATGCTGCAGTCCTGCACTGACAAAATGAGAACGAACAGGCAGACTTATGCTTCACAGAGCACACTCACGGAACCAAACCTCCTACTTTTGGTTTAAAACTTGATTAACACAAAATTGATTGAGCTCGAACCTGGGCCTTGCAGAGTACTTAATCGATTTTCAATGACATAAAGGTCACTGAGGTGCACTGTTTATTACAAACTTCAAAACTCAGAAGATCAAGAAGGAGAGTAATAATACTACAGGGTGTACAAGGCAGAGTATGGGCAGAGCTGCCAGGCTTTTTCCAATACCTCAACTCTCAATCAGTATAGCAATGTCTTTGGGCAAAGAAAAGTACTCTTTAGAATAGAATCAGGTCCAAATGACAGTCATGACATTGGAAGAGAAGGTAAATAGAAGCTTTGTAGGGTAAGTTTGAATCTCTTAGATTAATGAGACTTTGTCTTTAATTGTATTCTTACATACTGTAGTTGCAAATTTAAAACATGATTTATAGGGCTATATTCCACCCTAGTAGCACAAGAGAAAGTAACTCACTGGAGGATCAATAAAACTCTTGACTCCTTCATACAATACAGTTTTCTTTTTTTGTTTTGATTCCTCCTCTGAGTCAATGGTAACATCGCAAATGCCAGCTTTTCTCTCTCATCTGTTGGAAGTAAATGATTGATGTGAAGAATTTTCCGAAGGATAAAACATTTGTTAGTAACACGTCAAAACTTTATAGGTAAGCATTGTAACATCTTTTATCTTAATACGAGATGGGATAATACCTCTGGGACTTTTAAAGAACTCACCATGACAGCAGTATATCTCGTGGAATGTGTTTTGTTATAAAATTAGTGTCTGTACACCAGTTACAAGTACAAAGGTATGCAGCTCACTTCACTGATTTTCAAGTACCGTATGCATTGAATATTAAGGGAAAAGTGAATAGGAAAAAAACAGCCACAACAAGCACAAGAAAAGCATTGTTCTAAGAATTTAAGTCTCTTCATCTTTGTCCAGGAAGACTTGTTTGAATAATCAAGAAAAACACAGACAATCAAGTGAGACAATACAGGGCAATGAAACCAAAACTATGGTTAGAAATGGAAGAATTAAAATACTGCAATGTTTCACAAAATAAATAATATGCTCCCAATTTTGTTTACAAGCATTTTGCATCCCTCTCATCAAAGCAAGCTTAAGAAGAAAGATTAATTTCTAATTTCTTATTGATCTGTAAAAGTAAAACAACTATTTTCAACTGATTTCACTTTTTCACCATACAAAATACTTTGCAGTATGGAGGTCTTTAATAGTATAACTGTAGAAAAGGGAACGTGGTACTTGAAAAATCTAAAGAGTAAGTCTAGCCCAATCTAAAGACACATCAAGTAGAAAAACAAGAATAAGTGCAACAGACATTCTTTTATGGAGAACAAATATTCAGTATTCAATACTAAGTACTGCACATTAAACGAAGTAACACCAAGGAAACAAATACCAACAATATTTTCATTAATTAAACTCATATTAAAGAGACTGAGATATGAATATTATGCCTTCCGTGTAGAAATTCAGCAGGACAACTGTGTGTTATCTGAAAATAGGGTTTTTTCTCTCACAAATGTTAGTGTAAAGTCAAGTTTCAGACTGTTTGCTATACTGGTCAGAGGTTTACACAATACTGGTTTGATTTAAAACCAACTGGACATTAGTTGAGAATTTGTAAGTTGTAGAACCTTACAAGGTGCATCTAACTTTTCAATTTATGTAATTAATTACATTCATTTCAATTTCCAATTCAAAAATAGTTTACCACTACTGTTTGCCTGAAAGACTCTGATTGTGTCAAATATGTATCAAGTTGAATAGGCTCCTCAACCTTAAAAATGGTCAGAGTTAGATGAGGTTTTACGGCTCAGTTTCTAACCAATTGGTTTAAGTCGGGCCGGCCACGGCCTTTTTTCCAGTTGTGGCTCACTGGGTTGTTTTTCCTACTCCATTGCTTAAACATGGTCAGACCAAAGAAAAACAGTCAGGTATAGGCTTGAAATATTAAGAGTAAGTCTGATAGCTTGAACTTGACTAGCAACGCTGGTTAGAAAATACAGTCATTTATTGAAAGTAATATACATTACCTGTCCTCCAAATGCAGAGAATCCAAGGTGTTCCCAATATTTACATTGCTGGTGGCAATTAGATACCTCATATACAGTGCAGCCTTTCAAGTGCTCCAAAACTTTCTCTTGTAGAGAAGCATTTGTTTTCAACCATTCTGCCATCGCCAATGCTTCTTTCTCTGATAATCATGGTATTTTGGAAGAAAATAGATAGTAGAGCAACTAATAGTGCTCATTTACTGATCATATAGTATCCACATTTCAAGTATGAGTTATCCCTACTTTCTGAGTTGAGATATGGTGTTTCAAGATTTTCGATGTTTTAACCTTTTTGACTTCAAATGACCTTTGAACTCCACCGAAAAGCAAGATTTTTCCTCTTTATACGAATATTCTGTGTACCAAGTATGAAAAGCATTCATGATTGCTCTCTTGAGATATCGTGTTTAAAAGCTAAGCTTTACACACAAGCATACATAGAAACATATATATATATACATACATGCACATACATACATTCACACACATACAGACTTACTTATATACCTAACTACCTACCCACCCACCCATATTTTCTTTTGCAGATTCCGTGATGACGGCCCCACATATTTATATAAAAAACATTATGCTTACAAATTTATACCAGAAAACAAACTACCCTGCTATCAATTAACATACACAGAAGGAGACAGGTACGTTTCGGTTGAGTACTTTGGCTAAACATTCCATGTTTATAGAAAGTGTTTCCATTAGTGTATGTGACTAAAATGGTTGACGAAATCAGAGCCCAGAAAGACATAAAGCAAAAATTCAAGCTACTACCACCATGTTTAACCTGGATGTAGGGTGTTCTGTATCTGCCCTTAGAAGTATGTATTAGTTTAGCTGTGTACAACGTTAGGCATCACAGAAACACACATACTTTGGTGCGCACAAGCAAATACTCACAAAAGCTGCAATTCACATTTGTTATTGTTACAGACATTGCAATCCTTTTAAGTCTACTTCTAACCCTTCATCCAATTTAAAAATTACACAACGGTTTTAAAGTTATTTATGTTTTGTCCAGTACGCTACTGTGTGCCATTCAATGCAACACTCTCTTGTTAACTCATCTGACACAGATCTTTACAGGTCATCATTAATGACCAATGAGAGTGGCTTATGTTTAAACTGGACCTAAAGTCTAGAATTACAAGAATATGTATATAGAGGTTTAAAAATGAATTTTATACATTCAATTGAATTTCATTCCTTCAACTCCCATTTTCATAGCTTACTCCGTTGCTGAGATATGAGATGTTGAAAGATATTTACCCAATTTGAAATAATCGATTGCTCAGTAATTTGTCATGCCCTTCTTGTACTACTCACATTGCCTGTTTTCGTTTCCTTTTGAAATTAAAATGTTTATGTGAATTTAAAATATTTACTGTTTCCTTGCATAGCACGTTGTACGGAGAGGTCTTATATAGCTAATTCACCCGAAACAGTAAGACAGTGATGACATTTTGACACAAGGTGAAGTGGTTTTCGAAAAAAAAAAGACACAGACGGTAATTTGAGTAGTACAAAGATGACATTACAAATTATTGCGTGATCTGCCATTTTAAATTCAGTGAATAAGGTTCCACATTTTATATCTCAGCTCGGGTGCACTTTAAAGTTAACTGCTATTATTTTAAATTTCAATTACAGTGTAGTACAACTTGTGAAAGTAAACTGCAAGGGTTCCTAATATATTTAGGGTGATGAAAGAGACTTTATGTAAATGTCACTCCATGAACCTCCACAGCTGTTACACTTCCACCCCAGCCCCATATACACTCCAAAAAATGAAACGTGAAACTCCATACCTCATTGAATGTTTTACTAACCTGAAGCATCATTTTACCCTCTAAAAATTCCTACTTAAAACAGAATCTCCTCAGGGATTGAGCTAACCCCGGCCAATTCTTTCATCAAAGACCAGATTTGGATCAACTGACGCTACCCTCTCACAAACAGGAAACACCCTCACTGTCCTGAACCTGTAAATAATGCTTCTGAAACACACCTACACACAATTTACTAGTTTCTAATAACAATGTGGTGGAAATTTTCATATCAACCAAATGCAATGCCTGAGTAGATATTCTATTAATTATTTTGCAACAAGATATTGTTGAACTTTCAAGACAACTTTTATACATAATCTTAATCCTACATTAGTAGGAACATTAGTCAGTAACCAAATTTCCCCCTTGATACTTACATGTTAAACAAGGCATCCATAATTATGCCGACACATTTTCTTCCTCCATATTTAGCCTTCCTTACCTTAGTGCACCAGAATGAAGTTTAATTATGGTTTATCATCATATATTACACAAATATTACTAAAGGTGTGAAAATTGTTAGGAAGAATTGCACAACATAAAGTTACTTTAAAAGAACTAAAATTTTTCTTTTGCCTATTTATGCAAAGATTCCCTTTAGTATGCTTTTGGCCTGATATTTTCATTGGATAAAGGTCCAACAGGGTGCCAACCACAGACTTACTACAACCCTTTTAAAAATTTGTCATCCTCTCTAGGGTTCAAGTAATTACAGATTATACAGAAATTTCATTTCTAGATCTGCCTGCCACTGTCTACAGGGTCAGTAGACATTTACATGCGGTATTTTCCCATATTAGCCAACCAGCCACTTTATCCAAGCAGGTAACCCTGGGTCTGCTACTGCTGGCTATGACAATAAGGCTCGATGCCCTTACTAAGCTTAACTCATCAAATATAAAATGGAATCTTATCATCACCTACCGTACGATACCCTTCATTGGAATTATTACCCATGTACTAGGATGAAAGTAGTACGGTCTACGTTATGATTACTTAATGATTGTAATAAAACTCTGTTAAAGTTGGCGAGGTGCCACTAACACCCGAGACAGACGTAATTGGCTCAATAACCATTTCTTATCGCGTCTATCCATCCACAAAACTAACACTTACAAGGCTATGTTTAAATCTTGTTAATCCCGTGCATAGTGTATTGTTTTTGTTAGGCTAGTGATAAAGCCTCGGAAAACATCCCTAGTTGTCCACAAAACTAGCCATATAAATAGTACACATATTTACACAAGCCCACAGGTTTAAGAGCAACAGGTAAGTGGTATGCGGTGAACAACTTTCCTACACCATTTAGTGCAGGGGTCTCCAAACTGTTTTGCTTGGTGGCCCCAATTTTCTACTCCGAAATCTTGGTGGGTCAAATTGACCGGTCGGTGAGCGGAGGTTGATTTTACTTGGTTGTGCAGTGTTAACATGGCAGATCACTGGTTCTTAGATTAGAATCATTCCCATTGCTTACTTTTAATGAGAAATTTGACAATTAATCGCTCCTGAATCCTTTTCGAGATCCTCCGAAATATTTTCGCAACCCTCAAAAGGGTCGCGACCCCTAGTTTGCCGACCCCTGATTTAGTGCACACAAGAAGGTTATAGACCAAGTGATTATCTACCTCGACTAGGTCACTGCATATAAAATGTAAGACACATAGGCCTACCTACACCCTGTGACAAACCCATGGTACCGCCATGCTTGGCTGTGTTTTTTCTGTAATGTGTACACTTTGTAGCCCAATTGAGATGTTATTAGACCCTTTTTAACGAGGGGCGATACAACACGCGATATTTTCTGACCAATCTTGGGAAAGAATTACCGTTTTTTTTAACCACGTTGCTTATCACAAGGCCGTATCCTGGCAAAATCCCAAGGGGGCAGTTAATGCCAGTATCTATGTAGACCCTCAGTTGTGTACCAATTAAACTTGACACCCTGGCGAATACATTTTAGGCCCTGCCAGAGTTGGGAAACACCCTAAGAGAGTAGTCTAAGCCTAGGGGTGACGTTTACATAATTCATCTAATGTGCAAAATTGTTCTAGCTTGGAAAAGGTTTGAAAAGGTTCTGTGTTTAGAAATCATCATTTTGTACTGTTTATGTTTTCTCTTTTCTTGGCTGGGTTAAAACAAATGGGGTACTAGCTTAACGGCAAGGATGACACCCTCATTTTTTGAGAAATCTTTGTTCATGGAAGTACTGTATATGTTTAGATGAAAAAGCATGCTAGTGATCATTATGATCTTTGTTTAGTCCTCGAACTCACTAAGTTTCATTACTGAGTGGGGTTTACGCTTTTGTTTAGGATGCTGATTGAGGAGGCGCTACCAAAAGTGCCGACCTTGAGAAAAGTTTCACGATGGATGATGACTGTAATGGAAGACATGAATATCTCGCAAGAAAAAGCTTAAAGCTTTGAATTTACCGTATGGTTAAAAATTGTTCTTGTTTAGTGATTTTCTTTGGTTTATCCATTGAATGGTCAGTTTGGGATAATTTGTTAAATTTGGTTAGTCGCAGATATGTATAAGGCAAATGCAGGACATTTTACATTGTTGTGACTTCGTAAAGACAATCGTAAATGAAATTTTCTTCATTAATTTCAGGGTGTTGCTACAGTAGGTCTTGTAGGCTAGTTTACTTGCAGTACGCAATACTACTTAATGCACTGTAGGATACTGTCCACTGCACAAATGAAATAACAGAATCATTGTTATGTCTTTATTCAGTACATATTAGATATATTAGTAGATCACAAGTTCCGGTGGTCTCTATTGTATGTACAATAAGCGTACGATATAGAAGGGAATGTGAAACAGTTGAAGTACTGTGCAGAATAATAATGTGCAGCGTTATGCCATGCTGTACGTGGTGGAATGTCAGCTTCATACTGTCCCATGTAGTTCAAATAGAATCAAAAATTGAAAAATGATTTTTCAATAATCAGGGAAATACTTCCTTGGGATTTTATTCAGGCACAAAAAAGTATCAGACTACTTGTGAAAAAGGCAAGTTTCTACAGTGTGTATCATTACGTCAATATCAAGAGTCACCTTTCAAAAAGGCAAAATTTGGGCTATGACCCACCATGACTACTCAACGTCGTCCATAAGCCCTCTTGATAAGCAGATAATTGCAGCCGTAAAGCCAGTGCAATTATCGATCTAAAAACATCTCAATGTTAAGATTTAATTTTGGTCTTTACAGTAAATGACACAAAAAATTTTAATCTGTGTGATTTACATTAACATTAAGCTTAGTTTGTTCCTCCTGAAGCTTAGCCCGGGTGGTCTACATTGATTGTGATCTTTGTACGTATATCTGCGTGATTGTCCTGATGTCTTGCCTATTCATTTGGTAAACAGAGACCTTTACTAAACTTTGAACTAACTGAAAGATATACATCATAAACTTCTTATAACTGATTTGATGCTAGGATTATTGGTCGTTTTAGCTTGGGTACAATGATTTTGGTAGCAGGTGTACATTGGACCTGAAGTAACAGGTGAATATTCATAAAAAAATTGAACTTTGCTTTTCATAAAATCGTTTTGATTTTACAGCGAGAATGCTTTGGTTACATTTCTGTTTATAAAAACTGTGAACCTGCTCACAAGCCATGTCTTAAGTCATTTAAACCCCAAAAGGAGCTATCTTTTTTATTCAATGCTTTTATTATGTCTCATTTACAATACTCCTCGTGTGTGGAGTCACAGAAGCAAGACAAATGTTGATACGTTAGTTAAGATACAGAAGAGAGCAGTACGAATTATTACTGGGTCCAAATGGGAAGTGGAGTCTACTGCATTATTAGATTTGTTAAAACGGACTCTATTACCATAGGTATTCAACTATAATGATCTTGTATTACTATATAAATGTATAAGCAACCTTTGCCCCTCGTATTTATGTAGCCAATTAAGCAACTTCAATGAAACAAATGAGCGTTCCACTAGGCAAAGTACAAATGGCTTACCCAGACTACCACATTGCAACACTGAAATGTATAAAACGTCTTTTTTTCTGTGTAGCTCCCAAAATGTGAAACAAGTTGACCAATGAAGCTAGGCAATGGAAATCTTTAAGTGCACTTAAAGTGTACCTAAAGTCTGAAAATTCAAAAATATATATTACAGAGCATGAAAACTGAATTCCAATGGTCCAATTCCCATCTTCACAGGACTTTCTTAAGCTGAGATATAAAATGTTGAAGTTTATTCACTCGATTTAAAAAGGTAGATTGCGCAATAATTTGTGATGTCATTGTTGTACTACTCAAATTACAATCTTTGTATTTCTTTGTTTTTTTCTGAAAGCCACCGCACATTGTGCCAAAATGTGATCGCGTTCTTACTGCTTTGGGTGACTTGACTATATAAGCCCTCTCTGTACAGCATGTCATGCAAGAAAACAGGAAGCGGTCAAGGTCATATAAACATTTTTAATTTTAAAAGAAAACAAAGCATTTAATGTGAGTTGTACAACAAGAATGTCAAAAATTATTGTGCAATAAACTGTTTGGATTTAAGTGAATAAATTTTAACATTTAATATCTCAGCAATGGAATAAGCTATGACAATGGGAGTTGGACCAAAAAGATTAATTTTGTAACCTCTAAAATATATATTTTTGAATTTTTAGACTTTAAGTCCACTTTAAATATCATTTAAAACGCACCAGCTATCAGATGTAACTATCACGTGACTTTTGGTTTTGGTTTTCTGCATATTAATTAGTTTCATATAAGTGAAACTATGTGCCCAGTATCCTATAAAAAAACGAAATTAGAAGTTATTCTATGAATAAAGCAAAAACGGAACAACTACAATTTTCTTTCCTTATAGACTTAAAAGGGATCGGGTAAACTTTCTGCAAATGCTCCCTAGTTATATAACAAACAGATACTACTATGTAGTTGCTCCTAAGGGTAAAAAATAACAATTAATTAAATACTGTAAATGTATGCACAACGCAGAGGCACAGATAGCTTATTGAGAAACCTGGCATCTACGTCTAGATTAAACGGGGAATATGTACAGTCCCATTCCAACCATAAATTTTTGATTGACCTTCTTTGGCAGAAACCGATAAAGGGATTTTCAGTGTCTAAATTAACCGACAAAGCGATTCCGTAAATGCACTTGTTATATTAATTAAGGTTACTATTACCTGCTCGTTGTTGTATGACAACGAGGCAAGACTCCCTGACGGAGTGGACCCGTTTCGAGCTTCCGTATTCAAGCCAATTCGCTATTATTGACATTGTTTTCCTTTAACATGAATTACTTGTGTTTAATAAGTTTTATTACTTGTGGTGGTATGAGAAGATCCTAGACCTTTCCTGTTGGATCATTTAAATATCACTTGATCTCATATAGGAACTAGATTTTTTCCAGTAGTGCTATTTAGTTTCACTGCATAATGTGCAGCTTGACCAAAGAAATTCTCTTCTGATTAGTGAAGCTACCTCTCGTAAGTCAGAATGCCAAAAGATCCAAAGAACAGCTTCTCGTGTAGTTCAGAGGGGGAGCTGGTTTACCTCTGTAACTCAATTGCTTCTCGTGTAGTTCGGGGGGGGGGGGAGCTGGTTTACCTCTGTAACTCAATTGCTGGATGAGCTACACAAGTGATCTTGTCAACTTTGCATTTAGGGCCCTAGAAAATGTACGTTACCAGAGTGGATGTAAATGTCAATCAAATTGTGAAAACTAGTTTAAAGCGTTTTACGCTGGCCATTTTGAAAATACAATTTGGCCGCCCGAAAGGGTCTGTGGGGTCCGATGTAACTTATTGATCATGACATCACAGTATCCAGTTCTGTTAAAACCATAGGTTAAGCGTTGAAAACCAAAGCCGTATGCCACCCAGCTGAAAATCCCAGTTACATCTGGTTCGAATTGAAGTGGCAAACTTTAACTCAACATAATAAGACTAAAGCGGCTTGAACTAGACTGAAATGGAATCAGTTAGTTTTAGTAGAGTCCCGATTCCATAATGACGTATTAAAGGGATTGAACTAGACTTCACCTTGACCCAACTGGACTGAGTGGAGTTTTTAACAGTTCTACAAAAGCGGAACCATTAATGGAATCTGCTTTAGCCATTTGAATTTTTTTACTGATGGATGTTTTTAAAATTTTTAACTTAATACAGGTCTATTTGTAACTAGGCAGTTAATGTAAGTAATAACAGTGATAAAAGTCCTTTTGAACTAGTCCAAAAGAGTCCAGTTGAACTGATCAGAATAAAGTCCTATTGAACACGTCCAGTAAAGTCCTGTTAAACTGATCACAATAAAGTCCTTTTGAACTTGTACAGTAAAGTCTAACTTAACCTGGTCAGTAAAGTCCACTGACTTTGGAAAAGCAAATTCCATTTGAGCTGGTCCAGGAAGTACATTTGAGCTTGTCCACAAAATCCAGTTCCATTGGTTCAGGAAAGCCCAGTTGAAGTAGAACAGTGAAGTTTCATTGAACTGGTCAGTAAAGCCCTATGATATGGACCAGCAAATTCTAATTCAAATGGTCCAGAAGAATCTAGTTGAACTGTTTCAGTAAAGTCTAGTTGAAATGAGAAAGATCTTACTGAAATCAACTGGTTCTACCGTAATTGCATAAAAAGGCTAAAATGCCCCCTATAGATCAAACTATTTTGTATAAATTTTGCCACGTTTTCTTTCTTCAAATTTATTCCCGAATTATGAAAGTAACACATTCAAACAGTTTATAACAAGATTTCTTATTTATTTGAATTGTTTGTAACATTTTATTTTTGTACGTTACCTATTTTCTAATCCTTACATATACACGTCTTTACACACAAATGCATTATACATAGACAGAATGAAATACTGTACCCTGTATGTGTTGGGTAATTGAGGTACATCATTTACATCTGAATTATCCATCTGTCGGTCACACATGTGGTATGTAATCACAAGGTTGTTCAGGTAATCTCCGGAGATTTACTGCACTCTACCTGTTGAGTTTTCAACTAGAAATGCCCAATGAAAACAACAGGCCAGTTTAACAATTCCAGTTTGGCTAGTCCAGTTAAACTGAACTAGACCAGTTCAACTGGACATGGGTAATGCCTAGAACAGTCCAGTTGAAATGGAGTTTAGTTCAACTAGTCCAGTTGAATCCAGTTCAACTGGATCAAATTTAAATTTCCAGCTGGGGCACTCAGAGGCAGTGCAAGTAGTCTGCTGCACTGCGGTCATTTTGAGAAAAAAGGGCGACCACAATTGAATCTGAGAAACTGTAACGGTGATTTTCTGTCTCAGCACTAAGTAAATATTCCACAGAAAATGTATAGTTTGTCAAATTCTCCACGCTGCCAACAGAATTACATAAGGAACTGGAGTAAATAGAAGAAAACATTATGTGAGAGTTCCGGAATAGAATGTAGTGTGTAGTAGGGCTTGCAAGGTTGCCCAGGATTGCGCGTATAACTCAGAATGCTGAATAATTGGATTATTTAGTTTACTTGTCTGTGGCTTTTTTTTTTCATTTCACTCATCCATGGTTTATTTTCCTGCTTGCAATGACCAGAGTATATTAGCTGTCTTAAAAGGTCTATTGTGTTGCTTGAAAATAGTCCACTATCTTGTTGTTTTCCCTTTATAAGTTACAAATTCCTACATAGTATAATAATAGGTTTGGGGGGGGATAGATTCATAGGAGAAAATATCCGCTTTACATTAGATTTCATTGAGTATGCTCGTGTGCACAATGTTCCATGTTTCCCTTTTTTAGTTGATTTCGAAAAGGCTTTCGATAAGTTGGAATGGAATTTTATCCATCGTACATTAAGTTTTTTTTCAAGTTTGGAAGTAGTTTTAAAATTTGGATAAAAGTTCTGTATAAAAACAGCAGTAGCTGTATATGTAACAACGTGTACTCAACTGGTTTTTTTTTTCATCTTCACAGAGGGGTGAGACAAGGCTGTCCTCTCAGCCCGTATCTGTTAATTTTTGCCACTGAAGTTTTAGCACTGAGAGTTCGCCATACCAATACCATTACGGGTATCACCATTAGTGATAGTGAAGTTAAAATTATGCAGTATGTAGACGACACCACCCTTTTACTTGATGGCAGTAGAGGACCTCAAATTATTTAATCAATTAAAAAAGCATCGGAGTTGTGCCTTAACTTAGAAAAGTCCCATTTTTCTATTAGGTCCTTTCTTCAATAGTATTCCAGCCTTTGCTAACACTTTAGATATTAAAATCACGAAGGGACCAGTTAATTTATTAGGCATTTCATTTACAGGTGAAGGCAACTATCTGTTCCGTCTTAATCACGTGCCAAAACTATCCAGCCACAAAGACTGTCTCCGGGTCTGGTCATCGAGGGATTTGACCCCAATTGGACGTAACGTGATTGTTAGGACCTTCGCACTGTCACAATTAGTATTTCTTAATCTGTAATACTTAATCCTTATAGCGAGGTTGGTTTAAAAGTACCTCATATTTTTAGCTTTATCAGCGGTTTGAAGTGCACATGAGTCAAACGGTATTGTACCACAACTGAGAGACCACGGAAACTTTTTTATGATTTTTACGTAAAGTCATAGGGGAAGCAATTAATCTTCCAAAGTAACTGCGCAACTAAGGACGTACCCAATGTAAAACTTATGTTTATTAAACAGGTGGTACATGCTTGGTGTGACATTTCATTTTCTCTTCCCAAAGATTACTTCGGTACTCAGTGTACTGTGGATATCACCCTGACAACGCCACCTGATGAACAATGCTTTACACGAGGTTGCGAAATTACAACCAGTCCTAGTCCTCAGTAAAGGACTGCATGGTCGTTCGCTGGGAGCTCACTATACACAGTCCTTACAACGACCTCTGATCGGGATCGGGATGGGGTGGGGGATCGGCCGTCTTTATGATGTTAAAATTGACTTTCTTCTCTCAGCAAATTTTGGACGTAAAATCTTAATTTACTACCATGACTTTTCTTCTCCAGATCTTACAGGAGTATTACAGTTTTGTTTTTGATCACTGAGATCTCTCTGAAAGGGCCAAAAACATGAAATGAAATTAGCAACATTTTCGTCCCTTAATATTTACTGTGTGACTAAGGAACGTTGTTTACATCAGTATGCTAATAAACTACATTCTTACGTCAGTATGGAATGTTTGCAGAGGCAGTTGTCATGTGTATGTATAGGAACTACAGTAGTAAAATGTTCTGTGTGATGTCACAATGTTACGGACACGGCATTCTGATATCAGCAAATATTTCGAACGCAACAGCCTACAGTAAATTTTACGAAGTGGCAAATTATTGATTTTATTCAAATTTTCGGAACTTTTCAGAGGTTTGAAGTTATCAAAAACAACTGCAATATTAGTTACAGAGTTGGAAAGGAAATTTTATCGCAGTAAACAAGGACTTAAGGTCCTAGCTTTGCTATAAAAAAAAAATCAATCTCGACCAGCATTGTGCTGGTCGAAGACCCCGGATTTCTAATGGGTCTTTGTAAGGACCATGTATATATATAGGTAGCTATCGGCGACCGGCTACACACGGTTACAGCCCGAGACCGAAAGTCCACGAGACCAAAGGTCCGCGAGACCGAAAATGAAATAAGGTCAGCGAGACCAAAAAGGAAAAAGGGTTCGCGAGACCTAAGGTCCGCGAGGCCGAAATTTAAAACCGCTCGCGAGACCGGAACTTTTAAGGATATACATACGTGCACAGTTGCGTAACCAGAATTCAGCTGTGGGGGATCAAGACTTTGTCAACGATGCTCCGGGAGAGGGATCAAAGAGGAAGGCGTCTAACGGGAGGATTATCCCCTCCCATTTGAGATTATTTTTAAATAATTTTGTGTGCGTTTGAAAACTTTGGAAGTAAAATTTGGCTTAATTCATTCTTGCCAGGGGTTAGGCCATGACCCAATTAACCCAGGCTCGCTACGTCACTGTACCCGGCCACTATTCACTACGTACGTACGTACGCATTATTATAAAAAAAAAAACGTATTCGTGCGTCATAACTATTACTATATGCAAACCTTTTCTCATTTTCGGTCAGTCGCGGACCTTCGGTCTCGTGGGCCCTTTTTGTTTTTGATTTTCGGTCTCGCGGACCTTCGGTCTCGTGGAATACCCCCTACAAACATGCCTTTACTGAGGACTAAACCACTCCCATCAGAGTGGCACAAGCAATATTATTTGAATACTTCTTTTTTAGAGGCAATAAAATTATTATAGAGAGCAAAAATGAACAGACTCACATTTTAATAATTTCATTTTGAAATATTCACCCATGGATAATCATCTAGTACAACAAAAGTTCCTGAAATTAGACCAAGAATCATGCAGATGGCAACCCTGTCTGTGCAACATGTTTTCCGATAGAAACCACTGAGGTTGGTGTTAGTAATGGTCCATGCCTGTAATGCTGTGTACATAGTATGGTATTACATGCTTCCGCAACAGTGAGTGCGGATTTACCGAACTACCGCGGCCCGTTTGTTGTCAAGTGACAACTATACTATAGGCATGCAGGGCTGATATTAATTTCACACGTGCACTGTGTGTTGAGGCCGCGTCTACCTCGCGATATGCACGTAACACAGCCCAGAATTGGGTACATTTACAAACATCAGAGTCGCATCAAAGGACTCGAGTCGCAGAAGGAGACTCCAGTCATTTTTTCTGATTCGAGTCTTCAATTGAACTCGAATCATGCTATACTCGAGTCCGAGTCAAGTCAAGTCATTTTAGGTGGCGACTCGAGTCAAGTCATTTAGGGTTCCAGACTCGAGTCAAGTGAAGTCATTTTGGCTGATGACCAAGTCAAGTCAAGTCAAGTCAAATATGCGACTCGAGTCGACTCGAGTCCGAGTCAGTGACTTGGCTTGTTACACCACTTCCTTTTACTGTAATTTATTAAAATCAAGCTTGGCATCTTAGTTTTGCCTACAATATTCATCTCCGCCCTGTTGGCACTAAACCAACCTGTTAAGAGAAATAGAATTCGACCTTTCAAGTCCTCAATAGTGAAGACTGGCATCGAATTTTTAGCATGCCGTTCTATACAACCCCTGAAGCTAAACTTCAGTTTGTCCAGTTTAAGTTAATACCGTATTACCCCTACAAATAGGCTTTTGTCTTTTTTATGGGGAAGGCTGATTCTGACTTATTTTCATTCTGCGGCACTTAGGTAGAGAATCTTTATAATCTGTTTTGGGAATATACCGTTACTTCGACCTTTATTTTAGAAGTAGGAAGAGTTTTTTAAGCAAGCAATTTTTCTTTTCGAAAGAAGACTTTTCGTTAGGTTATGGAAAAGGTGTTTCCCATCCTTATAATTTTTTAATATTACATATGAAATACTTCATATTTCATCCCAAGAGAAACAACCGTAAACCAAAAGTAAACTATTTTTATCCTATAAGTTTAAAGCCTCTCTTAAGATAGCGAGGTTTAATAATGGTAGAATCTTAAAGACGAATAAGAAGAAAGTCAGTTTTGAACAATTATTTAATACCTTCTCTCCGTGCTATGATTTATATAATTAAATGATTCCATTTTTGCCAACTTGTAATTGTACATAGTGCTATCTGACGGCAAATCCGGTAATGTATTGATTTGCAAGGAGGTGTACTATTTCGTTACGACTTTGTCTCCCGATCATTTTGATACTTGGTGAATTACTGTATTGTAAATTGTTACACGCACTGGCCCACTATGATCTATATAGAAGATGTGTGATCGATACTGGTGGAGGGAGATATTTCTTTATTTTATGTATTATACACAATAACGAAATGTATAAAAATTATGTATTTCATCGAATCAATTTTCAAAGTTGGTTGAATAAAAGGGAGATTTAAAAGGTTTTATTGGGGTATTATTAAGCAAGAAGAAAACAACAAAAAAGAGACTGAGTAATATATTTACTCGCAAAGTTTGTTTTTCAAAGTGCCTCTTCTATAAGAGACTGCCAACTTTTCTGAAGTGCAGATGGGGTTAATTTCTTGACATGGCAACCTACTAAGGCGACAATTCCAGTCCACTGTCTTGTTTTTCCCCTTTATTAGTTACTAACTCCTACATAGTATAATAACAGGTTTCATTGGGGCTATTATTAAGCAAAGAAGTAAACAATAGGTAAGAGATTGAACAATATTTCTACTCGCAAAGTTTCTTTTTTCATAGTGTCCCTTCCAAAAGAGAGTGCCAACTGCCCTGAAGTGCAGATGGGTTAAAATTTTCTTGAATCGGAAATGGCAACCTTCTGAGGCGGCTTCTCCATTATCCTGATACGCACTCTAAACCTGTCTTGTGAGATGAAAATAAAATCTGCACTGTGACGCTGAAAGAAAGGCACCATTGTCATTTCGTCCAAAACCTGAATCTGCACACGTTGATAGCTGCACCAGTATCACTTCTGACCACACAAAGCAAACAAAACTGTCAGCTGATGGAAGTTTGTGTACACTGGCTATATTATTCCAAACAATCACCTCAATCACCTCAAGTCCGAATCTGATATTGACCATTGTTAACAGAGTGATCATGAAGCACTCTGTGCAAGGTGAATTTTTTAACACTTCCATCATCATTTATGCATAAAACGTTTACATCGGCTATTGACCACTGATCATTGCTACTGTTTTGAACAACCCACTGCCAATATACAGACAACAATTGGATGGAGAGTTTTCAAACGTTGAATTATTTGTTGCAAATCAACAACTCTTGTGGTAAGTCGATTCCATTAAATGTTAGTCAGAAGCATCCACTGCTTCAATCGATACTGCAGTCATTAAACGGTAATAAAGGAATGACTGATAACGCTTTCACAACCAATAGTGAAATTTCGAAATGTATAGTATAATGTATATGTAATGTAATATAATAGTAAACACTGACCAAAACGGTTTTCTCAAGGGTAGATTAATTTTTAATAATATGAGGAATTTGTATGACATCATGCATTACTTAGAGAATGAGGATATCCCCGGGTTGCTCTTACTGGCTGATTTCGAAAAAGCGTTCCATTCACTGAGTAGAAAATTCTTTTGGAAAGTTTTAGAGATATTCGGCTTTAATGACAGTTTTTATTACATGGTGTAAAACAATTTACAATAACATAAACTCTTATGTCCTAGTTAATGGACATGTATCTACAAGTTTTCCAATTCACAGGGGGTGTAGACAGGGTGACCCTCTTTCTCCACACCTTTTATAATCTCAGTTGAAATTTTGGGAATGATATTTGAATGATAATTTTTTGATGATACAGTTATAGGTATTAATATCGGAAATGCACGTGTTAAAATGAGTTCCTACGCAGACGATACAATTTTCTTCCTGAATGGGACATCTGATTCTTTAAATGCCTTAGTAAGGATTATAAAACAATTTTATACATTTCAGGTTTAAAGTTAAATTTTGATAAGTCTAATCTTATCTTGGTTGGCTCCAAGAAACTTTCAATAGAAAGGATTGGTAATGATTTTGGTTTTAGTTGGAATGATGGGTGGTGTTTTACATACCTGGGTATAACTTTTTCAATCTTTTTGGATGAAATGATTCCTCTCAATTATAACACACTTTTGGATGAAATTAAAACCCTGATTAAAGTGTGGTCTAGAAGACAGTTAACTGTTCTTGGCAAAGTAGTTGTTGTGAAATCACTATTTCTATCTAAGTTGTCTTATGTGGGGACGGTTTTACCTAGTCCCAGTGAAGCCTTTTTCACAAGTCTTAATTCAGCTTTATATACTTACATCTGGGGGTCGAGAGATAGGGTCAAAAGAAGCCAATTAAGTCAAAATTAAAAGCAGGATGGTCTGAAAATGATTCATGTCCATAATTATTTAAAATCACTGAAATTACGTTGGATATGAAGGTGTTATTATAACAACGGTTTTTGTTGGAAAATGTTCTTTCTTCCTATTTAAGAAGGCACTGCTTCGTAAAATCTTTCTTAGAACTTGGACATAAGGCAGTGGATACCCTTGCTTTAAAGCTAAATAATATGTTTTGGAAGGAAGCGTTTCAGAGTTGGACAGATGTCCTTGCTATTCATCCATTGGCATATTGTCATTGATGGATTTGTTGTACAAAATGTCTGGAATAGTGATCTTTTTCTCATTGACAATCAATGTATATATCTTAAACAGCTATACGATAGAGGTATTCGTGATGTGAATGATTTCTTAGACACCGGTAGCGAGTTCCTTTCTTACGATACCTTTTATCGGAGATACAATGCGACTGTAAACTTTTTGACGTACTTTGGAATAGCAGGGAGCTCTCTTACAGTTCCCTGGGCATAGCAAATACTATTCGCAAAGTGGCAAGAGAACTGTCTCTTGAGTTTAATGCTAGTACAAATATCTTTGCCACTTATTATCCAGTGTCCTGTAAGATACTCTTTTCTTTTAAACTTGAATGCAAATCCCTTTATGAATTCCTTACAAAAGATTATTTATATGTTAGCAACGCACGTGCACGGTGGAACGAAAAATAATAATAATATAAGTCAGAAATTCTGGGAGAATATAAATTTGAGGCCCTTTATTTCAACGAAAGATACAAAATTGCAATGGCTGTAACACAGAATCACGAATCATATTCTTAGTTGTATGATTATCTAAAGAAAATTAACTTTAGGGATAATGATTTGTCTTCCTTCTGTAAGTGAATGGTGAAACCATTCAGCGCTTACTATTTATTGCCCAATTGCCTTTAACTTTTGGGAGAGATTAAGAGAACTTATAACTAAGGTTAAAATTTGATCTGGTTTTTGAAATGAATGCTAAAACTATTTTGTTCGGTATCGACTTTGATAGGGGGAGAATAGTGGGAGAATATTCTGCAAGGAACGATAATGCGTAGCGCCATATGGGACAGGTAACAAAAGCCTCCCAGTCATCGACTGGGATGTCTTCTTCGCGTTGGAAGAAATTTTTGATATCGTCAGGAAACGTTAATGGCTATGAATAGTATGTTATCACCACCGATGACCAATAGTCTCAACGGTTTACTGTTCTGCTCGTAGGTAGAACAGGTCCCTCAATTAAGGGTCAATAGATTGGAAGTTTGTGTACTGAAAACTACGGAGCTTAGGCAAAGGTTTCCCGTAACCAATCCTTTCTTCAACCCGTCAGCTTTGACTGGGCTTCGGGATGATCCCCTCCTCAACTGTCAGTATGCGTATTTCGTGGGGCAAAATCTGGCGCGTTCTCTAAAAGAGATTTCCAGTTCGCTTCACTACTTTAAAACTACATTTTGTGAAATATTAATTGATAGTGACAAAAGACAGCCCATACTTCCCAAGCTATACTTTGTTTTACCTAGTTTGCGTGTGTGTAGCTACAATCCTCAACAAAAGTGCATGGGACAAACCCTGCTCCCCGTATCAATGTTGAAGTCTCAGAACACGTTGGGCTACCGCACCATTAAACAGGAGAATGTGGATGCAGACTTGGGATGGTGATCTCACTGTTGCTTGTTTTGTCCCATTAATTTTGTAGAGGATTGTCTGAGGCCTGTACAAAGATGCATGGAGTATTTCACGGTTAAAGGTTTTGCATTATAATTCGCGAAAAAAGTTGTCTATCTTGAACAGAGAATATCTATGAAAAACAGCATAGTATTCACATTGTAAAAAAAGCAATCGTCCCTGCTGTGTAATCATCCCTGTCGTGTGTCGTGTAATTCTTGTACATTGCTATGACTACTAGACGAAATTATCCAACCAACAGAATTTCAACTTAAACCGAACTGTAGGTCCAATGTTCATCCAATGTTTATTTTCTCGTTTATATCGTGAAATGTGTTACAGCACCCCCCCCCCCCCCCACGCACACACTGAAGTAAAATAAGATGCAAAGTCTCTTTGGCTTCTTTCCATTATAATTTATTACAATTAAGTATAAATATACACAATGGTCAGCCAGCAAAAAATAACACCTACTTAATTTGAATCTGCTGAGGAAGTACATTCCTTTCTCCGAATTCTGACCAAGAAAATTCAAGTAAAAGACCAGGCTAAATTGTCTTTGGTTCCTTTTCATAACAATTTTTTATAAGTGTGATAATACTGATAAGCCAGGATACTGACCAGACAACAGGCGCGGATCCAGGGGGGCCTGGGGGGCCCTGGCCCCCCCCTCCTCGCCACGAAAAAAAATGAAAGGAGAAAAAAAGAAGAAAAAGAAAAAAAAGAAAAGGAGAAAGAAAAATTAAGAGCAAAAATGAATGAAAGTGTCTAAGAACGTATTCAAAGTATATATTTCTGTAGGGGTTGGGTGGAGCTATCGCTGGATTATCTCTTTATATATCTTTCAAAGTGGTTGGCGACGAAAGGAGCACTACATTGTTCGAAAACAGGTGAATAGCTGAGTTATGATCCTTGACTTCAGATCTAAATAAGTAAACATCCTGACATATGCAGTATGGGCTCGGCTAGCTGCACCGAAATTTAGTAACAATTTTGTGTTAAAGAGTGAAATTTTTTGTAATCTAGAGGGATGAAGAGGCAAAGTTTTCGCCATACAGACCTTGCAGAATGAATAGAGAAGACAAGCCGTCAGGTGACGTGCTATTGTGCACAGTGGCACCAGCTGTTGCAGGCAAAGTATCGGCGTGCATACCCTATTCGATTTCGAAACTGTCTGACAAGTTTTAAAATGAACTTAAAAGGCTTTTAAGCTACAGACAGTGGCGTCGGCACAGTGGGCAATGGGTGATGTGGGTCCCCCGCCCTCCCCCATCGATTCTTGAAAATTTTTAAAATGGTCCCAAAAGTCGTTTAAGCTACAGATTTCTGTGGAGGGTGTAGGGTGAGATGTATTTTTGATGACTGGTTTATTTGTTCTAACCATTTTCTTTCACAAACTGTTCTCAAACTATCATACGTTTTGGAAATTCTTGACAAATTCCAAATTTTCGCACGCTCCGCCAGCGTCAAGCTATGTTTCAGAGCTGTCCTTATTATCAATAGCTTTCGGTAACTACTCACGGGGGAACAAAGGAGCAAAAGTGCTTTTTAAGAATTCTCTGTCAGAAGATTCGTTTCTGAATAGCATAGGTTGGTGGGAAAGTGACAGTGTCCGATGCAGGTTCTGAAATGCAGATTTTGTCATGGACTAATATTTTATGCAAAATTGCCGTTGCTTATTTTCAAACATCTTACCGCGACGTTCAATAATGACGAAAATCTTTTCTGAAACGAATCTTGCCTGTCCACCATCCCTCTTGCTATACCTAAAAAGAAGGTGATATATCATATCTCCTCCCATATGGATGTCGGGTAGTGAGAATCCCGTTGGTCCCTCTTTTGTATACTGTAACTAATTTAGAGCTCCCGGGAGGCTCTATACTGTTCTCTGTCGACCTTGGATATCCTTTTAAAATGTAAAGGAAAAATTTTATTATAGTCCAAGAATGTTTCTGTGGACTCCACGCAGGTATAATTGCGTGTACAATTTTCCCATGGGCGTGGATCATGGGGGACGGGGGGACGGGCCCCTCACTTTTTTGGAAGGGGGGACATCGTCAAAAGTCCCCCTCACTTTTTCAAAAATGATGGAACAGACTGAAATTATGCCTAGGAAAACGAAATTTTTAGAAGAAAAATAACCTAAAAATCGTACACTTTTGTTGCACCAAATCGCAAATGAGGGCATTCAGTTCTAGAAAAATTTCCCTTAGACTCCTCCCCCATGCCGAAGATCACAAAACTTACTGCCTTCCCGTGACGCAAATTCTGGCTACCACCAACTGCTTCTTCCACGCCACCAGGACGGCGATTCACAAATGTGAAAAAGTCCCCCCCCCCCAACACACACACACTTTTGGAGATGGATCCACGCCCATGATTTTTCCTGGGACTTAAGGAGGTTTGAAGACAGTATGTTAACCGTCTCTTACTCCCCTTTTTAACCCGAACAAAAGTTAGAATTCACTAAATTGTGGACATTTTCTTAACATACAATCACTTTAGAATGACCCAAAGATTCCACCATTTTGCATATAGGCCCCCTAAAATTAACAAAAGTTTCTCAAAGGGGAGGGTAAACCCCTTCCTGGGATTGCACTCACATGAACTAATAAGAAAAGACTCTCCCACTCTTGCATATAGCGTATACAAAATTCCAGTGCCTAAAAGGGCACGGTTTAGCAGTTGCCTGCGGTTCCCCTAATCACCAACTCCCGCCGGCACCATCGGTCATAGATTTCTGAAGGGTATACCCTTCAGAAATCCATAAAGAAGGTGATATATCATCTCTCCTCCCATATGGATGTAAGGTTGTGAGAGTCCTGCTGGTCCGCCATTTCAGTGTACAATTAATTCAGAGCTCCGGGGAGGATCTATACCGAAAATTTTCGGCGCGCTTCGCGCGCAATTGTTTACGCTCACGGAGAGAGGTAGGTTTTTATTGAATGATGGATTTAATTTTATCACTTTTTACCAAAAATCATTTGAAATCTTTCACGATTTTTGCAAAGTCTTCTCAATATCATGATTTTTGCTTGATCTGCGCACTGTTAGCCTTGAATTGCTCCTTTTACTATCAATAAGGTCCCAAACGTATTCGCATTACTCATCGGTGGGGCTCTACCATGAGCCAATTATTCGTGTGCATAAACGTGATTTCAGAGTCAGCATTGTAAGGATGTAAAACAACTGATATTCATTTTTTCACCCTCCTCTTCTTATGAGAACTGAAAACTTAGTATCGAACCCACCTTCTAATTGACAGACACACATAAAAGGAATTGACACCGTTAGTCATAGCAATGGTTTTAAATGTAAATTAAAATATTCGGCGCGCTTCGCGCGCAATTGTTTCATCTGACGTCCTATACCCGAATACCGTATAACGAAAATAAAACACTCATTATGGCAAGAATCATTTCAAATTACCTACACGGGCTCATAATGTTGGCATGTAAGTTTTAAGATAACTTAGATTCTCCGTAACTTCTGCAGGTACATATAGTAACTTATACTGAGCCATACACATCAAATTCCATGCAACATGAAAAGGATCTCACTGACATAAGAACTGGAGCCGATTTCTGTGCTCTTAAAATGCAATATTGCGAGAGCTTCCGGGGGCTTCGCCCCCTGGTCCCCCACCGCCAGAGGCCCTAACGCGGGCCCCTGGACCCCACGCGTAGGGACTCGCGCTTCCCGCTTGTGGTGCACCTTCGGTGCACATGACGTTTTCCATCTTGGACCCCCCCTCAAAATTTCTGGATCCGCGCCTGCCAGACAAATCCAACTGTTAATACCAAGTTACCATCACTTGAAACATAAAACGGCAATCTTCTGTTTGTAAATCATTAAAAACCAAATTTGGAAATTCCGATATCTTTGTACAGGCTTGAAACAATCCTCGACAAAAGTACATAGGACAAACCACGCTCCTCGTATCAATGTTGAAGTCTCAGATTACGTTGGGCTGCCGCAACATTTAGCAAGAAAATGGGGATAGTGATCTCACTGTTGCTTGTTTTGCTCAGTTTGTGCCGTTATTTTGCCGAGGATTGTTGATACGTGTGTATATCGTGGTATTTACTTATCTATACATCTCCCTATATGATCATACTATTGCCGGTGAAGTCTAAAAAGTTTCATTCAATTAACATCATATAGGGGAGTTTGTGAAGGATAAATAGGCCTTAAGTTAATTTGTATCAAAGAAATAAATATGAATAAAGAAAACAGTAAAAACGAAAGCGTATCAAACAAAACCGGCAGACCAACTATAAACCCCGTCGTTGTATTGAACAATAACTAAATTAAAGTCTCAGTCGGAAAAAAATGAAAAAATCCCTTGGTATTGAATCGTCATATTTTGCTTTGGACTAGGTCGTTGGGTACCGAATGTGTGGGAACGAGTTGGCATATATATATATATATATATATATATATATATATATATATATATATATATATATATATATATATATATATATATATATATTTATTTATATATATATATATATTTATATTTATAAGGTCCAAAGGAATGTCTCACTAATGTTTTAGGTACTATTTCTAGACGTTTTTTATGGTCGGAAATAGTTTTAGAATGTTCTTTGGACTCTACATATCTTATTTTGATAGTTTAAGGGTTAGGGGTTAGGGTACAAAGTTAGAAAATTAGGTTAGAAATTAGCTTGTAAGCCGATGAAAATGTGTCCCAAGTATATAATTTAGGGTTTATATATAAACCATATGTATATATGTATATGGAATATTGATATATATTTTTAAATACGGGATTCAGGCGAAATACCGTGCGAAAAAACTCGACTGTTGGAAGAAACCGACCTTCATGCGAAAAAATCGTTTCACCTGAACGTTTTACACAATTTTTTTTATAAGGGAGCACTTAACTTTATACGTTAGTTCTATTTACCATACAAAGTATATGCAATTACTTCACTGAACACCAACTAATGTACATGTATCCGTTAACACTAACAATTTAAGGGCCATTGGAATAACGTGCATGTATCTCAGAACGTAAAGGGGAAACATAATCTTATGTATTTATTGTTTTGTTTTCGCCGGTTTGTTGGTGGTATACCAATTTCGCCTAATAGTTGGATCTAGCTTTTCATATATATATATATATATATATATAAGACGATAAAAATGGTAAGAAGTGTTTTAGAGTTTGCGCAAGATTCCAAAACGGCTTTGGTGTAAATCTTCTTGGCAAAAAAGCACCTGGACAACAATGAAACAGAAGTAGCGAAAACACATCTTAAAGTTGGGCACGGCCAAACCGGTTTTAAAAAGGAACACGACGAGAAAATTGCGTTAAGGAGACCTAGTAAAACTAGTAAAAAGTTCAAAACAAGAGCAAGTTTAAAAAGAGTCCATCCTAACATTAAGATCGTGTGGAGAGAGGGTTCTGAGTCTCCTGTTAAACCGGTTTTCGACAGCCAGACGATCACGATCAGAATCGCTGCCCATTATGGCTGCTGTAACGGCCAAGTCCTGTATCGAGCATGGTGATGGGGATTGAAATGTGTGGCTACCGGATAACCTTGAAGGTTTTTTTTATTCGTAGAAGTACAGGTACAGTGCTGGTAAAGAGTGAATCTGTTGCCGTTAGGCCAAGAATGTTGAGGAGTGTGTTCTTGCCAACCACTGGACATGTGTTGCATCTCCAACTGTCACGGTGGAATGTCCCTCGGTTGTTTGCCATGGGCTGCTGTAGATGGGGCGCCCAAACTAAATGATAACAAATATTTTTTGCAACTCTGAGGCTGTAAGAGGGGTTCGAAAGATGGAAAATAACCAAAGGAATGCGCAGATTGGTAGGCGTGCTGATCTTTTTGTTCAGTTCAGTTCAGTTCAGTTCAGTTTATTTCTTCCTTCTCATAATTACAAAAGATATGTACAATCAAATTGATACAATTTAATAACACATATACAGAACGATATTAAAGAATGTTGTCAGTACTAATAGTACATGAAGGGATGAGAAGGGAGAGGGACCAGAAGTAAGTTGAGAGACTTTTCTAGTCTGGCCCCTAAAAGTACAGAAATATGAAGAGAAGTTACACAAAACTCAGGATTAGGCTTAGAAAAAGAGAAAACAAAAATGATAATAATAATAATACAAAAAGGAAAGAAAAAAAGAAGAAAGAAACTTATGAAGTGTTATCCAAAAACAGAGATTTCAGTTGAATTTTGAAAGTACTTAAACTGGCAGCATTTCTAATGTTATTGCTCAAGGAGTTCCATAGGGTAACTCCTGAGCTTCTTACTTGGGAATGGGCAAGTTGAGTTCTGGTGAGGGGTTGGGATAAACTATCTTTCATCCTAGTAGAATAACAATGAAAGTGGCTATTTGTTCAAAGTCCCTCTTTGTTGGCTACCTGGATTTTATGTAAAGCGTCAAAGAGGATTGTGTGGGATGCTTACGTTTTTCAAAGAAGGATAATATTTGTCTAAAAGCTGTCGAAAATTTGAATCTTTAGAGCAAACCCTTCTGGCCCTCAAAAGTTATGAGTATGGGATGGTATTGGTACAGGATTCGGGATGGTTGGATTTGTACAAAAGGTAGTTATTAGAATCGGTGGGCTTGAAATATTGGTTAGACTTTATTTTACTGTCGCAAATTGGTAATCAAAGGTCGAGGAAGACAGGAGTCCGAAATACAGTGTGAAAATTTCGAAAAGGACCTATATATATATATATATATATATATATATATATATATATATATATATATATATATATATATATATATATATATATATACGGTACTACAGATTTTCGTCGTATATTAGAACACTGCAGAACCGGCCACACTCGTCAAATGTATATGGCTAATGAAGTTAGTAGCACTGTTTTCCCCACGTGAGCCTTATCAACAAGTCACCCCATCCAGGTTTTACGTGTTGAACCGGCCATCATCGTCATCCACCTGAATGGAGCTGATGCACTGGGTCCGTCCGAGTGTCGACAATCCATAGACACGCAATTTGGTCCTCCGCTTTGATAATGTCATAGGCTTTGATACATGTCATAGGCTTTGACAACAACCTACCCTCAGGGACATCGCCCAGGCTCTGAGACCTCTATCAATAATAATATATTTAATTTCTTTGAAAGGATGTACATGTTGAGTCTAAAATCCCTTTAGGAATACGCTTTCCGATATCTTGATATTCTAAGTGTTTCACTCCGGTGACCTCTTGTGACCTATTCCATGTGTTTGAAAAAACATTACGTAGCAATTTGGTTGCGGGTATATAGATTATGTCAAAACTTTTGATAGCCTTCAGAACCTCAGTAAGAGAGGTTGATACTTTTCTTTCATAGTGCAAAGATAGTATCAGACTTTCCCGTTACAAATTACAAAATAATGAAATTAGTGAATTAGCTGTACATTTCAGGGTGTTGAGCTAATTCTTTTTTCCTCCAAAGCCAGTTGTCTTTGGAGGAAAGAGAATCAGCTCAACTAATAAAACAAACCTATGAAGTGTTTTCTAGCTTAACTATGGTCAAAGTTTTTCCTCCCTCATGATAAGCAGATATTCGCAGCCATAAAGACAATAAAGTTATTGATCTAAGAAGATTGTAAGATTTATTTTTGGCCTGTACAGTAAAAGACACAAACAAATCGTATTCGGTGTTATTTTACTAACATCAAGCTTGCTTTGCTTTTGCTTAAGCTTGGTCCAGCTGGTCTGCATTGATTGAGATCTTTGCACGTATTCCTTGCGTGATTATCTTTGTTGCGTTGCCTATTCATTGGTCTACAGAAACCTTTACTGAACTTTGAACAAACTAAAAGATATAAATCATAAACTACTTATAACTGATTTGATGCTAGGCTTAATATGATCGCTTTAGCTTTGGGCACAATGATTTTGATAAGACGTGTACAATGGACCTGAAAGAACAGGTGACGTACATTCATAAATAATTTTTGTACTTTGCTTTTCATAAAAATCGTTTTGTTTTTACAGCGAGAATGATTTGGTTACAGTTCTGTTGATTGAAATGGTGAACCTGCCCTCAGTCTTTTAGCGTAGAAAGAAAAAGCTTGAAGAGACTTAACTTAAGGCAAAAGTTTTTCACTTGCAACAAAAACTCAAATTTATATGTAAACTCTTTTACAGACGAAATCTTTCCAAGAATACAATACTTCGCTCAAAAATGGGAACCTTATATAGTGCTTAAGATTTAATTTGCAACTACAAGAAGTCTACTTATGAGGAACAAAATTGCTTTCCTTTAGTAGCCTGCTAAGCGTCTGAAATAGTATCAGAGATGAATCTGCCTTCCCAAAACAAGTGATTTACAGTTTTATCCTTTCACCAACAAAAAGTACATTTAAGGGTTTCCTGCATATTAATTCGACATAGGTAAAACTTTGCGCCCAGCATCCTAAGGATAAAGCGAAACTGGAAATTATTCTATGGATAAAGCGAAATTGGATATACTGCAATTTTCTCTCCCTTATAGACTAAAGAAAGATCAGGAAAATTTCTATAAATGCTCCTTAGTTAAATAAAAAGAAAAAGACTACAACTTTGTAGTTGCCCCTAGGGGTTGTAAATTAAAATTAAACTAGAATAACTGTATTTGTTTGCAAAAACATTGCATTGTAGTGCGCGGTACAAGTGGTGGTTTGTTGTTATTCTGGGCATTTAAAAATATTTTCAGTCCTGCAGAAGGTATAATTAGTGAAAAAGTTGCAAAGTGAAAGCTGAGACTAGTTGAAAAGGGCAAACTGGTAGGTCTTTGGGGGCGAACTGGTCCATACATGGGGGTGAATTGGCCTGTTGGGGGCAAACTGATCGAGGCGAACTGGTAGTGGGGCGAAACGACCGTAAACCATCTAGTGGGTGGTCAGGGCCTTGATCGATGTTCCTAACATCCACTGGGCTTTAAAAAACTCCGGGTCTACTTTACCTTTACAATTTTCTGCTCTCATAGCAACCTCGATCGGCACACTTCATTGTGTAATTGCGACACAACACTTACAGTACAGCAATTGTACAGTGAACGATGCAAAAGCTTACGGCTTTTTCAAAAGTTTCCAAGATCAAAAGAATGATCGAACTGCGTTCTGTAACATTCAAAGACCTTGGCTACGGGGTAACAGATTAAAGTCAGCCACGTCAATAAATATAGAGTGCTATTTTCTCCTGTATGGAACTTCTCAAAAAGAATAAGCCAAAAAGTGACAAGTAGTTGATGCAGAATTCGGAACTGAACCCATGAAATGAGATATGCAAAGGAGTCTTTGAATGCGAGAATGCTCTTGAATATAGATCAACGGGAATTATCAAGATCATTTGTCCAATTCCTAAGAACTTGGGAAAAATTCCACGCACTGGCTCCGTACCCACTGGTTTGGAGCATAACGTTATTTTCAGAATTCAAGTTCGGATTAATACCAGTTTATAATGGTTGAATTTGACTTTTCTTCTGATCATGGTGTTTGTCACTGTGTGGTCTCATATTTGTTGAAATTTTATGTGTATTCTTAAATATAAGAATTTCTACCAGTAGTGGTATATATTACGCGTGCTGTTTTGGAGTAATTATGTTTTCTAACAAATCTACTTTTCGGTATGCGTAAAGATAAACGGTTGAGAACCCAAAATTTGCAACAAATTACTTCCACTCCCAAGGGAACTTTCTCCGCTTCCGCGAATTTTTTTTTCCTGATATTGAAGAAATTTCGAAGTATTTAAATGGGCACAGGGAATTTTTGACGAGAGTAACTTGGAAACTTTTCAGAATTTGAGAGCCCAAAAAACTGTTTAGAGAGGATATAGATTTGATAATGTCTGTAATATTGCACCAAAATGATGTTTCCAAAACTATACGAAATCATAACAATGTTTGTATCAGAGTTTAGGAAATTAGGTTTTGAAATGTGGAAAGGTTGAAATATTTGTGATTTTGAAAATCTGGATTTTTACTGCGTAGCAAACCCATGAACTTGAAATGCACTTTGTCTGTTGGTTGCAAAGTTTAATTATACAACATTCCTTGATCAGAAAGTAGATGATCAGGGTTGGCATAAATGCCAATATTGTAGCGGTAGTCAGTTTCTTCCAAAATAAAATGTGTCTAATCAGGGAGGCTCGCCAGGCTCTGATTTTATTCTAATTACTAAAACAAAGACTAGTTCAAACACTCCAATTGAAACGCCTGGTAAACGTTTTTGTGAAACGGCTTACGAATTTGAATTGCAATTGAAATGTTCTTTAAGATTGTTATCCGCAATCCCAGCTCACTAGCAATGAATACAGTGTACACAGCACACAGCTACCGGCTAGTAAAGTGGAAACTAAACGCGCACAATGTTTACCCCATTGTATAAAGAAAATCATAGGACCGAAGGAGATTTGAGTGTGTTAGCACAGAAAAACAAGTACATAAGTTTATATTAGCAACGTACGTGTGACCAGCTTTGTTAAGAACAAGTGGAGTTAAATTTAAAAGCTTTCAAACCTTTTTGGTGATGTCGATTAGCCGGTACATTATTTCTTTCTTTCGGATATATACGTGGATACTTTATCTTCCACTCCTATGGTGCTGCCGTATCCAGTATGGGTCTATCGGTATGGGATAATTTTATTTATCTGTCTTGGGGGATCTAAAAAGCGTCATGAATGACTTTACAAGTTACTATAATGAACGCCGATGTGTCTGTAGTCTATGCTTTGCCCAATTTGGGTGTTTGGCTGCCGAAAAAGCGCTGAGTAGGGCTAACAGCAAAATGTGACTGACGTAGCCCGTCCATTCAACATATGAACCTCTGCAGAACAGTTAGCCTAGTCTCAGCTTCATTATATTATCGTATCCAGCCCAGTGGCGTAGCTAGATATTTTTTTAGGGGGGCAAAAGCAAAAAATTTCCGACAGAGTATAATGATGTACGATCTAAGCGTAGCGCCACCATCATCTGGCGTGTACCGCGCGGAAAAAAAGATTAAAATATCTACGAGATTGCCTTAAATGACACCTTCAGGCCATTTTAGTAACGATTTCGATGTGTAATTCTGCTTTAAAACATAAGAAGTGTTGTAAGTAAACCCCTTATAATATAATTTTAGCTACTAATTTCCGTTATAAGAAATTTTAATTAAGGTGGTAAAACAGAGACAAGAAATTTCCAACAGAGGCCTTCGGAGGCTTTGTGGGAGGGGGGCGACCGCCCCTGCTCCCCTCTAGCTACGCCACCGACCCAGCCCTTACGGAATCTATCATATCCAGACAGGACCAAGTTTTCAAGCATCAAGTGTTACAAAACTGACCTTGTGGTGAATGAATCTTAAACAAAAGCCAAAACAAAATGCATTGAACTCGGAAGCCGTGTTGATGATGTATTCATTTCCTGGGAGTATATGTGACTAGAAGTAACCTAGGCCTACTCACTCAGCAAAGGGCTTATACTCAGCAGTAACGAAGACCCCTTTGAGTTGTGCTTTTTGCAAGAAACCTTTAAAATCGTTTAGACATTTTGATGTTAAATGTTGGCAGCATTTTTCGCGGACATTTCTTCTACTTTCTGCATGGACTTAGAAAAGGTAAAATGTTCACGTGGACGAATAAGTAGTATACTCTTGAGCTTAGCCGTCGGTTCTCCAGCTCTGGCGGACAGAATTCCACACCGTTTGGTTGATTTGTGCATGTGATTTTGTGTGCTTTAATGTCGATCTGAACAAATTTAAGACAGTAAGGCTTTATTAAAATAAAAGTTAAAATATATTAATCATTATGTATATTTTAAGCCGGGATAAGGATTCTTAACTCTGAACATACAGTAAAAGTAATTAAAATGACTGGTTATGTCTTAATGAGAAAATATTCGGGGTCGACTCTAAAGTGCACTAGATGTAAGGAAGTAACGCACATATAAAGTTAATTTACCACAATTTTCAATGCAATATAGCCGGCTATGTAGCTGTTAGTTGTAGAAGGCCTATGCATTCTGATGACGGTGTCAGTTGGTTACTTAACTGTGTTGCGAAATATTTTTGTGGCATTTCAGATTTGATTTTGCATTAATGAAGATTTAGATTTAAGGACTTTGTAAGGCGGTCACCATATAGCTTACACATGGGAGAGTCGAGGACTATGCTACATAGCTTAGGCCAAAGTTAGACCTAACGTTACTAGGCCTAAGTTAGGCCTAACTTAAAGTTTAATCAAGTTCAGTGTGTAACGTTAATGATTCTTTTGGTGCAAGTTTGCAGTAGCCTAGGCCTGGGGACTCGCTAAGCCAAACTTTAACGTTAGCTGAGGTCTACCTTTGCCGGCCTCGTCGTAAAGAGTAGCAAATGTCATTGTATGTTGTAACTACTATTGAACTGCCCCATGGATATAGCTTAGCTGCAGTGTACGTCATTGTAAATTTAGACTGACTAGTAAAGTGGTCAAATAAAAGGGTTATGTGCATGTTTTGTTCGCTTAGAGCTCCCTATAGCCAAAGTAGCCTTAGGACTCGGCCACATAGGTCCATAGGCCTGTGTACCTATATTAAGGACAAGGGCGCAACATCCTAACTCAAAAAGGCCTAGAATAATGTTAGTCCTCAGTAAAGGTCTGTGTGTGGCTATCGAGTTACTCAAAGTTCCCAATGCATTGAGCTCAGAGTGAATGAACACATACACAGTACTAGCATAGGCTAGGGGCTAGCTTATTCTGGCCAGTGCATATAACAAAGCCTTGGCACATGTCCCTGGCCCTAGGTTGTACAAGGGTGTTTGGAAAATGAAGTTGACTAGTTTACAGTCAGCTATATTTCTGGCACCCAAAGGCAGTCAAGCTCAAGGTTATGTACCACTCACAGGCATTGTCCTCTAAATGAATATTCCAGTAGGCTAATATTTTGCCCATATGACAATGGATTGATTTTGATTTGCTCTAGACTCTCTGTGGGCAATGTTGCATCTAAAAATTGTATGGAGGAAGAGGCAAGGAGGGGCGATACACTTTTTGTTATCAATTTCATAGTCATACTTTGCTGTGAATTTGCACATTTGGGGAATAGAAGGTGAATTCTAATACTTTTACTTTCAGTTGTGTCCATAATTAAGCTTATATACAGTTGTGTTAACCTTGAGTCCAAGAAACGTGGTGCAGGCTTCTTTGGCTATGTCTTGGAGGTGCACTAGACAGGTGTCGATGTTGATGTTGGAGGAAGGGTTAGAAGTAAACTTAGTAAAGAAACCTTTCACTGATCCTTCAACTTACTACCCATTTTTGTGACATGTAAAATTCATGCTTTGTGCATTATATTAAATCATCACAAAAATAGCAGAGAGTTTTGCCTGTTAATATTTTGGATTTTCAATGAAGGAGTAAAAATTAACTTCAAGTTGTCGCATGCCAAGGCCGAAGAGGACTGTTGTAAATATGGGACTTGGAGTAAGGTATGGCTATTTAAAAGTCCAGCAATGACTCGACGAAGATAGACTAGGCTACCAGGGTTTGCTTTACTGTTATGCAGAGGGTGCTGGTCAAGGGCGTAGGCTGGGGGGGTGCATTGGGTGCACGTGCACCCACCCGTTGAGGCAGAGGAGTTCCGCTCTGGCCTGGGAAACAGAAAAATGCACTCCTTCTGTTTTCAACAGCTGTGAAAACAAGGACGAACATGACTTTTGTCCACACACCAACCTACATCGGTAAGTTTGGTAACTGAATTACAGGATGCGCCTTGAATATATATGAAGGTCTATAGAGCCACGGTATCAGAGCCCTCTATATCAGAGCTCTAAATATAGAAGTCTCTGTACTTTAGCTTACGAAGGTCTAGTGTCATGTAAAATCTTCCCTTAAAATTATTATTTCCATTATTTTAAGGCCCTGTTCGTGACAGAAGTGATGTTAGCTACTTCTTTAGTCAAAGTTATGGTCATTAGCGTCTCCAAAGATGTCCTTAAAATGTCTATTTCCACAAGTGATGCTACTTTGTTTTTCAGACGTTCTATCCAAATGCAAATCTTGTTACTAGGCCCTCCACACTATTATATGCTAAATAGGACGCATTGCTGTACAATTGTGACATAGTACTAGCTATGGTTACGTTCATACACGCGCAACTAACTGAATCCACACGCGCATACGCGTACGTAGCAACAGTCACTACAGTAACGAGGTTACCATCACGGTAACCTTGCTTGCAAAACTTGTACGGCGGTACGTAGCATAGGCCTTCTTTTAAATGTACTAATTAGTCCAATGATTATCTCTCAGACTGAGAGTTACGACATTTAAGTATTTTGTAAATAATAAAATTGACAGTCGCCATGTGTTGTCCTTGTGAACTTGAGGAAAAACCCTGTTGTTTTGTGCTTGAAGCTCAAGGTTATTTGAGGTGACCAGCAGAGGTCAAAGTCTTGAAAAACCTTATAGAAGGAATATCTGAAGAACAAAAAAAAGTCTCTGAAACCTAGTAGGTGTGATATCTGAGGAACAAAATAGGTGATTGAGTTCCTATTTGACATTAAAGATGTACATGAGAGTATAGCTGACCTCTTAATCTGTGTCAAGGTCATTTGAGGTCAGCGGAGGTCAAAGTCTGAAAGCCTTGGGAAAACCTATCAAGCTAGAATATAAATATGGCGACATTTCAATTTGAATAAAAATGTCATGCATTAACGATTCGTGTATCATTTAAATTGAGAAACGGCAGACAGATCACTTTTTGAAGGATGTCTACATGTGGCTTAAGGCTCGGGAAATGCTGTTTCCGGCCATCTGGGGGGGGGGGGGGTTTAAAACCGAAAATTTTCTTGTACGCTCCGCGCCAAGCAATGCTGGCGCTCCGCTTAGATAGTCTTCCTGGTTCCACCTACCTCAAATGTGCACCTCCCCATGCCAAATTCAGCCTACGCCCTTGCTGGTGTTTGTGTATGCTCTGTGTGTAGCAGAGACTATGTTAGCCCTAGTCTCATACATCAAAATAAGATTTCCAGCTACAGCTACCATGCCATAATTACAATCCAATCTGCTTGAGTGACATCCCTCAGCATGACCGGTGTGTTTCTGATATACATAGTAAGGGAACTGAAATTTAGCAGAGGTCTGGTATTGTTTGATGTTTTTGTAATTTGTTTGTGCATTTGGTCTACTTAAACATGGTTGTTAAATGGGGACAGGCTACAAGGTTTGCAAACATGTAAGAGAAGATTAAATCTGGACAAGTGATGAGTCAGATTGACAAAACATTCCCCTTTTTCTTTGAAAGCCTATCAACCACAGCTAGTTAATTAAGGTGGTCAGTAGTTCATGGATCGGTAGTCCTCAAAATTGGAAGAGGCCCTCAAGTTTAAAAATTCATTTCTAATTTGTTTGAAAGAATGATTTTTCATTCTTCTACAGCCCTATAGACTGCATGTGATATTGCATGGTGTCGGGAGCTGAACTAGCCACTTCAATTTGACCCGTTTTCCTGTAAAATTACCAGTAACAAGGCTGTGTTTGCCACAAGCTACAGGGTACCTACCGAACTATCTCAACTAACATCATGATAAACGCCTGAGAATTTTTCAGTTTTTGTAAGGTTAGAAGGCAGTTAAAATTTAAGGCAAATGAAACCAAGGCTGCCATGCTAATTGTTGACCATGTTTTTTGCATTGGTGTTGCTTAATTAGCACATTTTAGGCATAGGCCAGCTAGGGTAGCCTACCCCTAAGATGGGATTGTAACTCCTTGAAATGTTTCTGAAAGGGTTTGAAGCATCTAATTATATTCAAATTTTGTAGAAGAATTTTTTAACTATGCAGTCAGTTTGTACTAGGTGCAATTTCTTAACATCTTACAATCACGAGAACTAAAAACAGAATCAAAACTTGTTTTAGCCAATTTTAAAATTAGTTTTATGCAGAAGTGTTAAACAAATTGGTCTCCTGTGCTTATCAGTCTAGTCACAGAGTCACTCCTGTGAATGTTAATAGTTTTGATTTTGAATTTTACAAAATAAAAGTGACAAACTTTTACCAACAGTTTCTGTGATAATTTCTCTGATGAGAAATCTCTTATTAAGAGGTGCTCCTTATTTTTTAACACCTGGAAGTGTCATTTCTAAACACTTGGGGATTTTTCATATATAGCCGATCATGTTCTGGTACATTCTGCCCCAATAATAGAGGCGTTTGCAACTAAATAGTGTAACAGGGATGTGTTAGCTTGCAGTTAGAAAGTCTCAAACTCACTGTTCAATATCAACAAAGTACAGTACAAGTGAAAAAATACTAGTGAGGTGATTGGACTTGTGTAATGGTGAGAACGTTTTTACTCCACGTAGGTTGTGATTAGCTTTAGCACAGATTCAATATCATTAAAATGTAGTTTAATACTCTTATATAATGCTCAACGTTGATTAAATACCTACAAAATTCCAAGGGAATCCACATCCACAGTATATACCATGTAGGAAGGGCTGCCTCATCACTGCTGCATGGTCATAAGTTTTCCCACCGCTGTTCTCTGGCAGGCGCGTTGCCAGGAATTTGCCTAGGAAGCGAAGTCTGCAGACAAACTACCTAAGCATAGCACCACTATAACTTGGGGCAAAGCTTACTAGAAGGTTCGCCGTAAATGCCTCCCAGGTTGCTGGAAATGGCACTTCCCAGGCCTTGTACGTTGCATCTAAACATTCTTTTTATTTTAAAATCTCAGAAGTTACTAGCGATATCATAAACCAATCATTTAAAAACTCAGAACATATGCTCAAATGGGGTGATTCCCCCCTTTGCTCCCCGCTGTGGGGCTGTTGTCCGGTAATGACTCGGTAGCATAAGCAATGTGACTTTCCAGAAAGAATGTAAATTTGTAGTTCCAGTATAGTCGGAAAAACCGTTACGTTTGGGGCAACATTTTTAGTTCAGTCTCTTCACTTACCCCCTGGATGTGGTCAAAAGGCCAAAAGTACTCATAGCCCCAAAAGTCTGGTCTCACCCTGATACCTCTAGTGAGTTAAAGCTAATGTTTTGTCGACGTCATATGTTTCTCATAATCATTTAGTCCAAACTCACTGTGTAGTAACATCAACAAAAGCATTTTATTTTTTCATTCTAATTCCATACTGCAGGTTTCTCTTTCCAATCATTAGTTTCATCATTCAGGTTACAATCACATTTACGGAATATATCACTCATTTCATAAAAATCTCTTACGGATCTTCAAACGAGTAGGAGGACGTAGTCTTCTGGTTGTTATGGGAGAAGTCTTCAATTTATAATGTGAAATTTTAGACAGTGATTCAGGTTAGGTTTAACTCCAAATTTCCTCTACGTAGAAGTAACGCACGTAAACTTGTGACGTTTAAGTGCCACATGGGGAAATCTATTTATCAACAGTTAAACCAGCGTAACGAATTTCTACACATGCCGGCATGAAAGCATTTTCAGTACTCAGTTCGAGAGATGTACCGGAATTTTACCGGGGTAGGCTTTGGAAGGTGCAATAGCCTGAGCCTGCAAAGATGGACGTAGTTGGTCTGTTTTTATATTTAATGACATTCTTCGTTAAAGGAGAAAGATAATACTTGTTGTTGCTCGCCATTTGAAACAGATGAATTAGTAAAAAATTACTACTAGTAAGAACTACTTTTAACTGAGATGTTAATATTTGATGGTACCATGGATAGCCGGTAGAGGTGCACTTATCTTGCTCCTCATAGCGCTCCGTGAAAATCTCTGCCCTTTTGCAGGAATGTCATCGATTTCACCCCCAAATTGGTTCCACATTTTTAGTTGGGGCAACTGAACCCCTAAAAGAGAAATTTCTGGCCACGATGTAGATAGCAGGTAGTCTACAGTAGGAAGAAGTTTCAATTTTGTCCTTCACAGACATAAGTCAAAATATGTTCGAACCGTTGAGTACAAGAATGCTCAGTTTCACCCCTCAAACCCATCGCATTTGTAAACTAAGCAGCAGGAAATAAACTCCGGGTAACGTGAAAATTGTCGAAATTTTTCTCCGCTTTTTTGTAAATTAAGCCAAATGAATGAAAATAGAAAAAATAAACGCAATAAGCTGCAGCCAATGTTCCTTTCTTGTAGTTAGTTAATGTTTTCAAAACAAAGTGAATGTGCAAGGTATTTTAGCAGATATTTCTAAAATTTGATGGCATATTTTGCAAGTTTGCATTATTTTCTAGCATAAGAGTAAAAGGTTTGTCCAAAACAAGAATAAAACGAAGAAATACCGAAGACTGACAAAATGTTACCTCTTGGAAATCTTTCTAAACGGTGTTACACACGCTCACACACGTACACACACATATATATATATATATATATATATATATATATATATATATATATATATATATATATGGAAAGCTTGACTCGACAGTACTTAACCTCAGCTGACGGCGTTCTACCACATAGGCCTCAATGGTTCAGTGGTCAGAGCATCCACCTTTTGTGGGGGAGGTCGCTGGTTGACATCCTGCATGACGCTAAGGTTTCCATTCATATATTAAAAATCCTCTTTCAGTAATAAAGCAAGTGCCTATGTTAGAGGTAAAATGGCCTAAGGTCTCTATGCGACTTTTTAATACAACGTTGATTCGACTCACACACACACACACACACACATTTATATATATATATATATATATATATATATATATATATATATATATATATATATATATATATATATATATATTCAAACTGTAGAAAGAAACGGCTGATTCATGGCATTATACTACTGCACTACAGATTTTTGTGGTTTAAGATTATCCAGAAAAACATACGACACTCCTCAGGCGTATATACCAAGTGAACGTGTGGCACCGTTTCCCCACGTTGAACCAGGGAGGTGTTCTTAGCTGGAGATCCATCGAAAGCTCTTTCTTTGAGCCCTTCTAGTTGTCGACAGTAATTTCTCTTGTGTATTGTTCTTGATGATTCAATAGGCTGAAGAGGTGTTCAGAACTTCGTCCTGAATGAAACTGATGCACAGGGTCCGCCTGGGCGTCGACAATCTATAGGCACGACATTTGGCCCTCCGCTTTGATAATGTTTTAAACAACCCCCCCCCCCCACCTACAGGGACGTCGCCTAGGCTACTGTTCTGGGACCTCTAATCAATAATAATATATTTAATTTCTTTGAAAGGATGTACATATCGAGTCTAAAATCGGTTTAGGAATACGCTTTCCAATATCTTGATATTCTAAGTATTTCATAAATTGACCTCCAGTGACCTCTGGTGACCTATTCCTTATATTTGAAAAAAAAACATTACGTAACAATTTGGTTGCAGGTATATAGTATTATGTAAAAACATTTGATCACCTTCAGAACCTCAATGAAGGAGGTTGATACTTAAGTTAACCACAGGCGTAGGAGCCCAAGTTGATTTGGGGGCTGTAACGACTTGCCAGAAAAGTATAGTCAAAAATTCAGGCGCGCTTTCGACATGATAATGTACATATCATATAGGCATGCATCGGTTATCATACGGAATGCCAATTACATACAATAATTTGCCGTGTTACTACCATATTGGTTTTAATTTTGGCGAAAGTCGTTACAAGTGTAATGATAATAATCAGTGGTGAAGCCAGGATTTCTCTCATGGGGGTGAGGGGCAGGCATTATGTTGTGTGATCGCCGGCCCGGGGGAGGTTTAAGGGGAGGGGTTTGAAAATATCTGAAAAATTAGGTGTCCTTACATGCAATTTGGTGCCACATATGTTCCCTTAAAAGTAAAATTTGTGTTAAGACATTTACGTATTTTAGGTACTAAAAAATCAGCATCACCCCTCTTTTTTGAAAATTTTTGAAAAATTTGGTGTCCTTACATGCAATTTGGTTCCACATATGCTACCTTTGAGGTGAAATTTGTTGTTAAACATTTACGTATTGTAGGAAGGAAAACAATCGGCATCTGTGAGGGTGGGGCATGGCCCAATAGTCCCTCAAATACACCACTGATAATCATAATATAAGTTTAACCATTCAAAAACACACTGATGAATTAATACTGAATATATAGGTGCCTGTGCAATTCAAATCAGAATTTTATTTTAATTGCCAAGGAACATTTTTAAACTATTGATTACCTTTAGCTACATCACTGCATTATTTTTCTTTCGAAAAATTCTCAGCACATTGCCTGAATTCTCACAAAAAATTTTGGTTGGGGGCTGCAGCCCCCCCCCCCCCGCCTCCTACACCTATGTCTATAATAGTGCAAAGATAGTATCATACTTCACCACTACAAATTTCAAAATAATGAAATGGAATACGCTTTCCGATATCTTGATATTCTAAGTGTTTCACAAATTGACCTCCGGTGATCTCTTGTAAAGCATTCCTTGTATTTGAAAAATATTACGTAGCAATTTGGTTCAAGGTGTATAGATTATGTCAAAACTTTTGATCGCCATCAGAACCTCAGTGAAAGAGGTTGATACTTTTCTTTTATAGTGCAAAGATAGTATCAGACTTCACCATTACAAATTTCAAAATAAGAACGTTATTGAATTAACTTTAGATTTCAGGGTGTGTGACTGTCTTTGGAGGAAAAGAGAATTAGCTCAACTAATAAAACAAACCTATGAAGTGTTTTCTAGCTTAACTATGGTCAAAGCTTTTCCTCCCTCTTGATAAGTAGCTAATTGCAGCCATAAAGACAATAAAGTTATTGATCTAAAAAGATTTCAAGATTTATATTTGGCCTGTACAGTAAAAGACACAAACAAATCGTATTCGGTGTGATTTTTACTAACATCAAGCTTGCTTTGTTTCTGCCTAAGCTTGGTCCAGCTGGTCTGCATTGATTGTGATCTCTGTACATATTTCTTGCCTGATTATCTTTAATGCCTTGCATATTCATTGGTCTACAGAAACCCTTACTGAACTTTGAACAAACTAAATGATATAAATCATAAACCACTTATAACTGATTTGATGCTAGGCTTAATATGATCTTTTAAGCGTTGGGTACAATGATTTTTATAAGAGGTGTAGATTGGACCTGAAAGAACAGGTGTACATTCATAAACAATTTTTGAACTTTGCTTTTCATTAATTCGTTTTGTTTTTACAGTGAGAATGCTTCGGTTACATTTCTTTTGATAAAAAACTGTGAACCTACTCAGAGTCTTTGGGCTAAGAAAGAAAAAGCTTGCTGGGACCAAATTTTATGCAAATGTATTTTCACTTGCACCGAAAGCTTGAATCTGTATGTAAACTCTTTTACAGACGGAATCTTTCCAAGAATTATCTACTTCGCATGAAAAATAGAAACTTCATGTGGTGCTTAAAATATAATTTGGACAGTGGTGGCACCAGGATTTTCAAAGGGGGGCAAATGGAGAGAAAAAGAAAATGTTGGGGGCAAACAATTTTCGCCCGTATCGCGAAATCGAGAGCGAAGCAGGAGCTTTAGCGGGTGGGTCCAGGGGGCGCCCTAGGGCCCGAGGTGGGGTCCAGGGGCAACGCCCCTGTGGGGTCCAGAGGACGAAACCCACGGAAGCTCTGAGGTTTTAGCATATTTCTGGGTAAACAATTAAGTCGAAGGATGGACATATATTGGTTCATAATGCATCATCAAATGCAAAGATACCAAATAGCTGTAATGTACAAGGCTATTCCTCCCGTCAGGCCACTATACCTTTTTAGCGGGTTTCGTCCTGGGGCCCCCTAAGAGCCCCTGGTGGGAGCCACGGGCAAAGCCCCGGAAGCTCTGAGGTCTTAGCATATCTCTGGGTACAAAATTAAGCCTCAGGATAGCTATATTTTGGTTTATAATACATCATCCATTGCAAAGATTCCAAATAATTATAATGTATTATGCTGTTCCTCCCGTCAGGCCACTTTTCTTCAGGAGGTGAGTAGGGGGCGTCTGGGGCAAAGCTTCTAACTGGGGGAATGCCCCCAGGCCCCCTTGGTGCCGCCACTGAATTTGGAACTAAGAGAAGTCTACTTTTAAGAGAGAAAATTGCTTTCCTTTTACAGCCTGCTAAGCGTTTAAAATAGTATCAGAGATGTGTCTGCATTCTCAAAACAAGTGATCTATATAGTTTTAATTTTTTTAACCACAGAAAGTGGATCCAAGGGTTTCTTGTATAATGATTAGATATAAGTACAGCTTTGTGCCCAGTACCCAATGAATAAAGCGAAATTGAAAATTATCCTATGAATAAAGTAAAATTAGAAATACTGCAATTTTCTCTCCCTTATAAACTTAAAGGGGATCAGGTAAATATTCTGCAAATACTCCGTCGTTAAATAAAAAATCAGATTACCACTTTGTAGTTGCTCCTGTGGGTAGAAAATTACAATTAATTAAATACTGTAAATATGTACCCAAAGCAGAGGCACAGATGGCTTTTTGAGAAACCTAACATCTACATCTAGATTAAACGAGGAAATAAATGTACAGTCCCATCCCAACCGAAAAATCCCGATTGACTCAACATTTCTTTGGCAGAAATCGCACAACTCTACATCAATTTCAATCGAGACCGCATTACTAAGAGATACAGATGGTCACTTGGGAGACTTGTTTCTTTACGCATATGTATTATTTACGTCCACGATGCCTTTTGAAGCATTGTCGTTTATTTCATACATTTTACATATTAGTACATTTTGAGGTGCGTACATAGCCAACACTCATGTTGAAGAGCCTCAATCACCAAGATTTTATAACACTTTTAATGATGAACAAAGGTGACTGACGTCATGTTACACTAGATATTTTAGCTTTGTATATACGTACAGCCTACTACTATGTGGGATTATTGACTCCTGTTTTCTACGCCTATGCAATCATGTCGACGTGCAAGGCAAGAGGGGAACCCATATGGGCACAGAATATGCAAAGTTGGATCACCACTTCATGTGGGTATCAGGCAGTCACCAGACAAGGTACTGAGGGGACTAGATATCACCTGAGGGTGGGCAAAGTATTTCTCCTGGAATGCATTCAAATGTATTAAGGCGATATTTGTAAGAACTTTGCAAGGGGAACTCAATTTTTAAAGGCGCAGTCCGCGGGCCCTTGGAAAATCTGAGCTACTGAATTGTGGCCTGATTGAGGCCCGCTGTGTCAAATTGAATCGGATATGTGGAGAAAACGTACCTTTTTTTAGCCTGTAGGTAACCAAGCCAGCAATGATATATGGGGCCAATATGGGAGAAAGGACAAGCAACTTTAAGAATAAGGCCTCAGAAACCCTACACGAACACTCACGGCTGCAACATCACAGTGATCAAAGGGAGAGATTTTTACTTGCTTCAGTAATAAGAAAGAAAATGAAATTCTGCTCAAGCTGCTTACCCTATGAACATTTTCAGCATTTTTTATATCAAAAAGGCCAATTTTTGTGGTGAGAAAAAACACCCTTTCGTTCAGCAACTCAAAGATATCCCTGGTACTCTACTTACTGCAATTATGCACCACCAATCAAACCCCCTTTGAACTGTTCAGTCCCCAGTATCACTGTACATAACAATTACAGAAAATGGGCATAGTAATCGTGGGGCATTTTTCATTTGCAAGACTAAACGTACGTAGACCCCACTTTTGAGTATTAAGGTAGCCTGTCCACATCAATAAATTAGGATATTTCAAATCAAACCACCATTTGCTTATGACAAAAAAGTGAAACCAGTCCACAAATGGCCAGTATATAAATATTATTTTTTACCAATTTAAGGCCTTTCAGAAGCCTCCACTATACTTGTAAATTTGAAGAAAATTTCCAAGCACACCTTTGACTTTTGAATGTTCTTAACCTAAATGGGAATTGCAAAAAAGGTGTTTGCGGGAGCAAAGCAAAAAAGATCTGCATATTGCAAAAGAAAGGGAGTGGGTAAGCCGAAATGGAATAGAAATATACACAGAGTAGCAGATTTTGATCATTGCTAAATGCACCCAAGGAATCACAGGAACTGGGAGTATACAATAGCTAGCCCATTGTTTAAACTCCCAAGTTCCTATGATCCCCTGGGTGCATTTGGCAATTACGTCTGCTGTTGAACAATATTTTAAAATGTTGTAGGAACTTGAACTGCAAAAGGGAGATAACACTCTATAAAAGTTGGTGGGCATATAGAAAGAATTGCAGCCAATTTCTCAACATGGACAATTTTAGTAGAGTGCACAAAATATCTCAATTTCCCAAACAATTTCATTCTATAAAAAAAAAATTAAGTAGCGTAGGCTAGTCTATTTTTCCAGTTAGGGGTATTTTGCCCTAGACAATTGAGGGCAAGCTTGACAAATTTCCATACTGCACCATAGACAGGGTGCATTCCATGTAAAGCCGACGCAGCAGTTACACCGGGTTGTCAGCGTTCGTTTGCCATCAAAACAGTCGTTTACACCTCACAAGATAACGTTGACTTCTGTACGATGAATTGGCAAAAATTTGCACACATTATTATCTACATTATTTGACAGGAAATAATATTTTGCGTCGGAATCAATGTGAATTAAGTGGAAGCAAACTGCAGCAGCGAATGTACAGCTGCAGTTTTGACTTAAAGCTAGTTTGCTGTACAAAATATACAGTCAACAGGTAAGTAGTACGCCAACTCAATTGAATTTCATGCCGCTACGTCAAACAATTTCCTTCATCTACACACGAAATGCACACAGGTTCCATAGTAATTATTAAAAATGAAAAGTAAGACAGTCAAGTCTACTAAGGCTGACATAGAAAAGGGGGCCAAGTAAGATTAGGGCGAAGAAGTGAGCACTTTGGACAAACTGGCTTACGGGGGGGGGGGGAGACTGGTTGTGGGGGAAAACGAGCGTAAATCTACCCAATCTGTCATTTTAGGCGTGTACGAAAACTTTACTTGCCATTTTCGGAATGAGCTAGGTCTGTAAATTCCTAGCCTATGCTTATTGTAAAGTTTGGCCACCTAGGGTAGGTTTGGGTATTGTCGGACAGTTTACGGTTATTTCACTATAGCTTTCAAAACAGTTGCGTTACACTGATTCTTACCTGAAATATCTACAGACACAACTATACTAATGTGCCCCTGATATGTGCTGGATCTATGCATACTTATAAAGGCGTAACACAGCCCTTTGAAAATGTCAAATATGTGACAGGTATTGTCGGACACAGTCGGGTATTCTCGGATGCTTTATTATTTCAATATTATTAGAACCATAGGCCTAAACATAAAAAATACACATCAGATAATACATATCTTATCAATTTAATTTTTTTAAAGTCATAACACAAAATTTTATCCAAACAAATTTTGTAAATTTTTCTTAACAACCATTTGGTCTCATCATTCCTTTTCACTAAACACACATAGGCCTACATAGGCCTGCATTTGTATGCATACATATTAGTGTGGACATGTAGGTTCGTGTCCGTAAACACCCAGCAAGGAAAGCACTACCTGAACTGTGCTGTTACACTACATGAAGGCACAGGGCATAGTATAGTACATACTTTTTACGAACCCACATAACAATCAATATCACTTTAGGCCTATTTCTCATATAACATGAATTTGTTCACAAATATTTACAGCACGCCATAAAAATTTAACATTTCGCACACCTGGAAACGTGCCAAGGAATTTTCAAAATGAAAATTACTGCTGCATTAGTAGACCTAACAGTCAGGTTCCATTTTCTCAACAATTACCGTTAGGCCTAGAAGGCTTCTTGTGCTACAAATAAAACTGTGTACACTTCCTACACATATCTGGTGGGTAAAAAACATTCTCACTATGTTATTCAGTAACTAGATTATGTGACTCCGAGAACACACGACGTCCAAGAATACCCAAAGTGACCCTAGGGTCTATCTAAATTAGGCCTAACGTAGACCTAAGGCCCCTACGTGTTAGTGTCATTTTGTCAAGAAAGAAACAAAGTATAGTGGGTGGTTAAAGTTCGAACACCTATCACAAATGCTTGTTTATTCACTTGAAAACAAAGTATCAGCCGATTTCACTGTCTAGTACAAACCAATAAATTTTTCCTGATAAAATAATTTCGTACTTGGGCAAAGGAACTACAACATTTACCTTTCAAGGAACGTTTTAAAATTGTGAGACCTCAATTTGCCTATTAGTATAGGCCTAAGTGTTCCAACTTTGACCCTAGGCCTACCAGTCACCATAGGTCTATTTACTCTAGTTAGGCTAGCCTAGGCTAAATGGAAGTTTCAGCAAGCAAAACGAACATGAAAATAGTCAGTTCAGAAGATTTCTTTGTATGAGAAATTGTGTGAAAACGGGATGATTTTGTCACCTATGAGCACACTTGCAGACATACAAACCATGTGTTTATTTCCGACTAACGAGAAACGGTAGGTCTAACTACGTTAAGTACAGTACCGTATGGGATATGCTCTTGATCAACGTTAGTGTACGTAGGCCAGACTATACCCTTAATCGGTGACTGTGAGTCTGAGTGTGAGCTAGCTAACGTTAGGCCTAGACAAAGTTTGCTGTAATACTTTTTTCTCCTTCTTCGATTGAATACTCAAAAAAAAAAATCATTTTTGACGTTTATGACATCATGGAGTCATACTTACATTTAATAATGATTGGAATTTTGACAATTGTCGATGCTTGGCTAGGTAAAAGTTGAATTCTGTCACCGAGTTTGCAATGAATGACCCACGCGAAATAATCGTCAAACGGCGTCGGTATATTACGTAACATAAAAATGAACCGGCGATGAGCAGATGTCGTGTGCTCATAATTTAAATGTGAATGGCCCATACAAATTAGAAGCATTGCAGGAGAACACTCAAATTTAAAACGGAAAGTTTTTAAAATAGAAAAAAGGAAGCTAGCAATGTATTTCTCATACAACATAACTATTACCACGGTAAAAAGTCTCAGGGAGATATCACAGCATTAAATTATTTGACAAGAAATGCTTTAGTCTAAGATGCAAATGTGTAGATCTCATTATGTGCAAGGCGGCAGACATTGCTTTGCACTGCACTTATGCAAAGGCCTAGTCAAAGCTCCATAATGCTGAAATGGACCTAAGTTAAAAAATGTACTTACTATTTAGAGTACAACATTGGTCACATAACAAAGTATTCAACATTTTTGCTTTGTTTAGAAACAGGAAGAAGGATCCTGAAAGCATCATAAGTTGGGCAGAGAAAAAATGAACTTAGCCGTATAGTGGCCCAATTTGTGGCCCACGTGGGGAACCCACTAATCTCCAAGATGGGACACACGTGTGGCCAAGATGGGCATCCTATACAAGCATTCACCTTCGTTTCATACATACATGATGTAATCATTTATGAACTTCTTTCCAACATTTCGACGTGTTGTTTCATGAAAAAAAAACATAAATATTTGATTGATTTTTTGTTCAGTGTTCTTACGTGGGCCATGTGGGGCTTATGTGGTCTTCTCATGCCCATATAAGCCCATGAATCCCACAGTAATACTATGTGGGCTGGGAATTTGGCTCAGCTCATATATCTGATGTAACGAGTTCAGTGTACTTCCAGTTGAAAGGAAAGTTAATTCCCTTTGTAGGTGTGTTATCCGAAATGACTCCACGCACATTAATCCTTGCACCATCCAGATGGGTAGGTGCAAAACTTTTCAAGAGTGTCTCTGTTCGGTGGGAATGTAATGTCTCCTTCATCCCCCTCCTAACATGTGGCTACTGGCCTGGGTTTTTGTCTACTGTAAATTGTAATCCGTAAACCTATAACTAGCTGTCACGATACGTGCAGGGTACCACATATAGTATATGAAGCGACAGCCCGCCAATGGATTCGTTTTCAGTTCACTGCAACTCCAAAACTCCATTCAATGTTTGCACGGGAAGTAAGCAAAAAATTGATTTATTCTTTGAAGATTAGGAAAACTTGAACTCTTCAACAATATAAGCACGCAGTCTATGAACAATACGTTTATACAATGTAGTATCACTAAGTACATAATTCAAGCTGATTTTATAACTCAACGTGTAAAGCACTTCTATGTGCTATTCAGGGATGCCACTTATTGAGCCGTGTAAGTGTATGTAATAAGATTGTGCTGAGTAATTTTAAAGGTAAACTAGACATTAGTGTACTTGCAGGTAAGTACAAACCGGAGGACATAAAGCTGTACCTTGCAGTAGGAAATAGGCATAATAACGGTTGAATTATTCCAACTCAAAGGCAAAATGAGACCGCAGCAAGTAATGTAAAAAAGACAACACATACGGATGGACTACAAGCAGACATGGTAGAGGCTTCACATTCATCTGTCCAGTTGGCAAAATTCTGGTTTGGATGACGTTTGACACTGTTACAGAATATTTACCATTTTATAAAGACAGGTAGTTGTGTGAAATAAATAAGCAAGTACCCAATAATTAGCAAAATGGAAGGCTTGACAATCATCGTGCAATATTAGTTACGTAGACTAGCTTGGGAAGGTATGCTCCAGTCTGGCCGGGGAATTCTATAATGAGAGATTTTGTGGCTCCTTTATGGGTCAGAACAGGCGGACATAACCAGAATTTAGGAACACATACTGGCAGTCGACATTGATCGCATTCAAAGTCGCCCATTAAGTTCCCCGTATGCAACCCATGGGCCAGTCCAGGTACCACCCATACATGCAGTGGCCTACGCAATTCCCCCATAATAAGCCCATATGATGAGCCAACCAAATGCCCATGTGAAGGGGTCTGGGTCATCCCCGCATCACACCGGTAGGAGCCAGACCACATAATATGATACAGGACATTCCCATTGCTGGCTGGGTTACCTACAGGCTAAAAAAAGGTACGTTTTCTCCACATATCCGATTCAATTTGACACAGCGGGCCTCAATCAGGCCACAATTCAGTAGCTCAGATTTCCAAGGGTCCGCGGACCGTTCCTTTAAAAATTGAGTTCCCCCTTGCAAAGTTTTTTTTTTTTTACAAATATCGCCTTAATACGTTTTAATGCATTCCCCGAGAAAGAGTTTGCCCACCCTCAGGTGCTATCTAGCCCCTTTAGTAACCTTGTCGGGTGACTGCCGCCGTTTTTGAAAGTGAGGTAGAAGTTGGATGGCTTCACGAGTATGATGACCGCTGTCCTCCAGGGTACGAAGTGTATTGGCAGGCATAAGTGCTCCTGATAGCACCAACGTCAGCACCCCTATTGGGGTCCTGAGGAGAAGCCCCTGAAAGTTCTGTCATATTTGGGCACATAATTGTCGGCACAGGAATGAAACATTTTATTATCTTCTAATTATCTAATAGCCTTGAATTCAAATTCACAAGACTGGGAAATCACCAATTGACCACATTCCATTACAGTAGTAACTATTGACATATCCTTTTGATGCTGCAGAGGGCTCAGGCGTGCCTTGTTGGTGGAGAGAAGGTCAGTAGAGTTTCCATCATGGCTTTGGAAGACATGCCACACAAGCTGTCATGCGGTAGCTATAATGAGTTAGATAGCCGAAATTTGTGCCGCCCAAAATGGCATGTATGAAAACATTTTGTTAACGTTTTTCTTCATTACCATAACATATTGCCCAAGTTATCTGTTATGATAAATTATCTCCAGATGTTACTTTTTCAATAAGCTTTATATTGCCTAGGCAAGGCAATGACATAACCACATTGGAGGTAAAATTAAGGGAAGATTTTCATACAAGACCCAGCCCCAGCTTCCATCGCCATGTTGGAACTGGTATGAGAAACCTCCCCATAAAAAAGCAAAAACAAAACACGGTTTACTTAGATGCAATTTCGTCTGGGAATAAAGATAATGATGACGGGGAGGGGCGGCAACACAGAATATGATGTCGTAATTCCACCCTAGATAAACTCAGAGGGTCGTTGCAAAGTGTGCTTGTGCGTACCTGTGATACTTTTTATCAGGGTTGACCCTCCCTTTATTCAACTAGTGCGGAAGTGCCTAAGAAGAAGGGTTCCCCTACCCCTTTGAAAATTTTTTGTTTGTTAAATGTGGTTCAGATGCAAGCAGAATGTACTGTTTCTGACAAAGTATCAAACTGATCATATTTTAAGAAATTTTCATACTTTAGTGATCTGTTCTTACTATTGTTTGGTGTAAGCTGAGGAAAAGGCGTCTTGTCTAAGTGGAAGAAGGTGGAGTGAAACTCCTCCCTTTTTTGTTTATGTAAGACTTTCTGAGATGCAATATGACGGTGCTTTCTTTGGCAAAGTTTTGAATTGGTTATTTGCAAAGGAATTTAATACCAGGATTTAGTCGTATTGTGACTGTTACATGGCGTCCCTCCAAAGCTGGTGCCATGAGACCGGCATAGGGCCTCCTGGAAGCTCTGGGTTATTACAAAGTCAGTGGTGACGTTAGCAGTATGATGATGTTTTTTACTAGCATCCAAATGACACTACAGGACAACACACCAATCACTCCACAAAATCGTAGTTTAACCTATTTCAACGAGAACCTAAACATAGCTTGCAATAAGGAAAATAACTGAGATGGGAAAGAATGTATAACAAAAGGAAAGAAGATTAAAAAAATGTTCATGTCAGAATCTGGAGCAATTCTGCAAATGCACTTAATGACCTTATGGTATGGCCTAATTTCGCTACATATGTTGCACAAGATATAAGGTTACTACATAATCGTCTCTTAATCATGAAACTACGCAGGATTTATTTGAAGGGCATTCTAAGGCATAGTCTTCCGGCGTAAACCAGTAGGCTCTAGGCTTATGTTGCAATTACAGTTTTAAACCTGTTTGTGTGAAAGTAAGTTTACCCACTGGTCAGTTTTTTTTAGTTTTCTTAGTTGTAAGGATCCTTTAGAAATATGGGTGAAGCCGGTTCGGTCACACTGTAAGAGAGGGAGCCGTTTTTTTTTCTCGAAACTAATGCGATTCGATCATAAAGACAGTTTTCATGTCTATACACTCTAGCGCTTTTCAACATAATGCCTTTGTGCTTGATGCTCAGCATAAGCAATGGAGTAGGGAAAACAAGCCAGTGAGCCACAACTGGAAAAAAGGCCGTGGTCGTCTCGACTTGAACCAATCGGTTGGAAACTGGGACGTTAAACCTCATCTAACTAACTAACTTCAACATAATGTGGGACTATGAGGGAAAATTTTTAGAAAGATTTAAAGTTTTCAATTGAGAGTGATGGCTTCCTTCCCCTCTCCATCTCCAAACATTCTCAATCAATTGTTCCTCTCTCCCAAGTTCAACATTTTGGTCATTTCGCAAGTCGTCTCAACACAAACAAGTAAACGCTATCAGTTCTGTCTTTACCCTTGTCCCTTTTCAGAACGACTGAATACTTTTCAATGTTTTGTATACTTTCCTCCTTTCCTCATACTTTCCAGATCCCCCCCCCCTTCCTTGCAAAGTCAGTCATACCCCATTTTCTCGTCTCTCTTTAATAGGGACAGTTTCATCAGCTCTTTTCCTTATAAGACTCCGTTCCCTTCTCATGTTATCTTTTCCACTATCCCTACCCCTTTCTGCCTCAGAACTGGCTACCCATCTCTATTCACCCTGCTCCATCTATCTCATTTTCTTCAATCCCTCCTTCCATCCCTCGTCAATAGTCCTATTCCATACATATTTCTTTCTGATTTTCATTTTCCCGTTTTTCCTACGTTTTTTGTTTCCCTTTCTCCTCTTCTGCTCTGTTTTTCTCCGTCCTTGGCTTAACTTGGATTCTTTTTGTCTGGCAGTTTGCCAACCTACCCTTTTGACAGCTGCTTACTTCAGGGAATGGAACAAATATAAAATAATAGGTAGGTTTAGACTTGCCTCAGTGATAGGCTTCACTAATCGCTTTCACTAACAATAAATCCCCTCCCCCATACTTAGAGGGATGCAGAAAAAATGTTGTTACACACATTTTAAATATAAATAGTTGTGACATTAGCCTACCAATGGCAGTTGTGGAGAACTTTAGATCAGATGTATGTAATCTGTATCTTGTAGAATGCACCAAATTGCTTTGCTTCTAGGGGCTTCACTAATTTTAACAGATTGTCGCCCCTGACAACGTGTGACCAACTTTGTTAAGAACACCTTGAGTTAAATTTAAAAGCTTTGAAAACTAGTTTTTAAGGTAAAGTCGATTAACCGGTACATTATTTCTTTCTTTCGGATATATACGAGGATACTATATCTTCCACTACTATGGTGCAGCCGTATCCAGTATGGGTTCATCGGTATGGGATAATTTTATTTATCTGTCTTGGTGGATCTAAAAAGCGTCATAAATGACTTTACAGGTAACTGTAATGAACGCCAATGTGTCAGTAGCCTACTTCGCCCAATTTGGGTGTTTGGCTGCTGAAAAAGTGGGTAGGGCTAACAGCAAAATGTGACTGACGTAGCCAGTCCGGGATATGAAACTCTGCAGAACAGTTACCCTTTGTTATACTACAGTACCCAGCCTTTGCGGAATCTGGCATATCCAGACAGGACCAAGTTTTGCAGCAGCAAGTGTTACAAAACTTACCTTGTTGGTGAAAGAATCCTAAATCAAAGCCCAAAACAAAATGCATTGAACTCGAAAGCCGTGTTAATGGTGTATTCTTTTTTACCTGGAACTATATGTAACTAGTAGAAGTAACCTGCTCACTCAGCAAAGGGCTTACACTCAGCAATTGGCTTACACTCAGCAATTACGGAGACCATCTTTCAGGTGTGTTTTTGCAAGAAATCTTTAGAAGATTTTAGACATTTTGACTTAAAAAGCTGGTAGCATTTTTGCGGACATGTTTACTACTTTCTGCATGGGCTTAAATCTGATAGAAAAGGTAAAATGGTCAAGCAGACAAATAAGTAGCCTTCATTTTGTAATGTGAAATTTTAGACAGTGATTCAGGTGAGGTTTAAATCCAAACTTCCTTTACATAAAAGGAACGCTCGAAACCTTGTGATTTCTTAGTATCAGATGGGGGGAATCTTTTCTTAACAGTTAAACCGTGGTAACGAATTTCTACAAAGCCAGCATGAAAAAATTTTCAGAACTACAGTTGGAAAGCTGTACCCGAATTTATCCTGGACAGGCTTTGCAAGACGCAATAGCCTGTAAAGATGGACGTAGTTGATCTGTTCTATATTTAATGACATCCTTGTGAAAGGAGAAAGATACCACTTGAAGTTGCTTGCCATCTACAACAGTTGAATTAATAAGAGATTCAGATTCAGATTCGGATTTATTTCGCATATTTTCGGTTCTAGGATACAGACATTAATACATATTTACAGAAGATAACATACACTGGACAATAGAAAGAAACACTACATGTTTATCAAAACCAATGACTGTTAAAAACCAAAAAAAAAAAAAAAAGGAATTCGAAAACAAAATAGAACAAATTTAAAAATAATAGAGGGCAGCCTACTTATAACTGAGACTTTAATAGGCTCCGTGATAATCTATGTCCTTCTGCGGAAAAGGTCACCGATTTCACCCCTTATATTGGTTCCACAATTCCAGTGGGGGCAACTAAACTGGAGGTATGCATATATATGTATATATATGGTCAAAGTACTGCGTAGCACTTATGAAGTATGTAGGTCAAAAAAGAGAAGTAAACGGTGCTAAATGTTTGTGAAAAAGTCACTGGGCGTTTCGGGTTTAAACTCTTCATCAGGTGGCAAAAATGCAACTAACTGTTGACACAGCCAAACGTACAAATTAGCAAATACACAATAAAATTCAGCAGGGGCAAACCGGCTAGGAAAACAGAAAGTGTCAAGTAGTTAACACAGCTAACAACAATGCAGGAATTGCTGATGTATAGAAGTTCAAGTCTAACGTTCAGATCATGTAGGGACAGGGTTCCAAGTTTCATGATGAGACGGTTTCCGGCAGCCAGGCGATCATGATCGGAACCTCGACACGAGATGGCCGTGTGGCTACAGGGAACCCTGGGAGGTTATGTTTGATTGACCTCAGGTACTCGGTGACTCGGTGAGCAAGACGACTTTTTCCCCCCGACATACAGTATATAACACCCTTACGAAAAACCCATGGAATTTTGCCATAAAAATCCCATGGGAAATCTCTTATGGGATTTTGGTCCACGGGAAATGCTTTCCATGGGAAATGCTTTCCATGGGGAACGCCTTCCATGGGAAGTATTCCCCGTGGACCAAAATCCCCTAGGGAATTTTCCATGGGTTTTCTTACGGGTAATGCTCCCTATGGGAAATATTTCCCATGAGAATTTGTCATGTGAGGACTTTTTCATAAAATATCATAGGGTTGAATATCATTGAGTATGAATCTAGGCAAATCATGAAAAAATGTCTTTTCCATAATGAACACTCTGCCATGGTAAAGCTGGAGGTATAAACTGCCTGTGCGTATCAGTGTGAAAGCTTTATATGTATTCCGATACTGCTTGTAGCTAGCAGCTGGAAAGAGCATACATGACCATTTGCTCCTTGTCCTTTTAACACTCTTCATAACAACCTATTCACTAACAAGCACAGTCTTGGGTGTACTGAATGTCCCAATACATAGCTCCTCATCCAATCTGCAAGTCCGATAAATAGTTATGTTCCATAATTTCCATGTTCTTGTCTCAAATTTTAAAGTTCTCTTCATATATGCTCAGGCAGCTAGAGTCCATTACCACTTAAACCAGAATCACAGATGCATGTTTATTCAGTACAGTAGTATATAGCTTTCACCAAAAAGTCCATTCAAGTGTAAGTACTAAAAAAGGCCACCAAATGTGTCTTACCCAGTTCTTTGCAGAGTATAATTGTTTTGCTAGAATCCTGGCACTCTCTTCAAGTGTAAGATATTAAATACCACAACATACACCATTGCACCATGGAAGTATTACCCCACACTTCCATCACTGCACAACTTCATTCCTGGTTGTGTGCTTCCAACTGCTATATTCCTATAAGCTTCAACTGTTATATTTGTACAGCCTTAAAAGTATGGTCTGGTGACCAAATTTGATGCTTTCAAAAAAAGCACACAAATTTTCTGTGTTAGGCAGTGAAAACCCCATCTCAATAGCATCTTGCATTCGGAAGATACAAATTTTTGAAGAAATACTACATTTTCAGTTTCCCTAGTGCATGATGGGAAATCTGTGATGTCATCTGGGGAAATAGATTTGATGTAGCTTTTGTATTTCTTTATAATGTTGATATCACTATATTGAATATTACATAACTTTATTTGCTGTACCATAGGTATGGAACAGTTTTTCATTATATCTACATGGAAAAACATCTAAACATTCCAACAGTATCAAATTTCAAGGACATACCAGGTAGCCAATTATAAAGAATAAAAAAAGGAATCTGAGGCAATTTGCCCACTTTGGATCACGTTTTGTGACCTTGAGGAAACTTGGAGGTATTTCTTATTAAAAGTAACCAATCTTTAGGAAGAGATATCTTGAGTTAGGAATGGAGTTTTGATATGGGGTTTGGATGACATGTAATGAAAATTTTTTATCTTTTATATAAGACCCCTACAAAATGCAACCAGACAATGCCTTTAACAGTACAACACTGTCCAGCTGTATAACTGTTGAACTGTACACTGTGTCTACCATACAGCAGTGCATATGTGTGTACCCCAAACAATGGTGTTGTTTGTACTTGAAGAGCCCTTTCTAATCTGCACACAACTCATCAACCAATCACAATGGCTTCTGCCCTACAGTGAGACATGCACTGTATACAACAGCATAGACACTGTATATGGCAGTAGTTCTATAGGTGCCTTATTACACAGTGCTGCTGTGTACAATAAGTTGCTGGTGAAATTGTAAGTAGAAGCTGTCAAAGTATATTGCAACAGTTCAAAAACACTGTATGGACTATACAGAAGTAAATCAGTGATCACATCAATAATTATCAACCTATCACAGTAATATACAGGGGTTAAAAATTTCAATTACCTAATTCAGTGCACAAAAATACATGAAATTAAGCATATGCCAATGTAAAGTGTGAGTGATGAATTGTTGAAATAATCCCGAGCTATCAACTGGATCATAATACTGTGGGACGTACATTTCTACATGGGTCATTAACAGCAATTAATTGGTTAGCATACAGATAGGAGCAGCTTTCTGCTAGCTGGCAAACACTTTTGTACCCCAAAAGGGTTAAATGCAGTATGGTCAGTAACTGAACTTTTCATTTCTACCACTGAAACAATATTTGTGCCAAAGTGACATAGATATCTCACATGTTAGTATAAGCTGGGAACTGAAAGTAAATAAAAATTACTAGGTGCTTCACTCATATGAAAGGTATTAGGCACATGCAAAGCATACAGGTGCAATATGGTACGGTACATGGTTCAGGTATGGTGAAATTACAAATGCCATGGGAAATTTCATGGCCGGGGGAATTGACACATTCCATGCAAAAGTGACATTCCCCATGAAAAAATTACAATTCCCGTGGGGACTTGTCACTTCCCGATGAAATGTTATAGTTACTTCACATGGGAAATTACACCTCCCATGTAATATAAACCAACTTCCATGGGGATTTGTAAGCTTCCCGGGAGAAATTGACATTTTCCTTAGGAAAGTTCCATTTCCCTGGGGAAGTTCATGGGAAATGGTGAATTTCCCATGGTGATTTTCACACTTTACGTGGGGGAACCATGATTCTATGAAATTCATATGGGTATTCAAGTTCTTAGATATGTTAGAAATGTTATTTTCAATTCTTAAAGGGATTTACCAGTAACAAAAATCAAGGCCTTCAAAAAGTGCAGAACATTTTTTCTCTTCTAGGTGATGAAAACCGCATCTCAAAAGCTTCTAGCGTTTGGAAGATACTAATTTTCAAAGAAATGCAATTTCTTCTCAAGATAAAGTTCATTATGGGAAATATGTGATGTCATCGCGGCACATTAATTTGACAAAGCATTAAATTTCTTTATGACATTGATACTGTTGTACGGAATATTTAGTAACTTTGATTGTTATGCCGTACATATGGTGTAGATTTATGCTAAACCTACATGGAAAGATATTCAAACATTCCAACAGTATCAAATTTCAAGGACAACAGGACATTCAATTATAAAGGAAAACAAAAGAAATCTGAGGCAATGTGCCCACTTTACAAAACATTCTGTGACCTTGATGAGATCTGGAGGTATTTTTTTGACAAAAATAAGTAGTCTTTAACATTAGATATCTCGAGTTAGGAAAAAAGTATTGCTACGGGGTTTAGAGGGTACGAACTGAATTTTTTTCTCTTTCGCATGGGACCCTTGTGAAAAGCCACTGGAAAATGCCTTTAATGCTGTGATGGGGGGGGGGGGTAGTGAAATGGTCACGTGTGGATAGGTCATAACGGAGGATCTCTAAATTCCTGTAAATGACACGTACAATGGGAGTTACAGATGGGTGAAAGGATAGGACCAACGGAATACGTATGGTGGGTGTGTGGCCAACTTTGGGAGCATGGGCAGAGGCTCTATCAATTCCTTTTATGCGGTTCAGGGAATTAGAAAGCACTCTTTGTGGATACCGGTGTTGCTCAAAGAATGAAATTATCTGCTTGGATACGTGACCATTTCACTAACCCCCCCATCACAACATTAAGAATTGAAAAGAATATATCTAAGCACTAGGTCCTTGCCTCCCAACCTCAAGCAGTAGTGCCTAACACCCCAGGAACTTTTCCTTACAATCGTGGGAGATGCAATGCTTGCCCGGTTGTCAGTCATGACAAAATCCTCTCCACTGTAGGTTCCAGCAACAACCGGTTTAACATCCATCAGCACTTTACCTGTACTTCAGGCAATGTTGTTTACGTCTTCGTATGTAAACGCTGTAATATACTGTACCGGGATATGTGTGAGAAACAAAACGTCGTCTTGCTGACGGAGTCACCGAATACCTGAGTTCAAGCAAACAGAACCTCCCAGGGTTCCCTGTAGCCACACACTTCAATCCCCTGTCGGCATGCTCGATCCGTGACTTGATGGTTTCGGGGGCCATCTCGTGTAAAAGGTTGCGATCATGATCGCCTGGCTGCCGAAAACCGTCTCATCATGAAATATGGAACCCTGTCCCTACATGGTCTGAACGTTAGACTTAAAATTCTATAAATCAGCAGTTCCTGCATTGTTGTTACCTGTGTTAACCACTTAACACTGTTTTCTTAGCCGGTTGCCCGTGGCCAATTTTATTGTGTATTTTCTAATTTGTACGTTTGGCTGTGTCAACAGTTAGTTGCATTTTTGCCACCTGATGAAGTGTTTAAACCCGAAACGTCGTGGACTTTTTACAAACATTTAGCACTATTTATTACTTCTTTTTTGAACTATATATATATATATTATATTGCTTTACTCATTTTACTTCACACAATGCTCTGAGAGTGAAAGCGGTTCCTTCTTTATTTCAGATTATTTACAGATTTAATATATATATATATATACATAAATATAATATATATATATATATATATATCACCAAAACGGTATCATAAAATGTATTAAATCCCAAACGCTTTCACCCGTTTATGCGGGATATCAGAGGTAAATGACATGAGTATGTACAAAATTAGTTGATACAAAGAAACTGGAGAGGTTGTAATAGTAAATGCCAATTAGACTTGGTGGATGTTTTTACACACTGAAGTATACAAATCGTTAGATTGTAGGCCTCTCTGCTCTCATGTAGAATTATGACAAAACTTTTGATCGCCTTCAGAACCTCAGTAAAAAATTTGATACTTTTCTTTAATAGTGCAAGGACAGTATCATACTTCGACGTTACAAAATTTCAAAAAATAAAATAAGTGAATTAACTTCAGATTTCAGGCTGTGCGACTGTCTGTGAAGGAAAAGAGTATTAGCTTGACTAATAAAACAAACCTGTAAAGTGTTTTACAGCATTTCAGCTATGGTCAAAGTTTCTCACCCTCTAGATAAGCAGCTTATTGCAGCCATAAAGACAATGCAATCATTGCTCTAAAGAGATTTTAAGATTTATTTTTGGCTTTTACGGTAAAAGACACAAACAAATCGTATTCTGTGATTTTTACCAACATCAAGCTTGCTTTGCTCCTCTCTTTGTTCGTATATCTAGCGTGTTTGCCCTTAATGTCTTGCCTATTCATTGGTACACAGAGACCTGTACTGAACTTTCAACACACTAAAAGATATAAATCATAAACTACTTATAACCGACTTGTTGCTAGGCTTAAAGAACAGTTGGACATTTCTAAAGAAAACTGTAAACCTGCTCATAGCCTTTTAGCTTAGAAAAAAGGTTGCCAGAACTTATTTTTTGCAAATATTTTTCCACTTTCAAGAAAAGGTTTAAGCCTTATGAAAACTCTTTCACAAATGGAATCTTTTCAAGAAGAAATTACTTTGCATAAAAAAAATGGGAAACTTATATGGTGCTTAAAATTGAATTTGAAATTAAAAGAAGTCTACTTTTAAGAAGCACAATTGCTTTCCTGATGTAATAGCCTGCTAAGAGTCTATAATAGTATCAGAGCAATTTCCAAGTTTCATTCTTTAACCCACGGTGCATCTAAGGGTTTTCTCTATATTAATTCGATATAAATAAAACTTTGTGCCCAGTATCCAATGAATAAAGCAAAATTGCAAATTATCCTATGAATGAAGCGAACCTAGAAATACTGCAGTTTTCTGTCCCTTATAAACTTAAAAGGGATCAGGTAAATTTTTTGCAAATGTTCCATCGTTAAATAAAAAATCAGATCATATCAATTGGTTGCAAAACACTTTTCCGTCTTAAAGTGAGATATGATTTCCATATATAATTCATATACACGCTCATCCCGTACACTTGATCAGTCCTATGGGCGTGACCAAATATTGTGTTTACCACTTCACACTTGTTGTTTGTACATACAACGCGCCCTTGGTGTAGACGTCTGTGGTGAGTTAAGGTCACGTTGTTCACCCACCGCTTGGCGTCTTTTCATTGGTGCAAGACTTATGAATATTCATAGTTGTGTCTGTTTGTTTGTTATTTGGCTTAGTCCCTATAGGTGGGTGTTGAAAATTTGAAAACATCGTAGCTATTGGAAAGGTTACTGTATGACCAACCCAGCAATGCATGAACATCGACGATCCAAGATTGTTTGTAGCAGCTGCAGTAGGTTAACAGTTCATAGCTATTGCTTGCCATGTAAACACAAGCCTTCGAATCTGACCAGGTCTCTATTTAAAAAAAGAAATTATATCTATGATTACTATCTCTCTCTCTCTCCCTTTGGTAAGACCTTTTTGTTTGAGTGTTACTTTAGACAAAGTGATATTACTGATGTAAGTAATAATTTTATTAGACAAATTTGAAATATTTGGAGCATGTTACAATTTAGAGACCCAGCTGAAGCATATGGAGATCATATTCTCTGAAACAATTAATTTATTAACATTGATGGTTGTATCACTTATGATAAAAACTTCACACGGCAGGTGTTATTTACGTCAGAGATCTTTTTAAAGACAACAAAGTGAACCTTCCATTTGTAGAATTATGTAATAGTTATGGTATTAAAAATTACCCATTCACAAGGTACTATGATCTCTTGCTATGATCTCTTGCTATTCTACAAGATTGGAAGTCGAACGTGGTCCCAGATGGTCCAAATCTACCAAATGTTAATAGTCGCTTACATAATATTAATTCTCCTCTGGCTTTTAACTACATCTTTGATAAAATAATACTCCCACACAGGGAGTACCTCCTTAAACTTCCAACTTAGAGGATTGGCAAAGTAGTTTTTGTATTATCAAGTCTACTATCTCAGAGACAAAGCTTATTTATTTTCAAATTAAATTCCTCCGTAGAATTTTAGCAACGAACAAACTTCTGTATCGTATGAACAAAATTGATAACCCCTCTTGTACATTTTGTAAAGGTGATGAGGAAACAATTGATCATTTTTCTTGGAGCTGTTCTATTACGCCCAACTTTTTGCTTGAGTTATACACTGTATCATCATATGATTGGATAGGTAAAGGAGTGCAAGTGGTTACTTCTCTATTCAATTTCAGAAACTTGATTATCATTCGTTCAACCAATCTTTGTACATATGTTTGTGTTTGATGAAGATCTGCAATTCAATGAAAGACAGATTCAGAAACCAACCACCGAGGGTACCGAAAAAGGATGCACGAAATCTGGCAGAAAAAGAACCCAAATACACCTGTGACAGAACAACGGCTAGCTGATGAAATGCCATCAACGGGGCAGGCATACTTACGCCAGTGGAGGTAAAAATATTCAGAGGAAACTGAGCTGCAAAGAGCAACCTGCTGAAAATTGCCAGCAACCAGCCCATCATCAACTGATCTCACATGACATGTCAGCACCAGAAAGATGCCCGGAAATACCACCTGAGGGAACGCTCGCCAGAGAAATAATAAACAAGATGGTATCACCAAAGATAGAGAGAACCAGGTCACCTGTCCGGATTTACAAATGGACCGACCCGCAGCTTCACCAGTTGGTAAATGAGTTGAATGTAGCCGTTCAGTCCAGCCCAACCAATAACATCACCAAAACCAACCTATTGATGTACTCCACACTAAAGTCACAGCAAAGCGGCTGCAAGGACTGCCCAAACCATCGAAAAAAAAACACATCCCACCATGGAAAAAGAGGCTAGAAACCAAAATAGCCCAGGCAAGGAAGGACAGCAGTAGGCTGGAAGCTTCGAAAGGTGGACGATTGAAAATCACAGAGGACATGAAGCAAACGTACTGGGTGGAACAGAGGAGATATGACCACGTCATTGAGGATGCCAAACAAAGATTAACAGCATTGGCTCACAGACTCCAACGCTCCAATGCCAGAAATGAGCAATAAAGAATCAACAAGATGTTCAGAGAACAGCCTTTACGAGTGTACCAGAGTCTACGACGCAATGGCACTAATGAACCCCCACCACTACCAGATAAGGAAGAGACAGAAAGATTCTGCGGTGGAATATGGGGAGTGCCGAAACGACACAGAAATGAGGCCAAATGGATAAAAGACTTCAGTGCCCCCCCCCCCACTAGGCCATCATTCCGCAACCAACAACTATAACGGAGAGAGTGGTGAGAACAAAGACCTAGAAGATGTCAACCTGGAAGTCTCCCGGACCGGACAGGGGTTCTGGTTAGAAAAGATGACGAGTCTCCACCACAGAATAGCTACACAACTACAGTAGGTTGTCAATGATCCAACAACTATACCCAAATGGCTGGCACATGGCAGAACAACCCTAATCCACAAAGATCCTGCCAAGGGCACCGCAACTGCCAACTACAGGCCAATAACTTAATATAAATATAAATAATAACTACCTAAGTCATGGAAAGTCCTCTCAGGGATACTGGCAGACAGAGTGATGACACGCCTTGCCGAATGGCCCACCTTGACGAACAGAACATTCTGTCAGCAGAACAGAAAGGGGCTACACCCGGTGACCGGGGCACCAAGAATCAGCTGATTATTGACAAGGCAGTGTGCAAGGACTCCAGAACCCGTCGAACCAACCTGGCAGTAGTATGGATCGACTATCAGAAGGCCTATGATTCAGAACCCCACTCGTGGATAGCAGAGGCCATGCGAATGCACAAACTTGACCCTAAGATCTATACTCTGATAGAAGAGACCATGCCAAACTGGACCACGGATTTAATCGCTAACGGACAACAGCTTGCAAGAATTCCGATCCGTTGTGGA